>OZ010607.1:50569243-50781743 GCA_963932145.1 Acanthosepion lycidas | reverse complement strand
AGATTCTTGGAAAATGGTAAAAATTCTTGTTTTTGAATGATTTTGAAAAGTGAACACAAAGACAATTTAAAAGTTCTATTTACATTATTCAGACAATTGTCCAAATCTTTGTCATATTTATTACAATGCTTCGACTGTTGTACACTCCGGCCTTCTTCAGGTGGTTGGAATGTCGAACTGGATCCTTTATTTCACACACTGGTGTAGACTGTTCTTGTTCCATGTGCCATGTTTAATGGATGTCGGTTAATTCTGTTATCTCCTGTTAATTCTCCTCTCCAAGTTCTCCACTGCCTTAACTGGGTATTGAACTCACACTCTTTGGGTACTGTCACTGGATCTAACTAATGCCTTTATCCACTGTGCCATGCGTCCTTGAGGACATCTATGTATAAATTTCTGGGTATTATAAATCTAATATCTTAAGCTCATTTTTTTTACCTATGCTCATATTGCAATTTTTTGCTGTTATCACTTTTCTCTGGCATTCTTTATTACTGGTTCCCATATTGTATTCATTTCTATGCTTTGTTGGCTCTGGAGTTTTTTGCGGGCTAGCATATCGCCTGACAGTGACAGGACCCAAGGAGTGTGAGCTCAATACTCGGTTAAGACAGTGGAGAACTTTCAGAGGGGAATTAACAGGAGATAACTGATAACTGACATCCATTAAAACATGGCACAGAACAGTCTACCCCAGCGAGCGAAATAAAGGGTTCAGTTCGACATTCGAACCACCTGAAGAAGGCCGGAGCATACAATGGCCAAAATATATGGCAACAAAGATTCGGACAATAGTCCGAATAGTGTAAATAGTGTACATAATACCTCATCTCAGAAATATAGACAGATACTGAATTTAAAACCTGTCAGAGATTTTTTTTTCTTTAAAATGAGTGAACACATTGTGTATGTCATGAACACTGATTTTTTTTTTTTTTTAAGTTTCTTATTTACTTAAAAGTACTTATTTTACAACTACCAAGTTTGCTCAAATGTGCACAAGATCAAGAGGGGACAAATAGGCAAGAACTGAAAATGTAAGAATGAAGGGGTAATTGGGTGTGTGGGGGGATTGATGAGAATTGAAAAAAATGTAAGAATAAAAAAGAAGTAATCAGGGTAGAAATATGCAAGAACTCGAAATGTAAGAATAAAGAAGTAATCAGTGGGGATATAAGTAAGAATTGAAAAATTTAAGAATGAAGAAGGGGGTAATTGGGGGATATGTACATCATTAGAGAAAATAATCACCAAAAAAGTGAGAAGCAGGGATGGTCAGATGGTGCGAGGGAGAGGGGGGGGTGTGAACAGAATGAATAGGGTAGGTGGCCAGAGGGAAGAAGCAGATTGAGAGATAGTGAAAGAAGTGAACAAATGAAGGTAGCACAACAGGTGTCATAAGCTAATGTCCTACAGTTGAATAACATTTTTCTTAAATACCCTGCTTCTGGGTGTAGGTGGTTATGGCTCTGCATAGCTTCCTTTTTTTATATCTCTGAATTACCACGACTTCTTGGGCAAAGATAGAGTGGTTTCCTATTGCTTTCTCTATAGTCTTGAAATCAGACGTATCCTAGCCATCATCCAAGGTTAAAAAAGTTGGTTAACTGTGTTCTATAACTCATCAGTTTGGGAAGAGATGGATTCATGCCTTTCCCAAGAGCATTTATTGAAAGTGAAAAAGAATAAAAAAGAGTAAATAGGAGTTTTATCAAATGAAATATGAATTCTGCAGATCAAGTAGGACAAAACCAGTATGTTTATTTCAAGTGATGATCAGTGCAAAAAGGGGGAAAAGAAAAATGGTCAAGAAGCTCTGTTGTAACGATGCCATCCTGTTGACCAAAGAAATCTTAAAAGAGCTCTACAGTGCAGATAAAAGGAAGGTTTTTCTTTTTCATGGTTGAATTTGGGTCTAAACTACTTTAATGATGGAGAGGAATGGAAAGAAAAGGACAAAGGAAATGAAAAAACATCAGATATGAAAGAGAAATGACTTGAATTAATGAAAGAGAACTGGAAAGACCAAGTGAAAAAGGAGGAGAAAAAAAAAGTGAAATCAAGAAGGAATGGTGGAAGGTAGGACAACAAAGACAAAAAAAAAAAAAGAAACAAGGGGGGGGGAACAAACAAACAAACAAACAAAAAAAAAAAAAACGAGTGAACAAGTGTAAGTGGATCTGAATGAACACTAATTAGGAAAAATAGGAGATTTTAAGGCAAAAAGAAAAAAAAAAGGAAAGGAAAACCTTGTTTCTTTTGCTGAACAACATTTGGTCAGAATGTCTAAGGAAATAAAGGTTTTTAATGTGTACTATGGTCAGAACTGGAAAAAGATACCACAATGAGATAAGAGAGGAAAAAAAAAAAATGATGAACATAACTTCACAAGTATGAACAACATAGAAACTTTATTGCCTGAGAAGCCAGTGTCTGTTAATGTTATCTATACAATTCAGATATCTGGACAGATTTGCAAGATACAAGAATGTGTAGACAGACCAACTATAGGTAGATAAACTAAATTAACTAACCCTTGTATAGTGAAAAAAAGAGAATAACTGTGAGCCATGCAGTAAAATATGTCATTTTAATATTCAGTGTAAAATGTCCCTTTCTTTAATTTAGTTTTTATATTGAACAAGCTTCAAAATGAACATAATTTCATGTTATTAGGTTGGTGCAAAAACAATATCGTTTTTTTTACGTTAAAAAATATGTCAAAAAATGATATTATTTTTGCACCAAGCTAATAGTATAACACTGCCATTTGGGACATTATTTTCAAACTCGTTTTGAGTAAACTCAAAATCAAATCTAAAACTTACCTATTCTCATAGCAATGGTTATAACATTTGCATTTCTTTTAACTGAATTAATTTTAATAGTTTTCAACAGGGAAATAGAAAATAAACAACCTTGAGAGGTGATACTGTGTAAAAGATAATTAGGATTACAAGTAGTTCCATTCCCATGGTTTGCTCAGTAAAATAATGTTACTATGTCAAATACAGTATTTGGGTGCTAAATTGACAAAGGTTACAAATAACATTATTTACACCTGTTCAGACAGTTGTCCTCATCTTTGTTGTCATATTCACATTTCAGCTGTTGTACGGCCATCTTCTGGTGATTGGAATTTTGAAGCAAAAACTTTATTTCGTTCCAATCACCTGAAGAAGGCCAGAGTGTACAACAGCCAAAATGTCATGAATATGACAGATTTGGCCAACAGTCCAAACAGTGTAAATAGCTCATCTCAGAAATATACACACTTACAAATAAGAGTCTACTAGAAAATTTTAAGTTGCAGATGGCCCTGAACAAATTCATTACGTTAATTCAGATTATCTGTGTGAATTTCCAAGATGCATAATGATAATCACACACTGATTTATTCAAACTGTTTCTCATCTGGCTGCTATAATTAGAATATTTTGGTTGCTCTGCCCTCTGGCATTCTTCATTGTCCTCATAGTAGTGTTTCTTATAGTGAAATATTCATGTGGAACTCAGTACAAAGAATTAGCTTTTATGCAAAGTTCATCTACAGGGAATCTTCAATGGAATGATTTGGCACTGGCTGAAGACTAATGAGTTACAACCTTCAAATCTGCTTTGTTTTTTTTTTGCTCCTAGTACTACTACTACTCCTAACAATGATAGCTTTGTATTGAATAAAGATGTGCATCACTTTTGGTCTAAAACAAATGGAATGACTAAGAAACTATGAATCAATTTGGATACAACAAAAATGTATGTAACTAAAAATTGATAATGAGAAATAAAGCAAACAGCAAAGCTTGAACCTATCAGCTGTCAATTTTGATACATATTTAACTATGCCTATGCTTCCTATGTGCATGGGTCTATTGGGAGTGAGAAAGTAGGAAAAGACTTTGGGAGAACTGGAATAGGTTCGCCTATCATCCAGTTCACACTCCTCCCTGGTCTTTTGAACAGAAGTCGAGGTTTAACCTGTCTTTTCTGCTTAAGATTAGGCTTTTGGTTCATTAAAGTCTTTTCATTCTATTTCACTCCCAATAACCCCCTGCAATTTAGTGTCATTGCCTTCCTTGGGGTGAATTGATAAAAAAAATGCACTTGACAGCAAAGAGAACACAGTGTTATCCAAGAGAATAAAGAATTTGGACAGTTTTCATGAAATACCAAAAGAAAAAATTGTAGTATGTTCAAAGAAACTACTCTGAAAGAGACGGTGGAAACTATGTATCAAGGTAAGTATTTTTTTATGGTTTGCAAATTCCCAGAGAGAGACAAGATCCCCTCAACCTTAAACAAAAATAAAAATACAATACAAAGCTGCTGTTTTCATCTCACTTTAAATTTGGATGACAGTTAAAGAGAATAATTAAAAAAGTAGAGGAAATAAAACTAAAATAGAGGAAAATTAAAACTAAAAAGAAAAGGACATGCAAGTGTGCTAGACAATCTTACATGCCAAACAGACTTGCCAAATGAACACTTGGAAGAAGGATTATTTGTATTGTTGTTTTTTTTTTAATTTGCCTTTGTACAACAAAGGACAAGCCTTCATTTCAAATTCTGATCAGCCTTCAGGCAAAATTGAATTATTTTTCTATCTGTTTTAAAGATACATAAACCAATAACATCTGTTAGCTCCTGTGGAAAGAAAGCTGAAAAAAGTTATAATTAACAGATTTTCACAAAATTGATATTCAACCTAAACTTTTAAAAACTAGCAAAAAAAAAAAAAAAATAAATAAAAAAATAAAATAAGCAAATAAGAAAAGAATCAAATTGAAGAGTCAACAGCGCAAATAAATTTTTATCCAACCAGAATCTACTAAGGTTATGGTTTAGCTAAAGCATGATCATAAACTCATTGCCTTGCAAATTCTATTAAAAGACAATTGTCTGCAATTGGCCATACTACTGAGAAACAAAAACTGAACTGAAAAATTGATTTGGTGTTACAGAAGAAAAGAAAATGCATCAAGCAAAGTATGGTTTCAGTTTCCAGTATAATTGGAGAGAAAAAGCTGAAATTTCTCAATGCAGTGAAATTTTTTGGTCTTTTGCATTTAGGTTATAAAAAGATTATTTCTCTTTTTGCTCTCCTCTTCTTTGCCTGCAAAAGGTTTGCTTTCTTATGCTGTCAAAACAAAACAAACATTTGTGGAGGAGGCTTTCTTACAAAACCATGAACCAGATAAGGAAATACATTTTGGTAGTAGAGCAGAATTTAAAATAGGTGGAAATTTAAAAAGAAAAAAAATGACAAAGGTTGATATGCCAAACAAGTCAGCCAATGGTAACAATAGTAAACATACATGCATTTACTATTGGTATGCACACACACACACACACGCACACATTATGAAAATGAACACAAACACAGAAAGCAAATAAGCTGTTCAAAAGAAGGGAACAGGATGGAAAAATGAAACATCGTCTTTAGTCAGAGACTATCAATAGACAGTCAATATTTCTAAGGAGACTTTTTAGTGATGAATCAGGCATCAGCTTCCAAGTGATGAATATTTGGTTGTCACAATCTTCTGCAAGGCTGAAGACAATTAATATGAGAAACAAAATGAAGGAACCAAATTACCTCACTCCAAGAATTCTTTCATCTTGTCACAGTAAAATTTCATGAAATGAAAAGTAGGTAACCAAAAGACAAAATGCTGCGTCAGTTAAAACAAGTGAAACTTACATTCTGATGCATGTTCCTTTTTCATGTTCAAAAGAAAAAAAATGAATGAAATTGTGCAATAGATCAGGCAAAAAATTTACTTCAAATTTTTAAAAAGAAAAACTCAGATGGAACGCAACTTGAAAGTATAAAAAAATCGGGAACAAAAGCTTTGTGATTGAATCTATTTCATAAAGGGTTTTTTTTTTTTCAACATGAAAAGATTTTTTTCTCAAAGACATACAGATTACTTAGAAATGGTAGGAAGGATAAGGAAGATAACCAAAAGGCGTGTGCAGAGTGGAGAGAATTGGTAAAATGACATAAGATGGAATGAAAATATTTTCTTTTAATGTTAGTGAAACAATTAAGAAAGTGAAGACAATTATTGTCTAATTAGAGTTTTTAATGGAAAACTCAAATATCATAAAATATTGAAAAGTCTTAAAAGAACAACTGTCCAAAATCAAACAAATGAAAATTACATTAAAAACAAAAATGAATACGGTGGTTGGGGGATAAAATAATGGTCTTTGAATAAATTGAACATTATCCAAATTGAAAAGCATACTTTATTGAACAATGGGACAAATATACATAACCATTCATATGTACCTGATGAAAAAGAACAACCTAACGTTATAAAAAGATTTCTTAGAGGATATAGTTTAACAAAAACATTGTCATACTGTTAAACAATAACTTTATTCTGTAGTGTTATTGATATAAAGGTTTTATTTGAATAATCAATAAATTATGTTTTTTTTTTGTTTTTTTATGATTATAAATGAAAAAAAATAAATTCTTCTAATATATGGCATACAGGAGGCTAAACTGCAGACTATTTGTTGAGAAGTGTTTCGGATTCCTACTCAGAGACTGTAGACATTCTTTTCTGATTATTTATTCTATAGAATATCTTTTGATAAGACTTAAAATAATAATTCTAAGAAATGCTTTACTGAATGCCAAACTAATAAATTACCAAATTCCTTAAAAAAAAAAAAAAAAAAAAAAAAAGGACGTATACACACACACACACACACACACACATGTATATATTAGGTTGGTGCAAAAATAATGACAGTTTTTGACGTATTTTTAACGGCAAAAACAGTCATTATTTTTGCACCAAGTGGGCACTGAGTCATGATAATCTGTTTCATGCTTTAACATAATCTTCATACCTACTATGTTGTGTTTTGGCTTAACTATTTGTATATGCTGGACAATGGTGCATAGCCATAATAAGCTAATAGAATAGACCTTGTCACCCATAATGCATCCTAGGCCAGCATATATAAATAGCCAAACCACAACACACACAGCCTGAAGTTTGCATTCAAACATGAAGCATACTGTCACCACTCAGTATTGACTCAGTGCTAACTTTTATATTTACATATGTTTCTCTGATACTGAACAATTTTAGCCATAAATATAGCCTACCTTAAAAGTACGTTTTTATCATATGTACAGTGTGTAATGGGTAAATTGACATTTTATATTTTTAATTTTGCGCATGCACACCATAGTAAGGTCAGGTGGGCACCATATGTGAGAGAAAGAATAACACCATGATGCAATTCACTCCATCAGAAATTTGGAAATGTTATGCTGTACTGTTTGACATTTGCACAGGAAGCTCCAATATCAATATTCCAGAGCGTTTGGGTGTCAGTCAATGCTGAGGATTCAGAAAGAGTTGGAATAGTCTAATGGTGATTACAAAGATATGGCAGCTTGGAAAAAATCACTGATTGTTCAGATATGAAAAGAACTCCCAAATTTATTAGTGAGAACTTTTCCAACAGTAGACGAAACTGTTACTTTTGGACTGTGCAGTGGTCTTTTGTGCAGTTCTTTCAAATGTTCAAGAGCTCAATATTGACAATTCTGTTGATTCACCATGCCATTGAGATGAAAATGTATGTCATCACACCTTAATAAAACAAGGTTGCCATTTGCCTCAAAGTGCAAAGTTAAGCCACTGTACATAGTCGTCTGATCTCAACTGTTGCTCAATGACCAATTTGTAGGGGTGGAAATGCAGTTCTTAACGTAAAATACACCTTACCAAATGATTATTGATGCCAAGTTCAGTAGCATGCCTCCAAACAGAGCAATTTGGACTGCCCAGCAAAGCTTATCTGACACGTTTCACATTTTCTTGGGTACATACCATTTGTGGGACCCCCACTGCTCTGCTATTCATTAGTGTACCTCATGTATGAAGTTCATGGACCCAAGTAAGATTGGGTTATGAGTGGGAACAGCCCGATTTCAGTGAATGTTGAATTGGCGACAAAACTCACACAGAACTGTTGTGACAGACTTGTTATTCTTCATGTAACTGTTGTGAGCAACCATACAGTGCTTTATCACCCACAGCTCCTGGCTTCAACTGACAAGAAAAAAAAATACTAAAGGTACCATGGACTGAATGGTACCTGTCAAACCTATGTCCCTCCTTCTGGGGCTAAGTAATAGCCATTTCAAAAAACATCCATCCACCCTTTCTGCCTCATGTGTCTTTGTGAAACTAAAAACACAGAGCATACTTGGACTGCAGTGAGTGTCAGAGTTGGGGATCAGGGAGAGTATCCTGCCTTGTAAAATTTTGCCTCAATTTCACTATGTTGACAGACATATGTGAAGAAGTAAACTGAAATCGTCTGTTAGGCAGGACCCACCTTGCTTTGTGAGAGATCAATCCCAATCCTATCTCAACAATAAAACATGGCTATGATGACCATGATGATGACCAAAACAAATGGACACTTAGAAACAAAAACACAGTTGAAATTTCTAGGCCACATAATGAGAAAAGAGGGCTTGGAAAATTTGATACTCACAAGACTTATTGAAGGTAACAGGGATAGAAAAAACCAGCAAATCACTGACTTAACAAGCTTATGTAAGTGGATGGTAGAACAGGTATCAAGAGAGACAGTAAAAAGACAAACCTTACTAAAAGTTGTGGAAAACTATGAACACCCAAATCCTGAAGAGACATGGCATATGGAAGAAGATTAGTGAAATTAAAAACAAAAACAAGAAACAGAAACATGTTTCTATTCAATGTCCATTGGTAAAGTTTGAAAGCTTTGAACACAAATTCTTTCTTTGATGGAGATGTAAAACAGGAATAGCTGGGTGGCAAAAGCCAAGACCCACACACACACACACCACTGTAAATTTTAAAGATTTTTTAATTCAGAGAAAATTTATATCTACATAGGGGAGAATTGTTTGTTTTTATGAAAATAATTTTGCTTAATTTCATTTTTATACTATTAGAATAAAAAAACAAAAAAAAACTAGCAAACAAACAAAAAAAAAAAAAGAAAAAAAAAAGATTTTATTTTCAAACTTACCAACTCCAAATCTGAACACTTTGAATTTCTTTCCATAAAGCCACAAAGCTAATTGTATTTAAAACATTTTCTACAAAGTTCTAATTGATTTTCCCCTCACATCCGAACTTGCATTATTTTCCTAAAGTTCTTTCCACTTAGCAGAGGGCCAACATAAAAATCACTCAAATAGCACATGATAAAAACCCTATTCAGAATGATTTTTCTTATAAAAATAAACTAAGGTAAAAGTCAAAAATGGAAATAAAAAAAAGAATTCAAAGTTATCTCCATTGAAAGTGATAACTCTTTAGGATTCAGTTAGATAGTAACCACTAATATTGATTACGGAACATATAGCAGGTGACAGCAGGCAGAACACCTACAGAGAAGTACAATAAATAAATGAATGAAAACACTGCTAAGCAAAGTGCCAGAGTTTCACTTAACGTGAGGAAAAACATAAATAACTGAAATAATTAACAAAAATAAAATAAATAAATAAACTGAACTCTAATGAACCCAAGAACTCTTGGACACTATTGTATGACACTCAACAAACAGAATCATGAAAGTAAATTACCAGCAGGTTCATTAGTGAGAATTTAATTGTGCTCAAAATAAAACGTGTTTTTGTCTCTATCCACTTGAGCTAAATCGATCCTCCTTCGGCTCCCCCACCACCAATTTACCAAATCTCACAAAGCTTTTAGCAGATTTAAGTAGAAAATGACACAATGCGATTTGCTAATGTTCACCAACAGCAATTTAAGAATTTCTCTAAGAATCATTTTTGTTTTATTTGAAAGTGGAAAGCAACAGTTCTTTGTGAATGTGGACGTAAGAAATATCATAGAACATGCCCTTGTCAGGCTTCCTCTGACATAACAGGGACAGTTAGAAAGAAAAAAAGAAAAAAAAAAAAAAAAGAAAAAGAATTTTTCTAAAAGATGGTGTGTCTTTGGAATGAGACGACCATGACACAGATTGATAGTCAGATTACATTTACTTATGCACTCTATTTGATCCAATCACTTTGGCACTTTAAAAGCAAATTTTCTTGCATATCCATCAAGTTCCCCCATCCCAATTGTACAAAGATATGGCCTAAGGAAGTTAATTATAAATATTTTAGCTAGTATTTCTTACATCTTAATTTCAATGGCTTTTTGTTACAACTACACTGATTATCATTTTACAGCTCAAAGTAAACAACACAAATTGGGTCTAAAAACTTTTCGAGGAGACTTGAACTCTTTCATCACTCAAGAAATAGAGCAGTTATCAGGATTCTTTAAGAAAAAGGAATAGGAGTTCAAATCTCACTAAAAGCTTTTTTTTTTTTTTTATTTCTGAGCCATGTTGTTTAATAATGGGTATTAAAATGATAATCGACATAGCTGTGAAAATGGCATCTGAAATTAATAAATGATACTCACCAACTAATAAAATTTAAGTTACAGCTGTCGGTAAGGAAAGCAGCTACAGTATCATAATACAAGTGTCATAATTGTTCCCAAGTTATTCAAATATGTTCCCAGAAATAAAATTATCTTATTTCAAGGAAAAAACTGTGAAACTCCAATACAATGGTATGTGTACTGGTTCAGAGCCAGTGAATATTTAGGTACTTGAAAATCTTAGTCCAGACATTCAAGGGAACCATTTTAAAAAAAAAAAAAAACTAAGAAAATAACCTAGAGGATTAAATAGTTGTTTCATGAATTTTGTAGAATAGTTATTGTGAGTTCGATCCTTGGATCAAGTAGTACAGACACTGACAAGGAAAACAGGAGTAACAATAACTGAACAGTACTAAAGAAGTAATTGTGAGTTCAATCCCTGGGCAATAAATGAGCAGTACTAGAAAGGAAAAAAGACAAGATGTCCTGAGACCTGCACAGTGGAACCAGAACAATCTGTCCATATAGATTAAATAAAGGGTTCTGTTCAAAATTCCCTGAGGTTTACCTACAACAACAGACACCTGAAGAAGACCAGAAACACTGGGATGATAACAAAGCTGACATTAGTATGACTGTAAATAATATAAATAATGATAATTTCTCATCCCAGAAATTCAGACAAGAACCCCAAAAGGCCTAATTAAAATTAAAGAATAGAATGTGTTTGGTGAAGTTAAAAAGAAAATCTTGTCACTGAACATTCATTATCAGATGAGCAACATCTAATTAATTCTTAAGAGAAGAAACAAGTGCTGTGAGAAAAGTCAGTCTCATTTCTAAATTCAGTTTTTTTTTGTTTTTTGTTTTTTAAATAAGACCCTCACAAAGTAGAAAACTAAATCTATTAATGCACCAGAGATAATTATTCAGTGAAAAGAAAAACATTTTTTGCTTTAATAATATGTACTTAAAGAAATCAGTATTTAAAAAGATGCTTCATTTTTTTCAAAAATCTTTCAAGTTGATCAATAACAAAGAATCTTCGCAGAAGCAATAGATAACATAATAATAATTATAACACAAAACATCATTTGCTTATGTCTACTTTGCATGGAGAATTTTCATAATAGGTCTTTGCGCTACTTAGCATCTATAATTTCAGGTGCTGGAATTTCATATATTAAATAGGTTAATTAAACAAAAAAAGTAATTTCAACAATACATTTATCAAGACAGAAATTGATGAGCTTTCAGATCTGTGGAAATCAACAAAAAGCAAAGGAAAGGATTTCAATTTTGAAAGTCTTGGATACAGTGGGTTAATAGCAGCATTTTAGTCCTTGCAGCAAGAGGTGTTTGTCTTCATGACAAGTCAGGAAGTTAGGTGTGGAGCAACAGTTAAAACTGTCAAATGTTTTCAGATAGGTGTTGTCAAAAACAATTGGCAGTTAATCCTGTAACATTCAATTTCTAACAAAAAAAAATAAAAAAATAAAAAAAAAATTTGAAAATTTGGAATTTTGAAAATGCTTCAATTTTAATTAGGAAGCCACCTGATTAACATTTGCCTGAAGGATGAACCAGTTGAAATTTTGTGTTAAAAGGAAAAGTGATATGAGTATAATTAAAAAAAAAAAAAATACAAGTGTAACTAAATTGTCATTTGACTTCTTTTTTTTTTTTTTTTTTTTAATACTCATTTGAAGAGGAAACTTAAAACAAGCCTTACTTTCTTGTTCAGAAATCCAATGTCACCTGGTTGGAAATTTTGTAAAATTATGTAAGTTAAATAATCAGTTCATATGCTTTAGTTTATAAAAGAATCAATATGCCAGCTACCCAGAGTAAAATTCTCTTTGATGTGTGACCTGTACATCTGCCTACGTTTCTGAGATGAGGTATTTTAACTATTTACATTGTTCGGACTGGTGCACTCATATTCACAGCATTTCAGCTTTTTCAGGTGATATACATTAGAATTTTGAACCAATATACATACAAACTTAATATACACAAGCAACCAACCTTATTTCATCATTATCATCATGCTTTACTCAGGATAGATCAAGTCATGATATATGCCACAAAGTCTCCAAACCGCCACAGGCAGAGGCAACAGCAAGCGAAAAGGCAAACAAGATATTTGCAAATAGAATGCTTCACAAGAAAGAAATCTCTGTAAAAATCAGAACTTCATGTTGATTACTACCATCTGTTATTATTGCTGGGCCTCTTGAACTTCTGTTGAAAATTTATAATGGATGAAGGTTGACAAAGCCTATTCCATGAGCAGGCCCTGAAATGGCCACTTGAATGTCAAGCGGAATAGAAATTTAACTTAAGGCAGTCATCCAACAAGTCACTCAGTGTTTTATGGTTTATCAAGTGAATTCAAGGAGACACAAAAGTCATCAACTGATTGAAGCCTTCCAGGTTTGTTTGGACAGTTTGCAAAATGAAAGTTAACTTCAGTAAGATCTACGAAAAGGAGAACATGCATTAGTTTTCACTCTTTTTATTTTGAATCTGCATATTTCTGCTTGAAATGTCTATTGATTACTGAAGAGCTTTTAAAGTTTCGTATTTGGTTGTTTTTCTTTAGTGGCATATCAACTTCTGTGGGTTATTTAATATCAAAATCTATATATTTTTTGTACGCATTATTTTTGGAGATGATACATGGCTTACTAATTAACTCATAATAATAATTTAGTGATACATGGCTTACTAATTAACTCATAATAATAATTTAGTGATACATGGCTTACTAATTAACTCATAATAATAATTTAGTGATACATGGCTTACTAATTAACTCATAATAATAATTTAGTGATACATGGCTTACTAATTAACTCATAATAATAATTTAGTGATACATGGCTTACTAATTAACTCATAATAATAATTTAGTGATACATGGCTTACTAATTAACTCATAATAATAATTTAGTGATACATGGCTTACTAATTAACTCATAATAATAATTTAGTGATACATGGCTTACTAATTAACTCATAATAATAATTTAGTGATACATGGCTTACTAATTAACTCATAATAATAATTTAGTGATACATGGCTTACTAATTAACTCATAATAACAATTTAGTGATACATGGCTTACTAATTAACTCATAATAATAATTTAGTGATACATGGCTTACTAATTAACTCATAATAATAATTTAGTGATACATGGCTTACTAATTAACTCATAATAATAATTTAGTGATACATGGCTTACTAATTAACTCATAATAATAATTTAGTGATACATGGCTTACTAATTAACTCATAATAATAATTTAGTGATACATGGCTTACTAATTAACTCATAGTTGGAGGGAAGAAGTGGTGCATTCATATCTTTTCCAAGGATATTTACTCGGAAACAAATCCAACAAATCTGACTGGAATTGGAACTCAGCTCTCCAGTTTTGAATCCTGAGTGATTATCCATTACACCACCTACACATCCAAGCTTATAGTAGCTGGTATTCCCAAGTGGTCACCCATCTGACCAGACTCCATGTTGCTTAACTTCAGTGATCATATGGGAACTGGTGTTTCAATGTGATGTGGATGTAAAGCAAAGTTACGTAGTGCTTTATATTCTTATCAATTACTTTTAAAGTATTCTAGTATCTTCATTCTTATTTAACAAAGCTGGGATTCTTGATGTAGTTTGACTTGAATTTCTGTTCTTTTCAGACATGAAGTTTTATTAATTTAGGACAATTTATTCAACCTAATAATAATAATAATAATAATAATAATAATGATGGATGGATGGAACTAACCCGAAATGCAGGATCTGAAGAAAACATGATGAAACTGTCAACCATATTATCTCAGGATGTCTGGAACTATCAAAAAATGAATATATCCACAGGCATAACAAGGTAGCGACATATGTGCACTGGAAGATATGCAATAAGCACAAAATTGAAACGACTGAGAGATGGTATGAGCACTAACCAGACACAGTTGCCCAAAATAATAAGGGAGAGGGTTTATAAAACAAGAACATTTCTATGTAAACTCCAATTTGACATCAGCTGCTAAGCAGTACTTTTTCAGACGCTGATTTAAACAAAGAGAATTTACTAACTACAATTCTCACACTGCCGACAATGTTACTGTAGACTGTATCTTCTATGATGACATCAAACTACTTGGAGCTCTTTATGCAAAACACAAAAAAAAAAAAAAAAAAAAAAAAAAAAGATTTTGTAGATACATCCTTGCAATTCACAGGCAAGAAGCCAGAAAGATACTTGACCAATATTTACAGGCTCTGAAGATTTGGGGTAAAGATATTTACAACTAAACAATCATATAGCAATTATATCTGAGATATCTTTATCAATAGGCAAAAGAATCCTGAACAAATTTGGAAGATCAGTCCTCCAATATGGTAGTGAATGCTGAAAAATTTCTTCGCAGATGAAGAGGAGACCTGAAGTTACAGGTGTGATTCTAGGGAAGGATGCGAAGAATACCATAGATGGAACATAAGAGCAATGAGGAAGTTTTAAGGAAAATGGTAACAAAAAGAAGACTTCTACTTTGAATAAGAATGATACAATTCTGGGACACTGAAATTTCTGGCAAATTGCGGTTATCCTTCTAATCTGAAGATGATATATCGTTTCTGCATCTCATCTGTGAACTCAGAGGTGGCTTTGCAACCCCAAGCTGGAGGTGCAGAGTCTGGAACAGTGGGGGTACTGAAAGTTCGTTGTAATCCCTGCTGATGATGCCCTGTGGCGTTGATCTCTGGCAGCGGTGAGCTTCTGGTGTTGAGCATCCTCGAAGGTGACAGCAGCATCATGGATTGTGATTTGCCATTATGGTCGATTACTGGTGCACTCAACTAGTTCTTTGGGTTCGAGGTTGCAACCCTGGAGATTTGCTTTCACAGGGTCTGAAGAAGCAATACTGAAATTTCTAGGAAATACAATAAGGAAAAAAAGCTGGGATAATTTGACACTCACAGGATATACTGAAGGCATGAGGAGCTGAAGGAAATACCCAGTAACCTGTAAATGGATAGGAGGACAACAAGTGGGAAGAAAAGTAAGCGGATAGACATTGCTTAGAACTATAAGGGATAAAAGTTGTGGAGAGCCATTATTGCTAATATTCTGAAGAGACATGGCACATAAAGACAGTCTAGCCATATTGAGCAATGATTACTTGAAACAAAACCCTTAATCTACAGAAAGAATACAAGCTTGTACTTTACAAATGGCTGAGAAACATTGTCTTAGATGATATTGATGCTACAGTAGGTTCTAATAATAAGGATGGGAAAAAAAACATTTTACCATTCTGTTAAAACTACTACTACCAACATGGTCAGCTATATCAGCCACTTATTCTGACTGCCTCTCAAAGACCTTAATGAAAGCATGATTTGATTTGGTGTATACGGGCAACTTAAAAGAAACTATCATCATTGCAGGTTACTCATGTATTGCATTCTGCATCTTCTCTGGATCCTCACACTACTACATAAAATGGTATCAAGAAAAAAAAGGACAATTTTTCTTATTTTATTTTATTAGGAGAGAGTGGTTGCTGCTTGGATTCTAAGAGGAAAGCTGTCACATATCGGCTCAGCATCCCTCAACGGGTAGTCTTAGCTGGTCTCTAACCATAGTGTGGGAGGTGTATCAATATTTCATAATTCTAGCAGCCCCCTGTTGAATTTGAGCTATTTTGGACTCATACCCTAAAACCAGACAACGGCAATGCATCACTGTCAGAATACCCCACCCATGAGGCACTCTGGCCAATTGTTGACCATTCTGGTCCTGGCCTTCATAATTTGTAACATGATTATTTTTAAAAATCAAATTAAATTTTTAATCATTTGATATTGAATGTAGAACCAAATGAAATGTTGAACTGATATTGATGGAAAACCAAATGAGATGTTTATCAAACACTTGTTAGTTTTTTTTTTTGTTTTTTTTTTTACTGTTATTCCCAAAATTTTAGACTGTGACCATAATGCAAATATGATTTATCAAAAGAGATAACAATAAGCGTGCCACGTAATCAGCAATGTCTGTCATAAGAAATGAATAAGCACAAGTATATACTTGGCAGGTGTCCCTATACCCCCCAAGTAAACTTTATTGAAATACATAATCATTAAGATTGTATGAAAAATGTGGAAAGTACTCCTGTTGGAACCATCAGCACAAAGGCAGGAATGGTTTCAAAAATTGGATGATCAAAGCAAGAGGATTCAAAGTGAAAACAATGAGAGATAAAAAAAAAAAAAAAATCAGAATGGGTAGAATAAAATTTTTGCAATGGGATGGAATTCATTTTGAGAGGAAATTTGTGACAAAAAAGTTAAAAGGAAAAAAATCTCTTGAAAAATAAGAATAGCAAAGTAAATAAATATATGAATAAAATTGAAAAAACTTTTAAGCATAAGCAAAAAATTTTTTGTGTTCACTGCTGTCCACCACCACCACTGCCTGCTGTTGCACCCATTTGAAAGCTTAATGTATTTTTGTGCGCTTGCAATAAAAAGGGATTCATTGAAATTGCAGGAATGTGGCAAACTTGTCAAATCAGATTTAGTTGATGTGTGAGAGGGTTTGTTTGTTTTTAAGAAAAAAAAAAAAAAAAAGATTTAGAAATATGTTTAATTTAGATATGAGAACCAAGGAAAAAATAATCACATTAAAAAAAAATTACAAATAAAAGTAAAATAAAATACAAAAGAAATAGAAATAAAAATTTTCAACAAAATAAAAATACATAACAAACGGGTTACAATTTCCAGAAAGTAAAGAATTACTTGCATTAATTGTTCCATTGACTGGCTCAATGAACACACTACAACTTTCTCATCTAACATGGTCATCAGACCAAATTAATTAATGCAGCAGAATTTTATGTGAAGTAAAATTCAGTTTGACCAAGTGAAAAATTTAAAATCCATGACAAACATGGCAGCCAAACAAGAATAAAGATGATTCAAAACCATGAGGCACTACAAAGTTTTCATTACTATTTTCTAAAATAGAAAAGAGTTGAGTAAGGAAAATATATAAAAAGGGACAAGTATTTTATTCACATCTAGCTTTTTTATTATTATTATTGTTGTTGTCTGTCTTCAAATAGACAAAGTTCAACAAACCTTGAAAGTAAAACCTCAAAGACCTGATAACAACAAATATACTGTTTACTGTTTTGACAGGTTGTTTTTTGTTAGTACCATTCGAAATTTTTTAAATGTCTTATGACAGCAAACAATCAAAGATAAATTTGTCTCTGACAGAAAAGAAAACCAAAGTTCTCCAGAGTGAGACATTACAATTCTTTTATTTGGTTTATTTTCATAGTTGGCTTTAGCAACTAAATCACAGCTAAAATCCTTTACCCACTGTAGGTAGTTACAATTACAAGACAATTTCCATTGAGAAGGAGGGTCTTTAATCAGATACTGAGAATCTGTTATCAAGACAGTAATGTCCAAATGTAAAAAGAGAAAAAGTTCTTTCATAATGGGATGCAAAGTTGTCTTTTTGCTTTTGCAAAAAGATATATTATGACCATGTCATACATTTGTGTTAACCCATTAATATCAAGATCAATGTTTTGAATATCAAGTTAATCTTTATCACTGTTACTTCATTTGCTGTATAAAAAGGTTATCCTGCAACTAAAGGTGACTGATCCCTGAACAACAGTGTGTTTGAATTTCATAGTTGTGTTGTCATATCCTGTTATGGCAACAGAAAACAATTTTCAGTGAAATTAACAATAAGGATAGATCAATTGAGAGGCCTTGACAAAGAATGTAGTAGAAAGGGAAGTAATATTAATAATGCAGAATGTAAAAGATTATGTTTTGGAAATGGGAAGGGTTGGAAAATTGGGTGAGATTCAAAGACTACGAACAGCAATATAATTTACATATGAAAATAATGTTAAAAACAACAAAGATTAGGATACTATTCTAGCTATATCAAGGTGATATGTTTTTGTTTTTTTTATTTCCATACAAAGACAAAGTTTTATGGTGGTCATTTGATCCGATTCCTTTTCTACAGTTTTGCAGGTTATTCAAAGCCTGAAACTATTTTTGGATTGTAAGAATTTTTTGAGATAATGATTTCGTTATAAAGTTTTACCAATTAACCCATAAAAGTGGATTCCTACCTCTCCCAAGTGTATTTGCACATAAGTGAATAGAATGAACCCAACAGGAATTGGAATTTGGCTCTTCAGTTAACAATTCCAAGCCATTATCCATTACACCACCCATACATCCAAACTTATAGTATCTGGTATTCCCAAGCAGTCACCCATCTAGGTACTGATTAGGCTGGATGTTGCTTAACTTCAGTGAACATATAGGAACTGGTGTTTCAATGTGATGTGGTCATAAGCCTTTATGGTGGTCAGGTAACGTATAAAAAATATAAGAACCAGAATAAAAGAAAAACATTTTTAGGCAACACACAACTGTTTCCCCCTTTGGCCATAATGCTTATCTCTCAGGTTGGGCCTTAAACCAACATTTGTCCCAACATTTTCATTTGTACAAAACACAAACATATTTTAAAAACCTTTGTCATGATAAACATTTTTTCAACTATTGACTGAAGTTCATCTTCTGTAAGTGTAATGAATAATGTTAAACAAAAACACCTTATGTTCTATTTGGGAAGAAATAGAAAATTTTTCTTTTTCCTCCTTTCCTTTTTAGTAAAAACTTTCAAGTTTGGCATTCATTTTACTGCAATATTATCTTGAAGAGAATTAAAATTTTGTTTTTGCCAAATGTATTCTATTGAGAGAAACCAAGATACAAATGATCACTCATGCTTTTTTTTTTTTTGTTCTCTCAACACATCAAGATGGATTCATACATTCAATCCAAACAGCAGTTTTGTCTTCTCAAACACTTGCTTTATGAAATAGAGACAAGCAAAATCTGCACTGTGTTTTTACAAAGCTACAACTGCAATCTTGGAAAAATTTGAGCAGTAGATTGAAGACACCAAAGCACAATTTCATCAAGGCATCTCACAAATTCTTTTGATCTAAAAAAAAATTTGAACAATTGAGCCAATTCAAACTGTGTGTGTGTGTAAGAGAAATTTACTAAAAGACCTCAAGAGTTATTTTAAAAGGAAATAATATAATATTAAGAAAATATTGGCTGAGTAAACCAAGAGAATGGCTAGGGATGTTTTTATAAATTATTCTTTTAAAAATAATCTCCAGGAAAAAAATTCAAATTTACTGTATTAAACATCTTAAACCAAAAGAACATTCCCCCCTACTAATTTAGCAACTGACATTATCAGCCAGAAGTTGTAATGAAAATGGGGAGTTATTTCTGACAATACACTTCTGTCTATGATTTGATATGAATGAAATTATGCTACACATATATTCCAAAAATAGGTGGATGTAGTGTTTCCAATATTCTTTTGATAAAATCATTCATTGGTATTTACAATGAGAAGAACCATCCACCCCAACTCCATGATCATTTGTTGCATCAAATTTTCAGCAAGAGGATGGGCAGTATCATGTAGCAAAACCACCAACTGAATTTCTTACCCAGAAAAAGGTCTTTTCTATCCTGATGTGTCATTCAAGTGAGCCAATTGGTCCCTATTGTATTTCACAAGCATAGTTTGATAAATTGTTGGAACATGCACAATGTATTTCCTTTGAATACAACCAAAAACAAAGAAGAGCTCCCCCACCACAACAATAGATAAAATTTCAGTTGAAGACTGTACTTGTTTTGAATTCTTGAAGTAAATCCATTTTAAGTTGCTCTTGTCATACATATATAAACACAAATGACTTTACACTAAATCAATCAAAAGAGAAATATGTTCAATTTCTTTTTCATAAACTTATATGGTAGCTGTTTTGTTAACTTTGAAATTATTAAGGCTTGTAAACAATGCCAGGAAGTTGACTGACTGCAATTTAAGTAATAAAGAGTTCAAGGATTTCTCTAAGATTATACAAAAAATTGTTAGAGATCTTTTGCATCAACCACATATAAGTTTCATTAAAAATGACTGACAAGGTACTGCAGTTAAGTTTTTTTTTTTTTTTTTTTTTTTATTTAATTTTTCATATAGTTTTCTTTTCTGGACATAAATTATGTAAAAATTGTCCGAATGTTTTGTATGTTCAAGTGCTTTCAGCTAATACTTTTAGCCATTATCAAGAATGATTTTATTTTTACTCTTAACTAAATGTATAAATTTAGTTATGTATGTATCTATATAGGACTGTTATTTTCCAAACAAGATCAGAACATTGTATCCATGTTCATAGTTGATATTATCCAGTATTGGCTTTTTCGTTTTTATTAATAATGTTTCCATTATTTTTAGCCTTTTTTACATGTGGATGAGGCTATAATATTTGTATTATCAACAAGTACATTACAGATAGAGTTTGGTAGTTCTCCATGTGTATTTAAATAAGACCTAATTGAGCTATGGTCAGAGAGATGCAACGTGAATCTTTTTGTTAGGCATGTTGTAGTATATCCAATATAATTAAGAATGAATTTGGATTTATCAGGAACACAGTTCCTTAAAGGGACATGTGAATTTACACCCAGAAAAGTATCAGAACACATGAAAATTAAACAAAAAAATTGCAGTACCTTGTCAGTCATTTTTAATGAAACTTGTATAAAAGAGGGATTGCTGCCCAAATACACAATTATATATATATATATATATATATGAAAGAGATTTGCAAACATATATATTGATAGATATAATGGGAAATATGACTAAAGATACATGGAATGAAGTAACCTGCTTTGTAAGTGACTGGGTGCAATTATAGATCTCTACAAGAAAGATATGAGCATTATGTCTGGCAAACAAAGGAAAGAATAAAAATAAATTAAGAGCTATTTAAAGCCTTTGTGTCATTTGTCTCGTGTATATGTTCTTCAATATAAATGCCGAGGGACATTAAGAAAAAAAATAAAATCAGGCAAAATATTGCAATGACAACCATAATGGCAGCCTTAAGTTGTTAATACCCAGTCATCAAAAGAAATCGTAAAGAGACAACTTGCATTTCTGTCAAAAACAATTTTGTTTTTCTGATAATGCCATTTCCATAGCGCAATGATAGTTGGGCAGCATTCAGATAAAATGTCAACACGGGATTTTAAGGTGGAGAATAATGAAGGAAAACAAAGAAATTCAGGAAAATAATGCTGAAGCAAAAGTCATGGCAGTGTCACAATTCAAAATTCCCTTAATTTAAAACCTGGTCGCCTGCCTGCAAGACAGCAGTTAATTTTTTATGTTTAATTGAAGAATGGAGCTTAACAGTGAGAAGAGCTGAGGCAAGCAATACAACAGAACGAGTTTTTACTCGTCAATTCTCCTGTTTTTAATGACTATTTCTTTGAATTCCAGAGAAATAAGATGAACAAAAAGAAAAGAAAAGAACAAAAAGAATGAAGGTCAAGAACTTCCAACTAAAAGATTCTTATTTTTTATTACAATTAACATAAAATCCATATATTATTCATATTTCTCAACATATTTTATAATTTCTTCTGAATGATCTATATTGCTAAATAATGATTAGAGAAACCTGGTACATACTTGACCTGAAGGATGATCTCGTAACCAAGGGCAGAGAACTGTGATTCACCTGGTGGCAATAGTTGCTTTAAGATGTAAATACATCACCGGCCCTACTACACCAGAGATCTTCATACGTTGGAAGAATGCATGACAAATAGATTTATAAACACCCAACCCAAAGAGAATGATCTTATATTCTATAAGAGAATGCAGAGTTTGTTTGAAGAAAGTCTGGAGTGAAATAAACAGTAATATTACTGCTAGAGGAAGCTAGTTTCCTTCAGCTATAAAGAATGATAACTCAAAATGTAACCAAGTTACTTCTCTTGTCTATGAAGACATGTGTGAATACTTCTGAATTGAACAATGTGACAAACTGACACACATGGAATTCATTGTTTCAATCCTTCTTGTTTTTAGACAGTGAATAAATAAAGATTTGTTTATTTATATCAGCATTTTTCAACCAGTGCACGAAGCTGTAAAAATGTACTCTGTGAGGTACCCAGCATGGCCCCAAGTTAACAAAAGAGTAATTTAAGATTTATTTTTATATTTTTTTTTAAAAAAAAATCTTTATTTTGAAAAAGTTAGAGAAACCAAGCACATAGTTTCCAAGTATAAGTCTTTTTTATATGATATGTTAAATTCCCTAATCTCTAAGAAAGAGTGGCTAATCCTTTCCCATTTGCCTTTCTCAAGGCAATCAGTCATTATCAGAACCTCTTAAAAGAAAAGCAGATTCTTCGTAAATCCCTTTAAATGAAAACTATACAGCTTAAATATAAAATATCTTAAAAATAAATGCTTATTTCAGGAGGCTTCTTTATTATTTTCCTATTTTCAAATTTCATGAATAATTTTTCCTTATTAAAATTTAAAGTGCACCCAAGAGTTTTAGTTTTTCTACAAGCGTGCCCCAGAAGAAAAAAATGGTTGAGAAACACCGATTTATCTGTTAAAATACATTTGTCTTATTTTCATTCGTTTTTGTTTATCCCAACAACCTGGAATATAACAATTAAAACCAAAGAAACAAGTACTGAACTGTTATGCAATATCAGTCCTTTTATGTGACAATGAATGCCAGAAAATCTCCTTACAGATGAAGACTTAAAGCAATAGAAATGTGATTCCATAAAAGGATGCTGATAATACCATAGACTGAATATGGGAGCCACGACAAAGTTTTAGAGAAAATGGGAACAAAAAGAACACTTATACTTAACACCAAGAAGAGAGAGAGAGAGAGAGTTGAGATTTCTAGGGCAGATAATGAGGAAAGAGGGGATGGAAAATTTTTATTTTTGTTCATCCCAACAGCCTGGGACATAACAATTACGGATAATAGATTCAGTCATGTATTTTCATTCACAATTTATGACAATAATATTATACACTTCTAGAATATTTAGAATTCAATTTCTTTTGAAGGTGAAAGAAAACTTCTGTTGGAATTTCTGGGATTAGGACTAATTATTTACACTATTTATAGGCTGACTATTATCTGCATCTTTGTTACTGTCTTCGCAACATTTCGGCCATTGCACCCTCCAGCCTTCATCAGATGTATATCAATCCAGATAACCTACAGAGAATTCTGAAGTGAACCCTTTATTTAATCTATGGGGGTTAATTGTTTTCGAGCGATATCTTATCTAGTTCTTATTTTTTGTTTTTAGTACTGCTCAGTTATTACTCTAGTGTTATTTTTAATACTGCTCAGAGTCTAAGTACACATTGCCTGGTTCATATGAGTTCAGACCTTGGGCTGGGTAGTATGTACTTGCATTCAGTGGAGACATGGTGGGAAATAACTGAGCTGTACTAAAAATAAGATCTAGACGAGATATCCATAGACATGAGCAGCGGAGCGAAAACAATATACTTCTGTAGATTAAAAAGGGGCTTACTTCAGAATTCTGTGTAAATTGCCATGATTTACATACAACTGATGAAAGCTGGAGTGCACAACAGTTGAAGCATTGTGATAGCAACAGATGAGGACAATAGTCCACATGTAAATAAAAGAAAACTGTAAATAAATATTTGCTTTTCCAAGAAGTAAACATACGCAATTAAAAACATTTCTATTAAAGAGAGAATTGCTTTAGTAAAGAAATAAGCTTTAAATAAAAAACATCATGGTAAAATTAAATCCTGAAACATATAAAATGTAAAACATGCTTCATGTTTTTGTTCAAATAGCTTTAGAATTTAAGTGGGAAATAAGAACATAATGATAATCTCATGCCAAAATCGAATTGGGACTCAATATCACACTATATCAAAAGAGTCAGGTACAGAGTTGAACCATTAACCTCCCAGCCACAGAATGTAGAATCACATGACTTATCAGACCCAGTTTTACAATCACATTAATGACATATATTGATAGATATATAAAACAATCACCCCAGAATGTAGTCAGAATCTCTCTCAGACATAGATGAGAATGTAAGGTCCACATTTCAGATGAGAGGCCACTCACACACACTGGCAGAATAGTTGAAGACAGGAGTTGAATAAAGTGCAATATTAAATATAAAAAATTCAAATTTTGGTATTATCATTGGTCTGCACCAGTTTCATTAAATAATCTCACAAATTCTAATGACAATGTTGCCATTCCTGTAGAAGATGAGCATTTCTACAATGAATCTCTTACACATTGTTCAACAATGTTACCAATAGACATGAAAGCAGCAATGTGCTAGAATTGATACTGCATAAATGATCATTTCTTTTACACTGATAAATGCAGCAGCAGCAGTCAATCAAGAAAAAAAAAAAAAAAAAAACAAAACCAAACAATTCAGAAAACAATGGTTGAGTGGACAAAGAAATGATGAAAAATAAAACGATCACAATCTTCTGGAAATTTCACAATGACCATTTCTGCAGAAAAATCATATTACGATTCATTTCCAATGTTGATTTATTGGTTATTTAATTTTTATCTCACCTTTTTATTGATTTTGAAAATAAAATCTCTAGTTTTGGGGTTGGATTTTAAAACTGTCATCAATTACTTTCCACTTCATAACTTAGACTTTTCTAATATTTGATAATCCAATAAAGAAATCATCCAAATTTCTTGACTTTTATACCAAATCATTTCTTACTAACATTCCCCTGCCATCATTTATCAAAAGGTTTGAAGTAAAAAAAAAAAAAAAAAAAAAAAAAAAAATCTGTCTATATTTCTGAGATGAGGCATTGTGACAATTTACATTGTTCAGACTGCTGTCCTCATCTTGTCATATTCACAACATTTTGGCTGTTGTATGCTTCAGCCTTCTTCAGGTGATATATGTTGGAATTTCAAACCAAACTCTTTATTCAGTCCATGGTGGTAGGTTGTTTGGGATCTTTTTTGTTAATTCACCCCAAAATAAAAATAATTTATATTTACTAAAATTCAAATTCTCCCAGAGCAATGCCCCTCCATTGCACTCTGGTTGGGCTGACCTTTGTGATCACCTCAAATGTGGGTGACTTGGGTGCACTATTTCTAAGCATGAGGTCTATTCACACTCACCCTGATAAACAAGCAAAAAACAGATTTTCTTCCCTTTTTAATTTAAAAAATAATTGTAAAAAATTTCTTGTAAGTACCTCAAATATCATATGCACTTATAAAATGTGAATAACTCCCAGATTTTTGGTAAATTTTCATTCTGAGAACTGGAGTTGCTGAAAGACAAGCTAAACAAATTTTGATTTAAACTTTATAATTTGAAAACAGTGCCAAAAATTAAAAAAAAAAAAAAAAATACAAACTGATTTAAAAATGTATAATTTCTTGGGGTGAATTACTAGAAAAGATCTGATTGTTCTAGTTCCATGTTTTTGTTCACTTCTGTTGTGCCCATATATTGAATTCTCAACTCTTTGGGTCAAGTGAATTTTGGATGACTTTAGCTAATTCTTTTATGCCATAAAAAAAAGACAAAAAAAAAACAAAAAAACTTCATATCATTTGATTCTTACTCTAAACTTATTTTTAATGGTAACTATTTAGACAACTTCAAATTACACTGTAGTAACAGTTCTCCAGCACTATCCTTAGACCTACTTTGTTCTTAATTCACAAAATATTTTTGCTTCATCCAATAAAAGTTTTTTTAGTCTTTCTTGTAGGGGAGAGGGAAACCTCATCATTCCAGGACTATGACTTGCCCATTGAACTTAATCCAAAAGAGCATAGACAAATGAAAAATAAATAAAAAAAATTGATTCAAGTATGTAAAATAGATTAAATAAATGCAATCTTCTGCCACAAGGCAGATAAACAAAATCAGATTTTGTTTTCTGGTTTTGATAAAACTTACGAGTCAATCAAATAAGATTATCAACAATATTATCACTGAGTTTGTGCTCTTCAGACCCACCCAGCTCTAAATCCCAGCCCAATCAACCAAACAAATTCCTTTGTAGTTAGAATTCAAAGCCGTGTCAATTTCAAATAATTTGAATGAAGACAACACAGACTAGACATTGAAAAAGAAAAAAGATTATTTATATAATTAGACAAAAAATAAAAAGTAGAACAGTAGCAGACAAACACTTTACAGTGGTTTATTTCATTTCTGATCTCAAGCAGCAACTTCAATTTCACATTTTGTTTATACAGTTCAAGTACTACAGCAGAGTTTGAAATTAAAATCAATCATCAGTAGCAATGGAATGTCTTCTTGATGAGCACATGATTGAAACAGCACAAAAGACAAACCAGAATAGAGCAGCCAAACTGAAAAAGTCGAGTGTTTCTGTTTGAAATCGTCTCCTTCATATCAGTAAAGCATTTGATAAAGTATGTCACAAAGAATTGTTGGAAATGCAAGACAAGCTTCATTTATTTAGGAAGGATATTAGAATTATCCAGAATCTATACTGAGGGCAAACCATCTGCATATGAACAGCAAATGAATTCAGTAAATACGCAAAAATACAAAGTAGTGTAAGAAAAGGAAATTTTTCTCCCCAGACTTATTCGGCCGATACAGTGAAGTGATTCTGAGTGAATTAGAAGTCCTACTATGAATCATTATTGGTGGGTACAATTTTAAGATATGTAGATGATAGTGTTGATAGCAAACATGGAAAGGAAACTGCAAGAACAACAGAAAGAAGAGGAATTGTAAGATGATAGAATCTATGGTTGTCAGCAAAAGGAACAGCCCAACATAAACTGGAAATACCAAAATCAAGCAAGTGCAAAAATTTTAATATTTGGGAAGTGTTTTAACAGTGGATGGAAAATGTGACACCGAAATCTGAAGTTGCATTGGGATAGCAAAAGATGGCTTTGAAAAGCTAAGCAAAGTATTAAGGAATAGAAAGATTTTATAAACAGCAAAAAGTGTATTGAACTGTTATTTAATATCAGTCTTCCTATATAGCAGTGAATGCTGGATAATCTCCTCACAGATGCAGAAGAGATTGGAGGCAACAGAAATGTGATTCTACAGAAGCATAATGAGAATTCCATGAACTGAACATGTGAACAACAATGAAGTTTTAGACAAAATGCAAACAAAAAGGGCTCTTAGAATCAGAAAGAGACACTTGAAATTTCTAGAGTCATAATGAGGAAAGAAGGTTTAGAAAATTTGACACTCACAGTACATATTGAAGGCAAGAGGGATAGAGGAAAGCAGCACATATTCTAATTAAGGCATTTGTGTAAAATGGCTGGCAGAACAGGGATTAAGAGAGAATCTTTACTAAGTGCTAAAAATTGTGGCAAGCCATGCTTAACAAGAGAAACAATTGAGGGGTGGGGGATATTATTACAACACTTCATGAAAATAAAATTCTAAGTAAAAAAAGCTATGAAACAATTTTAAAATATAAATAATGAAGTGAGCTTCAAAGAGCATACTTGAAAGTTGTTTCTATGCAATTAACAAATAAGAAAGCAGGGTTGATTGTGTGAATGAAGTCAATATTTATTTTGATGATAGAAACAAATATTAAAATATTCTTGTCAATCAAATATTGATTAGCTACAAAGATATTTTCCTATTCATGTTCATTCTTTCTCTATGTTGATATGTTCGTAGAATGAGGTGAAGAAACATGAAAAACACATTCTGCTTTGTAAATCACTTGCTCATTAACAACAAAAATCATTAAATTTGATTCATTCCAATGTTTTTTCATTTTTAATAAATTTCACCACATAAAAGGCTTGAAAGCCACTCATGTAGAGAATTACAGTTGAAATGGTAATGACAAATAAGATGTATGATATGAATGGAAGAGGAGGTGGCTGTGAGTAGAGATTATGAGGATAAGGAGTATAGATAACTAACCCTTGATGTGATATAGTCAAGATTGAAACTGTCATGAAAGTACCTATTCAGGAGTCTTCCACAAAGTGGCAGTCCTTTTTGGGAGAAGCTCTCTGAGTAGGGCTTTCTTCATACATTTGAAACCTGGAGGAAATGAAGACGATTCAACTTTGTGAAAGTGGCGTGGTTTGTCTGAGCTTTAAAGATCTAAAATGATGGAAATAAAAAATATTGAATATTTTTAAGTTTTGACACTGGTGATTAAATTTGTTTACTATTTGTCCTTATAAATGACATGGATTCTTCATTAAGATGAACAACTATGTTCCAATTTGTAAAGGCATACACACAATATATATATATATATATATAAAAAATGTGTGCATGTGTAAAAATAATAGTACAACTGAGAAAATTACAAGAATCTTACATGTTTTTTCAGGCTGACAGGATTCAATAGATAACTGGAGCTATAATATTCAATCAATCAAGATCCAGTGATGTATCTGGTTAGCTGACTCAAAAGTTTTGCATTGAAACATTGATCAGACCCAGATGTTTAATAATTCCCATATATATATATATATATATATTTCTAAAGATTTCCTTTTTTTTTTTTTTAATCCTAAATTTTTATTACTCCATAACCTAAGTTTATCACAATTAGAATGAAAGTAGGAACATCACTCTGGTATGATTTGTATTCATTATTCAAGAAGCTTTCAACATTTTTACCATTGAAATAGATTGAATTCAATCCTTATTGTTGACTATCCAATATGAACATGAAAATACATTCTACATAAGGGACAGGTTTGAAATCAAATGCATGCATGTAGGCAAATGCATATTAATGTCAGATTCGATGAAAAAAAAAAAAAAAAAAAAAAATCTTGTTATTCTCAAATAAGAAGTTAAAAAAGTAAATAAGAAATGTTTAGAATATACAAAAAGTTATAGAAAGAAAATAGGAATAAAATTAGTGTGGCTGACAAGATTCCTTCTGCTGTTCAAGATAAAAGAAGTTAAAGAGCTAATTCCACTTCAGATATTGAAGGTAAAGTCAAAACAAGAAAAGAATAATGAAGTACAGAGACTGGGAATTACAGTTCCAGAAGTCCAATAATTTCACTGTCAAATGAAATTAAGGACGTTTAGAAATTAAGTGAAAAGCAAACAAGGACACCAGCTTGACAAAAGCTAATTAAAAAGAAGAGGTGGCTGCAAGTCTTTTGACACTTGACTTAAAGTCCCCTCTACATTAGTTTTGTAAATTCAACACCAATATAAGCCACGTGTATATTCTTGTACACTTATTAGGTTGGTGCAAAAATAATGACGTAATAATGTTGTTTCTTGACGTTAAAAATACGTCAAAAAACGACATTATTACGTCATTATTTTGCACCAACCTAATATAAATGAATGCGTTGTTGGTGAAATTATCATGGAGACAAACATACTGCCACAAATGAATATCCATTTGCTGAATAAATACAACTCGTTACAAATTATATTTGGTCAGTGTGAAATGCATAATTACAATTACCAAAGCATGGACAAAGTTATTTGTCAGCCGAGACCATTTCTTTGTTCAAAGCCACCTGAGCAAAGTGGGGAAATCATTATCTTATAATTCTGTTCGTACCTCAGCTCACACATCTGCTCATTACACCCTGCCAATACCTTGGGAATAATGGATTATTCCATTTTGATCAACATGGAAAGACTAAAAAGACATCAGAGACACTACTTGGTTTCAGTGAAAAAATGAAAATAGAAGTGTTTAACTGTCTGTTTCAGAGAAATAGAAAATAAAATTTTAAATCTTTTCATTTGTACTTCCTTCTTTAAATAATGGATATTTTTCAGTGCACATGTCACTATAGAATGTGACACAAATTCAGTTTATAGGAGGTTTAAAGGCAACACTATGGAAAATTGGCTAACGCTCCCTCGGCAGTTCCCTTCTTGGGGGACGCCAAGGGTGCCAGGAAATAAACCCAGCCCCAAAGAAGAAGTACTTCCTGGCCCCCATCACCAGCAGCTTAATATGTTTTTAAATTTTCTCGGCATTAGCCAGAATGACCAGCATTCATATTTATGATGGTTATTGCAATATTTTGTTAAAGTCGTTACGATCAAATAATTAACAAGAGGGAATTTTCTATATATATTGTTATAGAACTTGCCATAAGCTTATTCAAGCATTAACTTAAGAATTAAGATTCATTGGAAAATTCAAATAGGAAAACAAATTTTCATGGGTATTTCTAGTAAATTTGAATTTAATAAAATGTTTAGTCTATTGAAATCTCCCAATAGCACCATGGTTTTCAAATTAACAAGAAAAAAGGCAGTATCTTTTGCAGAACACTAATAATCTATTCTGAGAGACTTTCATAGTCTGTACTAGAAGACAACAGGCTATGTTGGTTCAGTCACCTTTGATTTATTCTATAGTAATTAAATTTAACTGCATTATCAATTGTACAGTTGAATACATTTTCCAATTCCTAATGCCATTCTTTATCTCTGCAGGAGTCATAAGATCAAAACATGGAGTATTTGTTGCTATATCAGGATTTCTGGACTGGATCTGTTCAATCCTCACTTCATAGCCAAAATTTATATAGGTTTGAGGGTGAGGAGAGATTTATTTTCCACTCTGCAGCCTCTTTCCAATAAACAGAACATTGCAAGCCTATTGCTACTCTATCACTATTCCCATGGCAAAAGTTCAGATGAGTACCATTCTATCAGTTTAAACTTTTACTGCTAGGACATGCCACGTCCATAGAGTCAAATCAATTACATTTCCTCAATGTCTGAAACATAAGAAACTTCCACTTAGCGTTTTCTTTCTGAGTGGATAATTTCCCGAACACATAACCTCCTCCAAGTCAAGGGTTAATTGTTATCTATCCTCCTCATCATTCAATCTTCACTTTGTACCACCTATTTCATTCAGAATACTACTTCATTACCAATTTAACTGTAAACTTCTATTCTGAATGGCTCTTGAGCCTTTTATTGGGTGAACATCAGCATAATCTCCATCAGTCTACCTCCATGATTTCATTAAGAATCAACCTTTTATATGTAAAACATAACAGATGATTTTTTTTTTCTTTTTACAAAGAGAAAAATTTTAATTGCTTTGGTCATTTCTAATAAATCATTTGAAATTGTCTAACTATAAAGACCAAAATTCATGCCATTTTCTTATATTACTAATCTCGTTTTAATAGAAATCTAGCAATAGAAATTTCTGAAATTCTATTAGAGTCTTTCTTCAGAAAATAAGAGAAAAAAGTTAAAATGATAAATGCAAGTTCATTTTATATATATATATATATATATATATATGAGAAAATGATGTATGATTTTTTTTTTTAATCTATCAAGAACAATTTTAGAGGGAGAAAAAATCCCATAAAGTAGAAAAATGTTTTTATGACATGTTTCATCCATTATAACTTCATCAGACTAAAGATATGTTTACATTGATGGGACTACACATGTACACTAAGAAGAGGGGGACACTGAGAATTTTAAATTCAAATTAAAAAAAAAATTTAAAATGTAAAATTTTCATTTTTCTCTATCCTTCATGTGCATACATATTTGCACCAATGTAAATATCACTTTAGTCTGATGAAGTTCTAAAGGACTTTCTCCCCCTTACATACATACACACACATATAATGCATGTATGTATGTGAGAAGAAATCAGTCTATTCTTGACTGTTTTTTGTTAAAGAAAGACAAGTGGTCATTTGGTCAATTTAGAAAAAAAAAAAAGCTTTCAGCTGAAATTTGAATAAAAATATGAAGAAGTGGATAAAAAATGCCAGAAGAAGAGTGGAATGAATAATCAGGTTAAAGAGAAAAACTAACAGGCTTCAATAGAGTATATATATATATATATATATATATATATATTACTTTGAACAATCTATAAAAAGAGATTCTCACATTAGAGATTCAGAGTTTAAAGCAGAACTGGGAATATATTTGGCATCAGAAAGAGGAACAAACAGAATACGACAAATCTATGATTTTGTTTCACTTTTTAAGATGACTAGCAGAAGTGCTGACTTCAAGAGACACTGCCTGTTGCTCAGATCTGGTGCTGACTTCTTATGAGCAAGAAAATGATGACTATGGGGAGAAGTTGTATGGTAGAAGAGGTGGAAATTGGCCGGTAGGGAGGGGTCATTTTAGGTTGACAAATGGCTCCATTGCAATTTTTATCTTATTTCACTTTACAAACAATAAGACAATAAAATTGGGGGTGTTGGGGGATAGATTCTTGTTTTCTGTACAATGCTGGTCCTCTCCACCTCACACTCAGAGACAGATTTGTACTAAAAGAGCATACAAATATTAAAAATATTGTGTTAAAATAAAATAAAACAACAGTGGACTAAAAAAAAAAAAAAAAAAAAAAATAAATAACAGGCTATATTGTTCTTTTTTAGTAAATGGTCAATCAGCAAAGATGTCGCTTTCTCTCTGCTTGTGTGTGTGTGTGTTCTTCACAGACACACACATACACTAAAGAAAAACAAGTTGAACCAGTGAAAGTGAATATAATAAAGGAAAATCATAAAGTATCAGCAATAAATTGCTGATATCCTCTGACGAGTGGATGGAGTGATTATTGGAGTGTCTGCCTACAAAACACTGGAGTCAGGATGCTGAAGGTAACATCAATTAGCCAAGTAACAAACCTTTTGCTTGTATCAGGAATGCAATGATACACTGGAAAACCTACTCAAATGCCAACTACAGAAACAATCATCACCATCTTATATGTAAATTAAGAGTGAAACTGCAGAAGCTGAAGAAGCCTAATGCAGCACCCAAACTGCAATACAAGCTCCTGAGTGATCCTAACCTAAAAGAAAAATATATGGATAATGTGAAGAGAAGATACAAGGCACACAATGGAAACTCAAAACTGATCGCACTAAGAGACACTTTAGTGAGATCATCAAACGAGATCATCCCGAAGGAGAGAGAACAGAAAAGGAAACAACTGGATGACTGATGAGATACTCAACATGGAAAGGAGACAGAAAACCCTGCCAAGATTTAGAATGGAGTACAGAAAATTACATAATGAAATATGGACGAAATGCAGGCAATCTAAAGAAGAACGGCTAAATGAAAAATGTGCCGAAATAGAAAGATTGAGTCCTACCAACAAAAGATATATGCACAAACATATAAGGTAACTATCAGGATAGAAGACAGGCTCATCAACAGGCTGGAATGCTCATATTAGAGAAAGAAAAAATTCTTCAATGCTGGAGTGAGTATATTGGAGAACTCTTCCATGACAAAATACACTGAACTACCGACAGACCTGGAATTCTGAAAACAGAAGTAAAAGTTGCACTGGCCAAATTGAACAGAAACAAGGCAGCTGGAACCGACAGAATTGTAACGGAAATGCTGACAGTCTTAGATGACTTTGGAATAGACAAGATCACCGAAATAGCAAATGAAATCTGTAACAGCGGGAATATACCAGAAGACCTCAGCAGATCTATCTTCATAGCTATGCCTAGGAAACCAGGCGCAAATGAATGCGAACTCCACCGAACAATAAGCCTAATGAGCCATGTGACAAAACTCATCATCCGTATTCTGTTGAATAGAGTGCACAGCAGAATCAGGCCAGAGATAGGACAAGAACAGTTTGGGTTTGTTAAAGACACCGAAACAAGGAACAGGATATTCATGCTCAGAATGTTATCAGAAAGAGCGATATAGATGCAGAAGGATGTGACCCAATGTTTCATAGACTACACAAAAGCCTTCGACTAAGTATATCATGAGTATCTGATGGAACTGCTCGGCAACCTTGAGTTATTCAGGAGTGACATTAGAATAATCAAGAACCTATACTGGCAGCAAACAGCATTCATGTGAATAGGGAACGAGTTCAATGAATATTTGAAAATAGAAAGGGGCGGTAGGCAAGGTTGCATCTTCTCACCCGAACTGTTCAATCTATACATCGAGGCAATTCTGAGAGAATTGGAAATCCTACCGGGATTTAGCATTGGCAGCCACAACCTCAACAACATGACACACAAACGACAGTACTGATAGCAGACACAGAAGAGAAGTTACAAAATCTCCTACAGAACGTAGTGACGGAGAGTGAGAAGAAAGGACTAAGCATAAACTACCAGAAGACAGAATGCATAGCCATCAGTAAAAGGAAGAGCATGAAATGTGATTTGCAGCTTGGGAACACTAGAATCGAACAGACACAGAAGTTTAAATATCTGGGAAGCGTCTTGACAGAGGATGGTAAATGCAACACTGAAATCCGTAGATGTATTGAGATGGCCAAGGACCAAAAGCTGTTACATGACATCTGTTCTTCTTTAATGCAGCGAATGTTGAAAGATTTCCTCAAAGATGAAGAAGAGACTCGAGGCAATGGAGATATGGTTCTACAGAAAAATGCTGAGGATATCATGGACCGACCATGTGAGCAACAATAAGATCTTAGGAAGGCTTATATTTAACATCAGAAAGAGGCAGGTGAAGTTTCTGGGACACAAAATGAGGAAGGAGGGCCTGGAGAATCTGATACTCATGGGTCAAATAGAGGGAAAGAGAGACAAGGGAAAGCAGCACATGACATACTTGACAAGCTTAAGCAGGTGGATGAGAAAACATGGTCTGGGGGAGGAAGTAGACGAAAGGAGCTTGCTGAGATTGGTATTAATTATTAGAAATATACAAACAGACCCGACATAATAAATATAAGAAGAAAAACACTCAGATATTACTACCTTTCCACAACTTAAAAATTCATGCTAACCACTTGAAGATTGTGAGGTAGCCATGTAACAAACTTGGGGGTCACATGAAACTAAGTCATGAAAAGGCAGTAATATAGGAGTATTGTCTTGTGTGTGTGTGTGTGTGTGTGTGTATATATATATATATATATATATATATATATATGTATGTATTTGAGTACTATCAGTCATTGGCATGTATATTCACAGAGTAAATACATAAAAATTAGCCTTTCTTTCAAATGTGCACCATTGACTTAGTGAAAAATTTCTCCAAGTGATGCCAAATTAGTCGGGTTTCGATCCCAGCTTGAAGGAAACAAATGTTTAGCCACACTGACGAGCTGTGAAACATTGAAAGTCTGTCTATGGATGACAATATATATATATGTGTGTGTGTGTGTGTATATTTAGGCAGCGATCCTTCTTTCATGCACATTTCATTAAATATAACAGAAAATGTGCTTTTAGATTTTTTATATAATTTCTCATGTGATCTTAAAGTTTTTTTTATCTCCATACATTAATTATAAAAACTGTCCAATTGTTTGTTTTTTTTTTAGTTTTTTTTCCCCAAGCATTTTCAAGGTTGAAATATATTAACAGTTACCAACAAATAGATTGTTCTATGTACGTATTTTATATAATGTTTTCATTTTCAAAACACGGTCAAGATATTGTGTCCATGTTCATAGTTGTTATTATAGAGTGTCTTTTTTTTTTTTTTTTAATAAGGCTTCCATTATTTTTAGCCTTTTTTACATGTAGATGATGCTATAATATGCATGTTATCAACAAGTATGTTACGAATAGGGTCCAGTAGGTCTCCATGAGTATCTAAATGAAACCTAATTGAGCTATGATCAGAAAGTTGTAGTGTGGCCTATATAATTTTTTTATAAATTTTGATTGATCAGGAATACAATTCCTTAATGGACATTTAAATTCCTAAATAATATTTGTTCTATTTAATTTTGTTCCAAGATATATATATATATATATATATATATATATATATATGAGAGAAAGAAATGTAATTTTTAAAATCAGATGTTTTGTATAATTTTTGAGGAATATCTTGCTTTGCACCCACTTCCAAAATCTGAAGTGAAGAGAAAAAAAAATGTTTTACGAATTCCCAAAGCAGGTAAAATAGTTTTTGGGAGCTTATATACATTATCCAGAATATGACAATATCAAAAAGGGGGAAGAAGGAAAAAAAAAAAAGAAAGAAAAAAAGCAGAAATAGAATTTCATATAAAAGGTAATTTTGGATATGGATCTTATTTAAGGGACATGAATGCAATATCAAAAATAAAATATAAAATTCGAAGATGATTTTGTACATCTCTTGAATACAATAGCCAGGGAGCCACATAATCATACATAAATATTGATATTTATTATTGGATAAAAAGTTAAGAGATGGGAAAGGTCACAAGGGTGTTAGAAAGAGATATGCTTAGAAGACTTGAATCATATTTAAAAACAAATTGTCTGGCACTACATAACCATTCGGGTAACAGGAGATAATCTATAAAACCCCCATTCATTTTGAACGTGTAAACACAAATCAAAATAATGTTGCCCACATCCCACTGTGTAGAAGAGATTAAATAGAATACAAAATAAAAAGCAAAAAGAAAAAAAGGAAAAACAAAATGAAGCAGGAGTCGGGGGATAAGTTGTGAGTGAGTATGTGAATCTTGTTTGCCCAGATGTAATCTTGATTATATCATCAAAATATAATTATTGATTTTCAAATATAACATATACAAAATTCAATCTGAATGTTCTTTTTTTTTTTTTTCTGTGGAAAACAAATTGTACAAGAAAACACAGATGAAGAAATAAACATGTACACACATAAATTTCAGTGATAGCTTAGTGGCATAATAACCTGCCTTATTGCAGGCTTTGATTGAACAAAAGCATGCATACATCACCCTGGAGCAATGCAGATTTTAAAATATTGCAAATAATCTAAATGAAGTCAGCAGAGGCATGAAAGAGTTTCTAAAAAACTGAAAAACCCATATCAGCCATATTTATATAAATGGAACTTGTAAGTTGAAATAGTCTAATTGAGTGAAAAATTTGAAAAATCTAGCCAATTTGGATTATAATTAGCAAATGTTAATTTTTCTAAAACAAAAAAAAAAAAAAAAAAAAAAAAATGTAATTAAGGACAGAAAAGTGAAAGAAAAAAAAAAAAAAAAGAAAAAAAAAAAGAAATCCAAAATGGTGAAAGCTCTGTGCTATGTAACATCATCACATTTGGGTCACAATCTTTTTTACTTATTGACAAAAGAGAAAATATTGTTTAACAGCAATAACAATGCAGTCTGAGCTAAAACAGCTGCTTGCATAGCTTACGTGTATCTTCTAAGCCCTGAACCATGACATTCCCACAAAAATGTCATAGTTCATGAAAGCAGCATTAATATTTTGGGCTTAAAGATTTCAACTTTGTACAAGTTCTTATAGTCTATTCTACATAGCTTTTGTCCTTGGCTTTTTTTTTTTTTCTGTAAAAGTTTTCACTGGCACATAGTGAATGACCATAACAAGTACTGGTTTGTAAAGTACAAAGAAGATTACCCATTTCTCAAGGTGTTTTTCTTTTGTCACAGAGGTCATCATATGACTTTCAACATCCCAGTCTCATCTAAAGAGCCACTAAAACTTTTATGTAACTATGAAATGAAAATTGGACAATCATAAATAATTACAGACAGACACACAGATAGAGACATAGACATTATCTTATTTCATATGTACATCTGCCAAGATTTCAGGTACCCACATGGATGTGTGTGTATTATTTACCAAAATATAATCCCCTCCATTTTTAATGACTGCAGTTGAATAAAGAAAATTTTCAATTCCACCTTTAAAGAAATCAATGCCCACTCAAAAGATGGTTTTCGTCTTCTTTGTTTCTGAATTCAGTCACTTATAGAATGGTCTTGTGACTGAAGCAAATGAAAATCCACAGGTGTTACATTTGGTAATGATGGAGAATGAGGAAGATCTTCCTCCATCCTAACAATCTTATTTTTACAGGAGTTTGTTTTGTAGAGTGTGCATTTGCATTGTCATGCTGAAGGAATAACATCTGTTGCTAAACAAAGCAGGACACTTTCAACTTAATGCTTCATTTACTCAATCAAGTTGCTGTCAATAAATGTCTTCAGTCATGACCCATTTATGTTGCAGAGGTACTCTCAGAGATAACCTACATTCCACAAGACACAAAGCAAAGACTTCTGTGGATGGAGTCCTGAGTTTGGTGTTAGCACTGATTTCTCATCTTGTCATAACCACTATCTTTTTCAATTTCTATTGACATGCAAAACTCATTTTTCATCACCTGTATCAATGTAATGTGGAAATGAAATGTTGGTATTCCCAGATAAAAAACTGCTACAGATGGTGGAGCATTATGCTCAGTTCTCAAATAAAAGCTCATGAGGAATTCAAATTCTCTTCTTTACAAGTTTTCTCAATTCACTCAAGATGTTTGTGGTCATATGAACATGACCCATTAATTTTTTGCATCAAATCACTCATGCTTTAATGTAGATCCAATTCAATAATCTTTCAAAAGTTCTGAATTCAGAGAGCATTGTCCTCTAGAATGAGGGTTGTTCGATATGTTCCGATCACCATTTTTAAAACTTTGAAGCCATAGCTGACATGTACAAACCTTCACTACACATGTATACACAGTGTACAAAAATTTTTAAATACCTCTGTAGCAGAACTAGGTTTTTGGAATACATACATTATGCTACAATGAATATGTCGCATTTTAAACTTATAATGTACCAAGTGGTTAAACTCTCAAATGCATTATAAATAAGACAGTGTTGGATAGAAGAGATGATAAACTAGTTCTAGACAAAGTTTTGTACCATTCAACCTTGGTTAGTTGACTCATAATTCATAGCAAGGAAATAATTACTTTCTGAAAAGCATAATATATATCATACACATTTTTTCTAAATAAAATGCTTCACAGTAGAACATAGTAGAAGGGTCAATGATGATGGGCATAAAAGGTAAGTACAGTTCTGGTAAGAGTGCATTTTATACACATAGTAAGCACAAGAGATTTGATTATAAAATTTAAATGTTTGCTAAGTTCAAAAGAACAAAAGAGAAGGCAAAAAGTAAAAAAAAAAAAAAAAATGAACCAATAGAATAAGAAATGGTTATTTTCTGTTCATGATTGCCAAATTCTGCATAGACAGAAAAGACTCCAAAAAGATTTTTTTCAACAGAATACAATTAAATAGCAGATAAAGAGATTTGTAATATTCAACAGAAAAAGATTTTTTTTTCTCTCATTCTTTCAAGTTCGCAGTTCAATCAGTTGGGTATTACTGTAAAATATAGTTTACCAACATTTTATATTTTCTACTCAATTAAATGCTAAGTTTCAGTAATCATAACATTTTTCAGTTGGATTCCTAGTGACTTAGTAAAATTAGAAGAAGTCACAATTCCTGATAAAAGGTTACAGAGTCTAAACAGCCCAAGATACAAACTATGAATTGGAGACACCAAAAGCAAGCAAATACAAAAATTGGAGTATCTCGCAAGTGTTTTAACAGGACAAAAAATGATACCTTCATAGATGAAGAAATTTGAAGCAACAAAAATGTGCGATCCTACAGAAGGATACTGAGAATTGCATTAGGTAGAACATGAGAGTAACAAGGACATTTTAAATTAAATGGAAACAAAAAGGACATTTATATTTAGCCCCAGAAATAGTTGAAATTCCTTGGGTACATAATGAGGAAACACGGTTTAAGAAAAAAAAGAGACAAAGACAACAAAAAGCAGAACATAACCTACTTAATGGGCTTAATAGTTGACGGAATGGAATTAGGAGAGATAGCAAAAAAAAAAAAAAAAAAAAAAAAAGGAAATAAATAAAAAACTTAGAGCTACAAATGACAGAAAGTTGTGGAGAGTCATGATTGACCTCATTCTAAAGGAGCATGGCATATATTAGGTTGGTGCAAAAATAATGTCGTTTTCTGAAGTTGAACGTCAAAAAACGACATTATTTTTGCACCAACCTAATAAAAGAAGAACCTTGGCAAATGTAAGATCTAATCTGGAACCAATCTATCAGTTTATACCCCATCTGTTATTACCTAACAGCACTGCAAGTGTAGAGATTCTGTCAGGCGCTCTGACTTTTCCTAAATATAACAGAACTGTTTTAACGGTCATATTTATTTGATTTTTGTGTGTGTATTTTCTCAAATATAGTACACACACACACACACACACATATATATATATGTATATCCACACACACACACACGTGTCTATAATCTTATGGATGCATCAAACTGAAAAATTCATTCCCCGATCACCAGAGTTAAGCAATGTCAAGCATGGTTAATATTTACAGAATGACCACTTGGAAATACCAAGTGTTTTAAATTTGGATGTGCAGGTGGTGTAATGGATAATGGTTCAGAATCGTTAATCCGAGGAGCCATATCTTCTCCCCCCAGCTATGGGTCAATTGGTAAAACTTGTATCACTAAATCATTAAAAAACAAAACAAACTTCTTACCATGTAAAAGTATTTTCTAGCTTTCAATAACTTGCAAGGTGTTGATAAACCATAGAAAGTGAATCAATGAATTGTGTGTGGAGCTGGATTTAAAAAAATCTTTTTCTTAAAAGTTTTTCAGGAAAATAAAATCCTCAAATTCAGAAAATATTATTTATAGCTCTTTCTAGCATTCATAGAATTTCCTTCCAAACCTTTTGTTTTTGGTAATGTGGTTAGACATATTGACTTTCTACACTTTCAGAAACAATCATTACTTGGCTTTTTATTTAAAGGTTGTAGTTGTTAATCTTCAAGTGATATGGCTTTTGTTATTTGATAAAGCACTTTATGAGTTTTTAATAACAATCTATAGGGTCTAACGAAAGATTATCTTCTTTATGACCTAAAGGATTCATTCACTTGAAGCCATTTTTTAATCACTGATCTGAGAAAACCGTTGTAGACAGATGATAGTTTTCACATTTTTTTAAGTAGTTGGATGCTATGCATGACATCCATATGAAAGTCTAGATCTGTGTGGAATTGTATTTTAGGTGTGACAAAGTACCTTGCATTAAAAAGGGGGAGGCTAAATAAATAGTTTTAAAACTACTTGTTTCACCTGAAAAAAATTGCATGCTCTCACACACACACACACATATATATATATATATATATAAAAACAAAAAAGTAAAATTTGAAAGCTTGTACACATTCATTCAAAAACCATGCAGACCGGATGAATATGCTGCTGCAAAAATATACAAATTTTTTAGAATCAGCACTTTGTTTCAAATTTTTAAAGTGACATCAATGAAATTGTATATACTAGTGATTTTCATGGAGAAAAAATACAATTGGTGCAATTGTAGAGTGGCCTATCAAGACAGCAATGAATGACCTATTCAAGATATTCAGCCCTCCACCTCACCCTGTTTAATACATTTTTTTCTGATACTATGCAAAAGAAAGAAAAGGAAGGAAAAAAAAATCTGATAATGTTTCACTGAAGCATTGTTCTGCTGACATTCTGAAATCCTAAAATTTACCACCCTTTTCACACTTATTTCAATGTGTGAAAACAGGCAATAAATAGAGCAAGATCTGGTGAATCGAGGAGATAATCTCAAACCCCAAATTCTTCAAAACATCCTTTGCATTGCCAGTCCTGTGAACAGGTTCATTGTCCTGCAAGAGGAGAACACCTTTTTGCAGTTTCTTTTAAATTGCTTTTCTTTCAACACTTCCTTTAATTGTCACTGCAACTTAAAGCAAAATTTTGCATAAATTGTTTGGCACTTCTGAAAATTGTCATTAAACTACCTTTTTTACATCACCCACAAAAAAAAAAAAAAAAAAAAAAAAAAAAAAAACTGGCCTCGACCTTCCCATATGAGTCTTGAATTTCTTTAGCCATGGAGAACTAGCGTCACCACAGCATGAAATGTTGTTTGATTGCCAGATCATGAAGTCATAACCATCTTTCTTTACCAATGACCTGTCATTCTCCATATTGTCACTACATTGCTGAATATTGTTTCTGGTTGGCATTTAAACCATTTTGGCACATGCTTGGCTGACAGCTTCCTCATACCAAACTACTCATGAATTATAAAACCAATCCATTTCCTGGATATGGATAGGGTCTTTTGGCAGAGATTTGTCAATCAGCTAAAATTAGGTTGTGCATATAGTCAACAATTTCAGGACTTTACAATGTTGAATGTCTCCCAGACATACTGAAACATGGATCTCAAAATTTCTATGCTGGAAATTAGCACACTACTTCTCCACAGCTGAGAACGATGAACACTTGTCACCCAATGTTTGCATCAGAGAATCCTGGATTGAGTTTCCAATCTACACAAATAGGTACTTCATTACAGCCTCGAGTTCAACACTTGAGAATTCCATACTTGCCTTTGACAAGGTTCAATCAATAATCATATAATTCAGCTTGTTTCTCCATTAGTAAATCAGTTAGTAAACAAGTGCATTATTCCTTGCCATTACCTCAGATAAATAATGGACCATTCTGTTCTGATTGTGAGAAAAAAAAAATGTAAGAAAAAGGTATATCAGAGATGCTGCTTGGTTTTAGTGAGAAAAAGAAAGCATACATAATATGAAATGGAAAATGGAGGAAGCAATAATACTCTCATATGTCTCAACATAGATTCCTTTACTTTTGCATCATTTAATTTCTTTAAATAATGACCTGCATTCATACTTATGGTTGTTACTGCAATAACAGATATATACTCATGTATAGTGAGAGTTTTGATGATTCAGTATCAAGATGATTTGTACATAATACCTTGATCAGTATAATTTTGCTGCTCAGGGCTTTTTTTTTTTTTTTTTTTTAAATGGCAATATGCTTAATTAAAGATATTTCCCACTGTGTTGTTTTGAAAGTACCCTTATTCTGTGCCATGCATCAGGGTTTTCAACATATTCCCCCACTGTTTAACAGTCCTGGTTAAGTAATTTTTTTTTTTTTCTATTTCAAGGGTTGCACTATGTTTTCCAAGCTGTGCAACAATAGAATTCTCAGCCAGTGATAAATCACTTTTATGGCACATAATTTAATAATTCTGTAGTGGTTACCTGGTAATTTGGCACTCGCAAAATGCAAGCTAATAACAAAAATGTCTTCCATTTGTTTACTAATGTACAGAATGTCTGCTGTGTTGGTGCAGGGTCAGTATTGCCAATGTTATTTCTCTTTCGTCAAAATAAATTTGCAATAATATAACCCTTTTCGCATAGTAATTTGGCACACACTTTAGAAGAGATTTTTTTTTTTAGAAAGACTACAGCAGAAGTTCAGTACATTTCATAAACAACTGAGATTCTATAGAATTTAGATTACAAAATTGTATTTATTTTTTTAAAAAATCAATATCACCCCATGCAAGGCAGAAAAGCCACTAAGACATAAGGGGTTACAAGGTGTAAAAGAATTAGGAACAGAAACATTAATAATGGGTGGAACAGAAAAGAGTAATCAGGAGGACAGTAGATAGCGATTGACATTGCAGTTAAAATTTTGCAGATTAAAGTTGGCTGGAAAGCATGGAGCCAGTACGGAGTTCCACAAGTGAGAAGTGCAAGAAAAGAAACTGTTAGCATAGAATTTATGGTTACATCTAGCCAGTTCAACTGTAAATTGATGAGATTTCAACACCAGTCTAGTACTGCAGTGAAATTCAAAAAGTCTAGGTAGCATAGCGAAGAGCTCATCCAAACAATTAACCATGTAATTATTTATAGAAAAGACACAGCGGTGGGAAGTGACTGAAGCTGAGATGCTAGATCTGGACCAATAATAATGCTGATTCTTTGTCCTTTATCACTGCAAGGGGCACATATGTGGCAGCAATATTCTAAGCATGGATTTGAGGGATTTGGGAAATTTAATGAGAAAGGAAAAAAATTGAATTGCATATGCATTGACATCAGTCAGACTATCATTGAAGAATAGTACTTGTAGACACTGATTATTATTTATATTAGGTTGGTGCAAAAATAATGTCGTTTTCTCACAGTAACATGTGTGAAAACGACATTATTTTTGCACCAACCTAATAAATACTATCAAACTTAATGTACTTTTTCTATATAACTCTTAAACAAATTGTTATGAAGTTGTTCTTTAATTTTAAATAGAATCTTTTATTGCTTTCATCAGGTTTCCTTTTATTAGCTTAGGTGAATGTGAATCGTTGTAGGCTTATGCGTCTTAAGAGAATTTGAGAAACAACCATTTGAAAGACTAAAAAAACAAGAGAAACTGCAAAGACAATATCCAGGTCTGTAAAGTTTTCTTCTTCAAACACTTTCTAATAAAGATCATCACCAATCTTGTACTAAACCAACCATCTTCTCTTCTACTGCTGTGACTACTGATAATCAAGTTTCTTGTTATTAGGATTATTTTGGTTGGCACCAATGTCTGGCAACATCGTTAGAAAGAGGAAATCAAACCCAAATAAGAAATGAACCACCTGGAATGTTGTATAAGTTCCTCCCAGAATAAAATAGAGAGTGTAAAGCAGATAGGGGGATATGTGGGGGTTTGGGAATATAGAAGGTTGGCACTGATCTCAAATATGTCTGATGGCTGACCAAAAGTGCCTCCAAATTACACTACATGGACACACAAAATCTTGATCTTCAAAATTTGATCCTTGTTCTTAAAGAAAATGCAATGAGGAGAAATATCAATGCTAATAAATCAAGTAAAGAATTCTCAAAGTAAAGAATTTTTTTTTTAAATTCATAGCAAAAGAACCAAAAAACATATGCCAATCTATTAAAGTTTATAATTTTGAAGGGCATTTATTTCAAGACAGTGTTTTGACTATGAAACCAGTGTTCAAATCTCACCAAGGTAGATTTGTCAGGGAAGTGACTTCTTGATAATATTGGACTGCAGCTGTGATCCCAATATATGATACCATTGGGAAGGGTGGGAAAACTAAGCCATGGGTGGACCCAAACCAAGTCATTGAACTTGGGTAGATGAATCCATTCAAAATCCATCGAGCTGTGCTAGCATGTAGTCATAATGACCAAAGGTTCAAGTGTATTGGATTTGTTCAAGTACTGATCAGTCCAGATTGTGTACCCCCTTCCAGAAACTGTAAGTAAGGTCTGCTCAACATAGTTGCAATATAAACCACATATTGGCTCTGTTGAGGGTGAAGTAAGACAAAATATCTGAGCCAACATCTGCAACAGGCATCAGTGAGCCAGACAAGTAGACTCCATAACCGCTTATCTGAATGTTTCACAGATGTTACCTTCTTACACTGGGATACATTCGATTATATTAAAAACTATATATCATATAATTTTTCTATATTTGATCATTGCCCTCCCCAAAGATTGTTTCCATTGATATAAATGCATAATTTTTCCTTTTCTATAAATTTATCAATATCATAAATCTTTATGTTTTCAAATTTTATTATGCTAGTCAAAATTTACACTGCGATATTAACTAACTAGTATCAGTCAATTTTTCAGGAGATATATAGATATGAAGATATGCTGCCTATATATATATATATATATATATATATATATATATATATAGGCAGCATATCTTCATTCAAACGTTTCATTGAATATTGTAAAAATATTATCTATTTTTACAATTTACAGTTATCTAATCAGTTTCTTGATGTTAAGATGAAATTCATCAAGGAAGGCACCATAGATTTTTTTTTTTTTTTTTTTTTTAACCCAAGTACATTTGACTTTTTCTAAGATCATCTTCAGGAGTAAATTACAATACTAACTGATTGTAGTTGCAACAAAATTTTGTCTTTGTAATTTACCCCCAAAGACGATCTTAGAAAAAGTTAAAGATGGGTTAAAAAAATCTATGGTGCCTCTCTGATGAATTTCATCTTAACCTCAAGAAACTGATTAGACAACTGGAAAGGATCAGTATACACAATATGTCTATATTATTTAATGAAACACACACACACTATATATATATATGTATATAGTGCAAGTTTCAATTTATTTATCCATATTTAAACAACAAAAAGTACTGTTGAAAGATTTGCTGCATGGGTAGGGGGTGTCTGGTTTTATGATGCAAATAAATGAAGTGTAACAATTTCTTTTTTTAACTATAAATGTAAGAGTTTATCTCTTGCTTACATTTTTAATTAAAAAATTGTAACCTATTTGATTCATACAATATCGCATATAACAGAATCCTATTAATTTACACATTAATATGAACTCATTAGCATTCTATAAACCTTTATCAGTTTTCCTGCATTGATTTTATTAACGTTTTACTTTAAGAATAAAATTTCTGACAGATTTTTTTGCTTCTACAAGAACTTCTTGAATATGATTTTTATATACAGCTCTTAACCCACAAGTTTTCTATTGAATTAATAACTGGATAGACTAGGAGCTGTTTTATGAATTTTATATCTTAGGATCTCCACCCTGAAAGAGGGCAACAGTCGTTAAGGCAGAATATGAAGAAGCACTGTGATACAGAAATACATTTTAGCTGAAAGCTTGATTGGAAACTGTATGACTAAAATTCTTTGCACATATCTTTTTACTGCTATCAACTACACAAAGATCTATCATTTTATTGCCTGTAATATTAGCCCCCAACACTACTTACTCTACCTTCTGCATGTAGACTTCTCAATCAGGCTGGGTTACTATTGCCATGCAGGATCAAAACCTCTAAATCAGCCATCAGGTTCATTGAATATAACTACATTCATCACTAATGTTACTTTTAAGAATCAGTTTTCATGTAATTCTTCACATAACATAACTTGTTGATGTATATTCACAGGTGGAAATTTTGATTGCATTCTGGTGCCAAGGATCTGTATCTTTTTCTCTGTTTACTCTCACAACACCAATGTCATCAAATATTTTCTTAATACCCTTTTCATTCATCTCAAATATTTTTCTAAATATTTTTAAAAACAATATTTTCCATGTTCTTTTCTTATAAATACTTTCAATTTTTTTCCATCTGTTACTAAAAGAGAAAGTAGCAAGCCAAGTTCAAATTCCAGCCTAGTCTGTTGTGTTCAATTTTATGCTAATGTCCTTAGAAAAGGGCATGAATTCATTTTTCTCCCCTAGCCATTTTGAGACAGATTGGGTCTGCCAACCTGCAAGTCTAAAAGAATTACTCTGAATTCAAATCTATAGAGAAGATAACAGGAAACCATAGCATTTATCTTTCACAAGAAGCAATTCACAGAAATTAAAAGAAAAAGGAACTTGTGGAGACCCATGATCACCTATGTTCTGAAGAGATGTGGAATTAAAGAGAGAGAAAAGATCTCTTCAACAATTTTCAATGTTGCATTCCCATCATTCAATCTTACAATATCTTAAATATCTGGTTTGTAGTTATATCTATCTTCTCACTGATAGCAATTTTATATATCTGATTTTTTAAAAAAAATAAATATCAGTAATGGCTGGCTGCTTGTATACAAGTATGTCTGCCAACTAGGGTGGCTAGCCATTCCCTGTGGTAGATACCTGCTCAGGCACATTTGTGTTTGTTCATCACCCACAGAGCCCACCTGTGGTTTATATTGCAATAATGCTGAGTGAACCTTAGTTACAGTTTCAGAGAGAGAGAGAGAGTGAGTGTATTATCTAGTGTGATCAACAGTCTGAATATGGTTAGTATGCTCGAAGCCTAAATCATGATGACTTGTGACTTTTTGGTAGTACAATCGACAACTTGCACATAGTTCAATCTAGCCAGATTCACTCACACGGATTGACTCAACCTGTGATATTTTTTCAGGCACCTCCCCAAGGTGATAACATCAAGATCTCATTCCTGACAAATCAACCCTGGCAAGATTTGAATTTTGATAATCATGTTCAGAAAGGAAACATTCTGATCACTTGGCCACAGGTAAGTTGAAATTCACATAATGTATTTAACCTAGCAATATATCCTGAATATTTTACTAATATTAATTAGTTAATATCAATTATAAAAACATTGAATTGCATATAACTGACAATTTACTTATACCAATTGTTTTCTGATAAAAAAGTCAGCTTTAAAAATTAATTTCTATTTTCTCAATTTATTTCCAGTTACTTTTAAAGACTCACTTCCCCACCACTTCTTCTTTTCCCTCCAAGAGGAGGAGGAAACTATGGGACGGAATCTATCCTTCTGTCTTATCAATAGATTTAAGAGAGATAACAAAAATACTATTAAATACCGAAGGGAGTTGAATGGTCAGACTTTCAGAAGTTTGAGGTCATTTTTTGGTAAGGTGTTAGCACTTCTGAGATATACAAAAGAGCTAATAACAATTCAAATTCATTTCCAAAAAGGAAAAAAGTGATCCCCAATGACTTACTGGTAAGAATGATGGGAGTGAATTTCTAAAAATGTCAGTACAAAGGTTCAAATATTTTGAGTCCTATGAAGTGATTTTTTTCTAGTTTGTGCAGCAACTTTCAGATTAGCTTGACATTGCACAACCATTATAGAAAAAACAATTTTTCTTAGAACCTTCTTAACATGAATTCAAGATTATAAGAAATGTTTATTAAAAATATGACAAAAACTTCACAAACCTGTGATTAGTAACAATAAGAATATACTGAAAAGTAACCTTATAAAGAATTTGTGTTCTACAAATTTCATAGGGTGAAGGATTGTCGTTCTTTTAACCAGTTAAGAAATTAAGAATCACTATCAGGAAAAATATTTCTTTCTTGTTTGCGAAAACTTACAATAGCCCAATAGACCAGAGACAGATTTTAACATTTTCCCAACTTAATGACACTATGTTGATGGTAATGGTGATATTAGTTACTTCCTTAGGAAATATTCAACATTATTTTCAGTTGAAATTTACAAAATATTTCTATTAAAACAATTTTTAAAGAAAATAAATTTTCAAGCTCACAAAATGTTATTGCTCTTTCCAGTATTGATGGGGGCTTCTTTCCTAACCTTTTGTTTGAAGTACTGTCGAACATCAACATCTTCATTATATCATTATTTTCAAGTTATATGTGCTATCCATTTTAGTTGTTGCTCCTGTCGAAAGTCCTCAAGTGATGTGGTTTATGTTATTTGATATAGTTTTTTTGTGAAGGACGGCATTCGCTAAGATTTATATGTCTTGTTGACTGGAAGTCATTTTTAATTACTGACCAGAGAAAGTGGCTGTAGCAGCTGAAAGTTTAGATATTTCTGAATGAGTTTGGCACCATGCATGACAACCAAAGGAAAGTCTTGATCTGACTTAAGAACATCAGTTTTTAGATTAATATTTTGCTTTCATAACAACATGGTGGTGGTGTTGGGCAAAATTACCCGGCAAATTTGCTTTTTAACACCCAAACACCTGCGCGCTAAATATCTCTTAAAATTTTCCAAAATCATCATAATTCCGTGTAAATGTACATGCTGAACTTGAATTAATTAAATTTTGAAGACATCTACCGTTTCGGAGTTATCGACAAGAAAAAAAAAAAATAAATAAATAAATAAATATCGTACTGTCTCAGGCCATCGTCCGCCATTACTGGCATACTTAAAAGTAATTTAGTGTGGAACACCTTGGGCCACTTCCTTTGGCAGAAGCATAAATTTTGACCTATTTACTTCCTTTACAGAAGTTCAGTTCCGAAATCAATACACACTACCATAAAGCAATAATGTAAAGAAAAGGCGAGATAGGAATTTTTTTTTTTTTAAATAAAAAAAGTTAACTTTCAAATATAAGAAAATATTGACAAATTAAAAAATAACAAAGAAAAAATTAAGTAGTACAGGAAAGCATTTTTTATTTTTTTCAAATTGAAAATAAAATCAAACTTTGTAAAGAGAGCAAGGTAAAAGTTTCAAATATATGAAAATAATAAATTAAAAAATGCGCAAACTTTGTAAAGAGTCAATTTCAAAAATAAAATTACAATTTAAAAAAATGCTAGAAACGATGCTAGCAGAAACAAATTCCAGTTTCAAATATATGAAAATAATATATATATATCTATAATTAAAAAGTTTCATTTGGGTCCTGGGTACAATTTGCTCACCTCTGTCAGGAACACATGAAGGCACTGATTATGTTGAGGGACTGATTTCATGAACAGGAAACTAGCAATATATTACTGTAAGAAAGCAGTTCTGTGTCCAGATCTTTTCACAATATCATTGGTAGTCCTCCACAATCTTTCCACTGTTTGAGTGTGGATATTCCAGTCTGTCATGTCAATGAAATGTTCGCTGTGATTGAGCTGTTTGTGTGTGTATCCATCGACTGGTATTCGCACATACGTCAACCAGCAGTCACTGTAAATGACAGATTCTGGTCGGATATAGCGCATTATTAAAGGAACAAGTGTATTTGCATACCTGGATTCTCCTTCACCGCAATCTGATGTAAGTGGAACCAAAAATGTCTTCAAAACTCTTTCAATTCTGCCAAATAGCCAGACCATTTTCAATCTACATCCCCTGTTATAATTGCGTTTCGAGATAACCGTTTCATCGATTTCTACCTCGACACCTGGTCCACCCAACTTTTCCTGGACATTTTCTAGCCAAAACTGGCCCAAGACAAAGTCTGATTTTTTCTTGTCGATAACTCCAAAACAGTAGGTTTCTTCATAATTTAATTGTTAATTCAAGTTCAGCATGTACAATTACACGGAATTATGACGATTTGGGAAAATTTTAAGAGATCTTTAGCGCGTGGACATTTGGACGTTAAAAAGCAAATTTACCAATAAACCCCTTGGTACAGTTGCTCCTATGTTCAATTTCCATATCTTGTTAATTTTTTTTTTTCTAACTGATCCATACACCGAGGTATTTAAAGTGTTTTGTCTTAGCTAATCTCACATCCTAAATTTTTTATGATTGATTCAGAGTCAATGTCATCACTGCTTTCAATCCAATTCCAGGTCATATTTTCTATTTTGGAAAGGTTTATTTGGAGGACTATTTCTTGGAACATGTGGTAGAAGATGATCATTTTGTTGTTCAAGATCACTATCATTCATTCTTCTGTCAGATTTAAATATTCATTAGAGTTAGAACTTGAAAGGTGGTTTCTCTATTGATTGGGGTTATATGCTGCTGCAAAAAAAAACAAAAAAAACCTGCAGGAACCGTGAGACAAGTAGTAAAGGAAAGTAGGAAAAAAAAAAAAAAGCTAACCATAAAATGTTAAGACATAATGTATGTTAGCATGAGAAACAACAGTCCAAGATGCAAGATTCAAATTAGTGATATCAAAATCGAACAAGTTCAGAAATTTTACTATCTGGCAAGTGTTTTAATAGATAATGGAAAATATGACAAATCTGATGGCAAATAGTGTGGAGTCAGTAACAATAGTCAAATGTAAAATAAATAACAGAACTGTCCAACAAACAGAATTGACAAAGTTTGCAATAAAAAGAAAAAAGAACAGGACAAAAATGAAATGATTTTATGTGAGGCAAATCTGAGCCCATAAGCTTGGGCAAAAATTCCCCGTAGACCCAACATACACGAGGTCAGGCTTGTCTACCTTTCCAGACGTGACTGCTTTTCAGTATAGCCTCATTTGACTGAAGGCAGAGAGTTCAACAAGTCAGCCCAAACTGCCTGAAACGGCAGATCTGGATGAGTCATGTTAAACAGCAAATCAACTGATTTTATTGGCTATTTTATTGGCTAATAAAAAAAAAATCCCAGCATGCATTTGTATATTTCTGCCTATAAAAAGGGAGAAGCAAGAGTTCTGTAGTCATTCCTATTGGATTGAAATCAACAAATAGCAAAGAGTGCCATCCAAAACCTAAAAGTATTGAGAAACAGAAAAATTTAGAAATAAAGCAAAAAGTGTTAAACTGCATTGTCAATCCTCCGATATCACAGTGAATACAGTACAATTTCCTCATATTCTGATAATACCATAGAACATGTGAACAATGAGGTAGTTTTATGAAAAAAGTAAAGAAAAGGGTCACTGAAATTTCTGGGACACATGAGAAAGAGGGCTTGGAGAATTTGACACTCAAAGGACATATTGGAAGCAAGAGGGGCAGAGGGAAACAGCAAGTAACCTACCAAATTAACTCGTGTAAATAAATGACTGAACAAGAAGTGGGAGGGTTAATAAGAAGGCAAAAGATAGAAAGTTGTTGAGCACAATGATCACCCACATTTTGAAGAGGCAAAGCACATACAAGGTACCACAATTACTAAGTATGCTTAAATTATTTTAGGAAACCTGTAATTATATAATTATTTTAGCAAACCTATTTTAGCAAGCTTGTAACCTCCACCCCCTCAACAACTGTGTTGGTACATTTCAAATTGCTCTTTTGAAAGTGTTAAAAGGCTGAGGACTAAAACACTTGTTGACTTCTTTTAATCATTTGTGTTTTTGTTGACTTTGTCATCTTCAGAAAAAAAAAAAAAAAAAATAATACAAAAAAAAACAAAGCCGGAATTGCTTAATGATAAGCACAAACCACAGGCATAAATGATGTGATAACAACTAAACCAGACTCCATCTCATATGGCTGTATCTGCTTGGACGCAAACAGGCTATTAAAAAACATCAGTTTGAAAAGAGAAAATATTGCTAATGAAGATATATGTATTAGAAAAGATCACCATAATTTAAATGTGTATACAAAAAAAAAGAAAAGGAAAACACACATAATTCAAACCTACAGTTAATAGCAATTATAAAGGATTAACAGAAAATGCTAAGAAAATTGATCCGGATTCTAAATGGAGCCATTTGCAATGATTCCATCAGGATTTTATAAACAATAAACATTTTAGAGATGATTAAACTGGAAAATAGCCAACATTCTCATACAGAAATAAGGATTATATCATTAATGTGTGTGTGTGTGTATGTATATATATATATATATATATATACACACACACACACACAAATCTATGTAATGTATACACAGCCATAGCAGTTTGTCTGTGTGTGTCTGAAGGTTTGATCTATCCACACATTCTCTGTAAAGTTTTAAATATACATTCAGCAAGGAATTTGAGAAGAAAACATTATTTATTATTTATCACAAGTGATCCACCATTTTCTTTATAAGAGTCAGTGGGGAGAGGATACTGATTCCCAAACAACTCCACATTAAAAATTGGCCCCATAACAACTTAGAAAAGTCTATAACAAAAAGAATTCAGCTGATATAGATTTGCTTGTTTGTATTCACATATGAACCTCCAAATTAGATTGATTTTTTTTCCACAGATTAACCCATTGCTTTATTTAAAGCCAGAAAATATTTTTAGATAGTAAAAATTTTTTGTGAGATAATGATTTACTGATACAAATCCTACTAATTAACCCATAGTTAGGGGGAGAATACATGGATTCATACTCTTCCCAAAGCTATTTGAACATAAGTGAATATAACAAACCTGACTGGATTTGGACTCAGATCACCAATTTCAGGTTATTCTTCATTATACCAATTGCATATCCAAACTTATAGCACCTAGTATTTGCAAACAGTCATCCAGACTCGACATTGCTTAACTTTGGTGATCACATGAGAATTGGTGTTTCGGCATGATATGATCCCTACAAACTAGAAGAACAAAATCTTTGCCCAAATGTGACCTGGTAGTAGTGTGTAAACCAGATTCTAAACTCCCTGATGTCAATATGAAAACAGTAGAGTTTGTGAACAAGAGAAAAATTCTAACTGCTTGGGAAACAGCAGGAGGGTTCTTTTTACTGAAATGTATGCAACATGTGAACTGAACTTTTTATGAGTTGTTCATATAGAAAAGAAATGATTGAGTGATGAACAATACAGCTTAATGTACAGGCAATTGGTTGCAAGAATGAATACTAAGAAAATTCCCCACTGCACAATAGCCAGAAGCAAACATAATTAACAAAGAGAATAAGTGAATAAATATATTGGAAAACAGGGAAGAGTGTAGTCCTTATTTAACATGACGCGACTATGAAACAATAGGCTCCATTGAAGACCCCAAACTGACAAGTGAGAAAGAAAAAGTGATTCTGGAATTGGCAAATGATGATGCCATCAACCTGCTGCTGTGACTTGGTGGCATGATTTCAATACAAGAGTACAAACAGTAATTGGGATTTGCAGTAAAAGACAAGAGAAAATAAATAAGAATAAATAAGAATAAAAAAAAAAAAAAAAAAAAAAAAGCAGAAGTTAGGCAGGATGATGTCCATTATGAAATGACTGCGTGCAATGAAAAGACAAAATCTCTTTCATACAAATTGCACACAATTGTCTATCTGGCTCGTAAAGAGATACATGGATGGCTATAATGGATACAAATATCATGAATAGAAAATATAATTTATGAATAAATATTCACTAGCATGAACACATGCATATCAAGTAATTGCTGTAATAAAATGCTTACATAAAATGACATGTATATATCTACAGCTATATAAACTGCTCAAGATCTGAATGTACAGGCAGGACATTAAATGTACAATAAGGAATACACAAACTATATATATATATATATATATATTTCTGCAGATGAAATTATATATTATGCCATTATGTTTGTAGCAAATATAAAATGACAAAAGTTAGCTTGGTCATTGTGAACAAAGACGAGGAAAAAAGAGAGAAAGCGAGTTAATATTGCCAGTTGTAGATATTGAGGAATTTTACGAGGCCTGAGCAAATTTCAAATCATGTTTTTACATGAGCCATAGAAATGATGCCAGTAAGTCTGAGAAAGAAGATCAATTTTCAATTACTTGCATAAAGACTCCTGTCAAAAGACGTATTCCCTAAAATCTGCAGGCCCCCCTTTTTTTTTCTTTTTTTTTTTTTCTTTAGCCTCCTGCAATCGCATTGTACACATTCCCTATCACTAAACTGTCAAGGATAAAATATAACATTTTAAAATAATCCATGACTTTTTCTTTTTCTTTTGGAAGAATTACATTCAAATAAGCTACAAGACAAAAATTTTCATATCATTTTGGCTTTTCCGATTTATTATGTAATTAAATTCCACTTAATTCTAAACTGGAGGAAAAAAAAAAAAAAAAACTAGAAATATTTGGGACCCTATATCTGTCATGTTCACTTTCAAAACAAACTGGCAAAAAAATGGAAATATTTGTGAATGTTTCCCTTTTACCAGCGGTGAACATCTAAATAGGTAGATTAATAAAATTAATTAAATAGGTAAATTAATACAAATCAAATTTTTAGTTAATAGACAGTTGCACAATGGGAAATAGTGATCATTAGTGGCACTAAGCAGCTTACTTAACAAATAAAGATATTTTAACTTCAATATAGTTGAATGTAGGTAATATTTTATTAAAATTAAAGGCATTAATACATACTGACAATTGCTTTTTTTTTTTTTTTTTTTTTTTTTTTTTTTTTAGGATGAGGAAGACAGCTCCACCTCAAAAAAAAAAAAAGTACCATGACTTGAACCTCCTATGATTTATAAATATCAATTTTCTGTAATTTCAAAACTAGTCTGAGCTAGTTGCTATTCTTAAAAGTGATTGGGTTTTTGGTTAATAGATATAAATAAATCTGAATTATTGTCTTGTGAAAAGAAATTGAACTAAATTAACAAACCAAGAAATAAAGGTACCAAGAAGACATTTTTCAAGCAAAGAAAGCAAAAAATAATCTCTGGTTTTAATTTTTTTTAGTTCTCCTATGTATTCTATTAGTGGAGTATCAGGAACTGGACAAAGAAATTGTTTACTTACCCAGAAATAGAAAGCAACTTCAAAAAAAAAAAAAAAAAAAAAAAAAAACCTCCTTACCTGAAAAGAGAAAGAAAAATGGCTAATTTGAATATTTTTTCAATATAAACAGAAATCATTGTATTTATAGAAGTGTTATGAAGACAAATGTATTTAAAGAAAAACATTTGAAACCTGCCATTCCAACTCATTTTCCGTGAGGCTAATAAAAGAATGTGATTTTGTATCTGTTATAAAACATGAACAGATTAGAAAATCTAATATTGACAGCAGATTTTAATTGCCTTTCAATTTACTCGAAATTCACTCTTTATTATTTCATTTGTTAAATGGCTTTCAAGTGGAGAGTTTTATGATCAAGATATTGATCATTTTTTCAAATGGTGGCCCTTTGCTTTACTAAATTCAAATTTTTCAGCAAAAAGAAGGAAAACAAACACACACACATTAGAAATAAACCTCAGTCATCCACAGAGTTTCAAAATACTTTGCGATATATAATTATACTATTTCATGTAATAATTGTTAAAGAGTAAAAAGTTGAAATAGGCATCATGAGGACATGACAGCTTTGTTTGGGGGTTTTTTTTGGTTTTTTCCTGCTAATTTAATGCAAATATTAAGGAAGTGCATGATAGGCAAGTTCTTTTGGTTAATGAAAAAAAAAAGAAAAAAAGGTGTAAGATTGATAAGAGCACCATTTTTTTTTTTTTAATCATTTCACACCAAGCAAGGCAATAAAGCCACTAAGACACTGGGGGTTATTGAAATTGAAAGAAGAAATATTGAAGAGTGAGAACAAAAGAAGAGGAGTTAAGAAGACTGTAGATAACTTTTGACATTGCATTTAAACTTAAAAGTAAGTGGTCACCTTGTTCTGCACAAATTCCATGTCCTGCATTTCTGATGTTTGTGCATGTTTACTTAACTGCCAGCTTTAGTGAACATTCATCAACATGTTCTTTAACTTGTGCTAAGGGATACACAAATGATTGATTGCACTGCTTTCACTGTATCTTGTTAGAAGAGTAAGGTTAATAAAAAGCTGTGAAGAATGGAAAACAGACAACGGATTCTTGTCAAGTAGCTATCATCCTGAATATGATCAGTGAGAAACACCTTCATTATAAACAGCACAATATAATAATCAAGATATCAAAGCATAACAATGGATTAAAATGGAAAGTAATACAAGTGTAATAATAATAATAATAATAATAGTCTATATTATGCCTAAATTGCTATTCCCCATTTCTTAGAGGACAGAATATTTTCTGAATGAATAGAAGGAAGAATAACAATGAGAATGAAGCAATGTGTGTGGATGTGCAATTATTCAGTCGAATAAAAACAGGATTTTATTATTACTGCCAACAGTAGAAAACAAAAATTGTGGCATTGGGAATTGAAATAAGAAACTCTTAATAAGATATATATATATATGCTACACCACTAAAGGACGGTAGCTAAATAGTTATACTTTGATACATAAAAAATTTACAATAGAAAAATCCTATTGTCGCCTTAAGCTTATTCAAAATTTCTCAAATGATAAGCCTTGGGACTTAATTAGGAACAATGAATGGTATAAATAAGGTTTCAAAATTATATATATATATATATATATATATATATATATATATATATATATAGAGAGAGAGAGAGAGAGAATTATGCATATCATCATAGTATGAAAAATGTAAAAACTAAACTAAAATTTGAAATATTGAGTTTAATTTTTGTTGGATTTTCAGATAAAAAAAAAAAAAAAAAAACTTGAGAAAAAAATATTATGCACTAACATATATTCTTTTTTGTTTATCCAAATGATATCACTTTCATTAAATTTTACTGATGAGATCTAAAAGGACATGCTTTATATATATATATATATATATATATATATATAGATAAGGATACCTTCCACTATTAAAATTCCGTATTTACACTTGGACTATTGTCTGCATCTTTGTCATTGTTGTTGTTGTTATTATTATTAATAATACAATATTTCATCCATAGTACCCCACTGCCTTCAAGCTTCCTCAAATATTTGTCAATACGAGTAATGTCACGTGAATTTCAAACTGAGCCCTTTATTTAATCTACAGGGATAGATCGTTCTCATTCCACTTTTCATATCTAAGGACATCTCATCTTGTTCTTATTTAGTACTGCTCAGTTATTGCTCACCCTCATTTCACTGAGTGAAAGCTTGCACTACCTGGGCCATAGATTGAACTCCCTATTACCATCACTAAATTCACAGATGAACATTTTAATCCACTATTGTGACAGAAATTTCCTACTAAAATACAAAAGTGTTGTCTTCTCTGATAAGACTGGTTAACACCTGCTGTAAAAAATTGTAGTAAAAGATTTTTGTTTTGTTTAGCAGTGCTTAGTGAAAATATCTTTTACATAAAAGTATCTTAGTTTAAAAAAAAAAACAAAAAAGAAAAACAAATCTCAGTCTACTGCCAGGTTGGTGAGGTTCCATAGCCACCAGTCTATCAAAAGATATACATGGAACTGTGTGCTTAATATCTGAATGCAAAGATAAATGTAAACATTGCTAAGAAAATAGAATAAGAGTGATATAAATATTAACAATAGGAAGTTGTGGAACGCCTCAATTGCCAACGTCTTAAATAGTCAAGGTATGCAGAAGAAGACATAGCAATAAATATAGATGAAATTGAAGCAAGGCAGCAAAAGTTGAAAAGAAAAATCAAGAACATTTTGGAAGGAAGTGTTGATTTTCTTTCCATATTCATGGAACCATCAAAGTGTTATTGCCAAACCAAACTACAGATAGTGTTGCAGAAAAACCATTTCCCAAGTTCAGCCCTAGCACTTGACAATCACACAAGAAAAACAATCTATAGCATGGTTGAGAGCGAAGGATAATCAAGAAAAATGACAGCCGGCACAGTTGGTGGGGCGTTAGGGAGTGGAAGACAAGGGACAGGAGTAGGGTTTGGGGTGGACAGAATCAATGAATAAAAAGTGATTTGAGGAAGAGGGTGGGGACACAGAAATAAGTGCATTAGAAACTGGAAGAAGGGATTTTGAGAGAGACAAAAATAAAAAATACACTTAACATAGGAAAGAAAGAAAAAAAAAAAAAAAAAAAAAGTGTTGTGCTTGGTCAACCAAATTTTGAGTAGTACAAGCAGAAAAAAAAATAAAAGACAAGACAGTACCAGTAAGTGAAGGTATTTATAAATTAAGACACATGCAATTATGATTAGAAAAGGTAGGAAAAAATATGCCAATATTTTATGGTTTCCAATTTTAAATCAGTCCTGTAATTATTTGTTTTGTTAGATAAACACTGGGAAAATAAATAAATGAATTATGAATGAAGGATGATATATATATATATATATATATATATATTAATTATTATCTATATATTAATATACCTGTATCTAACTACTTATCTATAGTGCTTTACACTAATCCACAGACTTTGTTGAATATCTTAGGGTAAAACAGAAAGAGGGTAAAACAAAGAGTGAGGGGCATAGAGAGAAAAAACGAGTATGATAAAGGTTTGAGGGGTTGCTAGATAAAGGCAGTTATTTGTAGTGAAGGGTTAAATCATGTTTCATAACAATCTGTTGAGGACATTTTAGTACTTTTAAGAGAGACTATATCACTTTTCTTATAATGACCTGGGAATGGTCACAGGTTGAAAAGTACAGAGTGTGTCATCAAAAAAATTAATTAGTAAGTACATGTAATTTTACACAGGTCTTGCTAGTTTTAATGATTTCTCCTTTATTTATTTATTTTTTTTTTTTTAAACCCTGACACTTATACTTATAAAAGGTTTACTTTCAAAAACAATGGTTTCTAAATTGACACTATTGTCTGAATATCACATGGCAATTACAATATTCATGTAATATCTTTGAAGATCATTCGATAAGAAATTCATTCAATAAAATATCAAGGTTTGCGGATAGTCTAACACGGGTGCGGAAAGAGGAATTAGTGGGCCAAGTTTGAATTCATTACATTGAATTTTGCATAAATACTCTTTGGAAGGGAAAACTGGGTTTATTAGCCATGGTTAAGGCCTAAGAAGCAAAACTGAAATGATTATGGTATACACAACTGTAGCACAGAATTGTGGAATTTCTCAGTTGAATAAAAAAAAAAAAAAAAAAAAAAAAAAGAAAACTTACTTCCACAATTAAACATGTTTAATTATATATTCATGTCTTTTTATTCAAACATTTTCAATATTTTATTCTATATGATTAAACATTCAATTTGCTTCCAGAAACAAATTCAAGTGCCTTGTACAAAGCTAAGTTTATATCACAGAGAAGTGACTTGAGATTCTTTTCTCAGACATTTTAACACAAGACACCCATACATAATAAAATAGAAAGAAACAGTTAAGCTCATCACTAAATTCAATTGCATTTCAACAAGGAAAAAAAAAAAAAAAAAAAAACCTAATCTGTCCACACAATTCCTCTCTTTCTCTAATACATGACTCATTTCTTCTCCATGAACTTAATGTACCTGCCTTCATAACAGCTTTTGTTTCTGATGGTTATCGAAGCAGTCGGAGAAAAATATCAACTTTCAAATACACAACATGAATGGCTTAGGCTGTGATCAATTTTGCAGACAGACTAATAAAAACAAAACAAAAAAAATATGTGATAGTTCTTTCTCAGACTGGATTTCCAGAATTTTTTTTTTTCTTTTTTTTAAACTTTTGTTTTATTCCTAATTTTCTTTTTAAATATTTTTCATTACAATCAATTCACCATAGCTTCTACCTCTTTAAAAATATCTCAAGAGAACTAAATAGTGAAGTGGCTATTTTCAACAATCATAAATGAAATTCCTACTAAAGTAAGAGACTAATAGCTTGTGTGTGATGAGGTAGATGGTGAGTCACTGCAGGGTGAGTAGATCCCCAAGGAACATTGACAGCAGTTGACAAAGAGTGTTAAATGTATTAAAAAAAAAAAAAAAAAAAAAAAAAAAAAAAAAAGAAGAAGCACCATTATACTTAATGACTATTGAAATTAAACATGGAAAAGTTAGGAAAGTTAATGGCAAGAAATTAGATGGTCTGAGAGATTTTTAAGAAATTGAACCCAAATAGAAAATTGGATAACTTAGTATAAATAGGTACGGCCTTGACCTACCTGTTACACTTATCAAGACAGGTGAAACTAATGCTGAGTAATAAATTACTCCTTCAGATGAAATTGAAAATTATCTGTAAAAACTATGAAGTTCTAGTTGTTCACAAAGTTTCTGAGGCAGAATCATTTCAGGGAAAAGGCTTTTTGAAAAAGTCAACCAAAGCCAACCAAAGCCAACCAATGGCCTGTGTAGTCTGTTTACATTTTGTAGACATATTCAGCAGTGATTGATCATATAGGAAGAAGAATTTTTAGGAAGTAGGTTAACAGAACTGAGTAAGTGGATGACTGGCCACGTGCTTTCTGAAACAACGGAAACCCATGGAGAATGTAAGTTATTGGTTAAACTGCACCAATATTTCATTGGTGTAAAGCTGACAGGATGAAGTTCATATATATATATATATGACATATATGCATACACATAAATGCTGGGGTGAAATTTAGAGAGCTTTGCAGTAGTCACAAGAGAGAAGAGAGACAGCAAATTATCAACACAACTTTTGAAAAGTTGGAGAATGAGTAAGCAGACATCATTATGGCTGTGAACAAGTGATTCAAAATTCAGACTACTGCATGACATTGTTGACAATGGGGATGCATTCAAAAGAGCAGAAAGTAAATGATAGTTTGAAACATCCACATAAGCAACAGTTAAAATAAACATTTTAAATTAAAATATTGTTAATGCATTCCAAACTTTGTCACAATCCCAAAATTTTGATTAATCTCAGGAATCTATCAACTGTAGTTTTGCAAGACATGCCGCTGGCTCAGGTTTGTTAGGTTTCAACTCTGAGCATAAGACTTCATCAGATCTAATCTGAACACAACATTAGGAGGAGGAGTCTCCAGTCCAGGATATCAAACCAGTGACCAGGACAAATGGCTAATGCTCTGGTCTACCATGTTACACCTTTGTCAGGCATAAGATGCACGGTGAAGATGACACTAAACAAGCAAAGATGTGCACATCAAACCAGCACATCCCTAATTGAGTGCAGTTCTATATCTGGTACTGTGACCCAAGGTACTTGACCTCATAGTTAACAATGAGAAACACAGTGTGTGGTGCTATATTTAATGACAATAACAAGCATGGCAAAGTGTTATATGTGGGTCAGTGGTTAATTTTGTGATGTCAATTAGTAAGGCTTACTCATATCTTCCAATTCATAACAAAAATTGACTTGGTTGCATGCATATATATATATATATATATATATATATATATATATATATATAAAAAAATAGAGAACTGGAAAGCTTATAAGGTTTGTTAAGTATATACAAGAAGGAGAAACCGATTGCTAGCCAAAGCAAACATGAATATCCTTTTACACAATCATTCTTGTACAAATCAAATTCACAATGAGGAATCAAGAACATCATGATACAAAGTCCCTAAAAGGAAAGTGATGTTGGGATTAATATGCAAATACCAATTATTGCTGTACTGACTTCTGCCTAACTCAATGATTTTATCCTGCAATTAAGCAAACAATATTTTGTGCATGTGTGTGCCTGGCATCTTGTTGCTAGCAGCCAAGAAAATACATTGTGAACCAAATTAATTTGAGAAATGGTAAATAAAAAAATGTTTCTTTCACTTTGTCAACCCCTATCATTACCTTCAAGATAATGAAAAGTAATTAAAGAGTTCAACCTATAATAAGTGAGTTTAATTTGTCCAAACTTATCTCCGTAACAAACCCCATTTTTTTTATCATTTCATTACAGGACATTTTCTTCTTGTTTTTCTCTAAAACCTGTAAAGGACAAGATAAAAGATGTCATGACACTAGAATGTAACCCATTTGTTAAATGACATCAATTTTAACAACTATATATTAACTCAGTATAACATCCAGTAAAAAATACACTTTCAATGACTGCTAAAACTAAAACACTGCAAGATGGAAAGTGTTCTAGCTTATGAAGAATTAGAAAAGAAGCCTTTCGTGCTATTAACGATAGACAAACTTAACCTTTCACACCTGTCAGCATAGCTAAACAGTTTAACCAGGGAGCTATTTCAGAGAACAAAATAATGGTTGCCCTTCACTCTAGTGTGAAATTTTTGCATGGCAATAAAAATCTAGAGAGCCATAGAAAATCATTTTTGACTCTGAAGAGAAAAGGGTCAAATTATATTTAAAAAATCAATGCAGCATGTACTCTTCCATTATCCAAGGAGTTTTCAATTTGGAATTAGATTTTAATTCACCTGCTTCAAGGCAAAATATAAACAGAGAAACATACTTCTTAAATAATTCAGAGCCATTAAATACATTAAATATTAATAAAAAAATATTAATAAAAAAAAAAAAAAAGGAAAAATAAATTTTTTCTGAGTAAATTAATTTGTCATCATTTAATCAACTTTCATTTTCTCCCAGAATAATGAACACCCCCCCCTCAAAAAAGAAAAAAAAATTTTTAAAATGCTTTCTGTATTGTAGTTCGTTTTTATTTTTTGTCTTAAATTATAGAATAGCTCTTACTTAAATATCTGTTTTACTTTTATGTCTAAGTAATTTTTTTCTGGCTTCTACACTGATTCTTTCTTGAACCCCTGAAGCCGTTTATTGACTTTAATTCCAGGAAATAATCAAACTATTTTTCTTGTCTTCAAACATTTAAGAAAAAAATAAACGATGCTAAATAAAAAGTGGGAAGGCCTGGTGAATGTTTCATTTTCTTCTCACTTTATAAATTTCAACTGCTCCACCACTTTCTTTTCTTGATATCAAGCATCTCGAGGCTATTTAATTAGGGAGTAATTAAAAATAAGCAAATGATAAGAGTGGTTACCATGGATATAAAAAGACATTTGAATTAAGAGACTTAGCTGAAATTCATAGAATAGCCAAGAATGAGTTCTTTTTCTGATTAAAATGAAAAGATAGATTATATAAACAGGGTGGACTTTTTTTTTTTCTACTCAAAATCATCTTTTTCATTCAAAAGCATGTCTCAAACTCATCACAATGTACAGAGAATGGATACAGCATATTCCTAGAATGTAATTTATCTGAATTTCTAGTAAGAGATGTTATTTATATTGCAGACTAATGTTGTCTCTTTATTATTATCATCATTATAAAATTTAAACTGTTACACCCTCTAATCTTCAGATGTTAGGTAACCTTCAGAGAATTTCAAACTCAACCCTTTATTTAATCAATGGAGGTAGGCTATTGTTCTTCATCAAATAGTGGCATACATTATAGGACAATAGCGTAGTGAATTAAACTATAACATCTAGTCTTGTTCACTTGGGTACTGCTCAGTTATTGTTGGCCTCAGAGACTGAGCCTGTACTATTTGGTATATAGATTGAACTCACAATTATTATACCATCAAATTCATGAACCACAGCCTTTGATTCCCTTAATGCATACTGTGTGAGGAAATAGAAAAGTATCAACTGTTTACGACATTGAGTAAAATGTAAGCAGCGACTATTTTTTTTTGGGGTGGGGGCACTATTTTAGATATACCAGCAGGAGATTATCAGTCCAAAGAATACACATAGAACTGTCCTGCAAGCATAACCTCAGTTTCCTTTAATACCTGAGGACAACAGTAAAAACAAACTGGTATGTTCGATTCGAAAAGATTTAATGGCTCTACGACCCATCACAACACTATTCTAAAGCAACTTCACTCTTTGGAAACTTGACCAAAAGCAAGTTTCTATTATGAGAGAATGTGATCATGACAAAGAATACAAAGCTAAGACCAGCAGCCTTCACCTCAAATGTAAGACTTGAAGAACATCAATATGCTGTAATCCATGTAGAAACTATGACATTAGTTATGGTTGACCCTGTGTGGAAATAAAAGTGTCACTAATACTGGTGTTACGAGCTTCAATAAGAGAGAGAAAAATCTTGGCAAATAAGATTTAAAAAGCATCTACATGCACAAATAATCACAGTAAAAGAAATATAAAAGAAACAAAAAAAAAAAAAAAAAACTGATGCAATATGAAAAGCTGATTAAAAAAAGACAGATTTAAGATTCTAAAATTCATCTAGTATAATGTTCTGTTGCTTAGTGGATAAAAAGCTATCTAGTGGGTGAAGAAGTCATCATCTCTGATTCAGTGGGAAAAACAAAATGAGGGAACATAAGACCAAATTAAAGATAATCATCAAATGAGATAAAAAAAATTCTGGATTGAAAAAGAGATTAGGAGTGAAATTCTCAAAATGTTGCTGAATATACCAGACACAAGCTGAAATATGATAAACAAAATGAAGACCTTCATTAGAATGGATAACAATTTCTCATATTGGAAACTCAGAAAGTAAATCTACATAGTTGTAATTTTTATACAACCTTCTTATGCAATTAACTGATTTCAAAAGTTAGCAAAGTACTGTAAATATGTTGTAATTTTTTTTCTTAAAATATCCGATTAAAAACATTTTAGTGGGAAATCTATCGTCATTTAAATCATTGTTGCAAAATTGCTTATTTACATACTTTTATCTTCTTTAAGGTAAGCCACACATTTTATTTTCACTTCTATGGTCTTATGTATGCAAACTTTAATATTTTATGAATGCCGAACACTTCTTGTCTTTTGTCCAGAAGCTTTTAGGCAAAACAGAAAAGGCCGTAATCTGCCACTTCTAAACAAAAATCACTTTTTATGCTTTGTAACAATTAATATCTAAGCTAAATTTGAGAGGCCTCACAACTTACACTAAAGGTATATAACCAATAAAAAAAAAATCTTAAGAATGTGATATTCCTTGCTATTAGGTTGGTGCAAAAATAATGGTGGGGAGTGATAACCTACTGGTAGCATTATTAGATTGGAGTATAATCTGATATCAGGAGGGAGATTGTTATTTTTCTTTCATGAACTGTTGCCAACAATCAGATTTTTTTTTTTTAAGCAATCATTTCACCCCAAGCAAGGCAATCATACCACTAAGACAAGGATGTATTGGAAGCAAGAGAAAATGTGAAGACTTTAGTGAGGAGTAAGGGCAATAAGAGAACATGTTTCAGGAAGACAGAAGATGGCAATTCTTTGATAAGTGACAAGGAAGCAAGAAAAGAAACTATTAGAATAGAATTTATGGTTATGCCAAGCTAGTTCAACAGTAAAGTTGTGAGACATAGTTACCAATTCAGTATGAGCATTCTCCTGCTTTTGATGAAGCAGCAAAAGGAGAAACGTTTTTTATTTTGTTTTTCTCATTGCTCTTAATTGTACTGACAATGACTAATATGAAAGCATACACCGAGAAATAAACTCATGTTGGCACAGGCATTGAAACGCCAATTAAAACCAGTGATTGTGCTGACAAATTCTCAGAAAGGAAAGTAAAAAGTAAACATGGAAAAGCAGAGAGAAACTGGATTTTGCTTGCTTTTCTATCTCTTTCTCTCTGTCATCAAAGTACAAAGAATTTAGATAAAAAAAATTGATTTATAATTTAAAAATAAAATAAAAAAGGAAAGAAAATACTGTAAAAATATAAACAATAACATCTGAATTTTCAAAAGTTCCTTTGTCTTCAAGACTGAGGAAGAAAGTTGAAAAGAATAAGCAATGAAAGGAGACAAAGATTTGAAGTGGACCACCAGTGGCAACAGGAACTAACATTCATAACTACTCTCCATTGATAACATTTAGAGGAACCAATGCCCAAAACAGATGATCATGATAATAGTCATCATCATCATCATCATCATCATCACTATTAAGAATCACAACAGAAATAATCAAATTTCCTTTATTGGTAACAAGATGTCAAGATTATCATTCAGTGCCTACAGTCGGAGAAGAGTTGGCACTTTTCCTCGAGATTACATTGACATTGGTTTTTATAAATAGATAGCATTCCCTACTATTTCTGAAATATTAAACCATTGTCTTGAAATATTAATGGAAAGATGACTGAATTGTATGAGGGACAATAATAAATATCTTAAGCTTTTGGAAAGAGTCCTTTATGAGAAAGAGAAAGAAAGAATTGGCTCATATCAGGTCAGGGGAAAACAAATGAGATAAAGGGTAAAAATAATTAGAGATTGCAAATTAATAATTTATTAGTTGACTGTTTGAAAAATTACTTGTCTTAAGTCACAATTTTTCATGTTACTTTCTACAAAATATACACATTTCTTCTTGAAGCTAAAAATCAAAAATCACCTAAAAAGATGAAATCTGATAATTTGGACAACACTTTCAAGGCCTTACAAAAAAGAAAAGGTACCAAAGATTTTAGAAGTCAGTCTTTAAATGATTGCACATCTAATTACTTTAGACAGCAATCATTTTTCCTTTCTTGCCTTTTGCTCAATATTGACAACTATGCCACAAGTTACCTTTACTTGTATATAAACAATACATTTATCAACAAATGTCCATTTTTTTAATGACTAGTTTCCAGACAATTCAAAAACAATCAATTGAATGCGAGTTAAAAAAAAAAAAAAAAAAAAAAATCAAATTGTTCCATTTGTGCTTTTCTATTTACCCATTGCAAAATAACTTATCAATTATTCATCTGATCTCAAAACCAGTTACCATTTTTAACAGAATAATATTGGTGCCAATAGGTTCAGTCAAAGAACATTTTGCAAAAATCAGAACATATCAAATTCTCTACTTTGAGATATTAATTTGAAAGAAAGGGAAACCTTTTGCTAAGCATATAATAGTTAAAAAAAAAAACTGAAAACTTTAAAAATTAAAATGCTGGAAAAAGATTTTCATTGCATACAGATTTTTTTTATTTTATTTTAAAAAAATCTGTATTCATTCTCTTCCTTTCTTTCCACCTCCCCACTGATCATTTTGTGTTCTCTGTGCATGATGAGATAATTTTTAAAATAAACTTTCAAAACTAAATTGCGGTAAAAAAAAAAAAAAAAAAAAAAAAAAAGTGCAAATGTACACCAACAAAATGAGGGGAAAAAAAAAAAAGCCAAAATAAACTTAGTTGGTAGATGGCCAAAAGTCTTGATCCATAAGTATCAAAGCCTGCAAATCAAAATACATGCCAGCCAATTCTTGAACTTAGCTAATAGGATCCTAGCAAAAAGAATGCACCTCTCAAAAAGCAAGAGTTTGCATATATATTCTTGAGATACTCAAAATTCTTCAAACAAAATCTGCATGAGCTTCCAGGCTCTATGAAAGAGCTTGTCCAGGTTATTCAGTTCATTTACCCAACTACATATGACATGCAAGAGTTTTATTTGTCATAGTAAGTCACAGCTTTCTTTTTGTTACAAAACTAAAACTGGCTTCTTAAGAAATTGAATAAAACATTTATAGAACTATCTTGAGGATTTTGTTTCTTTTAATTATCCATTTTACTGAATTGGATGTTGCGGTAAGCAGTAAAGCTGCCATTGTGACAAAAACATTTTCTCTTTTCTTTGACCTGCCTGAGTACATCAATTAGAGTGTGTGTGTGTGTGTGTGTATATATATATATATATATATATTAGGTTGGTGCAAAAATAATGTCATTTTCTCACATAGTAACATATGTGAGAAAATGACATTAGTTTTGCACCAACCTAATACACACACAGCTCCATTTTTCTATTTAGACAATTGAGAACTTAGCTTGATATGGAAATTGGTCATCAGTAGTTTAACAAGCCAATTTTTGAGCAGTAGGCTTAGGGCCATCCAATGCATTTGAAGATTGTTAGCTGTAGTTGGGAGAGGTGGTTAATGCTGCATTTTCATTTCTAATGATCAGATTCATTTTTTTCTCTGCTCCATATACAACCCACCACCAAGCACAATGTCTACTTTTGATATCAGCAGAAATTTTCTCACACTTTTAAACATCCCTGTATTGCAGCAACAAGCAACTTATAGTGAACACTCCATATAGAATGCCTTTCCAGCTTTTGTTACTATGCATAGCATAGTCCCAACTGCACAAGGATGATATACCTCCAAGCCCAGTCCAGAACATCTTGTTTGCTGTCTTGACATATTCCAGCAGAGAAACTATGCAATCTTAACACATTCAGACTGTCCAGTCTTGGTAGCCATAGAGATAAGCACACAGCTGTATACACTGATCACAATGAGCCTGAACTCACTTGAACAGACTGATGATGGTCACAGCAGAACTTCTTATCAACTTATCTCTGGAGTAACAGACAGCCTACCAAATATCATTGATCTTATACAGGTGGCCTTATCCACCACTATCAGGGTAAAATCTCCAATGTTGAACTCATTACTCACATTCTGGCCCATGATCTGTCTCTTGAAACTGATGATGAGGGCAAACTCTTTGCAAATATGTGCCAGAGTGTCGATTCCAATCCATCAGGAATGACTGCAAAACATTCCCCTCCCCAATTTATAACAGGGATGCTGGGATTTTTTCCTAGTCAATAAAATAGGTTGGTTCTAGGTTTCATCTGACAGAGTCCTTAACTTAAAGTCAGAATGCTACGTTGACTTGTCCAAACATGCTTTTGTGTATCAACCCCAATTCTTAGTTTTTGAACTTTTTGCCTTATTACTGTTAATTTGCCTTGAATATATTGTTTGCTTGCTTTATATTATGCTTTGCCAAGTTCTTTTCTTTTTCTTGCTTATTGCAAACTTTGTCAATACTTCTTTGTTGGACAGTTCTGTCATTTATTTACATTTATGGCTACTCACTCCACACAGAGAGCTCACTAGTGTCTGAATATCTAGATAGTGTGCAAGATACCAAGGCATTGACATCAGTGACGAGTAGTTCCCTGATTAGGGATTGATGCCCTTCGTTTTGAGATATCAAATCTTGCTCTGAAAACATATGGCTGCAAAGGGTTGATTGATTTGTTCAAGTGCTGATAAACTGTAAACAGGTTAAGGCTTTGTGAGTTATTCAAAGTTGAAACAAAGTTTGTATTGTAAGAATATTTATTTTGCAAATGAATATTTCTTTATCAATTTTTTTTAAGAATAACAATGATTTCCCTAGGAACAAGTTTTAATATTTGACCCATAGCTGGGGGGAAAACAAATGAATTCATACCGTTACCAAAAATATTTGCATGTAAACAAATATAACATATCTAACTGGAATTTGAACATGGCTCTCCTTTGCAGCACAAAGGAGAAGAGACTTCTGAAGAACGTCAGGAAAAGGAGTCAAATCTGCTTAAGAACATTTTGAATGGGAAACCATTACATAAAAATGCATTGCCTCCCCCATCTGACATAAAGGAAAGTGTGGTAGACATAGCAAAGCAGAACCAAAGTTGAATGGTGGAAATGACTAAGTGAACTTACTTCATTCTTGATGAAAGAGAGTACGTCTTTGTCTGGCATGCAGAACTTTGATTTGAGAGAAAGTGAGTACATGCCAGAACTAGGATATTTAGGCATATAGATCATGTGCATGCAGCGTGCTTTGTGATCTATAAAAGACAAGCTCAGTAGAACTCAGGGAGTGATTGTTTGACAGTTGAACTGCCACTAGTGTTATGATGTTGAGAGAATACATGTGACAGAGTTCCGGTGTCAAGTACATCAGCCCATTAAAAGAGACCTTTCTTCTTTGTTGTATCACAGATAGATAAAATCCAATTTTTCCTGGCTTTTTCTACTAACCAGGTCAAAAGCCTTGATGAAGTTATAAAAAGTAACCTATAAAGGCAGCTTCTTTTCTTGGATTGTCTTCTGTAATTGCTTGAATTAAAAACTTATGTCAATGGTAGACTTCCCTGTCCAGAGTGTATACTGGGTCTTGAGATAAACACAATCCAGAAGTGCCTGCAGCCTCCTCAGAACTATCCAGGCAAAAGCCTTACTAATGGTACCAAGTAGTATATTCTGTAAATATTATAATTACTACAGTCATATTCTTTTATGATGTAAAGATATGTACCTGGTATCTTAGCTTGGGCAAAGGAGTCAATGACAATGCTGGGCTTGCTCTCAGTCCAAGGTAAGAGTACAGTCTATCTATGATAAACAGCCCCCACCAAATAAATAAATTATATATCAGTGAGGTACAATTTCTAAGAGTGCTTGGCTACAATTCTACATCTTCTTGGCACATCTTCACTCTCTCATACCTGCCTGGTACACTGCTACTTTTAGCTCTGCTTCTACCATAAGCTGTACATTGCTAGCACCTTCTTCAGGAGGATAGCACTCTAAGGTCTCCTTGAGATCCCGAGTCTTGTTGGATATTTGTGTCAATAGAAGAGCTGTCTTCAACAGTGTACTTTAAGGATGGATGTTCCAACAGTAGTTTGTGCAATGCCTAATCATCTGTTGGGATCTGTTTCCTGCTATTCTAAGAAACAAAACTCCTTGGTCTCTTATAATTGATAAGAATTCCTTTTGGAACTGATGAAAAGTTCCATCTAATAGAGCTCTATTTCAAAACAATCATGTATTTTTTCTCTCCTTTTTCCTAAATGAGAACATTTTTTTTTTTTTTTTGTTAATCAGTTCACGCCAAGCAAGAAATAATGCTACTAAGATGCAAATGGCTACTGAGAATGAAAGTGAATGAAAAGACATTAGAAGAAGCCAGAAACCCAATCCTAAACAGGAAACAATGAATAAATTACTACTCCTGTTCAAAAGACTGAGGAATGGTTTGAACTGGATGATAAGCAAATCTATCTACTCCTATTCAATAATAGTACCAGTAAGGAATCATCACACCTCCTCTATAGTTGTGCTTGCTCTGTTTGAAATGAATGAGACCGTAGAATTTTGATGACATTATCAAGATCTTCATAAAACTAAACTTGTTTCTTGAGATTAACACACTGTTGGGACAAACATACTTGAATTCTGTGTCCTGTGAGATACTGCTGACAGGATGAAGTAAACAGCTGTGTTCTGAGTTACTGACAAGAGGAACTCTCATAGACATCACACTGTTCAGGACTGCAAAAATGATGCTGTGGGGTCTGCTTTGCCATAAAAGATGTAATCTTTCACCTGCAGTATGTAATCCACAGTAAGATTGATTTACTGCAGTACCGAAATATTAATGGTTAACCTCTTCAATGCAGTCAATGATTGCTGTCAATTATCTGCTAGAGGTCATCTGAGAAACCAGAACATATGGCCCCTGACAGTGCGAGTAGCCACTTAATGTAAACCACACTATTCCCTCAGATGTTGCTCACAATCAATTTTTTATTATTATTTAAGAATATAATAGATATTTCAAAAAGAAATATCTGTTCTTCTTTACGTAGCAAAGATCAATCATGACCAGAGCCTCACCTACTTAAGGAGTTAGATCAAAAGATTCACTTACTTTCTCAATACTCTACATGGAGTTAAAAGGAAAAATTCTCTGTGTATGCACATATATACATACACATGTAAACTGCACTAAAGTCCTTACAAAAGACTTTTCTCTATTTAACAAGACTTTCAGTATGGCTTCTAGTTTTCACTCTAATAGGTTAGACTAGTTTTAAAACTAATACACAACTTAAAATAAAAATAAACTTGTAAACCAAGAAACAATCACGCACAAAAATAGCGAACTAAATTTATTCACCTATGCATGCGTGTGTGTGTGTGGAGGGGGGTGCATAGAAAGTAATTTCTCAAAACATGCAGCTAATCAATATTTGATTAAATATCAAAGTGTAATAGTAGATGTTAATACTTCAGTGTTTATTTACATCATGTTCAAAACATAATCTGCTATGATGATGGAGAAAGAACTTTTTTGCAAAATCTGGGCATCAGTTTCTTTTTGGAAGATTTTAAGAGGAGAGGAAAGCAATACATCAAAATGTTCTACACCATCGAATATGCAAACAGACCATCTCGATATGCAGGCAATAAGATACTTCTCTAACAGAGAAAAAAAAAAAAAAACAAAACGAAAAAATTTTTTACATGCTACCTTACTCCTCACTACTTTTTATGCATTTAGAGTTTTATATTTCATTTTCTAATAGGTCTGTATTTTTCCAGTACCATTTTTAGTGATTTCCAATTCCGATCTGTATTCCTTCCCATTCTCTTTATCCTAATTCTAATAAAAAACACTATTCAAAAGATGACTACCAATGTGCCTTGTTTTATTTCAAACTTTCCCTGTCAGTTACATGGCATAACAACTGGACATTATAAGTTCAAGAGGTGAATATAGAAAATTCATTTAAATAAATAAGAAAAATAATGCAAGTCAATATAATTAACAGAATGATTTTGAAATATTATCCGAAAACTATTCAGTCAGAAACCAGATGCTATTTAATATTGACTTTCTCATATGTTGAAAGATATGGATACGATGCAAAATATACAAAACCTCTTTTCACAATGTGGCATTCTCCAAATCATAACTACATATCTATAAACGTGTATGGGCTGCACAGTTGTGAATGACAGCCGAGAGACAACAAAACATAATTTTCTAAGAACATCGTCAAAGTAGATGGCTAATAAACAAAGCCGAACTTATTTGCACACATGACGTAAGCTATCAGTATCTTTAATGGAGCTCGTATTGATCAAAGCACAATAATGAACAAAAGACATTTACTTTGACAGCTTAATAATGAGGCCACTAACGAGAGTGAGGGAGAGCAAATAACATTTCATGGAAGCCATAGATTTCAAGGAAAACAATGTCTGCTATTAAAAAACAAAAAGCACAAAAAAAAAAAAAGGAAAAAAAAAAAAACAAGTAAAACTATCAGCTAAATGTACAAGCAATTTTTTTTTTAATAATGTATACAATGCTGAATATACACAACACAAACAGAAGATTTAGGTTGTATTACTCTTATAATTTGCTGGAGTTTTTCTTTCTTTGTTGCTTTAGAGGATTCATATTTTATCTAGATTTTTTTTTTTTTTTTTGTGTTTTAAAGGCGGAACACCAATGTTAGGAAATGTTGTTGCGGTTGGTTCCTTGTATGCAAAACAGTAGGTACTAATGGAGTCATGCCAACAAGGAAAAGATAATGCAACAATATAGATCGGAGTTAATCGAGAAGAGATGCTGAGACAAAGTGCAATGAGAAGTGGATACAAAGAGACTGCACTTAAAGGAGAACGAAGAAAATAAAAGCAGAACAGAAGCAGCAGGAGTCAATCATTTTGATGTACTCTGTATCCACACACATGGCTCTACAGATACCCCTATAAAAAACAACTATATATTAGCTGCCACATAAAATGCATATACACAGGCATTTCACTCCTCTGTAGAAGGATCAACAGAAAGTGTATCTTTATGCAAATAAACAAAATTTATTATCGCTTGAAATACAAAAAAAAAAAAAAGCTCAAATATGCATGAAGCTAGACAAGCTTAAAGATCTGATATTTCACATACAATGATGTATAAAAATGTACCTCTTCCTTAAATATGCACAAACACAATTTTTTGTTTTATCTCCTTTGTTAATAACACACACACACACACACACACCCATCTGCAAATACCAGTTGATTTCTCTATGAACTTTACTCTCCAGTTATAGAGAGCTGGAGAAGCCTTTCGGTCCAATAAAGGCAGTCTATGTCATGCATTTGATAATAGGTCAGGTATTCCTTTATGCTGGTATAATTTAACTAAATCCAACATGTCAAATATTACTTGAAGAGCTGGGCACCTTGAGATGCCATAAATAAAAAAAAATAAATAAAAAAAAATAAATAAAAAAAAAATAAATAAAAAAAAAATAAATAAAAAAAAAATAAATAAAAAAAAAATAAATAAAAAAAAATAAATAAAAAAAAAATAAATAAAAAAAAATAAATAAAAAAAAATAAATAAAAAAAAATAAATAAAAAAAAATAAATAAAAAAAAATAAATAAAAAAAAATAAATAAAAAAATAATAAATAAATAAATAAATAAAAATAAATAAATAAATAAAAAAAAATAATAAATAAATAAAAAAAAATAAATAAATAAAAACAAAAAAAAATAAATAAATAAAAACATAAAAAAAATAAATAAATAAAAACATAAAAAAAAATAAATAAATAAAAACATAAAAAAAATAAATAAAAAAATAAATAAAAACAAAATAAATAAATAAAATAAAATAAAATAAGGATTTTAGCCATTTGGTGACTACAACTATGGTTAAAGGTTAGTGTCAGTGGTGAGCTCTGTGATGGAAAAGATTGAGGCTTAAGTTCATTCAAGTATTTCACCCCTCAATGTATGCTGATGGAAACATGAGCAAACATTTATATTCAAACACACTTATCAATTCATCCATTGCAAAAGTACTTCTTTTGGAAAATAGCAGGGCCAAAAATAATATATGTTCAAAGATATATATTATTGCACACAAACATTTATTATGTACCTTCTCTTACATATATAAGAAATCTCTATTTTTAAATTATTTTAAAGAGGAGTTTTCATACACATAAAAAATGACCTTGTTTCATTTACCCATTACAGTGTTGTTTCCCACATCACAATTTCTCAAAACGGGACGGGGGGGGGGGGGGGGATTGGGAGGGTTGCATGTTGCTCCAAAAGTAATACTTGTTTCCCCCCAGAAACAGGAACACGTACAACACTGTGGATAGAGCAATCTTTCAGCTACAGAACACTATACACTACCAAAGTGGCCTGTGCTTATATCCACTGTTTAATCTCCATAAACATTAATCAAGTGTAAATGAATGTCAATAGATACAATTTTCATTTTCCACATAGGTATATCACAAAATTTGACTATCTCGCATATGTACTTTCACCTGTGACAGTTTTTTTTTTTTGCCAGACAGCACTTTGTAACAAAGAAAAAAAGAATCATCATAGGTTACTGGAAAGAAGGCTCAACCTCTATTCCAAAGCCACCAATAACTACTGCCTTTGATGTCATGGGCCAACATAAAACAGAAAGCATGGTGACCCATATAAAAAGTTATTTGAAATCCTGAAACATCAACAAGACAAAAATTTCCTATTATTTCTCATGTGAATTGAAAATTGGTTGGATATAGTTTGAAACCAAAAATGACTTGGTAGATAATGAAATTTATTTGTATTTCAATATATGATATAATTTTAGCAAGTTTACAACTGTTTACAAATAAACACATCTATACTAATATGATATTTATTTCTACTTAGGAAGGAGTGCTGACAAAGGGATTCAAGAAAAAAAATAATCTCACATTTAGTAACATTTTGTGAATACACACACACACACACACACATATTTGTTCAAGTACTTTCAACATTTTCAGTAATTTTCAAGAACCATATGCTGCCTTTGTGGTAGGCAAGATTCAACTGGCAATATATTGGTATTAGGGAGCAAGATCATGTCTAAAATAATATTTTATTTTTTTATGCATATTAAATATTTTATATACATTCAAGATACTGACTCCTGTGGCAAAAGATATTTAATGTGAATTGTTTATTTTACATAAGAACTTCTAGAATTTGAAGTCTTTCTTTGCAGTGGGTACTACAAAGGATTTTGGTATTATCCACTAATACATATCACATGGGGATAGTTATATTTTGGTGGTTCATGATGTGTTTGTAAAAATTCATTATTCATCAAAAAAAATGTTTTGTCTTAAGACAAATTGTGTCCATAAAGATCTTATTTATAAAAGCAATTAAAAGCTTTCCTAATTAAATATCTTAGTTTAATTGCATTTTTTATTTTATGATTTTTCTGTAACTGGAGGGTCTTGTTTGACAAAAAACTTTGATGATTGAAATTCTTCAAGGATTTGTCCTTAAAACTAATATAAACATCAAGCCCTACAAAAATGCATTTCTAGAATTTTTCATAAAATTAAATAAGTGGGATAACAAACGTAAAAAAAAAAAATAATTTCATTCTTTGTGAATAAGTGCTGAAAATTTCATTAAAATCCAACAATTATTCGATTTTTGCAAAAGTTTTCAAATTATGATATTTTTTCACTGCAAAAAGATGCTAACATTTCCTATATTAATTCATGATCATCTGTTGATGGGAAAGAAAAAAAAATTAACCAAAATTTCAAAGGTCTGAGAAAAGGATTAAAAGATATAATTTAATAATAATAATAAAAAAAAAAAACCTTTGGTCTTTCCTCTTAATAATAAAGATTTTGATAAAACTTTTTTTTTTTTTTTTTTAGTTTTGGCATTTTTTCATGTATACTCACTTTTTAGTGAACCTTTGGAGGTTCCAAATTACAATTTGACATTGACTTGATATATTCTTCATATAAACAGATCTTGCAAATTCTTTAGCAACACAGGTTGGTTACTAAAAATCTTAATGTGAAAACATTAACCTGTATAAAAAAATCTGAAAATGTATATTCAAAGATATCTTTATTACATCAAGTGTTATTACAGTGGACACTTTGTATTTGAAATATATGCCCTTATATATGCTTTATTTATTAAACACTGTATATTAATTGTTTAATGGCCTTGGCACTGGAGAAATCCTAGCAAATGCACAGGCTGGCCAGATACATACTGATTAATAAATAAAGATGAGGCTACTATTTCAAATAGAAAGCGTCAACTATAATAACTTATGAAGTAATAATTATGTTGGATTAAAAATAAAACATTCATTTTTTAGAAATATATACACAAGATATACCCAAGATAAATTACAAATAAATAATGCCTTTTAAAAAAAAAAAAAAAAAAAAAAAAAAAAAAAAAGTATCCTTTTTAAGGTGAAAAAGGAGTTAAAAATGTTAGAATGCATGCACTTCAGGAATAAACCCATGCATGTATATGTAAAATCACTACTGTGTTTTACTGACTTGTAACAACAGATGTTGTGGTATGTAGCATAGTTAAGAAAACATCACAATTTATGTTATAATTTATATGTTAAATATTTATATTTACATGAATATTCAGTGTTTTTTAATAGTGATGATTAAGATGAACATTCCAGCCAATACCATGAAGAAACTCTACCACAATCTTGTAGTCCTCTCATCAAGCAACACACAAGTTGTGAAAGTGTTTTTCTAGCTGCACATAGCATCAAAGAACACTTCTTTGAGGATAGGGCTGGTGCCAACAGTATCTTGCTTTATAATGATGTTCACAGTCATTTATTCACATTGAAACCATTCAATAACATGTCAAACTGAAGGATGGTAGTGACAAAATTACTCTACCTGTCACAGATGTTCTTCATACAGGCATTGTTGTCCATGGTAGTGCCATGCCCATTTCATAAGTGTGGGGAAAACCTAGGTGTAATGTGACTTTTTCCTTGTGCCATTTTTCCTGGATTCATAGCAAGATATGAATGAGGCTATTATAACAAACATTGCTAGTAACCAATTCTGGCTGTGTTTTACGTAAACTCAAATAGCAACCAGAAATGCCAAGGAGAAATATGCAACTGTTACAGTCACCAAGCAGATATCCAGACATATAAGTAAATGTTATTTTGGGGTGAGATTTCATTATCAGAACACATCATTATCAGTCAGTCAAATTGTTTTGAATAATGTTTTTTTGGCAGGAAAAAAAAAAAAAAAAAAAAAATTATATATATATATATATATATATATATTTGATAAGACACCGAGGGTGTTGAAACAAAATGGCTATTTTTGTAGTGATTTTATAACATTTATGTTATTAATTTTTTTTTTTTTTTTTTTAAATAAATAATTATATATATATATATATATATATATATATATATATATATAGGCTGAAACAGCCAAGAACAAACATAAGGATACTAGTCTGAATAATTTGTAGACACTTATAATTGTCAGCACTGGTTGCATGAACAGCACTATCTATACAGGTTTTCTACTTTTAATGCAAGCCCGTTGAAAGTTGATGAAGCCAACAAGAGACAAGCATGTCTTGCCACAGCAGGGAAATTTCTGAAGAGTAGGATGGAAATGAATTGCTAATGAAACACAGATTTTATGGTTCAGTCTCTTTGCCTGAGAGTGAAGTTATGCATTTACTCGAAACAATTATTCTAATAAAAGCTGGCAGACAGCAATAAATATATGCAGTTGCCACATAACCAAAGCAATATTAAATAAAACATGTACATTTAGTATGCATATGCGTGCATTGTGTGTGTCTAATAACAATATATAAATTTTATATATCAAGAACAATTTTACAAAATAATAAACTAACTGTATCACCTGTAATAATTTTCATAATACATAAGAGAAATATCCAAGGAATTTAAATAAAAGATTATATGGACACAAAAATGATATTTTACAAAACATACAAGAAATGCATTAGTTGCTGACCATAATAAGTGGCCATAACTTTGATTGAAAAAATGCTACACTAATTAAGAGAGAAAGCAGTTGACTAAAGACATATGTATAGAATGTGCTTTAATTGCTAGATCATCCCAAGTAAATTTATGTCCAGATTCTTACATTTCACCTTCCGTGGCAGATCTTCTATTATCACAATATGGCATATTTAATCACAAAAGTGATGGGAACAAACAAAAAGGAAAAGAAACTAAATTTAATCAACCAGATTACAAATCTAAAAACATTAAAATAATTCAATTTAAAATTGCTAACATTCTTAACTCCCATCAACATAAACATTGCTGTAGTCTGATTAAATCCTAAAAGATGAAGTGTATCACACACAGACTTTTTTCCAGTTTGTCATAGTTCCCCACCCCACCTAATATAAGTGTATATAAGAAAAGAAAAATTGAAAAGTATAAGCAGTTAATTGCTGATACCCCCTGACAAGTGAATGGATGGGCCCATCTATGAAACTCTGGAGTCAGGATGTTGAAGGTAGCATCACAAACTAAATGACAAACCTTTTACTTGTATTAATTTTATATATATATATATATATATATATATATATATTTCCTTGGGAAAGGTGTGAATCCTCTTCTCCCTGCAGCTATGGGTAAATAGCAGGACAGACTGGGTTCTATAGCCTTGGATGGCAACTGGTCAAAGAGAAAGACAACTCTGAATTCAAAACCTGTGGAGGTTTGTTTGGGGGACTTTGTGGCACATAGTGCATCAGGTCTCTGTATTCGGCCCTTCCAAAAGTGTGGATGGTCCTGCACGAAACCTTCACCACTATAATCAAATCTCATGTGCTGTTGGTTTCCTGCGAACTGATCTGCTTGACCCTCATACATCAAATTCGACGGGAGAGTTGAGTGTATATATATATATATATATATATATAAAAAACACAAAAAATGCATATCAAAATTACTGTAATTTAATATATTTTAAGGCCAGCAGAATTTTCTCCAAAAATACTCAATAGAGTAAGAATATTCAATAAATTAATACCTGTTCATTGACCATAAAACCACTCATGGTCAAATGATGTGATAAATCTATACAATCCACACTAGATATGTTTATACTCCACAAAAGTAAATGCTAATCGTAAATTTCAAATAGATACTATAGACTGTTAATGACATAACATTTAAGTATTTAGAAGCCAGCAAAATGTTTGAAAAAATTTTTTTTTGATTTGATTTTTTTTCTTATTCTTTTAAGCAAAGAAAAAAAAAGTCAGGATCATCAACTCAATGTAAACAATCCTTTCCTTAGCTGTATAGTATGTACTTATCTAGTAAGAATTCAATAGATTTATCAGATTATCTGACCCTGATGAGATGTTTTACACAGAATTCAAATTGGTCAACAAGTTTATAGAATATTTGATTTATATTTCCCAATCCATAAATGGGCCAAAAAATGTTATACTAATCATGTGTGTGTGTGTGTGTGTGTGTGTGTGTGTGTATCTGGCAAAGGCTGGAATGTTGTGATAACAACAAAAAAGGTGAGGATACAATGTAAATTGTGTAAATAAGGATAACTGCTCATGACAGAAATTCAGACAGAAAAAGTACATTCAATTATTTCAGTATTTTTATCTGATTTATCCAAAGGCAAAATACTTTAGCAGCAAGAAATTTTCAAGTAGCCTGGAAAACAGATATGAGTCCATTAATAAATTCACACAAAACATTCAATTTCAGCTTTGCTGATAATGAAAGTAAAAAGGGTAATATTTATAATGAAGGGAAAGAAAATAACAACGATAGCAAAGCTAAGAAAGAATGATGGTAATATTAAAGTATTAAAGATTTGCCTCTAAGTACTCTTACTAAAATAGGACACATGTTGAAAGTTTCGGCATCCCATTTCACTGCTCTTCTTATAGACATTTAAAATGGATCATGACAAGAAATAGAAACGCTAAAAAGCCATAATAACAATATTGACTTTATTTTGGTTGTTCTTTGTAGAATTAGTATGAGAAGCCTATTTTCCATTAATCAAGGCTGAAATAGGACACACTAGCTCACCTGAAATGAATGACAAGTTGGATCAGGTGTAGCAGAGGTCATAAGGTGCTTTTTCTGTTAAGCAGTGAGAAGATATTTTCAAATGTTCAGGAATTTGAAGACACTGCTGGAGAATATTGAATTTCCTTCAAATTGTTCAAAGTGATCTCATTGCCAAGCAAATATAAGCAACAAGAGATGATTGTTAAGAGGACTAATGAAAACAGATAATGAATTGGGAGGGGACGGTAGCTATTTAAAAACAAGTGCATTTTTTTTCTGTCTGCTTCACCACCAAAGTTGCAAGATTATGTGAGCCATCCTTCTGCAGTTGCAAGGTTCCAACAATTAAAGTTTAAGTCTTGCAACTTTAAAAAAAAAAAAAAAAAAACCTTATTGTACATATGAATTTAAAAATAGTTACAGAAATTGGAGCACGGGTAATATCAAAATATTCAACCTTTACAGCTTTTAGAATACTAGATATAATAATAATGCTCGGACACTCAGCACTGTTTGGGTTCAAGAAGATTTTTGATTAGAACAATATTGTCTCTTTATTATATTACAAAATTGTAATAATTATTAAAAGAAATATGTTAATTTCAAAAGATTGGTTGCAGTTTAGGAGCAAATCAGTTTTCACTGGATCATTAGGTCATGAAACATGATTTAATCCCTAACTGCCTTTAACTAAAATAACCACAGTCCAAACTGTGTTGCACTCTTTTTGTCTGTCTATATCCCTTGCCCTCCGTTTTGTTCTCTATATCCCACTCTTTCAGTTTCCCTCTCAGTATTGGCGATACCAAACATGATGCATACCATACATGATACATGCTTAGGTGATCATATATCTTTCAATACATGACTGACAAGGCAGATTTTTTTTTTTCTGCAGTAGATTGCCATTTCTTTCTGTAGTAGATCAATTGCCATCCAAGGCTACAGAACTCGGTCTGTCCTGCTACTTACCCAGAGCTTTGGTGGGGGGGGGATGAAGATTCGTACCTTTCCCAAGGGTATTAGCATGTAAGTGAATGTAATGGATTTGACTGGTATTCAAACTCGGCTCTCTGATTCCTCAATCTGAGCTGCTATCCGTTACTCCGCCAATAGGTAAAAGTGTATTAATACATAGATGTCAAGTAGTCTCCAGGATTTAAGCATTAAAAAAATTCTTGCAAAGATGGTACTATTATAGAAAATAAACCCTATTTCCAACACAATTATATATCCACAAGCATAGCATATTGAAACATGCTCAAACTGTATTTTCTACCCAAGTATGCAGAAAGCATTCCACAATGCAACAGACATATTTTTAGGTTGGTAGATGTAATTAGATAGAAAATGTTGTTTAATTAAAAAACAGAGCTTCTACTAGATGAGTATCCAACAAAAATAGCATTTAAACAAAATAAACTGAAAATGAGAATATGTCGGATTTAATCCATTTCCTAAAAATAAATTTTTGTTTATGTTAGGATACGAAACAGAGCAGATATAGATGTTTCAAGAATCATCAGTGAGTATGTGTTCAAAAGCACTATTTCAAACTTTGTCCTACATCATCAAGTATCAATGACTGTTCCCCATAGGGGATGCAGATTCAAATCCTGCCAGGGGGCGCATATTTTTCTGACAAGGTTTCTCTAATAATCAGGCCAGTAGATGTAGTTGGCTAAGAAATACTGTTTAATTAAAAAAAAAACAGAGCTTCTACTTGAATTTGAGTATCCATGAAAAATAATGTATAAAGGAATTATATAATTTTACATTAAATAATATATTCAAGAGTAAAATTATAACATGAATTTACACATGTAATATATGAGTATAAGATACTGTTCTCTGTATGAAAGTAAATTAAATATTGTCTGTCTGAAAATGCTCAACATGAATACAATTTCTAATATGAAAAACATCATTACTGATAATATTGGTCTTTTATATAATTCACAGTTATGTCTACTAAAATATGCAAATTTTAATTGCAAATAATAATTAGGTAACTTTCTAGTTCATTGAATCCAATTTCTTTACTCCTGGATATTTTCTATTACACTCCAGCAATACAATATATCCAATTATAATCAGAGGCAAACCTAATCACTTTCTTCTAGAAAGAGAATTTTTATACAAAATCAACCCCAAACGGTATCACCATAAAATAAATCTATATGCACACACACACAAAGTATCATTTTTTTTCTTTTAAATCTCCTTGAGAAGTTCAAGTAAGACTCCTACTGAATAACGTGCTTAGACAAGTCCTTTCCACCTGGTGTAATCTGCAGTGTTTTGTGCATTCTGATGGTAGATGGCCGATTAGCTGAACAGGTGTAAAAAAAAAAAAAAAAAAAAAAAAAAATGGGGGGGGGAATCAAAGGAGGAAGTGGGGTCTGGATTGATCCATTTGAAGATCAATAATTGAACCACTGATGAATTTACAATGTTTCTTTTGGCTCAAACAATTCGGTTCACCAATCAAACTGGATAGATAAAAGTGAATTTCCCCTACCCACCCTCCCAGCACATCAGCCTGGATTAGGAATTCAATGCAAGCAAAACAAAACAAAACAGAAATCTATGACATTGCTCAAAGGGGTGGGGGGAGGGCTAGAAAAAAAAAAAACAAAAAACAAATAGGAAGTTGCAGCATTGTTCAAACTTCAGTTATTTTTTTTTTTCTATCAAATAATTGAAATTCAAGTTCAAGGTAAAACATGAATAGAAAAAATACAGAAGAGAATACAAATAAACATGAATGAAAAGCAATAACACTAACAGTATTGAGTTGGAGCAATCATTTTGACAAAGAGACTATCTTTGAAAATAGAGCAAGAACAATGTTTGGATAGAAGTTATTTATAATGTATTTATATATTATATATTATTTACAAAATATATTTATAATCAGAAGTTATTCACAAATTATGGTGCTTCTGGCAATTATCAGATCTTTCTATCCATTTTTCTCAATGGGCCCCAAGATCTGTTCCCTATGAATATCTTGAAACCTACTTGTTATCCAGATTATGATTATAACAAACTGGGTATAGGAGATAAGGAAAGCAAACAAAGGTTGCCCGGGGGTGTTATGAAACCAAAATACTGACCTAAAAAAACAAATAACACAAAAAAACTTGCTGTAAAATTGAAACTCCAATATGGATGTCATGCATGACATCCAACTTGTTCAGAAATATCTAACTTATCTGTATACAACTGTTTTCTCAGATGAATCATTATATATAATGGTGTCAAACATTCTTTAAATCTTGATGATTCAGCATCAGACTGGTATTACAAAAAAAAAAAAAAAAAAAAAAAAAATCACTTGAACATTTTCAACAGAAACAATGAAAATGAGTAATTATATAAGAGAAAATAATGATATAATCAAGATGTTAACATTCCACACTACCAAAGACAAAAGTTTGCAAGGAAAGAGCTACCAATACTAGAAAGAGCAATAACTGGACTTACAAAGCCAAATTTACTGAAAAACTGTTTTAAGAAAATTTTATAAATTTCAACCCACAGTAACACTATTTGGTCAATGAATTCCAAATGTTATCTGTATGGAAATGACTAATTTCAACATTACCAATTATGACGAATTTTGAAACGTCAGTGTTATTGTTCCTAAACTGAATATCTTTTGCAAAATCAAAACATTACTATAATCGGGTATTATCCTTTCGAAGCCGAATATCAAACAAACTCAAATAGGTACCTTCATGAGATCGCTATAGTATGACAAAAAAAGATGCCAAACTCGACGAAAACAAAACTTTATCTAAATATTTATGTTATTATTAAGAGGAAAGATTAAGGTATTTTGGGGGTATGTTTTTACATTTTTTTAATCGTTCCTAGCATGTCCAAAATTTTGTTGAAAATCTTGTTCCTTTATTCAGCAGAACTGACAGATAATCGATATTATGACAGCCACTTTTTTCCAATTTATAAAAAAAAAAAAAAAAAAAAAAAAAAAAATCAGTTTGAAAATCTTTTAAAAAAACAATTATAATTTTTTCAAAACTTATTTTAAGAGAATCCGAAATTATGTTTATTTAAAATATTTTGAACCAAGCTTAACTTAGTTTCTGTACCGAAAGGACATAGTTTCAAAATAAAACAAAGCAGGTCATAACCTTTCGCGTCACTTGACAAGGTAACAAAAGACATTCCTAACATTTTGATAGCTTATGTGAGGATAATTCCTTCTACAGAAGGAGAAATGTGAAGTTATTTAGATTTAAGTGAACAAATTGTTTACCTCGTTATTTTTAAGGAAAACTTTCAGCACTCTAATTTTTTTTATTTTTTGTACTTAGCTTTCACATTTATGATGCTTTATGGAAAATATATTATAAAGAAATTGAAATAAGACTGTTGATAGCGAGATTAAATTTCATAAGAAAGGTATCTAATTAATTTATAGGTACCTTTCTTATGAAATTTTATCAGAAGTGTACATAAAATACAAATTTAAATTTCATAAGATGATACTGATACTTGTAGGTACCCTTCTCAGTTGAAATAAAAAATCAAATTAACTTCTCCACACGCGTTTTGCAAAAATAAATCTACATCTCAAAAAGACATTTATGAAACTGAATGTGGCTTTTAACTAATTTTATAAGATTTTTAACAACTTAAATGTAAAAATCTATTATAATTAAAGAAATAACAAATAATTGTATTGAAAATTCAGTATTTAAGTTAAATACTAGACAAACTCAATCCACGTGACTTTTTTTTTTTATTGCACGCATGATACTTACGGTCTTCCGTAGATTTGATTTGCAGTGTTATTATTGACACAAATTATATTTTTTTTTCATTACTTTTGTTTGTTAGTTCGCAAAAAGCTTTGTAAATTATAATCTGGAAATAAATATCTACTTAATAACAACATTTGTTAAATTTTACAAATTTTTCCCTAATTTTAGAAGAATTAACATTTAATGTAAAAATAGTAATATATTTCAGAAATACCAAATAATTGTTTTAAAAATTCATTTTTCATCGAAATATCTTTTTGCTTTTAGACACTATTGTCCATGTTTATTGATATAAATAAAAGCAATTAAAAGCTTTTGAAATTAAATAATATTTTTGTTTTATTGAGTCTTGTCTGTTACAATTCAGAGAATTTTCAGGTAGAGGTGGTCCAACTAAAAAAAAAAAAAAAAAAAAAAAAAAAAAAAAGACATGATTTGGTTTCCTTAAAGCCATGTGCTTTTAACTAATATAATCACTAGTCTTCCCAAAATTGAAATTATAGAGTTTTTGTACAATTAGTTTTTGTTAATACATATGAAAAAAAAAAATTTTTTTACCATGACTTTAATAAAGAAAATCATTTATAATAAGTTCCATCATTTGTGAATAGTTTCTGAAGGTTTCATTAAAATCTGACAATTATTTTTATTTTTGCAAGATTTTCAAAATTAATGTCTGCCATACAGAAAAAAATGGGCTAAAATTTTATGTTATTTTACTAGTTCCAGTGACACAAAGAGAAACAATGTTTTTTTTTTTTTATCAAAATTTAGAATATTCTAAAAAGGAAAAATTTTTAAAATAATTAAAAAATACTTTGACCTTTCTTCTCACTAATGATAAACATTTAGATGCTAAAATTTTGTTTTTGTCAAGTTTGGCGTCTTTTTCATCATGCTATGCTCTGTTTTTAGCGATCTCATGATGATACCTACTCAAATATCAACACAACCAGAAGGCTTAACAAGTTATCTGAAATATAAACCAAACTGACTATCAATCTCACAGAACATCATTAGTATTAAAAGATTTTATGAAGAATTTACAAAACAGAATCTTCTGAAGATGGATGATTATGAAAGAAAAGTAAAAAATGTTAGAACTATCTTCAATTTTCTGAGCTGGCAAAATAACATCTAATTGCAGCTATGACCATTATTTCAAATATTCAGAATTCTATTGAAGAGTAAAGAAAAGCAGACAAGAATTCAGTTAACCTCTTCCTTTACTTCCCAACAATGTTTTCAGGTCAGCTGTGTTAGGTTGTCCTTGCCTCTACTTCAAATACTTCAAAGGCAACTGATTATTTTAAGCTGGTTATGGAGGAGTTCTCCAAATTAACATTAAACCTTGAACAATGTACATTAAAAGAAATAAAAAAAAAAAAAAAAAAAAAAGGGACAGGGCAAAAGATAAAGTCCAAAATTGTTGAGAGGTGATTGTCCGTGAATCAAAGATCAGATTTCACAAACCAAAAAAGAAAAAAAAAAAAAAAAGTTTACATAAACCCATAAGAATATTAATACATTATTTTAAGGTGCTAGCAAGTCTGAACCCCCACCTCCCCTCCAAAAAGCATGTCACAAATAACAGTGTGTGAAACTAGAATGGGAAGTACATATACTGAATTAGGAAAATACTTTAAAACAAAGTTTGTTTGTTTTTTAGAAAATATCTTTGCTTGAATTCATTAATTTATTTAGGTATCTCTACTAATTCACTAAAATAGAGCATACCCTGATGAAAAACGGCACCAAACATGATGAAAACAATTTTTTCGGCCTAATGTTTATGCTATTATTAAGAGGAAAGACCAAAGGATTTTTATTATTTTTTTTTACATTTTTAATCCTTCCTAGCACAACCAAAATTTTAGTTAAAAATCTTTTTTTTTTATTATTATTATGAGTGAGCAAAATTCCCCAAAATTGATGATATCATCCATTTTTGAGAAATTCGTAAACAAAAGTTATTTTCTCCATTTAATAAACTTGTAAAAATCAATTATACCTTTTTTTCAAAAGTTATTTGAGGAAAATTAGAAAATTCGAAGAGTTTACTTAATGTAATTGGAAACAATTTTTTAGCAGAAAAAAATATTAGTTAAAAATAAGAGCAGCACATCTACCCATGGTGACTTGTACTGGAAGTGTAAATTGACATTTACATCAATATATCAACAGCTTATGTTGGGGAAGAACAAAAGTGACAATATTTTCAAATTTTAATTGAACCAGCTTATTTAACTATACAGTAATTTAAAAAAAATAATTTCAAAGTCTAATATTTCATTGATTTTTTTTTAAATACTTTAGCTTTATAGTCTTACATTTGAAGGGAATTTCTGGAAAAATAAAATACTTTCAAAAATCTAATATTTTATTGATTTTCTTGGTATTTTTTTTTTTTTTTTTTTTTTTTCTTAACCGAAGATATGTTCAAAGTGCTCTGTTTCTGTCCTTAAAATTGAAACTAAAGAAAAAGAAAATTAATAATTGCAGTATGTCTCACTGAAAAACAAATTATATTTAAAAATTAAATTAAAATATTTAGTGAAATAGGATGTAAAAAAAGAAAATTTTGAAAATGCAATGATGATGGTCAAACAAAGTCAAAGAATTCAACACATGTTTGCAGAATGAAAATGCAAAATTTCCTGATGTCAGTTTCTTGCTGTCAAGGGTAACAACTCTTAAAACACTTGATATTATGTCAAGAATGTCCATCCATACATTTGGAAAAACATTTTATGAAACAGTGTAAATTCTTTTTAAAATACATATATATCACAGATATGCTTTCAAATCTATGATCTGTAAAAAGATCTACTTAATAACAGCATTCCCTAAAGGGCATGGATTGAAACTTAATTTTAAAATATACAACACATCACACTTTCTATTTAAAATTGGGAGAAAAAAAAAAAAAAAGAAAAATCTTGTAAAAATTCATTTTTCATCCCAAAAATATTTTGTTCTCCAGACAACATTGTCCTTAACATATGTTATTCATAAAAGCCATTAAAAGCTTTTCTAATTAAATAATGTTTTAGTTTTATTGGCTTTTGTATTTTACAATTCAGAGCTGAATTTTGGGTAGCTATTTCAAAAAAAATAAAAATAATAATAATAAATAAATAAATATAATCACTAAAAGTCACCACCATGGAATTTCTCAAGCTTTCATAAAATTAAGGTAGTGGGTAAATTATTTTTACCCTGACTTTCGACAGAAAAAAAAAAAGTCTAAAATAATTTGATTGATTTGTGAATAAGTTCTGAAAGTTTCATTAAAAGCTGACAAATACTTGATTTTTGCAAGAATTTCCAAATCAATGTGTTTTTCATCTAAAAAATGGTGCTATAAAAAACTGATGGTAAATATTATGTTGACTGCTGATGTAAGCAAAAAAAAAAAAAAAAAAAATTTTTTAACCAAAAATTTTGTGCATGCTAGAAAGAATGAAAAAATTAAAAATAATCAAAAAAAAAAAAAAAAAAAAAAAAAAAAATACTTTGGTCTTTTCTCTAACATAACATAAGCATTTTGACAATAAAATTTCATTTTTATTAATTTTGCAGCCTTTTTTCATCATGCTATGCTGTTTTTTCGGCAAATCAGTGGAGATACCTAAATTTATTTTAGAGAATTTCCATCATATAAACAGGCTACTATATTATTCTAGATTTCTTTATTACCCTTGTAAATATATCTTGAGATTTTTTTACCCCAAAATAATAAAAGAATTATAAGCAGGAATAAAGTCTAATTATTCATTTTTTGATGAAGTTTTATCTGGAAACAAAAATGAACAAAAAGGTACAGCTGCAGATAACTGAAGAGTACGAAGAACAATTTAAATAGGGTACATAATAAAATAAAAAAAAAAAAAAAAATAATAATAATAAAAAATACATACAGTTTAAAATTTTATTTTTAATTCCAATAAATTAAATTTAATATTTTCAATAAACAAAATACTTTGCTGTATTTCAAAGCAAGTTTTAATTGAGCAAAATTTTTTCCTGATTATCACTAAAATCTATAAAATCAACCAAATGTATAAATCTGTCAGCACAAAGTAATTCTCTTTATTAAAGAATCTTTCAAAAATAAAATGTACTTTTCATCAATGTTATTTGAGAAAAATTAATTGATTTAAAGTAGGTACCATCACAAAATTGCTTAGAAAAAAAAAAAAAAAAAAAAAAAAAAAATCCAGCATACCATGATGAAAACAGGCTCCAAACTTGATGAAAAAGCTTTATCATCAAAATCTTTGAAGATATTTATTTATTAAGAGGAAAGATCAAAGTATTTTTGAAATATTTAATTAAATTTTTTACTCTTTTTTAGAGCATCCGAAATTTTTCTTGCGTCAGCAGATGTACTATAAATTAGCAAATTTTAGCTTTTTTTTTTTGCAGTTACAGACATTAAATTGGAAATTCTTACAAAAATCAAATAATTGTTAGATTTTAATGAAACTTTCAGGACTTATTCACAAATGAATGAAATTATTTTACAAATGTTTTTTTTATTAGATCTGAAGAAAATACTTTTTTTCTTTTTTAATATGTGTTTCACCCTTTTAATTTTATAAGAACTTGAGAAATTCAACAATTTTTAACGACTATATTAGTTAAAAGCAGAATTCTTTGGAGAATTTAAATTACCAATTTCTGGGGCAAAAATCGCACCCCATCTTACTGGGAAATCTTTTCTGAATCAAAAAAATAAAAAATGCAATAAAACTAAGACATTATTTAACATGAGAAACTTTTGATTGCTTTTATGAATAAAATATTAGGGACAATATTGTCTTAAGAAAAAAAAAAAAAAAAAAAAAATTTAAGTGAAAAATGAATTTTTACAAGATTCTGAAGATACTGAAGATTGCCCTTATAAGTGTTAATCAATACAAAAAAAAAAAGAATTTCTCAAAATTCCATAAAATTAAATGGAATTAAGAAAGTAACATAAAAAAAAAATTTTTAATTTTTTTTTTTAAATTTTATAAAATAATTTGGTTCAATTCTTGAAAAAAATCATCTGATTTTTACAAGAATTTCCAGATCAATGTGTTTCACTGCGAAAAGACACTCATACAAACTTATGATCCTACATTGATGCCAGAAAAACAAAAGTTTTAACAAAAATTGTAAAAGTTCTAAAAAGGGAAAAAAAAAATTAAAATAAAAAATGTTTACATCAAAAAATCCTTTGATCTTTCCTCTTAATATCAAAGATTTTAATGATAAAATTTTGTTTTTATGTTTTGTCCTCTTTTTCATTGAATTTTTGGAGGTACCCTATTTAAATAGTACCAAAAATACAGTAATTTATCATGAGTATAAAGCCTAAAACACTCATAGTTAACAGCTTATTTTTACTTGCTCTTTTCATATTACAAGCAGATAAAACAAGCTTGTTTATGTACAAACTAAGAAAAATTCAATTATCCAGTAGAAAGAAAAAAAAAAAAAAAAAAAAAAAAAAAAAAAAAAATCGGTGGGTGGGGGGGAGTTAATCAGAGTGGTGCCAGTGATAGTAACATAAAATTAACTTGGCCCAAATTATTACTCGAATAACTTTTCCAGATAAGGTTTCAATGCAAAAAGAGGTTAAATATTTTACACTATACCAAGATCTGTAGATGTTTTTAAAAGGCTTATTAAATTCTGATTAGATCTCACCTCAGAGGTAGGTGACAAAGAAAATTGATAACAAAGAGTGGAAAAGTTTGAAGATAAATTGCTAATTTTACAACTTAGTGGTTTACTTTCTCGTTTTCTATTGCAATTTTCATGTAATTTGCCTTTACTCATACAGTGAAACTTGATTGTCATGCAGCATAACTAGACTGGAAATAGGACAAAAACAATGCAGCTTCATTCATGACAATGAAAGAAGAAATGCAATATTTATACTCAGAGCAACATCAGAAAGAGCAACAAATGCAAAAAGGATGTATACCTAGATTTTATAGATTATGCAAAAGCGTTTATCAAAGCACATCACAAAGAACTGTTTGAATTGCTTAGGTAACCTTGACATATTGAGATAGGACCAGAACTTATATTGGCAGCAAATTGCCTGCAATATGGATAGAAAATGAATTCTGTTAATATAGAAAAATAGAAAGGGGTGTAAGACAAAGATGTGTCCTCCCTGAACTGAGAGAATTACAAGTCATACAAGGATTTGTTATTGTTGGCCACAATCTTAAAATAAGATATGCAGATGACAGAGTCTTGATAGCAGTTATATAAAAAGACAATGACAAGAACTACAAAAGGGCAGTGAAAGAAAGTGAGAAGAAAGGACTAAACATCAATTGCAAGAATGTAGAATGCCTGGTTGTTAGCAAAAGGAACAGCCAAACATGCAATTTACAAATTGGAAATACAAAATGTCTCAAACACTATATAAACTTTACTATTTTTCATCCCTAATGTTGAACGTGTTAGAATTATTCAACTTTTTAACAAGAAAAATCTCAAGTTGATGTTAAAAAGTTGATTTATTTAAGATAAAAAGATCTATTATGACATCTCTTTAATTTGTATTTAGATAGATCATTGATTTTCAATTTTTCTAGTTGAATTGTTCACCTATATTGCATATGATTCATTATTGTACATAATTAGGTTACAATAAAAATTTACATTAGTTCTACCTTATGAAAACCAAGATGTAGAGTGTTGGGGGAGGGGGGGTCTGTATCATAGATTTGGGTCATATATATTTCAAACATGTTTTATTGAATAATATAGACATATTGTGTATTTATTTTTATAATAATCCTTTCTAGTTCTACAATTAGTTTCTTGATGTTAAGATGAAATTTATCAAAGAAGGTGCCATATTTTTTTTTATCCTCAGGGGTGAATTACAAATACAAACTTATTGTGATCATTGTGATTTTTTTTTTTTTTAAATATTTTATATTGGGACATGTTTTGAAAGCAAAAAAAAAAAAATTCCATATCTACAAAAAATTTAAAAATAATTGTAACAAAGCATCTTCACACATGTTTTTAAAAAAATGACCATTAAAACGATCACAGTTTGTCTTTGTAACCCATTCCAAGTATGATGAAGGAGATCGAAAGTACTTGGATAGGAAAAAAACTATGCCACCTTCCCTGATGAATTTTACCTTATAAAGAAACTGATTAGAGAACTACAAAGGATTATTATAAAAATAGACACAGTATGTCTATATTATTCAATAAAACATGTTTGAATGAAGATATATATATATATATATATATATATATATATATAAGGTTGGTGCAAAAATAATGACATAATAATGTCGTTTTTTGACGTTACAAAATATGTCAAAAAAACAACATTATTACGTCATTATTTTTGCACCAACCTAATATATATATATATATTACACACACACAACAGAGAGAGAGAGAGCTATCAAAGGTTCAAAATGACTTGGATATTAATTTCAACTTTTTCTTTTTTTTTACATATACAAATTAGAGAATTTAAATGGCTCTCAAAATAGTTATGGTAAATGGATACTAAAGACAATATAAACAGGTGGTTTCTACCTTTGATTTTCTTCTTAATTGTATTATTTATGGAAAGATTCCCCCCCCCCAAAAAAAAAAAAAATCAAGCATACATTTATGATAAATCCCAGCCAAGAAGTGTAAAGACATTGACCAACATGTAAAATACACAACCACAGTAGAGATAAGGACTAACTGCTACAACTTCTACCAAACAAAAGCACCTCCCTAAAGTATACAAGGGTCAACTGATTCATATTTATGCTATATCAAGACTCCTAGAAGTCGTTCAAATATCTGTGCTAGAAACAGAAATAAGTAGCTCTATATGCCAAACAGGTCATGTTCATTTTGGTCACTTTATTAATGTACTAATAAAATCCATAGGATGTGCGCATAGTGTAATAGTTATCCATATGGAAGGTTAAATTGGTCAGCCGAGTTCAAGTTCTATCCTAAACTGTGGTATTCACTTTTGCACTAACACCCTTGAAAAAGGCATGAATCCATCTCCTCTACCAAACGAATTAAATAGCATGATAGACTAGGTTGTCTATCCCTTGGTGGCATCCAATTTAGCAGAAAGATAAACTGAATTCAAAACTAAAGAAAAGGAAGGGAAACTGCCCCACTCTCTCAAGAAGTCACAACAATTCAAAAGATAAGAAAAGGAACCTGTGGAGAGCCACAAATCCCTACATCCTGAAGGGGACATGCCATTGAAAAATGAAGACATAAAATATGCAGGAAAAATTAACAAGGTTATTTTCTAATTGAAGCTTAAAATGGTCAGCTCCAAACCTGTTCAACAAACAACAGTTGAGAAAAAGAATAAACTCGGAATCCAAATAATTATTCAGCTTCTTCCAAAGACAGTGATACAAACAAGATTTCTTGCTTTGTCTTTCAGAGATTGATATTTAGGCTTTAATCTTGTGTCAATTACAATAAGAGCTTGAAAGGGAAAGTAACCAGCAAATGCAGCAAGACAAAACAAAGCAGTTAAAGAATCTTTATCTTAATCCACTGCTGAATTGTATTTGAACTTTAAACCCTGGCAATGGGAAACCATCACAAGTCAGTCAGACATGCAATCTTTGATGTAGAAAAATTAGAGAGATTACTGAATGGAAGACCAGGAAGGGAAACTCAAGATATTAAGGTAATCAAGGAAATTACAAACTCCAAATGTTGTTGAACACGAAGACCAAACTTAATCAAGAGGACCTTGATGATTTAGAAAGAAACCAAAATCCCATGGCATGGTAGATTAGAGAGTCATCATGAAATAGAAACAAAAGATAATTACCATTAAGAAAAAAATAAATAAATATTAGCAATTTATTCTTTCTACACACAAGTTCACTTCAGTAAACAATATAGCAAGTCATATAAAGCTTCTTTCTCAATGCAAAAATTTCCAGAAAGAATTCAAAGATTCAATTTTGAGCCAGTTGTCAGAGAAAACTGTTTTAATATAATAGCAAATAGTAAAACAAATAGTATTCAATGAAACAGAACCTATATAGCTTAAAAGAGAACTTTCAATTTACAATTAAGAACAAAAAAAAAAAAAAAAAAAAAAAAAAATGTGTTTAACAATAAGAGAGCAGATGTTGAGATATTTCCAAAACGTTTTGTTTTTTTTTTTTGCTCTGGGTCTTAATGTTAACAATTAATGATCCAAAGTGTTTATTTTTTTTTTTTTTTTTCTCCTCACAATCATGTTCACTCTGTTCAAAGCCCAAGAGTCCCTCAAGGTAGAGGGCTACAGAGTAAGAGGCACCACCCCAAGCAAGTTGATAATGTTACCAAGGTGCAAAATGCCACCGGAAGTGGAAGGAAAGAAAAAAATTTAGAAGGAAACAAGGGATAAATTTCCACTCCTGTTCAAAAGTACAAGGGAGGCATGTGAACTGGATGATAAGGCAAAACAATATCTGAATGGTTGACAAAATATTTATATTTAACAGATATGCCATACAAAAATATCCTGGTGACAAGTGATTCATATTGAAGGGATCTAGAGAAATGCAAACAACAGTCAACCTATTGCCAAGAAGTGAGTGAGTTCATATCAGTTATCACACACCAAGAAAAAAAAAAAAAAAATAGCCATTTACTTTCTATAAACCTGATAGTTTTCTCATTTCTTTTTAAGCTCAATACAAACAGAGTATCATTTAGACATGTAATCCAGCAATAGAAGACAAATTGGCATTGATATTGAATCATTAACATTCACCAACTTACAATTGTGTAATTAAGACAGACATTAAGGACTTAATTAAGTTTACAAGTCAAAGTTGTTTGTTTTCATGTAGCCCCAACTGTAACACAGAACATTTATTCTCATCCAATCCTGCCAACAGACAATACAAAGAATAAAATCACAGAAAATATTGCTTAGAAAACATTTAATTCTTTGTAAAAAGATTGTTTTTCTTTCACTTTTGTTTGCATTCTGCCCCACCTCACTTAACTTACTATAATAGGTTACAAAAAAAAAAAAAAAAAAAAAAAAAAAAAAGAACCAAAAATCAAATCATTAACTTGTAGCTGTATTTCTTCTTCATAGCTATAAAAGCCAAATGTCTGGAAAACATCACTTAAGAAATAGTAAGTCATTTCTCAAGATACTTTAACTGAAAAGAGAATTTTTTTCAAAATTCTATACATAGAGAAAGCTTTTGAATTAGATAAAAGATATAAAGATATACACCAAATTTTTATTAACAAATTGGGACAACTATTAGGGAGATGTGATTAAATATACTTTAATGTTTAAAAAAAATTATTCATTATTATTATTATTGTTTAGACAATAAGCATTATAACAACACAAATAGCTATATCATGGAAAAAGGAATTTTTGACAATATATGCATTTTTACATATTTATAGTTATTTTTTTTAAACTTTTATCAGAAACTACATTCTTGTACATGTAATTATGGATAATGCAATAATAAAAATTTAAATTTCATCTGACAGATGCTGTGATCCATTAAAAAAAAAAAAGAAAAAAGTAGTACTGAATACAGGAATTTCATTTTTATGTGCCATGTCCTTTGGATCTCCACAACTTTCTATCTTTTATAGTTGAGCAATGATTTGTCTGCTTACTGTCCACCTCAATCCACATTCTGTCATCCATTTACATAAACTTTTTAGGTATGTTACTCATTGTATCTCTCGCTTTAAATAAGCCCTGTGAATGTCAAATTCTCCACTTTCTTTCCTTGTTATGTCCCAGAAATTTCAACTGTCTTATGTAGATAATTATCAAATATTATCATCTTGCATTTGTATATTTGTTTCTCCTTTCAAATCAGCTTCTTGCCATTTCTGACATAACTACTAAAAATATTCTGTTGAGTATCTTCAAGTAACCTGTCTATGGAATGGATAACTGGATAAAGCCAAAAAATAAGGGGGAATTGGCATATACACAGGGACTGGATCTTATATGGCTTCAAATGTAGTGGTTCTCAAATGGTGTGATGCACCTCATATGAAGAGGATAGCAGGTGAGGCAGAAGGACAAAGACAAAGATTTAGAAACAGTTTCAAAAATTTGTATCATATGCCAAAAATAATTATGATTTCAAAATTTAAAATACTATTATTACTTGTAATTGAATGCATGAGTCCCAGTATAAATAGTTATAAATAATTATTGACCAATTTTATCATTGTGATATTTTTTGCATTATATCAAGTATTAAGAATATAGTAACTAGGGTATGCAAATTGGAGGAGAGAGTTATCAATGGTAATGTTCTGACTTTGAATCTGCAATTATCTCCCTTTTTTCTTTTTTAAATGTACTTTTTATCGTATAAAATTTAATGAGGCACAAGCAAATTTTAATTCTGAAAAATGCAAGCCAGACAAAAAGTTTGGGAACCACTAAAATAATGCAACAGAAATCAAGAATTTTTTTTTTTTAATTCAGTCTTTAAAAGTCTTTTGAAGTGTAATGTCCTCTTTCGCACAAAACCAAATCAAACGTAAAGGAGAAAACTAATGCCTTCTCATTTCTTTATCTACCTTACATTAAAGAGTTGCTAACTTCCTTGTTACAGGTGTTGTGCTTGTAGCATTCACCAAATGTGCCATTTTTTGTTTTTATATGGCATCAAAGACACTAGTGATGAAACATTTCAGAAGGCTAAAGGAGTACACTGTCTTGTGAGTGGGTGGGGAGATTGCATGCAACAGATTAGTTGAAACTATATCATGTGTGTAGTAACATGAGTCTAAGACTGGGTCTAATATCTATCCAATACGAATAAGAATTGGAAGAAAAAAAAAATACAACTATGAGTGTTAGTATTTCACTTACAACAGCCAAAATGTTATCTCAGATTTGTGATGTATATACCAATTTAGCATTCAATGCTTGAACATAGTACAGAAGAAGATCCCTGCTAACAGAAACATTATGCATTAAAAAGCCTTTTTGCACAGAGAAAAGGTGAAAGAAGAATTTTAAAGAAAGAAAGGAATGGCTTTATAGCTTTTTTAAAAGTGTTAAAACATCAAAATTATGGAAGAATTAGCATCAGCTGATATCAAAATGGTATTAGAGTTCCCAAAAAAAAGATGAAAAAAAAAGCGGGGGGACCAAGGCAAAAAGATTACAGTCTTGAGACAAAATGGTCTTTACTGAAAGGAAAATGTCAAATTGTATATACATTCATAAGAACTAGCAGAGCCTGTGTATGGATTTAATAATTTTTTTTTTTCTATGCTGTAATGTGATCTTTTCAATTGATTACCATCCTCAGATAATTATAAGAAATATGAGTCAGTCTCTCTCTCTCTCTCTCTTAAAAATCCTGAAATGTGGAATGATGACCAGTTTTGTTAATAATCTGAAATCATCTTCTTTGGAATGGAACGGAATGGAATAAATGTAAATTATATACATTCCCCCCCCCACATGATGTTATTGAATGTACAATGTGAAAAGGCAAATCATAAGTTCAGGCTACATTTATTAAGCTTTAAAAGCAGTCATCTGTTTGCAAATCATTGTAAATTGATCCCCCCCGAAATGGCATTTACAGAATTACTTCTCTCAGTCTGTAACAAAATCACGAAGAGAAGATTAAAAAGAAACAAAAATTATTTCAGTTTAGGGAAAATGTGTTCTCAACAGATCATGAAACATGATTTAAACCTTTCACTATCAACAACTGCCTTTAAAATGAACCCACTACAATCCCTCTCAATGTTGCACTCTCTTTTTGTCTCTCTCTCTCCCTTTCTGTTTCCCTCTCAGTACTTTTGATACCAAGCATGACGCATACCATACATTAAGTATAAACATAATATATAGCTGTCAAGCGGTTACCAGGATCTAAGAATCTGAAAGATTCTGGCATTCTGTAGCAATGCAGTAGCTCCTATGATCAGAGCTCATCATGCCCATGTCTAAGAACAAAAGCAAAAAGATGATGCCCAAGTTCTGGCAATGCAATTAGAAGGTATGGATGGTCATCATTTTGATCTTCAATTGGTTCCATTAGCTTTTTTTTTTATATCAGAAGTGAAGAAATACCTAAAAAAAGAAAAGGATGGGTGTCATTCAAGGTCCTTATTGACAAGTACTTTCTCATATATTTATTTAAAAAGAAAAAAATAGTCCAAGAAATTCACAATTACGAAACCTAATTTGACTTGCACAATTTTTCAGCAGTCAACTCCCAGAGAACCTGATATTATGCCACCTCATAAACATTGACAGAGATGGGCACTTTGAGGAAAAGAAAACCAATTAACTATGCAAAAAGCTGGCCCACTCTGATAATATTAATCTAACATATCATTGTGTGTGTGTGTGTGTGTGTGTGTGTGTGTGTGTGTATAAGGTTGGTGCAAAAATAATGACGTAATAATGGTGTTTTTTGACGTTAAAAATACGTCAAAAATGACATTATTACATCATTATTTTTACAACAACCTAATATATCTGTGTGTGCGCGAGAGAGAGAGAGAGAGAGAGAGAGAGAGAGAGAGAGAGAGAGAGAGAGAGAGAGAGAGAGAGAGAGAGAGGGTTTTTTTTAAAACATTCATGTATTTTGGGTAAATTCATTTTTACATGTGTGAAAGTATTTGTGGACTAGAAACTAAGTTTAATCATTGATCGCTGATGTGGCAGGTAAACGCCACCCTCAAATTCATACATTTACCATCAGAAAAGCAAAGAGAGTACTGAACACAGAGAGGCAAACTTGTACTATAAGAGTATCAGTTAGGTTCTAATATCCTATGCCTGTTTTATAGTCCATGTTAATATACTGACATAAACATAGCCCATGAGAACTCCACTACCTATATCCATATATAAAGTCCTTAGGAAAGAGTCTAAAGAGAAAAAAAGATCACAATTATTAAAAGTATTTTTGCAACAGAGAATCAAGTCAACCTGACAAGAGACCCAGAGTTGGTTGTTGTGCGACGCAATAAGCACTGGGAGTTACAACCTCTTCCACAATTGGCTGTATAGAGAGGACGTTCTACTTAGAGTAGATAAAATTTGCTTATGAATGATACTGAACAGGTATTAGCCAATAGCCAATGTGGGTCTGGGATGGAGAGAGCTATATAATTACCAGCATTTTATCAGTCAGGACAAGGCTCTTTTGATGTGCAGAGCATCTGAGTTTTATGTCAAAGTGTTGAGTTGGAGTTTTGCATCAGAGTAGGCGTTTACATTTACTTTACTTAGAAAACCAGACAAGACGAACACAATTTATCAAAAGGGTAAAAGAAAATCTAATGAATTAAATATCTTAATAAACTTACTAAATAGTTTTGTTTTTTTTAAATGTTTCATTTGCATATTAAGAAACTATTTTTTGTGGTGAGGACATTATAGCAAAGTTACATTATTAATGATTGATGATAATGAATAATAAAATGAATTTAATTTTTTTTTCCCCCAAATTAATCGTGGCAATGAAAGCAAGCCAAGTGTTTTGGTAATAGTTACAAGGGGGAGGAGGAGGAGGGCCAAGCTGAGACTAAGAAGCCAAATGATTACATCTACCGAGTCATTATAGCCAGAGAGACAATAGCAATAGTTGTGGTGATGGTCACAAAACATGCTTGGCACTGACTGACAATTCTCAAGCTGGCATTCATTGCCATTTTAATCATAATGATGATAGTGGAAAAAAAAAATTGGTTTTGAGAAGTGGACTGGACCTATCTCTTCTCAGCATCCCATTGGTAAAGTTACTCACTTTAAGAGTAAAAAATTAACTGTATTCAAACTTTCTTTGACAAGGTGATTTAATGAATGCTGAAAATGTTCAAACTCCACTAGTCCCTCATAAATGAGAAGTTCTCATAAATAAAAACCCTACTATTTAGAAATGCTTACCCAACTCATATTTAGAAAAGTGACTCATAAGATTTTATCTAACATCCACCTATTTCAAAAACTGCAAAAGCATTATTCAAACATTTGAGTTTAAGAATATGGCGCCAAAATTTTGTGGCTTCAAAATACAGCAGAAAAATCAAAAGGTTGGAATTTTGTTAAAAAAGGCTTTTTGTTTAAAATCAATTTCTTTTTTGCAGAAATCAGAAGAAAAAGTCTGTGTAATAAAAACAAATTTATTTTGAATAAACTCCATAAATAGTGATTAAAGTCTGGTCTTAAGTTCTTTGTTAAACAACATTAATTCTTTTAAATTCATTCACAATGAGGTACAAGGAATGTATATAGCCAGAGTAGAGTTTGCATGTGTGGCAGCCAATTTCCCTTTGTAATGTGCATGCATGTGTGAGAAGAGGTAATGAAAGCAGTTAACCCATTTGGAAGGGTTTATAAAAACGTACTTGTAGAAACTGATTAAATGTAAAACCAACTAAAAGTGAATTAAATAGGATGTTAAAAACAGTTCAAATGAACTGAGAAAACCACAACTGATTATTGCAATTGACGTTGGTTAGTTTCAAGAATTTTGTGCTTCAAACAATGGTTAAAATTTACTGAGAAGAATTTAACTAGAACTCTAATTGGTTTAAAATTATTAATGCATTTTTACTCGATAAAATATCAATGTCAGAATTCCTAGTTGAAGACTGTTTTAATTTGCTCTTAAAAACTCATCGACTTTAATGTCCTGAATGGAAAGCTTCGTTACTGGAAAATGGAAAAAGAAAACCCATGTCCCTCCAGAACATAGGTGATCATGACATGCCACAGATAAGTTTTCTTTCTTATCTGTAAATGGCTATGCATTCTTGGGAAAGATAGTAGACTTCCCCATGATTTGGACATTCCTTCTCTTAGATGGGATACAGCCCAAGGGTAGGAGGCCTAGTCTAACCTGCTATTTAACCCACAGCTACAGGGGAAAGAGACAGACTCAAGCCTTTACCAAAGTCATTTGTTTGAAAATGAACACAAAGTAGCCTAAATTTAAACTGTTAACTGATTCCACATTCCATGTCAACATCTGTTACACTACTCATATATTCCAGCTGATTAGAAAATATAAGACTCAAGTTTTGTAAAAAAGGAGGAAAAAAAAAAATGATTCAACTGAATTACAATCTCAAGGTGGATAAATGATGGAAATATATAAAGACTCAACAAAAAGTACTTGATATTTGTTTTCTGATCAGGATCCACAGCCCTATATACATTTGATTTCACCTACCACAATTTAATTGCCATTTATTGAGTCTAATTTCATCTTGAAAGAATTCCCAATAATACATTTAACATTCAGAGATGAATTTGAATATGCATTTCGCTTATAGCACATTAAGTCTGATTCTGACTGAGAGAGGAAATTGGAATTATTTTTTTGTAGAAAGCCATAGAGAAAGTATCTGTTTGTTGTACAAACTGATCCTATCATAGAATTAAAACTGTCCTTGATGAAATTAGTCAGGCTCTATATTTTACAAGAATCTAAATGATACAGAGCATAAAGTATTGTTGATCATGAATGAGAAAACCAAGCTAAGATGCTGACATATCAGATCAAAGAAGGGTCTCTAATCTAGAGAAGAAGCAAATCTGTAATTTTATTATAAGATCCCAATTCATTCATAAGTATAAAAAAAAAAAAAAAAAAAAAAAAAAAATGACATTTCCATCACACAGAGCTTTATTAGAGAAGTTTCAGTGATAACATAAAATTTCATATCCGTATGTTTTAATGGCATGGCAAAGAATGTTTGACAGAAATCTTAAGGTGCATAGATACAACAGGATATGCTTTATAGAAACTGAAAACTATAAAAGGATAGAAAAAGTATTATTAGAAACAAAGGAAAGAGTGCTGGACTGTTTAAATGTTTACCATACAATATGGTAGCAAATGCCAGACAATTTAAATATGACTGAATAAAAGCAACAGAAATATGATTTTACCAACAAATATTGGGATTACCATGTATAAAGCATGTGATAAAATTTTAAAGATAATGGTTTGATCATATTAGCTGTTTCCGTATGAGGAAACATTTTGCATTCCTTGACTGGGGAGCTTCTACTTTTGGTCAAAACTTATAAAATCTGTCTAAAATAATTTTTTTCACGAAAACAGTTTTAAGTTTTCTTAATAAGTAGCTGTTATCACTCTTTCAGGTATTGATGGGGATTTCCTTCCTAACCTTCTGTTTAAAGTCATGGGGAACGTCAACATCTTCATTATGCCATTTCTTCCTGTTACATAGGTTATCCATTTGAGCTGTTGCCAGTCCTCAAGTGATGTAGTTTCTATTACTTTGTACAGTTTTTTGTATGTCATTCTGTAGCACCATTCCACAAGGTTCAAAGTAGTATGATCTTCACCAAGACCAATAAGCTTCACTCACTCAAAGCCATTTTTAACCCTTGGTCTTAGAATAGTAACACCAAAGAAGCTGTTGAATCAGTTAAATTCGGACACACAATGAGGAAAGAAGGCTTAAAGAATTTAACTCAAATGAAAGCAAGTGAAGAAGGGGGTGGGCATTGAGAAACCTGTCAAGTTTGAGTAATTAAATGATAAAACAAGAAGCCATGAAGAAACAACAATTGATTTGATTAACAAAAGACGGTTGAGGAAAGCCATGATCACTCGGGTTGTTAGGATCATGAAATAGAGAGAGCATATATAGTTGTCAGTGATTGACTTTGAATAATAAATTGGAACAAAACAATTATTTGATTAAGAGATGCTGCTAAAGATGAACTTAAGAAAAATAGGAAAGGTGAAAAAAAATAGAAAATTGACAGAATACGTTTGTGAGTGAACAGAAAACATTTACATCTCAGTGAAAGATTTACTTTCGTATAGTGCATTTAAAAGTGAATTATGCCCATTATCCGCAGTCATTTAACAGTAGATTTTACTTGCTTCTTTTAACATATGACCCCAGAATTTTTAAAGGTCTTCTTCTATATACAGATCTTCAAACTTCCCGCCACTGCAAATGACCCATATATTGACTTCTATGTGGGCTAAATGAAGTGCTCTGTTCTCTCTCTCTCTCTCTTTTCTGTAACCAACAATTCTAACTACTTTCTCTCAAAATTAATTGGTGAAACATCAGTGCTTTGTTGCTTCTGGTTGATATAGAATAAGGAAACCTCAAGAAGAAATTTGATGTATAATATTCAAATTAAAACGTTATCAGCCCAACCAAAAAGGATTTTAAAAAAAAATAAATAAATAAATAAAATAAATTTTATGCTTGTAAGTGGGTTGGGCAGGACACTTCACCAATGCAACACCCACAATTGTGTGTAAAAACTCGAAACAGAACTGGGCTATATCACACACACACACATATATATATATATATATATATATATATATATACACACACATGTATTTAGGCATCAAGAATTCATCCAAATGAATTTTATTATATAATACTGATAAGGTACATCTATTAAACTTTTTACATTGTTTTTATAATTTTTGACCGAGGTGTTTTATATCATGATTTAAAAAAAAAATTAACTTGACAGTTTATGAATAATTTTAAATTGGTATCACTATGTAAGGCTGTAAAGCCACTAAGACACAAGGGGTTACAGGTTTGAAAAGAGTAATAAGGAGGACAGTAGATAGCAATTGACATTGCATTTAAATTTTTGCAGATTAAAGTTGGCTGGAAAGCATGGAGCCAGAAGGCAGTTCCACAAGCAAGAAGTGAAAGAAAAACTGTTAGCATAGAGTGTATAGCCATATGTAGTCAGCTCAACAGTAAAAGCTCATCTGAACAATTACCATGAAAATAAATTATAGAAAAGACACAGAGTGGCAATGTTACAGTGATGGGAAGGTGACTGAAGCCGAGCCACAAGATCAGGACCAATAATAATGCTGATTCTTCTCTGGATTTTATCAAAGAGCTCAAGGTAAATAGCAGGGTCACTGAACCATATGTGGCAGCAATATTCTAGAAATGTAAGATAGATTTTGGAGAGAAAAATTGTTTAACACGACACAGTGAACAGACTTCTTAGCAGCTGACCTCGCAAAAGATTCAATATAGTCTTTCCACTTCATATCAGCTTAAAACATGAGCCCAAGATGGCACAACTACTCACTTTTCTGGAGGTTAGCATCAGCCATGCTGATGGAAGGCAGTGAGGGGTCTCTCAGGTGATTAATGGAGAGAAGTCTTCCTTTGAAGGCTTTAAAATTAACAAGCCATCTTTTATTTCCAGTTAATGACAGACTTGGTCATTTTGGATATTGGCTGTCATTTCGATCTTGTCAGACTGATCGTCCTTACTATCAAGGCAGAAGTAAATGGTTGTGTCATCAACATAGTTGCAAAGTTGAGAGCTGAGGTCTTGGGGAAAGTCATTAATAAATATTAAAATCAGTAGGACCAAGGATGGAGGCCTGGGGGACACCCACATTAGTACAAAAGGATCTAGATGAGTGGCCATTCCAGATAACTTTCATTTTATAATTTAATAATAAAAAAAAATGGATCAGTTCAAAAAAAGTATGCAGAGACACTGTATCTTTTTAGCTTGTGGAGAAGACCTGAATGCCAGATCCTATCAAAGGCTTTTGAGGTGTCTAATGCTAGAGCATGGGCTTCATTCTTTTTATCTAGAGCATGATTTTTCTGCAGTTATTGTTAATACATCAGCAGTTGACCTGGAGAAACAAGTCATATTGCTTGTCTGAGAAAAGGCACTACAATGAGAGATGAACCAATTCAGAATTGATTAGGGTCTCTATGAGTTTCCCAAAAAGAGTTTGTTTTTTTTTGGGGGGGGGGGGTGCTACATTTGAGCATTTTCAACTGTCAGTCATTTTCAAGAACTGTGAATAAGTATGTTAAGCAAGATATAATTGACTAAATTCTTGCACTTTTAGATTGATTTAAATTCTAATTCATGCAATTAAAGATGACATCATCAACAAAAGTTAAACAGAAAAGCATATATAAAGCATTTATGAGTTTATTATATATAAATAAAAAATATAATATCCGACAAATAAAGTGTAAGACATCTCAATAAGTACTTGGGTAAGAAAAAAAAAAAGAAAAAAAAAGAAAAAAAAAAAAAACTATGAGGCAATCCTTGGTGAATTTCATCTTAACATTAAGAAACTCGTTAGAGAACTAGAAAGGATTATTATAAAAATAAGTAGATATATCTATATTAAATGAAATATCTCCCCGAATGTAATGAGAATGAAAGTAATATATAAATTCTAACGTTCACAGCATTAATTCAATACTGATAGCTGAGCAATAATTATTTATGATAATTATTTGATATAGACAAAAACAATTTACTCATGACAAAGATGCAACTTCCTTTCAGTGCATTTAGTTGCACCTCAACTGGTGAGAACACACACACATATATATATATATATATATATATATACACACACACACTTCAATATGCAATCTATGGTGAAAGATATGTTATTTAATGTTGGTTATTTCTTTTGTATTATGACTTCTAGAATTTTCAGTTTTTTCCTTGCAACGAGTCCTCTCTCATATATATATATATATATAAAATCATACTAATGTAAGTACATGTATATTCATACATGCACAGGCATAAAATAGACACATTAGCAATTTTGAAATACTTTGTGGATTAATGATTACCTCAATCAGGTTAATTCCAATTTATTAACATCTCCAATTCCCTATTAAAACTGTATCCCTAGCAAATAAAATCTATTAATGGGATTTAATGCTTAACAGAATTGCAACATTTTATTCCTTTGTTTTATGAACATTCATCATCTCTACCGATGAGCAAATGTAAACACAAGAATTTCTGTCTGGAAGCAACGGCACTTATTTTTTCATCAGTTTCCCTTTGAATTATAAAGCCGTACTGTTTAACATCACTATTGATATATGCAGTTCTTTTGAAACCAATGAAAGAATTCAACAAAATACAAAAAGAAGAAAAATCTCATAAATTTCAGAATTCATTAACAATATTAGCGCTTGCCATGTAAATTAGGTCTTCACAAATATTTCAAGTGCTCCATCATAACTTTGTTTGGAATAAAAATGATGTCAAATCAGTCAATAATAATATTAGTCAAGTGCCTGTATTTACATATTTAGATTCATTTTCATGCAAAATATATATTCAAAATATATAGTTTATATATAATAAAAAAAAAATAAAAAAAAAAATAAATAAAATCAAATTATAAAGTAATTCAGCCTTTTTAAATCTCTTGAATTAGTTTCTTACAAAAACATTTTCAGAACATCAGTTTTAATTTGCACAATTATTGCTTTTGTCTGATTCTAAAAACGACATTTTAACTTTTTACAAAATTACTCAATTGATTTGCAAAATTTAAAAGAAAAAAAAATTATAATTTTAACTTATTGTGTACAATAAAGAAAAAAATAGTTATAAAAGAATCTAAATATTTTTCTAAAATTCTTTTGTTAAATCTTAAATGAAATGCAGTCAAGTAAGAGAAGGAAGAATAAAATATCTTTCTGATTTGCATAATATTTAATGAAAGAGAAAAAGTGAAAAAAATTAATTTGTCAATAAAATTACAAAAGAAATTGAAAAGTTAAAAAAAAATAAATAAATAAACAGAAAATCCTAAATAAAGGTAGAAATGGTTAAAAATAAATAATTATTTTAAGAAGATGAAAGCAAAATTATGTTTCACAAGAATTCACTAATAATTCCATTGCATTAATTGTCTAAACAACGAACCATCCCAAGCACCAGCCTCCCCTCATCTGTCAATCAATCAAAGTATTCTATTGGCATACAAAGGTAAATTTGCATGCTCATCAGATAGCAAAACTGAATAATAATAAATAATAAAAAAAAAAATTTAATAAATTTTTTTAATCCATAAGTGATAAAAAGGAAGAGGTATGTGTGAGTGGGAGAGAAGGATGATGGCCTAATCAAAAAGAATATTTTTTTAAAAAAATTCTTTAAAAAGATAAAAAAGCCAAAGTGAAATCCACATGTCCACTGCTTAGGCAAGATGCATAATTCAAGTTTGCACGAATCTGAAAACGATAATCGATCAAAATTGTCCATCCACATAAAAACAGAAATTGAGTAAACATCTTAGACACTAAAACAGACTTTTCATTTATTTATTTATTTATTTTTTTTTTAATTCACAAACTCATCATCATTAAAGATGGCTGAATTCATGTAACAACTGAGTATTTCTCTATATGATATCCTATTCAAATCAATTCCACAACCCATGATTGTCCTCCCTTGCTAATCAATTTTATTTTCTTTTGGGAAGGAGGGGATTACATTATATTATCTGAAATTACAGTATGGTATATCTTTCACATTACAATGTTAACTTATTCAAACAAAAAAAAAAGTTGAACAGAATTTTAAGAAACCACTGATATTTCAGCATGCTATTGTTCAGTTAAAATCATAAGGGACTTGAGATTTTTTTTTTTTACAAAAGTCAGATTAGCTGATATAATAGATATTTAGAAAAAAATGATTACCTGTAAATTTTCCTATTTCACTTAGATCTAGAAGTCATTTTGGGGGTTTAATCTACGTGATGCAAGATTTTATTGAGTCAAAGTTCAAGGAAATGTTCATATTTTTATGCATATATAAGGGGGTACTAAAAAGTTCATGGCCTAACTCACTTGCCACAATCTGACCAAATGACATAATATAAGAATTTGTTTTGGGACCCCTTCATATTTGAGTTGAGAACTTTTCCATACTCCCTCATATTGTTGGGAATCTGATGCTTTATGCTGCATCACCAGATATCTTGATTATAGCTTTATCTCTCGGAAAAAGTATAATAGTGGGAAAGAGAAAAGAATACGATTGTGATGCCATGCAAATCTCACATTGTGCAATCTCTATAAATAGGGACTGATGTGTCACCTGCACATTCCAAAATCCTGTTATACAAATGTGATGCATTTTAGATTTACCTTTTCTTTTCTCTTACAGAAGACTGAGACCAAATGTTATCAATCTGGAAATGGTGAGTCGGCTTTGCTTATATTTGAATGTCATCCCATTTGCTTAATTAAAAAGTTCTGCTTTCCCATGATTTATGAAAGTGATATTTGTTCCTGGGCAAACAGCAATACAGTTCTTTGGCATCAGTTCTTTATTTTTGTAAGCAGATCATCTCAAAACAAAGTCATTTGACTGTAGAATTTTCTGGAACTTTCATTTTAAAGTTATGTGCAGAACATTTTTGGACCAGCATTAGTTTCTTCAATTCTTTTTTATATAGTTCATCAACAAAGGTAGCTTTTCGTTTTCATATTAGCAGCTGAATTATTTATTGGAAAATAACAATAACATTTGCTATGCTTTCAGGAAATACTGACTAAAAAGTGAATTAACAGAAGGAATTTGATATTAATTAAGCAAATTATACAATTTCATTGGATATCAATAAATTATCATTTGGTTTTGTGCTTTCCTTTAGAGGCATATTAACCTCTATGCCAAAATCTTTCGTCTGGTGCTTCTACTGTACATTTCGAGATTCTTGACAAAATCCAGAAGGGTCTGCAATACAATCGATCCTGACCAGGCATCTTGTCTCAAGTCACATTCTCACTGATGTGATATGGCTTCTATGTCTGTTCTACAAATATTTTCATGGTAATTGTTCAGATGAGCATTTCCTCCTGGTGCCCCAACTACATGTGCTACTAGATTGGCAATTAGGTCTCACCATTTTACTGTTGAACTAGTTACATGTAACCATCTAACTACATCCATGTAACAGCTCCCCCACACTTGCCACTTGATTTCTTGCTTCTCTGTTAACTACAATCTTCAAAAATTTAAATGCAATGTCAATTGCCATCTTGAATCCATTTTTTTTTTTTTTTTTTGTCCTTCCCTCAATCCTCCTCTTTTCAATCTTCACATTCACTCACTGTAACCATCAGCATTCTCATGGCATTATTACCTTCCTTAGGGTGCAATGATTGATAACCCCCACACCAAATATTTTTAATGCAATTTTATAAGATTTCTTTCATCTTCAATTTTGGGATATAATTCTATTATTTTCTTTTTCTAAAAATGACCAGATAAAAATGGCTTTGAGGATCATCATCTGATTTACTTGCAATTGAGAAAGGCAAATAAAATTAGTTTTGTTAAACATGACCCCCATTTAAAAAGGGTCACTCTCCTATATATATATATATATATATAAGGGAAAGACGTTTAAAGTGTAAAGTTTTCATTTGACATGATTTGTACTTTAAAACATCACAGACTAAACTGATGTTTACATTGATGCGACTACACATGTACGAAGGAAAGGAGAATTTTAAAAATATTTTTAAGTATATGTTTTTGGTATAATTTAGCTGATTTCATTTAGATTCTTTTTCCTTTTATTTATGTTTCCATCACTTATTAAATATCCCACATTGTGATAATAGAAGATCTGCAAGAATGTTGAAAAGTTCTAAGAACATGGATGCATTCTTGACACATTCTCTTATCAGAATGAGATATTTAACAAGAAAAATGATGGAAAAAAATGAAAATGAATTTAAATGAAATCAGCTAGATTATATAACCAAAAACAGATTAAAATTAATAAAAAAAAAAATTTAATTTTCAGCACCCTCTTTCTATTGTATACATGTGTAGTCACGTTAACATTTTTTATATATATATATATATATATATACACACACTTTTTAATACAGGAGTTTTGAAAACAAATACAGCAAGCATGAAAAATGCAAATCAGTTTGTCAATCAGATTTTACACTGAAAAAGCTTAGCAATAAATTTTAATTAATTTTAAGGTAAAAACACAAAAATATTAAACAGAAGTGTGTGTGTGTGTGTGTGTGTGTGTACACAAAATATCAAATTTTAATATGCAAGTTCATATTTTATGTGCCTAAAAAATATCAAATTTTATATCCAAGTTCATATTTTCACAATAAAATTGCTATTAACCAACAGATATTGGTAACATTTTAAAGATATACTTATATAAGCAATAGGAGTCTATTCCATTTGATTTTTAAATGATTTTGGTAAAGTGGGCAACAGCATTATTGTAGCTTAGCTAAAGACTTGACAACTAATGTTTTAAATATTCTGCATCTTGTTTTGCAACACCTGCTTCTTCAACAATTTTCTTGCCAATAAAACCTTTTTATCTTTATTACTCTTTTCATTTTATTCAATTCTCATTTTGTGACATTCTTAATTTCATTTTTTTCTCCTCTTTTTGCCAGTGTTTTCAATTTTTTTTTTTTTTTTTTTTTATTGTTCTTGGATTTTTTCATGTTGGTTCAACTTCCCAATTCCTAATGCCATAATTAATATCTTTACAATATTTTATTTCTCTTTTCAGGTAATATCTTTCTTAAATGGCAAACACGGCATATGTGAAATTAAAAGACAAATAAACACTAACTATATTATTATACACATTTATAAATCTACCATTTATCCGCGCATTGAATACAGATGCCATATCTGGTCTATTACTCCTATTATATACTGCAAGATTTTTGACAAAGTTCAAAGAGGGGTCTGTAATGTAAGATTCTAATTCAATTACTTTCTCACTGATATGACTTTCCTCTGCCTTGTCTACAAACATTTTCATGGCAATTGTTTTGATCAGCTTTCTTCCTTGGTGTTTTGATTGCATAAATTTAAACATACTACTAGATTGGCAACTAGGTCTCATCATTTCACTGTTGAACTAGCAAGATGCAACAGTCTGTTGTACTCTAATAATAGTTGTTGCTGTTTTTTTTTTCTTGCACTTCCCTTCTGATTTCTTGCTTCCCTGTTGCCTATAATCTGGAAAAATTTAAATGCAATGCCAATCATTATCTTGTCCTTCTAAATCATGTTCTTTTATCTTTCTCACTATATATTCTCACTAATGTCTTCTCTTTCACTCCCAGTAACCCCATGCATCCTAATGAAATTATAACTTTGCTTGGTGTGAAATGATTTTAAAAAATCAATGAAAAAAAAAAAAAAAAAAAAAAAAAAATGTATTTACATTATAATCAAGTTGCATAAAAAAATCTTACATTCTCAAATAAGTTATTGTAAATATTTCGAATAAAAATATATTCTGGGCTGAAATTCAAATGGTATATTCAACATATAAATATATCTTTTTGTAAAGAAGTTATAAATTTTTATTTTATTAATCTACATCTTTAAATGGATACCCATATTTGAGTAGACACTTTATTTATTAAACAGTATATTTATCTACCAGCCTGAATATTCGAGAAATCTTATTAAATAAAAACATGCACTCTCCAGCATGACTCAAACTTGCATCTTCTTATGCAAGGCAAACTGTCATTAGATCTGATGTACATTAGACCACAGGGCCACAAAGTGCACTTATGATTAAGCAAAGTTGAATAGTGCCTTTAAGCACAAATCTTTCTCTCAGAATATCCATATCTGCTCAGTTCCATATCCTAACATAAACAAAGCAATTTCTAAAGAGGTGATGGATTTTTAGTTTATTAATCTGACAAATTTTATTACCTAAACATCACTGTAATATAACAACAACTCTAAGTAGAAGCTTATAAAGTTTTATTTGACTAATTCAGCTTTAGGACTGAAAATGTTTATTTTATTATAGTGGATGGTTACAAGCAAAGAAGAGAGATGGGATGTGCTTATTTTATTACCACAGTTATTTCTAGTGGAATACCTGTATTTGAGTAGACACTATTAAACAGCATATTTAATTTCACCTACTGGTCTGAAATAAATATAGTATTTAATAAATAAACAAAGCATCTACTCAAATACAGGTATCCACTAAAAATAATGTTTCAAGTAATAAAATAACTTTTTACAAATATCTGTTTAATAAGTTTACTGCAAAAATACTGATTAGCATAATAAAATTTGAGCATTTTTATGTTCATCCTATAAAATTAAGACTAGCAAGTGTGTATGTAAATGGTAAAGCAAGCAGCAAAAATAGGAGTGCGTGGCGGGGGGGGGGGAGCACACTAATCTCAGGCGATAAGACCAATGAATTATCTAACCTTTTCCTACCACCGTATCAATTTATTTTTGTTAGACTGAAGTAGAGATTGGCTATCAGGCATTCCAAGTTTGGTGCCAATTTAAATGCATAAGATATTCGTGAGCAGAAAAGGAAAAAAAAAAAAAAAAAAAAAAAAAAAGCATACAAACTAGAACCACAGAGGAGAACAGCATATAAAGAATGAAGGTTGTGACCAAAATAATAACAGAGATAGGGGATCAAAAATTACAAGACAAACCAATATGGAGAACCAAAGAGGAAAACTATAAAGATATCTTTCCAAATGCAACTAGCAAAATAGGGGAATCGGCAAGGAATCGGCAAGCCAACAGTTTTCCCATTGCATAAACATTACATAAGCAACAACTAGAAATTTAAAATAAAAAATAATTATTTGCATTTGACAATTTTCTAGAAACAACAAGAGAAAATAAGTTTCTGTGATGAAACTGAAAGACTATTTCAATTGCAACTTTTGCAGAGGTAAGCAACTTTCAAACAGCTCAAAGCTGAAGATTTTAAAATAACATAATTACTAGAGAAAATTGTCTGCTTGATAATGCAACAAAATGCTTTGTACAGGAAATACATTCAAAGAGATGAAACTAAATGTTTTTTTTTTATACTAAGTTACATTAAACTGGTTCTTTACGTTATCCATGACATCATGGATTTATTAGAATAATATAATCTAACCTTACATTTATTTCAACAATTACTAAATGACAGAACAAATTTTAGTGGTAGAAGAAAATAATTACCATATTTGACACTATGTTGGACACACAGGTGTATAAGATGCACCCCAATTTCAGCAGGGCAAATCAAGAAAAAATTAGTAATTAGTAAAATTAGTAAATGGTACAGTCTAGGCTATATTTATGAGGTATTATGTTGATTAAACAAGCTATGATTACAATTAAACAAAAAATAGGAAGAAAAAAAAGAACATTAGCCTATAAAAACTTTATTATATCCAAAGGTAAGAAAACAAAATAAAAATCAAGCAATTATTACAATTGAGCAACACAGTACAGTTACCATTAAAAGTCAGTCAAAAATTTTCCTTTATACGATATGTAAAACTTGCATCTTGTAAACGTCTTAGTGGAATTAATATTTTTCTTGCGATAACTCCTGATTACATTCTCATTGTATTTATGCCAATATAACCAGGAGTTATCGCAAGAAAAATATTAATGCAGCAAATATATTTTTAAGATATATAATTTGAATTTACTGCATATAATTTTAGTGAAACAAAGTACTAATATTAAACATGATGAAATTAATATAATGAATATTATCAATGATAACTTTTAATCAGTATAATAGCCTTTTAAATAATGACAATAGGTATATAAAAGTTACTCTAAAGTCTAAGCTAATAGGAGTTGCCAGGTAGATAATTTTGACTGGCTATTGCAAATTTTAAACCTACATATGACATAAGACAGGAATTTTAAAAGATATTTTTAGTAACAAAAAAAAAAAAAAAAAAAAAAAAAAGTGTCTTATATGCCGTCAAACACAGTACTTGCATTTTTATTCCGACTTAAAATGTAACCTACTATGAACTATGTTGTTGTAGCAATAGTGGTGTGTCTTGGGCAAGATGGCCTGGCAGAGCCCAATCCTCTCCAGGGTGGTTTGAATTTAGAGTGTACTTCTATACTGGTTGCCAACCAAGGCAATAGAACCTGCAATCTGTCCTATTTACCAATAGCTGGAGGAAGAGATCAATTGATACCTTAGTCAAGGGTACTTGCACATATGCGAATGGTTGATGATAAATCAAAAATATTTTTGCCACTTGATGAGTGGATTTCTGGATCTGTAAAACTCCAAGTAAAGGTAAGTAATGTCCTGGCAAAAGCAATGTCAAAGGAGAAAAGAAATATTACAAAGTTATTGAGAGATGAGAACACGATGTTGGGAATTGTGAATAGAATAGAGAGATCAAACATTTCAAGAAGAAATTGAAGATGCTGACAAGATATGAACAAGAAAAAATAAATGTGACTATGTCATAAAAAGGGATTCAAGAAAAATTAGATGCATGAAATGGAAGAAGAGCAGTGTTGCAAATGTAAAGAAAAGTAAAGAAAGCAGAATATAATGAACATCAGTCCAAGACAGGAAAGCAATCAAACTACCACCCTTAAGTAAACATCATAAAGAAAAATGAGAGAAGAAATATATGAAAGTTGATTTCATTATAGATGCAAAAAGTGGAATCATCTCTTGCACAACTATCTGCTCATTGTTCTATGCAAATGTTACACTACCATTAGATAACATTTACTGAACAACCTTCATTGCTCAGATAGGAGGATTTTTTTTTTTTTTTTTTTTTTTGAATTTGAACTAAAGATTGATCATGCTCACTTGAGAGTCTTGTAATCTAGAATATTGTCCAACAACCAATTCTGCAAAGGCAAAAGGAATTGACATTTTCTCTCAATCTTATGAGGAACATATAAAAGAATGTTATATAAACATGACTTTTTTTTTAACTCATCGAAAGCAAAGTGATGTGTTCACCTAGTTGAATTCTGTGGCCAAATATAAATATTTTTATGCCCATCAATTTATTCATTTACAGCTTCAATATATATTTGTCAAAATGATGAATGTCACAAAATTCTCAGAAATAAATAATTCAACAGGATTCCATTTTCCTCAGCCCTAATAAAAATTTCTCAGCAGTAAAATATAATGATGAACGTAGAGCTACATCGGATGGATTTGATGGCCGAGTTAGAGATTCTATCCTTCATGAAGGATAATTAGCCCCCTTTAACTTAGAAGACAAAAGTGGGAAGCTGCAGTAATGTTACAGATTAGAATTGCAAACAATAAAACTAAAGATCTCCACAAATGTCAATGATGATTCTGTCAACATTATTTTAATGACGTTCATATTATTCAAAGATTGGAAGTAGAATAGAGCTACGAATTGAATCTAGATTGATAAAATGGCAGTTGTTATGGACTTTCATAAAAGAGGAGTATACATCAACAGGTTCAATACAAAAGCAGAAAACTATTGTTAGAAGAAACCTTGTCAAAGAAGTAAGTAGTACAAGACAGGAGCAATAAAAAAAAAAAACAAGGCTAAAGTAACTATATAAGAGAATGCTTCTTGACATTCTCTAAAGATGTCAATTTCTTACCTTGTCAAAAAAAGATTTCAAAGACACCAAATTAAGAAAATGAATTCAAGCCTCTCCAGATATTAATCGAGTAGAAAGCTTGTGGACCATCTTTAAAAGAGATGCATATGAGAATCAAAAAAATTCATCACACAAAGAAAACCTGCTGTAAATCAAAACAATAGAAAAGATAATATCCTTAAAACTTAACCTTAAATTTTTTTTAGCATCAATGGTTGTTTAATACCAATTTTATTTTATTCAATAAAATGTGACAAATGACTTCAGCCTTAGTTGTACAGTAAGAACAAAAAAGATTGTTTCAGTGAGCATGGCCTTACAGTCAATGATGTGGAGAGAAAGATAAAGTTAATATGATTATTATTGAATATGAATTATGATATTTTCCAGAAGACTCACAAAAAGTCAATTACAAGTGGCTCTATTAAAAATTGTTTCTAGACATAATCAACTATTTTTAGACATTAATTTGTCCACCTGGTTCCATCACTTCATAAACAAAAGCTTCATTTAACAAATTCAATTTACACACAAAGCGTGGGTCGGGGGCACTCACTGACTCATACCATAAGATCCAATGTTGTTTTGAGTGCCTACACATCATTTGGTCGCTTTTGTTTTTTTAAACGTGTACATAGCAAGTCACAATGAAGCTTATTATTATTATATTATTTTTAATTTGTACTCTTCTCTCATAACAATATTCAATTATTATTTTTACTACTATGACTGCTATTACTATTACTGGTAGCAATATAATGATTCTTCAATTTACAGAATATAATAATAGTCTGTGCTAAAATTATTGAAGTACTTGAAAATCTGAAGACTTGTCTGTTAGGATGAAGTTGCATGAAGTTGATAAGTGTGTCAGGCAGCAAAAAATAAATAAAAAAGTGTTCAAATTTAGGGGTCATCCCTCACTTCAGAGTTTCTGGATATTAAAAATAGAAGTTATGAAACAGCTCATCTTGATATCTTAAGTATAGTATGAGTTTAGAGATTAATATGGGGTTATGGGGGTGAACAAAGTTCAGGTCAGGAACTGAGAATCAAATTAAGTACTTCCTTTCATGAAATGGTATAAAGGATCAGATTTAATAGGCCAAAGACCAAGGGCAACCATAATTTAGGAGAAAATATCTTATTCAAATTTTAAAAGTGAAGTAAAAAAAAAAAAATAATAAAAAAAAAAATACAAAACTTGAGGCAAATACGATATAAAATTTAGTTCTAAGTAAATACGGAATACTGTCAACGAAAATATATTCTTAAATGGATTTTTTAATTTGATATTCCTTATTGCTATAAATATTATTTTCGGTAATAATAAATGTTTGAGAAAAACATGTATTCTTACTTTTGTTGGGACTTACACAAATCTATATATGCTAGCTTCATTTACATACCTTATCAAAGTGGTTGCCTGTGGTCGAACTGACAATGACATACTTCAGCTATAGGAGGAAAAAGGTATACAGATTTGGTTCCTGTGGAGAAGTACCTTTTTTCTTGAGTTGGACTTCACAATCTAAGCCAGTTGTTATTAATTTTACTGTTTAAGAAAATTATAAAACAGCGATAGCAACTCAAACACATGTATCCACTAAAAAATAATGTTTATAGTAATAAGTTGTGTGTGTATATAATTTCAGATATAATTAAAAATATATCTGTAAAAGGACAATATGAATAAAGACAAAACGAAAACTGATCTTAGCCAACGTTTCATTCTCTGATGGACTTTATCAAGGCTAATGTAAGGATTTTATTTTACAAGTATTTATAAACAAACATTAAAAATAAGGTTCATAAAGCAAAGATCAGGTTTTGTTCCCAATCTTGTAATATCTGATAATTTCCATATCATTATCTGAATTCTTGCAAGTTAAATAATGTTTTTGAGTAATCTTTGATTTAGAACGAACCCATACATGGTCCAGAGACACATTGCTCACATCTCTATAAAAAAAAAAAAAAAAAAAATCAAACACTACCAAATGAAAATAAAAAAAGAAATAAAATCTGCTACAACTGTTATCTGATATATTTTATTATTTCTTTTTCTTAGATGAAATATTGCCAATTTTGATAAAAATTGGCAACTAGACTGATTGATTCATTCATTTTCTATGGCTTATCAGCCACTTTGCCGGTTATTTAAAACCAGAAAATATTTTTAGATTGTATTTTTTGTAATTTTTTTTTTTTTTTTTTACAGATAAGCATTTAATGATACAGGTGTTACTAATTAACCCATAGCTGGGGAGAGAAGATGTAGATTCTTTGTATGTGAGTGAATATAACAACCCAAATGGGAACAGCTCTCTGATTAAAAATTTCAAGCCATTATCAATTACACTACCCACACATCCAAGCTTATAGCACACAGTCTATACATATTCTCAAGTGGTCACCCATTTAGATAATGACCAAGCTAAGCTTGACATTTCTTAACTTTGGTGAATGTATAGGAACTGAGGTTTCAATGTGATGTGGTCATAAGCCTTTTCAGTTACAATTTTAAGTGCAGTAGAATGACAATGTCACAAATGGAAGAGTCAAATTACAATGTAAAAATCCTACTTTGGGGAAGAAGAAAAAGGAGAAAAAAAAAAAAAAAAAAAAAAAAAAAAAAAAGGCAATATTGCTCGTCACTGTACAACATTCAACTAAATCACAGTTCTATGGACCCATCCCTGATATATCTACAATTTTACATGAATGTACTGCTGGCGAACAAAAGAACTTTCATGTGATCTACTGTTCTGGACACCTAGCCATGGAGCAAAGGTTGGTCACTCAGCAATCATCTACATTGACCAGCTATGACACAGAATGTTCAATTTATATTGAACTCAAAGATTTCAAGTGATCAGTTAATGAATGAAAACAATATTTTTGTCAAATCATGAAGATGGAATTAAACTATTCATAAGTAAAAAAAAAAAAAAAAAAGATCTAAATAGAAGCACCCCACCACACTACAAAACAAATGAGGTACAGTACTCAATCAGGCAATAAAAAATTTCCACCAGTTCACAAGACGGGTAGTCATGTTATTAAATAGCAAGGTTTGTAACCAGAGAAGTAACCTGCCAAGATTCCCTCTTGTCTAGCCAATGAATCACACATGAGCAAATAATGAACTCATTTGCCAAACTAAGGACTGGATATCTGATGATTTTTCCAAACAAACCACCAATCACCTTACCTTTTAATTAAGCTACTGGAAATTACAATTATCTATCTAATCACCCAGTCAGTGGTCACCAAGTCATCAACATAAGCAAATTTCCTTTCAGGAAGTTAGTTTTCCAACACAAAGATAACAAGTTCTTGCACCATAATTAACTCATTATTGATATGGTTCATAATGAAACACTTCTTGTCAAGATAGCAAAGTGTTTATCAAGGAAATCTAAAAATCACACTTCAACTTTATCTGCCCAATGCTTGCCTTCCTGTGGGATTGCTGCCAAGCTGTGAATCCTTCGATCATCCTCAAACATTTGATGCTGTTCTATAACAGATTTTGCTAGGATGCAAAATCCCCAGTCAAAAAGAGTCGAGGGAATATGTAGAAAAAGATGGGCAAAATGTTATTTGCCATGCTTCAGCAAAATCTAATTCAATGTCAGAGTTAATGGGCAAGCACAAACATTCGTCTCTCCAAATGTAATAATGCACATTAAATATAAACCAAAAGGAAATGCAATATAAACTCTGTACTGTCCAATGAATGTAGTCTACAACAATCAGAAGAGAAAGAAGATATGGGGAGGGGGTGCTGAAAAATTTACAAAGCTGGCACACTTCCTAAAATGTAACCAAATGAACAAACATATTTTCTGCTTTTGAAGGATTTCTTGGCCAGACAAAATTTTTTTTTAGTATCCCATACATACTACTTATGATAAATATTATGTTTAGTGCTGACATGTGTTAGAGTAAACATCCATTTTTAAACAGTGTAATTAACATCTATCAGCCTGGTCAAAAGATAATATGCCTTCTGGCAAGGTTCAAACCTGCTTCCCCACTTTTATTGGGAAATGCAACTTCAAGCCATGTGTACTTTAGACTACTCAGCCACAAAAACCTTACAGGAAAGTATTTTTGTTTAGTGGATACACTAGAAATTTTTAAATTTTTTAAATTTTTTTTAAAGAAATTGTTCCTTTGAGCATAAATGAATAAAGATGAGGAAGGGGATTCAAAGACACAAACCATCATCACATGTCATTTATTTGCTTTTTTTTTTATTTCACTAGTTTTCCTGTGTGTGTGTGTGTGTGTGTGTGTGTGTGTGTGTGTGTGTGTGTGTGTGTGTAATAGATTCATTTTCTATGGATTATCAACCCTTTGCAGGTTATTTAAAAGCCAGAAAATATTTTTTTCAGATTGTAATAATATGGAGGTGGAGGGAGATAATAATAATGATTTAGTAATACAAGTCCTACTAATCAACCCATAGATAGGAGGAGAAGGGGTGAATTCACATCTTTTCCAAGGGTATTTACACACAAGTGAATATAAGAAACCCAACTGAAATTAAAACTCAGCTCTCTGATTTCCAGTTCCAAGCACTTATTCATTACACCCACTCACACATACAACCTTGCAGCACCTGGTATTTCCAAGTGGGCACATGTCTAGGTACTGACCAGGCCGAATGTTGCTTAACTTAACTGATCATACGGGAACCAATATTTCAATGTTATATGGCCATAAGCCATGCAAGTATATTATATTTTTACAATTTAATGCACACTTGACCATAACATTCAAACATGAAAAAATATTCCATAATAGATAACTATTCACGTTTTAATGAACACTAAAGCATCACTGTCAGCCACAGCATTTAAACGCACAAGAAAAATTCAGTAATGGATAACTACACATAGATTTGCCTTACCAATTGCACTACTGATGATGTCAGAAAGAGATGGAAAGTACTTGAATAATAAGTCATTCTCACTATTACAGTGAATTTCTTGTCACATTTAATAGTAATATATGGAAAAATATTCATGAATATGAAAGGATTATGAGCAAAATAAGCAGACAACATTTGTAATTTATTCAGCCAGACATGCCTGAAAGAGAATTTGCTGCATATATATATATATATATATATATATATATATATATGTGTGTGTTTCTCTCAAACTTGTCAAGGGTGAACTTATTTTTTTTTTATCAAATGGACATACATAAAATATTCTGTTTATCCCTACATATAGAAGACAGCAACTTGATATTGTATGTGGATTCAGGGATAATACTGTGTGTGTGTGTGTGTGTGTATATATATATATATATATATATATATATATATATATATATAGATATGTGTGTGTGTAAAACTCAATCTTTTATTGTATCTTTGTATTAACCACTAATATCATCCACAGAACAGTTTTTTTTTTTTTTTTGTTTTTTTTATTATTATTATACATAGCCTTTTACACAATTTATTACCTTGTTACATTGTTTAAATAACTCGCACATACATACATTATACATATTCACAGGGATTATAATGCCATATAAAGAAAAGAAAACAATGAACATAAAATTAATTTTTCCCCAATATCTATGACAAAAAAAAAAGAAAAAATAAAGAATAGCATTATTTTGTCTTTCAGCCACTTTGACCATTCTCCGAAAGCATCCACAAACCAAGCCAGAAGCAGTAGCACCCTCCAAATGACAAGTGCTTTTTAAAGCTAACCTCTTCCTCCTCTGAAAAGATTGGCCAATAACCTAATGCACTTTTTCAAAAACCAATGCAGTAACACCTCCAGGCAAAGGCCTGCCAGAGAGGCAATACAAGAGACATTTCACAAATGTGTTAACCCCACCTCCCATCCGACACACTATATCCCAAGCTTCACACAGAATAATCTGCTGCCTTTCTGGTAAGAGTAGATTTCTCTCTGGTTACAGAGAAAGTGCTGAACTAAACGAAAACATAAAGGCAATGTGGTCAGGGATCAGTGTCAGAAAAACAAAAGTTCACTTCAGGTGAGAATTATTGGTATGAGTGGAGACGGTGAAGCCAGGAAAATATCATGTTGGTTGGCAAGGTGCTAAGTGTGCAGGGAGGACAAAGTGGTCACAAAAGTATTAGAAGATTCTTGTGTAACCAAAGATAAATCATTTCCAGTTGGGATTTACTCCACAGCTCCAACCAATGGAGACTGACCTGTGAATGACAAACAGCTTTGGCAACAAAGACATTTCCAGTGTAAACAGTTCTAGAGTTGAAGAATGGTGAATGTATACATTTTCAAAATGTCTATGAAGTTTTGTGCAACTCAAGTGGGAATCATATCAATGTTATCTAATTTTACTTATTTTATTTATATCTACCTCTATCATAATGATAGTGAGAATTTTGTTGGAATTATGGACAGAACATGTTCCAACCATTTAAACTTAATGGGGAAGTATTTTCTGGGCATTTATCTATATCCTAACACAAGACAGATTATAATGCAAGGTACCTTTTTTTTTATGTGGGCACCTCTAGTAGCTGCAGACATCAGTGAATGCCTTATTGTGTTTAAATAGAATAGCAAGCTAGTGATGTACATTTAAACTCTTGAAAGAAAATTCCACAATCTCCAAGAATTTCATTTTCTGCTCGAGTTCAGAAACCAGGTAAGTGATGCTCATTATCATATTCATATAAATCCTCTCATTCAGATATGTTCTAGGATCTTTGGTACTGAATTAATTAATGATACACTGTAATAGTCACCAATGCAATAAATATATATTTTTAAAAAATAATAGTGGTGGGTGGGAGATTAAATTAAGAATCATCCAAAAAATTCAACAAATGGCATTTTCTACAAGGGCTATATAAAATAAAATAAGTGTTCTTAAAAAAAAAAAAAAAAAAAAAAAAAAAAAATATTTATGGGTGTGTGGGTGGTGTAATGTGTAGCATCTCAGAACAAGAGATTGGAGAGCTAAGTTCAAATTCCAGTAGAGTTTGTTACACTACTGCTATATCCAGCCTTTTTCCTTATTTAACACCCTCTATAGCACTTGTGTACTAGTCTAGTGGCACTTCTGCCTTGATTGGAGTGAATTGCTATATATATATATATAGATAGATAGATGTGTGTGTGTGAAATATGTTAATTATTGTGCATTTTCATTTTTAATTTTTTTTTTTTAAAGTTAAGAGATTAATATATATATATATATATATATATATATATATATATATATATATATATATATAATAAACTCTTAATTGCTATGATTCCTTTCTATGGACATAAAACAAGTGATCAATCTGTTTTCTAGAATGTTAATATTAAACATTTTAAAATTAATTTTATGGAGCACTCGCATCAAAGACTCATCACTGCAGAAAACAACAGAGTTACTCAAGCAGTGATTGAAACAATTGTCACCACCTGTCCCAGACACTGCACTACTGGGGAGAACTGAGAATTCACAGATGAAGGCATAATAAATCTTTGGATCTGATGGCAGAGGAAGACAATGACGGCTACTAATGCTATCATTATTAAATGAAGCTACTACATAAAAACAAAAGAAAAAATTAAGACCAGTTAAGCTCTTTTTGAGCCCTCATTTTCATTCTTTGAAGGGGCCAACATAAATTTGGCACTATTTGATATAATGGTTTAATGAAACAAGTCTTACGAATTAACCCATAGCTGGGGAGAAGAGGTAGATCCATATCTTCCCCAATGGCATTGGCATGTAAGTGAATATAACAAACCCAATGGAAATTGGAACTCTGCTCTCTGATTAACAATTCAGAGCCATTAAATTGGCACTATGAAAATTTATTTGTAATACACTCAGTGCAATAATGTGGCAAAATACAAGTTGCCAATAAATGTCAATAAAAACCTGTTTGCATTCATATTTACAAATAGATGCCTTTCTTTAATTTTCTCAGTTGTTAGAAGCAAATTTAACAAATATCTCTTCCTGATCTTCTGGTGAAGAGAAAAAAAAGAATTTTGATAAGACTCAAAATGTCAGCAGAGGAAGCTGACATTATTCAGTTATTAAGATATTTTATTGGAAAAATTGTAGAGAAATGGTATTCATTTGCAAACACACAAGAAATACTGGAAATTATAAGATAATAAATACTATAAAGTTCATACAGCTGGTGTGGTCAGAATTATTTACAAAAGATACAATCCAATAAAGCAAATCCAATCATACACTACACTAGCATCTAATCAATTTAGGTTGAAAATGTTGGATTGTTCAGCCAGCTACAACTAATTCCATTACTGGTAACCATAGTAGAATAAGTCAAGTCATTGAATGACTTCAGAAAACTTCAAATATCAAAAGATGAATTATTTGGAAAGCAAGAAAAAATAAAAACAATTTACCAGGTGCTAAATAATTAAATGTCTGCCAACTTTAGACAGAAATATGTACAAGAGGTGTTTTCATCAGTTATTCATGTGTTAGAGAGTACTAGTCTTTGACAAAGACCAAAGACAAGAATCAACTTATTTACATTTCAAATCAATTGGTAATTTTATGTCTGCAGTAAAAAGTAAAATAAAACTCCAATCATGCTTGCAAGCGCCAGTCACCCAAGCACATGATGGCCAGGAAAGAAAATGTCCATGACTAATCTTACTTTTTTCAGAAACATCAGTTGTACTTGTATTACTGAAATACCCCTAACTTGTATTACTGAAATACCCCAATTATTTTACAGGCCCAGCATTGAACTCACAACTCTTTAGGCCAAATTAATGGATTACTTAAACCAATGCTTTTATCCACTGGGCCATATGAATAGTTTAAATAGTTATAATACCTTGTCTCAGAAAAAAATATAGACAAATAAAATGGTTATTGAAATCTATAGTAAACACATTGAAATGTATATTTATCTGTTAGTATATTTATCTGTTAGTATATTTATCTGTTAGTATATTTATCTGTTAGTATATTTATCTGTTAGTATATTTATCTGTTAGTATATTTATCTGTTAGTATATTTATCTGTTAGTATATTTATCTGTTAGTATATTTATCTGTTAGTATATTTATCTGTTAGTATATTTATCTGTTAGTATATTTATCTGTTAGTATATTTATCTGTTAGTATATTTATCTGTTAGTATATTTATCTGTTAGTATATTTATCTGTTAGTATATTTATCTGTTAGTATATTTATCTGTTAGTATATTTATCTGTTAGTATATTTATCTGTTAGTATATTTATCTGTTAGTATATTTATCTGTTAGTATATTTATCTGTTAGTATATTTATCTGTTAGTATATTTATCTGTTAGTATATTTATCTGTTAGTATATTTATCTGTTAGTATATTTATCTGTTAGTATATTTATCTGTTAGTATATTTATCTGTTAGTATATTTATCTGTTAGTATATTTATCTGTTAGTATATTTATCTGTTAGTATATTTATCTGTTAGTATATTTATCTGTTAGTATATTTATCTGTTAGTATATTTATCTGTTAGTATATTTATCTGTTAGTATATTTATCTGTTAGTATATTTATCTGTTAGTATATTTATCTGTTAGTATATTTATCTGTTAGTATATTTATCTGTTAGTATATTTATCTGTTAGTATATTTATCTGTTAGTATATTTATCTGTTAGTATATTTATCTGTTAGTATATTTATCTGTTAGTATATTTATCTGTTAGTATATTTATCTGTTAGTATATTTATCTGTTAGTATATTTATCTGTTAGTATATTTATCTGTTAGTATATTTATCTGTTAGTATATTTATCTGTTAGTATATTTATCTGTTAGTATATTTATCTGTTAGTATATTTATCTATTAGTATCAGAGAGGAGAATTGACTTATGCAGCTCAAGAATAATTCCAGGTAATAAATTTGCCAAAGAAAAATTATTTGAAACTCTTAACAGAACTTCTCTTTTTGTCTTTTTGTGTCATTTGAAAACTTGAAATATTCTATTCCCTTTCTAGTTTGGTATTACCAAGAATTCTCATGAACATTCTAACTTTAGTCAATTCTGCAATTTTCCAACTTGAATGGTTATTTTAGATTAAAGAGAATTTTTTTTTTTCTTAATATTTTTATACCAAGTGAAATTTAAAATCAATATGTCTGTATAAGTAAATAAAACTATAACAGTATGAAGTTAATTTTGTGGTTCTATGCAATATCTACATATAAATGATAGAAGCATATAAAGCTGGGTTTACAAAAATTAAAAAAAATTAAAATGTATCTTCTAAATTCCTATGCCATATTTTCCTGGAGTGCAAATTGCAAGCCTAATGCTAATAAAGAGAAACATTTCCAAAGTGCATGTCAGTATGTATATATTATACACAGGCATACAGACAATAAGAACACCAATATTTTTCAACTATGCCTTTGACCAAATTATCAAACATCAGAATGTTTCTTAGAAAGGCTTCTTTGGTTGGACCAAGAAATTCTGACATCTTCTTAGACTAAATACTCAGACATTGTATGTTCCAGGTAACAGAACAAATTATAATATGATGATTTTCTAAGTGTAGCTTAGATGTGGCACATAGTGAGGATCAAACTCTCTATTCAATCATAATTTAATGAGATAAGGTTGCTAACCATCACACCATGTCAAAGTCTCCCGATTTTCTAAGCACGGCTTAGATGTGTAACAAGACCAAAATTCTGGGGCACCCAGTGAGGATTAAATTCACTATTCAGTAGTAATTGATTTAGTGAGACAAGCTTGATAACCATTACACTACCTTGAAGTGCCGTGATTTTCTAAGCATAGTTGAGATAAGTCATAAATCCAAAAGTATGAGGTCCATGGTGAGGATTGAACTCTCTATTTAGTCATCATTGTTCTAGTGAGACAAGCTTGCTAACGATTAGGCCACGTCAAACTGCCCCAAACAAATTATAATATATGAGCAGATAAGTAAAAAAAAAAAAAAAAAAAAAATTAAAAATCAGTATATTTTCCAAAGAATTTATACACATGTTCAATTTAAAAACAGAAAAGATTCAATAATGCTACCCTTAACTTTGAGGATAATCTTCATCAGAAGGTTTTCATTTTGCTGATTACTAAACCATTAATGGTGGCCTTCAACAAGCTCTTGATATTGTAAAAACCATTGGTTGGTAACCCTCTCAATGTAGTCATCAAGGGGATTCAAATTAGAAGTGTTGATGCTGTCATGATTATAAAATTTCTCAACCAACCACCACTGGGTTATGAGGGATAGGAAATGTAAAATGTGCAGTTACCATCTTGATTTAGGACTTGACCACCATGTATATTGAAATACGCAGTGGCAGTATTAATGCTATTGAGACACCAAATAAGAATTGAAAATTTTAAAGTTTAACACATGATACATAACATTACATTAGGTCAGCTTCCATTTTTGGGCTACTGATGTATATTCTCAAATACCTGGTGCAATCAGTATTGATACAATTGTAGATAAACATATATATATATATATATATATAAGCAGTCTAATACAAACACCATCCTTTATTCAAATACATATACAATTTTATAAATGCATATCTAAGAAGAGTAAGAATAGTAGAAACATTTGGATAGAAACTAAGTCCATTATTCTTTCAATGCATATCACTTACAAGCCTACACAAAGTTTTGCAAGACATTTCCAAAATTTGATATGACATTTGATACTGGGTAGAAAGTATTGGCCAATCTGAATTGTGACATGTGTCAGTTTAAATCATGAGCAAAGCATTTGGATCCCAAAATGGTGAAATAACAAAGCCATGAAAGAATGTAAAAAAAAAAAAAAAAAAAAAAAAAAAAAATAGACAAGAAATTTGTTAAGAATATATAGATTCACTACAGAATGGAATAAATTTTACAAATCTTTTGCTCAGCAAAAAATACACCAGAACAAACAGATTTTTTTTTTCCCTTCTTTAACAAAAATTCTTTGATTTTATTCTTTAGTTCCATATTTCAACAGATTTTATAGTCGCCATAGGTAGCTTGAAGATTTGTTTTTCTGTAAGATTAGTGTTTTACAAATTAAATTTACACCCTTTAAAGTGAAATGTATTTAATGCAAAGCCTTATTGTTATAATGTAGGTGCATAATTAAACTTAAAAAAAGTGCACTTTCACTTGATCCAAACACTTGATAACAGCTGCACTATTTCAAGAAGTGTTTACACAATTGGCTGAAAGTTTTAACAACTCTTGCAATGATAATGACTCATCTGAAGATGACAGAAACTAACATTATATCAACTTGGGAATCACCAAAGGGAAAAGACAATTTAATTTATTGTAAAACGCCAACAAAATCATTATTTATGTAATCCTAATGTTGACAGTTACAGATTAGTGGAAACAATGAAGATAACTCAAAAAAAAGCATTTTCTTTTTAAATAAAATAAATAAATAAAATAAATAAATAAAATAAAAAATGGAAACAAGAAAGGCAAAATAAAAAAGAAAATTAAGCAAAACTGTTTATAAATTCAGACTAAAAGGACATTTTTAAGAGTAAATTTTTTAAAAAAGATGAATTTTTTTTTATTTACACATTCTTAAATTTGCTCAATGAGAGAAAAATAAGAACGAAATTGTAGGAAATCAAAATTTAATATTGACATGAGGTTTTAGAAGCACAAGAGATGATTAAACCTTTTTCCTTCTCCATCCCAAAACACACAAGTATAAATTCCATACACTTAAGGCAACTTACACAAAATAGAAGAGGACATAATGAAACTATTAAAGTACCATCTTAAAGTGAAAGAGAATAAGACATTAGTGAAGCAAGAAGACAGTGAAGCAAGAAACCAAAAGAGAGTTCCACAGGAAAGAAGTGCAAGAAAAGAAACTATTAGAATAGAACTTATGGTTACATCTACTATTTCAACAGTAAAACGACGAGCCAATCTAATAGTACACAAATTCATGCAACCAAGGTAGCAAGGAGGAGAGCAATATTTATTTTGTAAAATACAAAAATGTGGCACAAGGCCAGGGGAGGGGCGCGGAGGAAAAGCTGGTATTAATCTGTCTTATAATTAAACTTAGCTAGTCACAATTACTGACCCAAATATATCACAGTATTCCTTAAACCAAAACACATTCATACTTACCATTCTTATTACATCTTCTATAAAGCTTCAAAGTCTCTATGAAGCCCTAATGAGTTCCCATATGTACAATTTTTTTGTGGAGGTGGAGAATGAAAATTAGAACAATTGCCACAAAAATAGTTATAGAAAAGACAGAAAGAAGCCTTGTTATGAAGTCGAGATGACAGGTCAGAACCGATAACATCACAAACCCTTTTTTTGAGTTTTATCAAGAATCTTGGGATATCTAGCTGGAGCACCAGACCAGATATAGCAGCAATATTTAATGTACAGAGGAATGGTTGATTTATAAATATGCAAGAAAAATGGTCTGGCATGGCACAGTGAATCAAATTTCCAAGAGGAAATTCAATTTAATCACTCCACTCCATGTCAGTGGAAAAGATGAGCCCAAGAAGGTACAAAGAGTTGCTCTCTCCTAGAAGTTAGCATAAGCCATACTGATGGCAGGCAAAAATTGTTTTCAGTGATGATTTAAACAGAGCAGTTTTATTTTGGAGGTATTATTTTAAAGAAAGCAATTTCAAACATTAGCATAAAAGAAGCTCCACATGCTGTAAATGTTTACCTCTTTCTCTGAGAAAGATATTAGAATATTCCAGAGCATTCACTGTAAACAAAATTACTGTAGGCAGATAGAAAATGATTTGAACAAGTACACAAAAATAGAAAGGTGTTGTAGTGGAATCAAAATGGAGCTGCTTACCAATAATGGTACCCACCCCTGTCAGACAAAGAGACATTTAGTGTGTTGTCACTGCAGAAAGAAAGCAAATGGCTACTCTGCCAGAACAGAGCCAGTATGAACCCCAGGACATCAGTCTATGAAGAAAGAAAGTGTCTACCAGCTTTCCCATGAAATAGTTGGGATGGTGTTAGCTATGCAAATTATTCCTTTTGCACACCAACTACTAACATTTTAGACTTCATAAAAGCAGACACATTTTCCAGGAAGAGACAGTGGGAGGCAACATATGTTTACTGTGCAATATGATTGCCATGCATTACCAAGGATTTCTCTCCATGTTACCTAGTCTTGTTTGAAATATGTTCATCCTTGTTTCCAGTGTATCAGTGGCATTCATCTCATACATGTGGTGTTCTCGTATGGAAGTCTGGTTTGTGCCCTACTCGCCATGATCCAGTGGTCAGTTCCTTTACTGTTTGATTCTGGTACTACTGACTTTTCCGTACATCTTCACTGGCAGATACCCAACCAATAAGCAGAAAATTCATCAGGTGTAAAACAAGGTACAATCTTATCTACAATAGCAGGCACAATCTTACCAACATAAGGTATGCAGATGACACCGTGTTGATGGCAGACAAAGAAAGGAAACTTTAGGGAAACCTAGACAAAGTAGTAAAGAAAAGGCAAAAGAAAGGAGTAACCATCAAGTGTAAGAAAAATGTATGGTCATTAGCAAGATAGGAGTTACAAGATACAAATTGGAATGAAAAAGAAGCAAATAAATTCAACTATCTGAAAAGTGTTATAAAAGGTCAGGGAAAATGGGACATATAAATCTGGAAGTACATTGGAATAGTGAAAGATACCTTCCAAAAGCTTAAAAAAAAAAAAAAAAAAAAAAAAAAAAAACGAAAACAGGAAAATTTTATTGGAAACAAAGAAAAAAGTGCTGAACTATCAATACTATGTAGCAGTGAATTTTGGACAATTTCCGCACAGATGAAGAGGAGACTTGAAGCAATAGATATGTGGTTCTATAGAAAAATGCAGAGGATACCATGGATGGAACATTTGAGAAACAAGTTTCAAGGAAAATGGATATGAAAAGGCCCCTCGTGCTTAGGATCAGAAAAAGATAGTTGGAATTGCTGGGACAAATGATGAGAAAGAAGGGTGCAGAGAATTTAACACACACACAGGACATGCTGAAGGTAAGAGGGGCAGAGGAAAACTGCAATTAGAATATCTAATGAGTTTATGTAAATGGATAGCAGGGGCCAGAAGGGATAGTAAGAGTACAAATATTAGTTAGAGCTACAAAGGATAGGAAGTCATGGAGAGTGATGATTGTCCTTGTTCTGGAGGGACATGGATGATCATCACTCGAAAAGAAAATTCCAATAATTTATCAAAGCAAAAATAGACCTGAATGTACATGTAACTTATGAGAGAATTATGTTCAGTTATACTATAAACACGATAAATTTTCATTTTTATAATTATAAAATTAAAGATGTGTTAAACATTATTTTTGATATTGAGATATACTTGAATAGCAAAGATACAAATAGTCAGGTCATGAATCTCCTTCAGATATAGTCATATCTTGGTGAAACACCAGTTCTGATCTGATTAGTGAAGTTAAGCAATGTTGCCCAATTAGTACCTAGATGGTAGACTTCTAAGGAATACTAGATGTTATAAGCTTGGAGGTGCAGGTAGTGTGATAGAAAATGGCTTAGACTGAGAAATCAGAGAGCCAAATTTGAATTCCAATTGAGATTGTTACATTTACTTAGGCACAAATAGCCTTGAGAAAGGTATGAATCCATTACTTCTCCCAGACATGAGTTACATAACAGTACAGACTGGGTCCTACAGCCTTGGTTGGCAACATGTCTACCACAGAAAGTAACGGAATCCTACTGTGGGAATTCTTCTGCAAAGTCAACCATAAATCGAAAGGAGACATGATCACCCAAGCATGATCACTGTTGTATTAAACTCATAAAATTTTTAACATGAAAAGATATTGAGCAAAAAGCAATTTATATACCAGGAGTAATCAATGAATCATAGATACCATAAAAATTCTAAAGGAAACTGATTAATTAAACACTTCATTGGCCTCTATTTTAGTTATGAACACCTTACCTCTACTTTACTGCACCTCATTACATTGTATTATTATTATTATTAAAACTTTGCAACAATTGCCATCATTTTTGGTAGCATGTGTACACTAGTCTAATAATAAAATTCAAGGTAATATTTATACTAAATCTAATAAAAGAAATGAAATCAAATTAATCATGTTTATCCATTCTTAATAGAATTAAGAATACTAACAGAGGAATTTGGCTTCTCTGCCTTTTCTATAAATATTTCCATGGCACTTGTACTAATGAGCTTTTCTCCTTGGTACCTAAACTGCAAGAATTTAAGTATACTACAAGACTGGCAACTAGATTTCATCATTTTTACTGTTGAAATGGTTAACATGTAACCCTAAGTTACATACTAATTGTTTTTCTTGCACTCTTTCGGTTTCTTGCCACTCATGATCTAGGAAGTTTAAATGTAGCACAAATCTGTATTCCTGAATCCCGTTTTCTTATGGTACTTTTCTCCTCACTATAGTCTTTTCTCATTCACTTTATGACCAAACATGAGAATTTTGGTGAGGCCGAGAACTTTTAAGTGTCACCATTTTTATAAAAATTAAAAGCAAATAAATTTCTTGAAATTATATACATATAATTAATTACAATTCCTTGTATTAAAAAGAAGAAAAAAAAGACAAAAGATTCATGCACAAAAATATTAGAAATGGGACATCTAGTATTTTAGTATAAGTTACAATAAGTGTATTTATTCACTTCCAGTAACCCCTTGCATCCTAGTAGCATTATCACCTTGACTGGGGTGAAATAATAACAAAATGGTCATTTCTGACTAACTTCTACAACAAAAAAAAAAAAAAACAAAAAAAAAAAACAAAAAAAAACAAAAAAACAATTTACTTGTCTGAACTTGATGTTGGCATCAATGCATTTCATTTACTCTTCCAAAAAGGCTACATATTTACCTTCAATAAAACTAACACATACTTTTCAAACAAAAAGAGTATTTACTTAAAAAAAAAAAAAAAAAAAAAAAAAATATACTAATAAATATACTTAATGGAATTTAGTTTAGAGAGAATTTATTTAGAGAATAAATACACTTATTGTAACTTATACTAAGGTACTAGATGTCCCATTTCTAATATTTTTGTGCATGAACCTTTAGTAATTTTTTTTTTTGTATATACAAGAAATTGTAATTATTAATTTGCTTTTAGTTTTTATAAAAATGGTGACACTGAAAACTTCTCAGCCTCACCAAAATTCTCATGTTTGGTCATTAAGGAAATGGATAACATTCTCTAAGGCAATATCTCCTTCACTTAAATTTCAAAGTCACAACACCTCCTACCAAAAAAGTTTTTAAAAAGTTCTAAATTCTGGATAAAGTGTGTCAGTAAAACATCTGAAATGTCATGAAAAAATGGCATTCTTAATGCTAAATCCATTTGTATATTATTCCAAACATATTACCAAAAGTTCAGCAAGGCACTTAAATTAAAGCAAGAGCCATGCCAAAGTTTATGCTAGGTGAAACCTGTACAAAGAGACAACATTAGTTTCCCCACTTAGAAGAAATATCAACCAAAATTTACATGTCATAAAAATACAATAAACTACCAGTGGCTAATTTGTCAACCATCTGTTTACCTATCTGATGTATGTCTACAGAGAGCAAAGTGAATTTTTGAAAGACACCAAGCTGAAAATAACGAGACATCAGTCAATTTTAATGTCAGCTAATAAAAAACATTGAGAAAATTCTTCAAAATAACACAAATTATTTTAGCACTGGAGAAAAACTCAAATGTCAAAACAGATCTTTGTTTTGTTTTTTAAATGATTTCATTTTTATTTTTTAACAAGTGTTCTTAATATAATTAAATTGACCTTTCCAAGAAACTTGACCTGCCATTGAAATTTATGAAGCAATATAAAATTATATATATATATATAGATATATATATATATATATATATAAAAATAAAACAAATTTCAGTTTTGTTGAATATGGCAAACTTTAAGACTCACAAATGATGTGTCTACACCCAAGTTGAGTCTGAAGTAGTATTTTCAGAGGAAACACTGTCCGCAAGATGCGTCTCATTAACATTCACAAATTTTATCAACTGACTGAGTGAGCATATATATAAGTTTTGTTCAAACATTTACAAGATACATATGAAAAAAAAAAAAAAAAAAAAAAAGTTTTTTTTTTTTTTTTTTTAACTCCCTCAGAAATGATAATATGAATAGTGTTCCAGATGTTCCTAGCCCCATTTAAAGGATACCAAATCATTGGATTGTCTCACTTATATATAACTAAAGTTCACCTAATACAAGACCCAAGAGCCACTCAGTGTAGACTGTTACTGAATGAAGTATGTGATATGAATGTAAGAAGAGCAAGTAGGAAGTGAAGATTGCAAAGATATTGCAGATAGATAACTATTGACCTTAGATTTGAAAAGGTTAAGATTGTAGTTTTCTGGGAAGAATCCTTACAGAATTCTATTTGACTAAGTAGAGGTTCTTGTGAAGTGGCTTCTGACCAAAGACAGGCATAGATAATGGGGGTCAGTTCAATGCTGTGGCAGTAGCAAGGTGGGTCTAGGCTATAAAGGTCTGAGCTGCTAGCACAAAAGAATGGAGCAACAGCAGAACATTTGCAATGGAAGTAGTGATAGAGTAGCAATAGCCTTACTATGATGTGTCTGTTGGAAACGAGTTGTAGGGCGAAAAATAATTAATCACCATGTAAACATTTTCCAACCGTCAAATCTGAAATGTGAGGGCTGTGCAGATCCAGCCCAGATATGGCAGCAGTACACCATTTTTGGTCCGATTTGAATCTCTGGCAGAAGGAGTAAGGTACTTTCTGGAATAGTACAAAGAGATGACCATCTTTCCAGCATTTTTAATGGTGGCCATATATTTTTCCCCCACATGAGGTTCAAAGCAAAAAGCCTTATGGAGAGTGCAAATATTACTGCCAGGAGTAAATTCAGGGTCTGTTTGGTAATGATAAAATGTTACCAGATTGGTTTTGAAAGTATTAGATGTTACAAGCATGTTTTCCCCCTATTGAGCTGTAAGAGCTAGATCAGAGGGACCAGCTGCCAGGCTCTGATCAACTCAATTTTATTAATAATAAAATAAAATAGTACACTTATCTTTATTTAAATCTATAGTCAGAGTTTCATAGATTTTTTTCATCCAATACTTAGCACATTTTTTGTAAAACTACTGAGTTTGTTTATTTTCCTTTTCTCTATAATAAAAAACGATAAATTGTTTTAAAATAATTTTGCTAATCATACAATAATAATGTATTAGATATAAATGTAAAATTTTTTCAATTATAATTATTAAATGTATTAGATTTTAATGAAACATTTTAATTTTAAAATCTTATTAATTAATATTTCAACATTAAATTTATAGTATCCCGATCTAATTGTTTACCAAACTGTTGAGATGATTTACATGCAGCAAAATACTACTTTTCAAACAAGAGTTTGTGCAATTAGTTAATCTAGTGAAGAGTTCCAATTATTTAGAAGTTACATATTTTTTTTAATAAATATTTGTTGATGATTTCAGTTATATTTAGTAACAAAACACTTAAATTCATTTTAGTATAATTACAGTTTATATTATAGATGGATATATATATATATATATAGATATATATAGATATACGCACACACCACTGGTCAAAATCTTAAGAAAACAACAAACATTGAAAAAAGAATGTTTTTGGTTGGTCATAAAGATAAGATCATGTAGGAAAAGAAAAAAATTACTGGACAAAAATCTTTTCGAATTAGTGTGTTCATAGTTCATTTCCAGCATTAAATTTCAGATGTTAAAATGGTTATGGGTAAAATTGTAATGAAGTTTGAACAGGGCAGGATTGTTGAACTTCAAAGAAAAGTGTTCACAATGAGCCATTGCAAATAAAATTGGCTGTAGGAGAACTGTTATTGCTAACTTCATGAAAAATCCAGATCCATATGCTTCTTTAAAAAAGCAAAAAAAAAAAAAAACAAAAAAAAAACAGAAAATCAAGCAGTCGCCACAGTAAATTCTCACCATTTATAGACAGACGCATTAGGCGAGAAGTTAAGAGAGATTCAAGCTTAGGATCAAATAAAAGCAAATACAGATGCTGAATGCAGCTCTCTAACAATTCAACGTCATTTAAATAAGAAAGGATTTAAGAACATAAAACAGCTGCAGAGGCCTCGCCTTCTTTCTAGTCATAAAACCTCCCATTTACAATTTGCTTCTGATTATCAAACTTGGGATGTGGATAAATGAAAGAAAGTATTGTTTTCAGATGAGAAAAAATTCTACCTTGATGGTCCAGATGGTTTTCAGTGTTATTCACATGCAAAGATGTCCAAAAGAAATTTTCATCAAACAGCTGCTAGTTATACTGACATGTAAGGCATCACTAATTACTGAAGGTCCTTGTCTGTGTGGAGAAAACTGGACAACGCTCAAAAGGTTGAAGGAGTTTCTTTTTTGGAAAACATTCAGGTTTTGAGCATCCACCATACCCTCCAGATCGAAACACAATGGGGAATATTTGGGGATGGCAAAGGATCTTTATAACCATGGATTGCAATCTGAACTGGGGGATGCTCTTTGTACTGCAGTTTATGCATCCTGGGCAAACAACCCAAGTACCCTCATGCAGAAGTTAATGAGTATGCCAAAGCAAATTTTCAAAAATGGAGGATATACTGACAGCTGTGATAATCAGGTCAAATGAGGGTGAGATTCCAGAACATGGGAAATGTTCCAATGAAAGTGGGCATAAGCAATACATGCCACAATTTTGATTGGCCCACTAATAAGAGGTGGGCTCGGATAGATCTGTTCATCTCCCCCATCTGATACAAGGTCATTATGTTTATTGGGTTCTTGTGGGCTTTCCTTCCTCCACTTTGATGCATATGGCACAAGACCATTGATCAAGTATTGTTATTGGCTAGCAGCACAATTGCTAGCACCCCCATAAAAGTAAACGCTGAAAGAGCAGAAATAAAATCAAACTGGTCTCGTCGCTAGTAGACCAACACTCTCTGCTGGATGACTGATGCCTCAATCAGCTAAAAACCTGTTCTCTATGCCATTTTTTGAACTCCTTTTATCAGTTGCTGTCATTTAATAATTGAAAAACTCTGGGCCATTTAGCAATAGCCACATAATCAAACTCTTCCTTATGACCACTAGTCAACCACTTCCTCCCAATTCAAGAATTCCTTATACTGGGAAACTTCTTCAAAACAGTTTTGTTTATGTATTCATGATCTTAATCCTTGTACCTTAAATAAAAGTTGTTATTTTTACACTTGTTAATAAATGTTGTTGAAGTTAATTAAGTTTACTGATGATTTTAGTCTTTCACAAGACAGATTAGTCAAGCCTGATCTTCAACAGTTCTTCACTGATATTCCTGCAGATTCAAGGATTGGTGAAGAGCAGGCTCGCCAGCTGCAAACCAAAGCAAGAGTGGCATTCAGTGAAGTACACAGCAACAGGACCCCAACCTGTGTTGAACTACAGACAATTTGTACAAATATTAAAATAAGTAGCTAAACACAAGATTAAGACACACAAAATACTTCTGGCTCTTCTGTTAGTTGAGGAAGTGAGAAATTTAAAGCATTACTATTAATGATGAAGAACTTTAAAGAACGTAATCTATTTTGGGGGCAGCAGCATTTATAAACTTTCTACCTTTCTATTACAGGTGCTGCTTCACACACACATTCACAAAAGTATGACAGTGTAACAAGGCAAGATGAAACAGAAAGAATGGAATCTATTTTAACCAAACCAAACAAAAAGATTCTAAGAGCCCCTTTTGAATGGTGTGTATAGAAAAATTCTTTGCATCTTGACAACAGAATCAAAAGCAGAGAAAAGAAGATGGTTGGATTAGACAAATTTCAAATTCTTTTAAGATTCATTTTCTTTTTTTTTCTTTCTGGAGGAGAAAAATCTGAAGACTACTGAGAGAATACAAAGAATTCAATATCATTTTTCCAAAGATGTAAATTGGTTGAAAGATATTGCAGACATAGACATTATATACAATGTCTACTCTTGTATTGATCATTTCATTATTCAAGTTCTTTATTTTTTTGCAGCTGAAATGAAAGCATTTTTTAATTTATGCACAATGACCTAATAGCTAGAACTTTAAGATATTGAATAAAGAAAATGATTTCAAATTCTCATAGCTGGCCACTAGGATCATCTGGGGTTAATGTCCTCAGCAAAAGTATAAACCTAAATTTATTTGTACTTTTATCTATTAGCACCAATAACCTTGACCTTATTTATACACTATCTGATAGTGTAGGAAACCTTTTACAGAGTTTACTGAGCATGGCCAAGTGGTTAGTATGTTTGCTTTCCAACCATGAGACCTGGGTTTGAATCTTATGGTCAATTTATCAGAAAAGTGACTTTTTGATGACATCAGCCTGGGGAGATAATCCCAGGATGCTGCACATTTGGAATGTTTCTGAAAACCATACAGCGCCCGTAAGTGAAATTGGGTAGACAGAACTATTTGGGAGCTGTCGATGGTTGTGTTATCACAAAGTCTGAAGTCATCGTGACTGAAGGTTTGAGCATACTGGCCTTGTTCAGACTGTTGATCATGCTAGATAATGTGATCTCTCCCAAAAACTTTAACTAATTCTGCTCAACATAGTTGCAGTGTATACCACATGTGAGCTCCGTGGTTGTTGAACAAACACAAATGTACCCGAGCAGGCGTTTGCAACAAGGATTGGCTAAACACCCTAGTACACAAGCATACTTGGATATGATCAGCCAGCCAGCCACCATCAGTTCTACTATATGTTAGTGAATGTGGGACAATCTCAGATGAAGACACCTGAAGCAACAAAGATGGTTCTAAAAAAAAAAAAAAAAAAAAAAAAAAAAAAAAAAAAAAAAGGAGGATGCTGAGAATACCATGGACTGAACATGTGAGCAATGAGAAAATTCTACAGACAATGACAAGTAAAACAACACATTTAACAAAGATACAGCTGAAATTTCTGAAGTACATGAGGAAAGAAGGCTTGGATATTTTGATACTCAGATTCAAAGTAAGGGGTCTGGAGGAAAGCAACACACAACCTACTTGGTGAGCTTCAGCAAATGAATAGTGGAGCAGGAAATTATAAAAGTTATTAAGAGCTACAGAGAACAAGAAATTGTGGAGAGCCATGATCGCCAATGAAGGGACACAGCACATAGAAGATAAGACTCAGAAATTTGCTTATTACACACATGGAACTGGGGAGCAAAATATGTTCCAGGTGACTAGTATAGATAGCTGGTGCTTGACATCTGTTCCCTGCATACAAGTGTGTGTGTGTGTGTGCATGTGTGTATATTCTACTAATACACAATGAACAACATGGAGATATGATGACAGGTTTTCCAGACAGGATACTATCTGAAGCACAAATCACCATGGGAAAAAAACTTGCTCATTCCATGAGTGGGTCTCACCTGCCATATTGTACCAACAACAGACATGGAATCACCTCCTAAATTTTTATTCAACCTGTTTTGTGTACACACATAAGAGTAGAAAAGCAGTTCCAATGAAATTGCAAAATGACAATACTCAGAATAGAATATTTTGAGACATTTAAGATACAAAACAAGATTTCTTTTTAATTAGCATTGTTTAAACAAAACTGGTTCTTCAATATGTTTTCCCTATTAACAAAACATCATTTACCTACAAAAGAATGAAAAGAAAAATATATCTTCTGTTAACCTGGGAGGTATATATAGATATATATAAAATCTATCATGCTAAAAACAAATCTCATATGTTCATAATTACAAAATAATTGGATTCATATTTAATGCTGTATGAATTGTGAGTGCATTTATTTTTTTCTTTAATTTTTACTTTCTTCTTCATCAATAATTAAAAGAAATCTAAGATAATAGTGAGTGTTATTAACAATAGTAATTTTTTTTGTTTTTGTTTTTGGGGGTTCAGATGTATCTTATTCAGTTAATCTGAAACTTGCCCTTAATGAAAAGTAGAAACAGCTGGGCCAAAAAAAAAAAAAAAAAAAAAAAAAAAAGAGACTGTGGCTATCCCCCTGACCACAAGGCTGAAGTGATAAAGATGACATCACTCAAGAGTCTCAAATAAAAGCTGTTTGTGTTTGTCATCCATTCCCATAACTACCTTTTCTAGGAGATGCTTGGCTTTAATGAAAAACTCTCCAGGAAGACAAGTGATAAATATAGATAACCATCCATAGTGTACACTTTCTAACAGGAGAAGATAAATGTGTAAGCCTTAGTGAGAGCAAAAACAAGTGGGAAGATTTAAAAAAAATAAAAAACAAAAAGGTACTGGTTTTATTTGGTATCTTCCTCTATCATAAATTCTCGAGACTCCAAGTGACCCCCCATCCAAAATCTAGTATCACTCACTCCAATAATCATTTCAGCTTTGCTCAAAGCACTTGCTTTCATCTTTCAGTTACTGATAAAATGATCAATTTCATGATTTTAAATGACACTTTAATATGATTGAACCACAAACACAAAAATAAAAAATATATATTAATGAAATTTAGAGATACATCGACTAAATTTGTTATTAAATTTTATTCAATTTCTGGAAAATGCATAAAAAACAAATTTATATTTATAAAAACATTAAAACTAATTTAGATGAGCATCAAGATCATTGTATCTTTTTGTTACCAATTCAATTTTATTTTGGGTTAATGATGTTCTAAGTAACAGAACTTTTTTTTTTTTTTTTTAATGCAAAAAGTCTATAACGACTTTTGAAACTGCTAACAGACATTTGCAGCAAACGCCAAAACAAAGCTTTTGCATTCAGAAGAGAGACAAGAGAAATCAGAACAAGCACATCAAAGTTGGGTACTAGCAAATTTTCAGATTAAGACTTGGAAAGCTAATTATCCATTATTAAAATAATACTGAAGTTTTATTTGTAAGCATTATGATGTCAATCATGCAGTTTCCAGGGTTTTTTTTTTCTTTTTTTTTTTTTTAAAAAAAAAAAAAAAAAAAAAAGAAAAAAAAGGGAGATGATGGAAGAAGCGGGGTGGAGCAATGAAATAGGGACAACAAAGCGAGGGGGTGTTACAAAGTGAAAAACCAGTAGGCAGAGCAAAAGAAAAAAAAGTTTGAGGGTAATATAGAAAAAAACGTAGGAACTCCAAGAGGACAACTGCCACCTAAAAAAAATGTGAGCACCAAAAGGCCAACTCCCCACACACACCCCTCCCTGCAAAAAAAATGGTAGTGTTGAAATAGCATGTCTATCTCCTCTCCCCCAAAAAAAGAGGCACCAAAAAGGAATTTAAAAACAAGAAAAAAATTTTAAAATGGAGATAAAGATTTTGTGAAGATTGTTAATTGACAAATCAAACTGATATAAAAACTAATCAAGAAACTAATCCTGGAATTGATTAAAGTTTTATTTGTCGTCTATAAAGTGGTCCTAATCTGTCGTCCATAAAGAGGTCCTAATTTGTTCTATATGTTGTGATTGAAACATTAAAAATGATGAGAATGGATCTACTGCTATAGAACATCACTGAATGAAAAGCTCCAAGATTAAAGAAAGAACTTTACTGAAAGGTTAAGACAGGCTTCACACAATGCTCAAATCCAGTCACAAGTAAAGAGAGAAGACTGAGGCTTTTCTTGAAATGTTGATATTTCTAACAAATCATCCTTTATATATATATATATATATATATATATATATATATATATATATTTATTAAGTGAAATGAGTAGTATTGCCAGAGTGTAAAATGCCAAGATTAATTTTACAGAATGAACAAGTGACACCACCATTCAAATGTCATTGGAGATGTGTCCTTAACAAAGGCTCAGGGAACAACCATCCATCATACTGTCAATTTTCAAGAGAAAACAGTAAAACAAAGACAAAAAAGCATAATAAAGAGGATATAAAATAGGAAAAAGAAATAATAGTGACAGTGACTGAAAGAAAATTACAGAAGCTGAATGCAAAGAGGAACAATTTAAGAGAAAGAAGAGATGAAGATAAGTTTTGGGTGGAGAACAAAAAAATATAGTGAAAAGATGGAATGGGTAGTGATTCAGTAGGAGGAGATATTACTCCTAAAAATGTTTGAATTAACAATAAATTGCTTTAAGAACATGAAGTCCATATTGGAGGAGACTGATCTACTCTAAGTGGCAAAAGACAAGTGGTATTCAAGAAGAAAAAAAATGACCTAGGCACCAAGCGAAAATATCATGTTCCAGAGCCTTGTCTACTCTCTCCTGATTCTCATCTCTCTCACTTCAGCTCCTGAAGGTAAGCATCCTGACTTATCAAATTAGGCTAACAACTTTCAAATGAAAACCAGTTGTATAAACATTGGCTGGTTCCAATACAATCACCATTTTAAAATTCATCATATCCAATGTTAAAATATAGACTCACAACTTAAATTTTCTTTAGTTAATGGGGAGAAAAGAATTCTTTTTACCAGTTTGGTTGTAATGACCGTTAGGAATTGCAATATGCGAGTAAATATTTCGTACTCTATTAGTGTTTACCTGAACATTTATAAAATGCACCACACCCCAAGATGCTCTGGTTCATCTCGATAAAATACTTCCAGAGTTTATAATTATTTAATTATAAATTATAATTATTACAAGAACATGACTTAAACAGAATACTCCTAAAAGAGAGGTACAATTCAGGGCTGGTTCTATGCAGCTCAGTTGATAAATGATAGCTTCTTCTGCTCAGAGGAACACAGGTTCAAATCCTGCTGGAGAGAGTAAATTTTTCTTTAATAAGATTTCTCAAACATTCAGACTGGTAGATGAAAATAAATAATCAGAGCATATACTCTGATAGATGAGTATCCACTAAAAATAACATTTAAAAAGTGATATATATATGAGAGAGAGAAGATTAATGAGTAAAAGTTTTTCACTTAGCTGATTGATATTACCTTCAGCATCCTGACTCCAGAGTTCCATATGCAAATCTGTCCATCCACTCTTCAGATGAGTATCAGCAATTTACTGATTATATTTTTTTCTATTTTTTGCCTTTTTATACAGCCACTCATATCCAAGGATGCTCAGCTACTAAGGCGGCTAGCCAATCCCTGTTGCAGATGCCTGCTCAGGTATATTTGCGATTGTGCAACATCCACACAGCCCATTTGTGATTTATACTGCAACTATACTGAGAAGACCTTGGTTACAGTTTCTAGGAGATAGCATGAATAAGGCCAGCACACTCAAGCCCTTGGTCACAATGACTTGTGACTTTGTGCTAACACAACCATTGACCCACTACCCCAAAGTGTCCCATCTACCCAATTTCACTCACAAGACTCGAGTAAACATGGTATGGTTTTCAGATATTTTCCAAAGGTGCCAGACACGGTGATTGCTTCCTCCAGATCTATAGCATCAAGTCAGCTTCCTGACAAATTGAACATAGTGAGATTCGAACCCAGGTCAAGTTCAGAAAGCTAACATTCTAACCCCTCAGCTATATATTACATGCATACAAAGCAGAGAGAGAGAGAGAGATTCTGACAAAGCAGGTATATAAAGCTTCAACATATATTTTTACCTATCCCTTGGCACAATTTTTTTTAACTGATAAAGCTTCCTTTGAAATTTTGTTGCATCTAATTTTCCTTTTTCAACTTGAGAGTGTCTGTTAAATATTGAATAATGATGATTATGCTGAAGATGTAAGTGTAGTAGTAGTACAATCACAGACCCAGTAAAAGAAGAGACTGTATCATTTAATAGGATAACATTTGAAACTTTCCTTTCAGCAGGCAAATCTGGCATCACTCACAACCTATACTTAATTAGTCATGACAAGAGTAACAGTCAATCTCATTTGAGAGTCATACATTAATTATAACATACATTAATGAAATTAACTAAATTAATTTTTTATACATTTCACTGTAGATTTGTGAATGGTGCAACTACCTTTAATATTTAAGGTAGAGGACTTAAAAAGGATGCTTACTTATTTTTGCAAATAACAGAAGAAATGTGGAGGAGACAAACATGAAAATATGTACTATGAAAATGAATTCTTTGAAATGCATTCTGGTTTCCCACACTTAGTATAGCAGTGATGTACTGGGGAGGGGGTGTCTGATATTTTGTAATGAGATTAAATGAGTACAATGTGTATTTCTATAGCAAATTAGCTAATAATGAGAAGACAAAGTTTAACGGGAAGGTTTGATGTAAAGAAAGCATTTAATCCATAAAATGTTTCCCTTCTTCATTTCCCTCTTCCAGGTTTTTATGCTCCTTCCTTGTGATAAGCTGTTCTGTAGACATATTACTTCTTATGAAATTTCTCAAATGTTTACTTATCTTCTAGCCAAAGACAGATTAGAGAAAGTTGTAAAGTTTTCTCATAAGAGAATATGAGTGGAGGAGACAAGAAAGAAGAAAAAAAAAAAACATTTTAAATAAAAAAAAAAAAAAAATAAATAAATAAATAAAAATGAGATATAAATCAAAGGAAAAAACTGAATAATTCTTTTTAATGTTACTGAAAGGAGTCAGAAAAATTAGTGATTATGAAAAGGAAAATTTTTTAATTCAGTATTTCTCATCCACCACACACAGGCTTAGTCACATAATGTTGAAACACCAGTTCCCATACAAACACTGAGATTAAGCAACGTTGCACCTGGTCAGTACCTAGATGGGTGACTACTTGGGAATAACAGGTGCTGTAAGCTTGGATGTGCAAGTGGTGTAATGGATAATGGTTTGGTAATTGTTAATCAGAGAGCGCATAGTTGGGTTCATTATATTTACTTATGCACAAATACCCTTGGGAAAAGTATGAACTCACCACTTCTCCCTCCCCCCCCCAGATATGGGTTTATTAGTAAAAACTTGTATCACTAAAACAACATATATATATATATATATATATATGTGTGTGTGTGTGTATAATAAAAAGTATTTAGATTTCAGTATTAAATGATCCATAGAGATATTGATGCCTCTAAGCAAAAACAACCAACCAACCCACAGAATATCTATATAACTGGGATGAGTGTTTGCATCTTTACTAAAGCAAATAGTTTCATGAACAAACATTCAAATTTGTTTTTTTGTGTTTTTTTTTTTTTGTATGCATATTGAATCCAGAGAAAGGTTTAACACATTGGCTGCTACACAACCCACCAGTGCGTCATGTTGGTATGTCTGCCAAATCCTACACAACCCTCCTGTGGGTGGTTTTCCAATTTCTTTTCTATGAGGATTATTCAAAGTGGGATGCTACGATTGATTGCTTATGTGATCATGGGACACAAGAAACATTTTTTATCCCCCAAAAAATTTAAATATTTTTGAATATAGAAAATGAGAGCTAGTATCAATGTAATACTTGTATACTGGAAATTTTCCAACAACCCACAGGTGGGTCATGTGGGACTCTGAGCTGTGAAATGAAAGGTACTGAATGACACACCAGTAGGTTGTTGGTAATAAATACCACCCATGATATCCTTACCCATATATGAAACGAGTCGCTTGTACCAAAATTAATTAAGATATAGTGTTGGAACAAGGGAAACGAGACTTTGAAGCCAACATGTTAAACATGAAAAACTTTTGTCATTGTTACAGTTATCATTTGTAACCATATGGAGTAAGATTACAATTATCAAGCCAGATAATAAAAACATTTGTATGTTTTGAAAAGTAACTTCCTGTGTTTCTCTGTAAAATATATTCTCGACTTTTCACAGTATTTCTTCATCAGAAGAAATGAAGTTTGTTTATATTGAGTTCAATTTTTATATATTTTTATGAAGTTAGTGCAAGCATAAACCCTGGCTGTCTACAAAATGAATGTTGATAAATGTGAATAATGGCAATAAATTTTTAATGGGCAAGGAAGATTGTAAAAAAGACATTTATTACTTATGCATTTCATTTGTTTTATCTTGGTAGATAGTTATGTCGAGTGAACTGAAATTGTTTCATTAATCAGAAAATCCCAACTACAATAAAAAGATACAGTTATGCTTTATGTAGACTAATTTAATCAACAGTTACCTAAACATAAGAATGTACACAGGAACAATAAGCAGTCTGGTTTCTTTAGCACTCTCTTAACTGAAGCAATTATATGGGAATTAGTTATTCATACAATTTTTTTCATAAAAATTCTTTAACTTAGTGTGTGTGTGTGTGTATATATATATATATATATATATATAGAGAGAGAGAGAGAGATAACTTTTGTATTTAGGCACAACCCCTCTCTTTTATACAAGTTTCATTAAAAATGACTGATTAAGTTTTAATTTTTCTTGTGTACTTTTAATTTTGTTCTTTTCTGGATGTAAATTAGGTAGAAACTGCCCAGATGTTTTGGATGTCCAAGAGCTTTCAGCTATACTTTTATCCATTATCAAGGATGATTATTAATTTATTTTTATATATATATATATATAAATATATATATAGCTCTTTTTTTTTTTTTTTTTTTTTTTTTACATTAAAAAAAATAATATATAAGAAAGACAAACGGAAAATTTTTAGTCAATGCCTTTCATCCTCTGATGGACGATTTTGCAAAATGTATTTATGAAGAGAAGTAAACATGTCATTAAATTTAAAAACTCATAAATATAGTAAAAGTCAAGGTAAATTCACCAACAATATTTACTTCCATTTATTAGACATGAAATTACATCACTTTAAAAAACCCTCATCAATATAGAGCAGGTCAGAAGCCACCAGAGTTAAGCAAAATGTAACTTTTGTCTATTCATGTTGTAATTTTACAGATATGATTTTAATTTTATCTGAATTTTCAGGCACAAACTATTTTTTTTTTTTTTTTTTTTAAGTCAATTCACATTTTTTCCATATCTTACCAGTTGACTATAAAAATATTGAGGTATTACAACTTACTTATAATTTGTGATTACTACTTGGTTTGATGTAACTGGGTTTCATGCAACAAGGAAAAAAAATATATTTATTTTTAGTATAATATATGTGAATTGGGATTAAATATGGATCAGAATTGGACAAAATAAGACAAAGAACAAATAGTAAATGTTAATCAATCTAACATGTTGCACTTTTATTAAAGCTCTAATCCGAGAATGTGATGTGAAGAAAAAGAAACAAATTCTGGTATTTTTTGTATTTGATTTTCATTGGTTAATCAGCTTTGACAAATCAAATACACATAGAACCTGATTAACCAATAAAAAATCAAACAAAAATAAAAATACCAGAATCTCTTTTTCTTTATATCACATTCTCTGATGAAGCTTTAATAAAAGTGAAAGATGTTAGATTGATAAACCGTTTCTTATTTGTTTTTTATCTTATGTATAAGTCAACACTATGGTGACAGCCAATGGCCTGAATATTGCATTCAGGTATGAAACAGACTGTCGCCATTTGGTGGCGACCTCAGTGTTCCCTTTTATATTTACACATTCTCTATCCCTGATATTGAGCAGCACCTTTACCCATAAATATAGCATATACTTTAAAAATAAATTTATATAATATATATATATATATATATATATATAAGTCAAACTTGACTTGTACAAAACCACACCTGCCTGTACCAACATACCTTTAACAATAAAAGAAGCATTTTATGGTCAGATGCAATCCAATTTCTTACCCAGTGTAGACAGATACTTCAGCTAGTGTTTTTATCATTTGATATCCAGACAGTTTCCACCACATCCCCTCACATTTCAAAGATAATATACCATTATTTAAATTATTACCTGTGAATTGTAGACACTTGAATACTTATATCCACACATCTGTGGCTATGCAGAATTTACATTTGTTTTTTTGTTTTTTGGTGGGGTAGGGGTTGTTTTTCTATCACTTTGTCCAGTGACTTGTGTTAAAGAGAGAAGGAGTGCTGGGTGACATGGAAGTGTGAGGTGTGAAGATTGAAGTTTCCCAAAATGTCATGCAAATATAGATGCAGACAAAACTGGTAAAATACAAAGCAAAAAAAAAAAAAAAAATATAGAACAAAGCCAGGAGGTGGGGAAAAAATTCTGTTCACTAATTAAATCTTTCTTTCTTTTTTAACAGTAGATTTTGTTGCTTATTTTACACCAAGAAAAGGGAGTGGCTTTGAAAAGAGAGGTTGACTACTTTCCATCAATAATTCTTTAAATAATCACCACAATATCATTTACTTACAAGCTGTTTATGGAAATTCAGCTATATGGATAGTGTAGTAACAGATGACAGATAATACAATATAGAAATAGCAAAAGAATACCTTCTGGAAATTAAGCAAAGGAATAAGAGATAAGAGATATTTTGTATGAAACAGTGCCAATATTTAATCTCCTTTATGGCAGTAAATACTGGACAATCTCTTCACAAATGAAGAAACATGAAGTGACCGAGATGCTTCTATTACCAAATTCTAAGAATTTGAAGCAGAACAGGTAAGTTTTAAGGAAAATAGAAACTGCACAAAAACTAATAATTACAACCAAAAAGAGACTGTCAAAATAATTTATACACATAATGAGGAAAGCAGGCTTGGAGAATTCAATACCCACAGGACATTGACAGCAAGAGAAGCAAGTAGGAAACAGCAAGTAACCTACTTAACGAGTTTGTGTGAATAGATGGCAAAGATGAAGGATGGTAAAAGTTAAAAAAAATTAGAACAAAAGACCGTAAATTGTGGAGAGCCATGATTGCTCACATTCTGAAGAGACAGGACATAGAAAAGATGTCCATGATATTACAGTTAATAGTTGTTAAAGAAATAAAAAATAAATGTACATAACAAGTACATTAGTAGAAAGATAATGAAATACTTATCACTGTTTAAAAGTGTTCAGCCCAATGACTTCAATACTCCATCACTAAACAATTTTACTTTAATTTGGTGCTAAAATATTTTCAGTATTTTATAAGAAAAAACTTATTAAATACTTCATTTGTAATTCTCTTACTTGCCTATTTTTTATTCTTTTAGTAACTTATCACAATCTGTTCATTGTGCACTGAAAAATTAAAAAACAGATTGTTGATCAAGAAATTAAAAATACTATACTAGATTTGATGATTGATCATTTGATAAAGAGAATTTTTTTTTTCTTTTCTATGTGCCATATTCCTTCAGGTTGTTGGCGATCATGACTCTCCACAATATCCTGTCTTTTGTTGCCTTATGAATTTCGTCTGTTATCTCTCCTAAACCTTGTCCTGCTAGCCATTCACACAAGTAGATTATGTTCTGTGAGTGTCAAATTTTCCAAACCCTCTTTCCTCATTATGAGTCCTAGAAATTTCAACTGTCTTTCTAATATTAAGTGTCATTTTTTTATTATTATTAAGAAAGAAAAAAAAAAACAATTTGAATCTTCACATTTTTATTGAAATCTATGGAGGAAATAAATTTAAAAATGGAGAGGAAAATTAACGGGAGATAACTGATAACTGACATCCATTAGACATGGCACGTGGAACTAGGACAGTCTACTCCAGCGAGCGAAATAAAGGGTTCAGTTCAACATTCCAACCACCTGAAGAAGGAGTGTACAACAGCCAAAATGTTGTAATAAATATGGTGACAAGTATGAGGACAATAATCCGAATAATGTTACATAATACCTGATCTCAGAAATATAGATAGATACAGAATATATTTTCTAATAAATCTAGTATAAACAAACTGAAATGGACAAACAATTTAGATTTGAAATTTTATTACCTTAAATGCAGACTAAACTAAAATTAACCAACAGCAGGTAACATTGCTTATCAGGCGTGTATATTGTGAAGTAAGCTCACTGAAAAACTTAAAATTTATAGAATTATAGACGGTATAAGAAGAAAAAAAAATCTTGTCCACAACATAAAAAAAAAAAATCTAATGCAAATCTAATTTTCGCAACATTGATTGGCCAGTGACTTAACCAATCACTTCCTTCTTTTATGTACCATGTCCTTTCTGGACATCATGGCACTTCACAGCTGTCTTTTGTAGCTCTTAATAAATTGGCTTTTTGCTATTTCTTGCAAACCCTGTTCTACCATCCATTTACTCAAGCTCATCAAGTATGTTACGGGATGCTTTCCTCTGTCCCCCTCAATTTATCCTGCGAGTATCAAATTTTCCAAACCCTCCTTCCTCATTAAATGCCCTAGAAATTTCAACTGCCTCCTCCTGATGTTAAGTATAAGTTTCCTTCTGGTTTCCATTTTCTCTAAAACCTTGCATTGCTCACATATTCAGCCCATGGTATCCTCAGCATCTTACTGTAGAACCACATTTCTGTTGCTTCAATAATGCTTATAATGTAAACAAAACACTCCTTAATTTGACCTACAAACAAAAAGGAAAAAAATGCATTCTTCTATATTCTTTATATCAACCTCTTAAACGGTATAGATGTGTATACATGTTTTTAACGAAAGTGTCATTTTTCAGACATGGACAAATAAATACATCCAGAAGATAATGTTCAAAAACCAGCTACAGATGTGTTTCTATGTCAATCTTGATCCTTTTTATGCCCTTCTGAGCTAGAAGGGAGTCCAAATGTCAACTTTTATGTCTCTTAGAAGTGTTTGCCACCACTTGAGTACTTCAAGCTACCTCAGTTTCTTAGCTACTATATTAAAAACAAAAAATTCACATGGAAATGAAACATATTTTCCCCAAAATAATTGGCAGGGAAGGGGTTAAGATGATGAAGAAAAGAAAAATCAATAAGGAAAAGTCATTTTATTGCCAACATGATCTTTCAGAATATATAAACTGGGGAGTGGGGGTGAATGCATATTTTTATGAACATCTTCACAAATATTGAGAGCAAAATCAACAATATGCAACAAAGGCTTTTACAGTCTTATCTACAGATGAAGGTACCCAGACAGGATTAATAATGTTAATCCTTGATCCATTGTAAGTGAAAGATGAATGTGCAAGATTGAATTTTGTAGCCTATAAGAGATGATTTTTACAAGTTACACTGCATGGATTATCTTTGTACGAGAACCAAACAGCCTGTCTTAACTACATGTTTTTAGTTTGTTTTTTTTTTGAGTCAGTAAATATTTAGTAGCTTGAACAACTACAAGAAATTCTTCAACAAATATTTGTTTGGAAACAATATACGAAAATGGAAGAGAGAAACAAGATTAATTTGTTGGTAAAGATTAAAAATATAGGGTCTGAAGTATTTTTTCTGTTAATTCACCAAAATAAAAAGATTTTATATTTACTAAAATTCACACCAAAATCTCCCAGTGCAAGGCCCTTTCATTGCACTCTGGTTGGGTTGATCTTTGCAATCACCCCAAATGTGGACGACTCATATGTGCTATTCCTAAGTGTGGGATCCACGTTTATGCTCACCCCAATAAACAAGCCTGAAACAGATTTTTTTTTTTGGTAAATTGCAAAAATATTCCTTATAAGCACCTTGAATATCATCCAGATTTAGAAAATATAAATACCTCCCTAATTTTTGGTAATTTTGTTTGAGTTGTTACAAAGCAAGCTAAACGAATTTTGTTTTAAAATTTATAATTTTTTTCTTTTTTTTGGGGGGGGGGGATCTGCAATAAGTAACTTTACATTATTTGTGGTGAATTAATAGAAAAGATCTGGTCTGAACATTACATTGAAGCATGAAACTGACAATCACCATGCAGTTTTGATTCCTATGTCGACTTGAAAATATAACCAATTTTAAAACAAAAATATTACATACATACACACAACACACACAGAGTGCAATGGATAAATTGTCGTCTAATTTACACAAAAGTGAAAATAACACCGACATCTCATTTTAACAGATATATTTACCAAAGTTACACAAAAATATCTTGAAATACCAAAGAGTAAATTTATTCAATAAAATCGCCACTGGCTTCAACCACAGATTCCAGATGATTTCAGAATCTCCTGCAACTGTTCTAGATGAGTTCTTTGCTGAAGTTGGTGAGTGTTACCATAATTCTTTGCCTTCAGTTCCTCTTTGGTGTTACAAGGAGTTTTATTGCTTTCTTGCTCCATGGCATCCCACACATAATAATCAAGGGGTTGCAATCTGGGGAGTTAGATGGCCAGATGTTAGGAGTGATGTAACCACAGAAATTGTAAGAACCATAATTGGGTGCCTCAGCTTGTGTGGCATGGTGCAAAATCCTGTTGCCAAATATAGGGTCTTCCAGCAGCCACACTCTTGACCTACGACATCACTACCTCCTCAAGGCATTTGATATAGGTCTCCATTTTGAGTGTGAGGCCCTCAGCAAAAATTCCAGAGTTCTTTTCTTATAAGAATGATCAGTGTGAGTTGTCATACCTTCGTAATCACCATTAAACTCATCCAACTCTCTCTGAATCCTCTGCACTATTCTCAGATCGAAACCCAAATCTGAAATGTTGGTATTGGAGCCTCTGGCATGAATGCAAAGCAGTATAGCATGCCATCTCCAAATTTCTGGCAGAGTGAATAGCATCATGGTGCTCTTTTTCTCACATACTATACAGTGCAGTCAACAAAATCAAAAACAAATAATGTGTGGAATTAAAAATATAAAATAGCAACAATTTATACATCCCACCTAGTGTGTGTGTGTGCATATATATATATATATAAGAGATATATATATATATATATATATATATATATATATAAGAGATATATATATAAGAGATATATATATATACAAGAGATATATATAAGATATATATATATATATATAAGAGATATATATATAAGAGATATATATATATACAAGAGATATATATAAGATATATATATATATATATATATATAAGAGATAAGATATATATATATATATATAAGAGATATATATATATATATAAGATATATATATATATAAAGAGATATATATATATATATATAAAAAAAAGATATATATATATATATATAAAAAAGATATATATATATATATATAAAAAAGATATATATATATATATATAAAAAAGATATATATATATATATATAAAAAAGATATATATATATATATAAAAAAGATATATATATATATATAAAAAAGATATATATATATATAAAAAAGATATATATATATATATATATATATAAAAAAGAGATATACATATATATATAAAAGAGATATATATATATATATATAAAAGAGATATATATATATAGACAAGAGAGAAATATATATATATATATATATATATATATAGATATATAGATATACATATATATCAGAGAAATTTTTATTTATATATATAAGAGAGAAATAAGAACTAAAAAAAAAAACGACAAAGTTATGGTCTTGAAAGTACAATATACACACAACAGTATGATCATAATTAGAAAAGGAAATAAAAAGAAATAAATAGCTCTTGGCAATGGGCCAAATATTGTGAAACTATTTCCTTTCAGATTGAAAAGTTTTCTGAGAATATTTATTCATGCAAGTATAAACACAAGAATTTCTAATCAATGTCTCCAGAAGTCAAATAGTGCAAAATATCAATTAATTTTTTGAAATTATCCTTGGAGATGTAGAAGAAAAAAAATAATTTCACTGTTCAGTAGAGATATAAGGAGTAAGAAATAAAAATGCAAGTTATTTATTGGCTTAAATATTTCACATACTTTGGGAACCCATTGCTTATAAAAATTGCAAGCCTTGATAATCTCTTTCAGGTCTGCAACATAAGGCAGAAAAGTCTGATAATGTAAAGAATCTAAATTCCAATTTCGTTAACCAAAAAGTTCTTACATTTTAAGTAAAAACATTTTCTTTTATTTTTAACATTAATACTATTAAACATGTTTACATATTTAATTATCATCTGCCCTTTTCAGGCAGGTTTATAATTTTAAAAACTGAACCTTTTACCTTTCTCAGCAAAGAACTGCTTCAAGTACCTTTTAGCACTCTTCCAAGTACTGAATTTTGTAAAGATAATTCTGTAAAGACCAGAATAAACAGTAATCTGAAAGTTAAAGATCTGCTAAATAAGGCAGGTAAGTGTGAATGTTTTCCAACAAAGCAGTTAAAATCTTTGCCTAATCTCAATGGAAAAAAAAAAACAAAAAAAAAAAAAAAAAAAACAAACATGCAACCTAGAATTATGATGATGCAATATTATGCCCTTTATCTAAATTCTGAACATGTGCTTTCAGTTGACAAGTTGGCTTTCAATTGGTATAACTGGAAACAATACATGTTTGAATGAACCATTTGGTTCTCCTGAAGAAATTCATAACAGACTTCGTTTCTACAATATAGACAGCATTATATTTGAAGAGTAACTTTTGGTACAGTCAGGGGAGGCTAATCTTGACTGCCCAGTGACCTTTTATTTTTTGTAAAAAAAAAAAAAAAAAAAAAAAAAAAACAAACTAATTTTTAAAAAATAAAATAAAATTAAAATAGCGAGATGGAACAATTTTAAGTATCAAATTGAATGAAAATATGATCCAGTAGGTTGGGTTATTTTTTTCTTTTTTTTGGTGGGGGAGGGGAGGGATTGGGGTGGGGAGACATACAAAGGGACTGTACAAAATGATTTTCAGGGCTTGATTTGGATATTTTTGAATATGATGCTTGTTATCTCCTACATTGTATGATATTTCCTATTCTCAAGAACTGACTTTATTAGATTAGACAAACCTTTGCAAAACACTTGACAACTGAACAATGCCTTCTATATGAAAACAGAAACTATTGATGCATTTTCACCTTTCTTAAAATAAAGAGCATGATCTGCTGGAAATGGTCATTTTCTTCCATTTTCAATATTGGGGAGAAAAAGGCAGTCTGATATGACAATCTTTTAGAATGAAAATAGTTAGAATAAAATTGCTTTTGATTCTGATACTCTCTAATGATAAAACAGAATGAATATTTCATCCAACAGACACAAACACACATATATATATCTTTCACAAATACATTGTTATAGCACTGTTGGCCAGCCATGATGGCTTGTTTAGGGTAAAAAGAGATAAATGCCATTTACTGGAAAAAGTACATCACAAAATCAGTGATATTCTATGCTACACTTGTTCTCAACTAGCATTACGTAGTACAGGGTTGGTGGAAAAAACTCCCTATTGAAAATTACTTATAACTTTTTGTGAATATCACCACATTTGCATGAAACCACATATACTGCAACCCATAAAATGATCAAATTTCATTGCTAATTTCTGTATTTATTTTTTAATTTCTATGGGTTTTTTTTTAATTATTTTTATAAAATGTGGCAGTTCATGGTACAAGAACAGATATGGTAGCACAGTGTTCATGAACTTTGTGGTTCAGTAGATAAGAAATAGTCATTCCTCGCTGATAAGTACAGGATCTGTGGTAGACACCCACAGAAACGATTGTCCTTCAACATCCAAATTGGAAGAAAATGTGCAAAAGATACAGAAAAATGTTTTGTATTTTACTTCTGCTATTATTCAGTTAAAAACAAAATATGTTATGAGAACTGAACAGTAATTAATAAAGTTATTAACAATTTTAAATAGTTTCTTTCCACTTACTCTGTAGCTAGTTTACAACAGAAACACTAGGAAATGACATTTTCTGAAGTCTTGAAAATATGCTTGTGTGACTTGATAGCAGGTAATGTAAATTTCATAAAGATGTATAAATATGTCTCCATAGCAGTGGAAGTGCTAAAAAAATCTCTATAAAAATTGTTTGGCAGTATAACATTATGTAAAACATCAATAAGGATTCTTAGAAAAATACATATGCAGTTATGAATAAGATAATCTAAATGAAACAAAAAATTATTCACAATTTGGCTTATGGCCACATTACATTGAAACACCAGCTCAATAACCAAAGTTGAGCAATACTGAGCCTGACTAGATGAGTGACCATTTAGGAATACCAAGTACTCTTAACTTAGATGTGCAGTTGATGTAATGGATAATGGCTCAGAATTGTTAACTGCAGAGTCACATTCCACTTCCCATTGTGTTAGTTATATTCACTTACATACAAATACTCTTGAGAAGGGTATGAATCCACCTTCTCCCAGCTATGGGTTAATTAGTGAGTATCAGTAAATGACGATAATCTTTAAGCATAAATTCTTACAATTTAAAAATATTTTTTGGCTTCAAATAACCTGCAAAGGGATGATGAGCTGTAGAAATTGAAGGAATCAATTTTTCACAATTCATGTCTACTAAATGATTAAACAGACAAATGCAATATTTCAGACTCTACAATGGATACATTATTAAAGACTATAAAAATCAGTGTAGGTCCTGGTCAGCATCCCATGACCATTGTAGAAGAGTTGATGTACCATAAAAGATGATCTTTAATTCAACATCTTTCTCTTGTTTTATTACTTCTTTAAAATGTGTAGGTTAGATAAAGGATCATATTCTTATATTCTGTCATGAAAAAGGCAAACAGAACATAGCAAGGGAAGAGGGGGGAATAATAATAATAATAATAATATAAAGCAAAGGATTAAAAGACCAACAGAAAGGTCTAAGTACTTGCAGGATGGCAGGAATTCATGGTGACCTTTCACAGAATGAAGAGAAATTATGATGTCTGCTTACAATGAATCCCAGTGGGCAGCAGATGGGAGGACAAAGTTATCAGAAAAAGCCATTTTTCAGGTTCATAAAAGAAATCTCCAAAGATGAGGGAAAGTGTGTGTGTGTGCGCGTTGGGGGGGGGGGGGCGTAAAACCAGCCAAAGTTAAAGAAAGTATAAAACATTAACATTTCACAAAGAACAGAGATGAACAATTATTACAGTAAATGTCAAACATTTGACCAGAGTTGAGTTATCAAGTCACATGGTAGACATTCTTCATAAATAATTGGGAATGATCAGTCATATAGTTTCAAAGCAAAGAAAACATCTAAAGTTTACAGTTTTAAAATCATTCAGTTTTCACTTAAGTTGTTAAAAAAAAAAAAAAAAAAAAAAAAAAAAATTATTTTAATGTTTTAAACCTAAACTCACAGCCAAATTCCAACAAAATGAAGCAGTCAAAAAATCAGGTGATTTCACCGAACAAATCAAAGACATCTGGAAAAAAATAGGAGTGGATATTGCTCAGATGTTTTACTGAAAGTCCAAGAAATGAAATCATACATTTTGACAAGCTTCAGATAATTTGATTTAGAAAGTTGCTTGTTTTTTTGGTAGCCAAGGAAATTGAGAGAAGAAATTAAATCATTTCTCAAGCTCAATAAATTTAGAAAATTGGAACAGACACACCTGTTAAATCTAGAAAGGCCAAGTTTTAGAATATAAAACAAGGGAAAAATATGAATGAATGCTTTATGGCATTTAATTATTACAATGGTTTACAAAAAAACTTAGGCAAGAATAAAAATAGGTGTTTTAAACTAATTTTGATTTCAAATAAAATACATTTTCACTCATCACTCCTAATTTTTTTTTTTTTTTTTTTTTTTTTAGATATATGTGTATGTATACATATAGCCATAAATTCAAAAGATTCAAATGTTGCTGTAATAAACTACATAAACAGGTGTTTAACACCAATTTATGAATACTGAATTTTATGAAAACTAAATTCAAATTAATACTTTGACAAGTTGATGACATGTCAACATTTTCTTTTTTTTTTTTTTTTTTGAAATTCAAATTTCCTATTTTTATCAGTCCTATACCTATATACAACCATTTTATATGTTGCATACATGTTTATATTATTTTTTGACAATTCACATAGACACATATTTTTTTTATATATTTCAGATTTTTGTGAGCTGTTACATATCTCTACAATGGAACCAGGCACTTCAATACACCAAGAATGCATAAATAAGGCTGATTCATTCTATTACATACATGGGGATTTAACAACAGTTGCACAGTTCCAAAAAAAATTACACCCTTCCTGGAAACTGCTTAATATCACTATTTTGACTGTAAAACTAGAGATCAGGACAAAGCCTGGGTCCCACACATCTGTTGCAAACCCGGTTACAATGTACTAACTGCATGGTGTCATTACAAGATAGCAGCTTTCAACCTTTGCTGTGGCAAAGATTTGGCAGGAATTACAAAGTCATGCAGATGATTGTTATTTTTGTTTAACCACAAATATAACTGGTTACTACTTTTTTATTGCTTATCTCTCTTTCTTCATAGTAAATAGATAACACATCTCAATCTTCCTTCAGCTATAAGAACAGTTTCCCCACTCAGATGATCTTCTTGATCCCTAGTACCCCAGCATATACAGATCTTCCTTCATCAAATAAGGAAATGCTCCCAATGGAGAATCCTGCCAAGTTGGTTTCTTCTGATGACAGTGTTTATTCAGAATCAAGTGGCAGCAAGTCCAACTGGATCACCTAAGACGACCTGAATGACCATGTCCATGATTTGTACCTATCAAAGCAGCAATAAGAGATCCTGGCATTCCAGGCTGAAGTTGTGTAACCTGGTCATGGCAAATATAAGGATCAACAGTTTCAGGACTGGAAACAATGCAGAAAACAGGTTGGGCTACTGAAAAAAATGTCTACTTTGTTCAGCTCACTTAGCTCCCTACATTTCATAGGATGGGAGATATTTACCAAATTCATTAATAGAACTAAAAGGGGCTTATATTAAAATACTGGTTCTCATTCAATCACTCAAGTTAAGCAATGTCAAGCCTGGTCAGTACCTACAAGAGTGACCACTTGGAAATATCAGGTCCTGTAAGTTTGGATATGTGGGTGGTATAATGTCTTAGAATTAGAAATTAGAGAGATGTGTTGGGTTCATTTACACATAAATACCCTAGAGAAAGTTATGCATATACCTCTTCTCACCCAGGTTAATAGACCTAGTACCAGTAAATCATTGTCACCCTGCCACCAAATTCTTACAATCTAAAGATATTTTCTAACTTTAGATAGCCTGCAAAAGCCTTTAAAAAAAATCAATAATGAATTACAAAACATTTTACTTTTTTTTTTGCATACTAAATTCAAAACCTAATTTACTCCAAAAGCCTCAAATTTATAACAAGTCATGTGCAAATATTTATTTAACTTACAACCTGTTAGTTACATGATTTCATAGTAAGTGTTGAGAAATAACAGTAACGCATTTATATGCTCTAGCTTAAAATTAGTTCAAAATTTATGTAGCTTAAGTTCACTTGACTATCAATTTAGAAATTAATTCTTTTCAAACCAACAACTTTCCAACTTATATAACAAGATACTATGAATTTTATCTGAAAAATTTGTAAGTTGTCCAAGTTAAAAGGAGTACAAAACTTTAAAAGATATGGTGGAATAGTTCTTTAATTTAATTCATAAAGCATCGTTATTAATATTTTACAAGTCGGTCTTTAATCTTATTCCTTTTACACTTTATCTAATCTTTCAGTTCATTAATCTACAATCACAAATTAAGCAACAGGTATTAGTAATAAACCAGTGGCAATATTTGAACGTACGGCTCAGCTTTCATATCCTCTTTTACTGAGACAGCACTTGATAATTTTTCATCTAAGAAATTAAATTTATTTATTTTTACAATGATCACCCTGTACAAAACCTAAGAGCCACTCGAGGTGGAGGGTTACAGAGTAAGAAATACAGTTTATGGGGATATGTGGGAAGGAAATGGTTAACACTAGACTTAAAGAAGTTAAAATTGTAGTGATTGGGGAAAGCATTCATTCTATTAGAAGAGAACTTAATTACATCTATCTAATTCAACAGTAAAATGATGACAGCTAGTAGCCAATCTAGTATTAAAATGCTTAAATCGAGGTGACAAAGAAGAGAGATCATCAGAACAACTGCAATAAAAATATTTATAGAAAAGACAGAGGGAAGCCATGTTATGGCAATGAGAAAATGTGTGAAGATACCAGGTCAGAAGCGATAATATTACAAACCCTTTTTTGGATTTTGTTGAGAGATATATAGCTAGAGAGCCAGACCAGATCTGGTAGCAATATTCAATGCACAGATGAATAGAAGATTTATAAATATACAAGATGAATTCTAACAAGACAAATTATCTAGCACAACAATGTGAACCAACCTCCTTGTATGTTAATTGTGATATATATATATATATATATATCACAAGAAAAAGTGGCGTAATGAATATCAGCTCAGATTGAGGAATCAGAGAGCAGAGTTTGAATTCCAGGTAAGTTCATTACATTCACTTACATGCTAGTACCCTTAGGAAAGATATGAAATCATCTCTAACCCCCCACTAAACTACAGATACACAGCAGGACAGACTGGGTCCTTTAGCTTTGGGTGGCAACCAGAAGGAAAACTGAGTTCAAAACCTCCAACTATAGGTTAAATAGCTTCATCAAGCCATTAACCAAGTGTGGTGAGTCCACTACATCCCTGAAGACAGGGTTCCTTCAAGGAGTGGGAAGACCCTGGATCTGGATCTGTTTTAATGAGCTTTAATTCCCAGTTACCTTCACTGGGGGCAGGGACAAAACTTCCCTGGGAAAATGCAGAAGACACCTGCCAAGAAAGATAAGTTCTGATAGGATACAATTATGAAGTTGCTTGAGAAATGGCAAAAGGTAAGAAAATGGCAAATGTTTAATAAATGACAATGTTGATAATTTTAAAAGCAGTTTTATTTTAAACTGAACAAACTTTTGGTCAACACAATATTTGCTCTTCATAAAAACTAGACAGAAATAGTTCATATCAGGTTGAGCAAAAGTTTCATGAAAAAAAAAAAAAAAAAAGAAAGCAAGAAAGGAACTTCAAATTTTTGACGAATTAATTACTCTAGGAGGAGTGTTATTACCATACAATCTTTGTATTTTCTACCTCTCTTCATATGTCAAATGACATTTCAGCTTTCAATTAGGAAAATTATTTTTATTTTTCAAAACAAGACAGCTGGATATAATTAGTCACCCTGACCTTTTTTTCCAAGGTAAAATCCATTAAAATTGTGTGTTTCCTACATAATATTTTCAATTCAAATGATATACAGTCATGCTCAATATTAGAGAATAAAGTTAAAATAAAAAAAAAAAAAAAAAAAAAAAAAACACTTTACAATTCTACAGATTCAGTTGTAATGTAAACTGAAGTAAATATTCTTAAAATCATGTCCTACACTTTGGTGAATTTGCATTAAAAAAGGGGGGGGGGGTAAAGTTATACAATAAAAACTTTATTACAAGGGAAGAGAGGAAAAAGGGAAGAGAGGAAGAGTTCAGCATCTAAAATTAGAGAAAAATTGTAAATATACATGTAATTTAGATTAATTTATTAAAGATATATCGAATATCAATAAGATATATACAGGCTATAGCTTTTAATAACTTCTTCCATCTATAATCACAGCATTTCATTCTTCAAGTGGGATTTTGTCCCCATTCATTCAGCTGTTTTTGTTAGAAATCATTTACAGTTGTTGGTTTCCTTATTCTTACATTATCCCCAATGATCTTGCAAAGAAAGGTCAGGGTCATGTTGTTTCCGGTAGTGGTGATGGTGGGTGGCAGTTATAAGCAAGGTATTTTGATAACTACCATCAGAAGTTATAAATTGTTAATCTTGAGCAATCTGCATTATTAATATTGCTTCCTTTTCCACTGCATTATTTTTCAATCAATGCTTCCCAATTGCTGTAACCAGTAACCTTGTTAATTTCACCCAAATGAGTTTTCTTTTGCCATAGCAGGATATGACAATACAATTCAAACAAATTCAGTCATCAAAGTTATCTTCAGTGGCAGGATAAATTTTCTGCACAGCAAATGAAGTCAATACAAAATGATAAAGGTTAATGAATAATACTGCTCTAGCTTGCCATGACAATTAAAAAAGAAACTTGAAAGGGATTTGCTTTTTATGAGAGAAGGCACCTGCTCACTGGGTTGACAAGATAATGGATGTTTTGAAGAATTTGGTGGTTGAGTGGATAGACAATCTAGTCCTACTCACCAGATTTGACACTTTCTGGTTTCCAAACCTTAAAAGGATTAGAAAGAAGGGGAATTCAGAGATAATAGCAGCAACAGAAAAGGATTTCTATGACCAAACACAAAGATTTTTATAGTTTTAAAAAACTTTTCTAAAAAGATCACAGATTGACCATCTAGGCATTCAAAAGCATTAACAACCACTTCTGGAATAATCTACTCAATATTATTTCTTTAAAAAGAAAAAAAGAGGGGGGGGGCGAAAAAATAATACGACAAGAGAAACAGGGGGGGAACGAAAAACCACAAGAGAAAGTGGGGAAAAAGAAAAAAAAGAGAAAAAGAGAAAAAGAAAAAAAGAGAAAAAGAAAAAAAGAGAAAAAGAAAAAAAGAGAAAAAGAAAAAAAGAGAAAAAGAAAAAAAGAGAAAAAGAAAAAAAGAGAAAAAGAAAAAAAGAGAAAAAGAAAAAAAGAGAAAAAGAAAAAAAGAGAAAAAGAAAAAAAGAGAAAAAGAAAAAAAGAGAAAAAGAAAAAAAGAGAAAAAGAAAAAAAGAGAAAAAGAAAAAAAGAAAAAAAGAAAAAAAGAGAAAAAGAAAAAAAGAAAAAAAGAGAAAAAGAAAAAAAGAAAAAAAGAGAAAAAGAAAAAAAGAAAAAAAGAAAAAAAGAGAAAAAGAAAAAAAGAAAAAAAGAGAAAAAGAAAAAAAGAAAAAAAGAGAAAAAGAAAAAAAGAAAAAAAGAGAAAAAGAAAAAAAGAAAAAAAGAGAAAAAGAAAAAAAGAAAAAAAGAGAAAAAGAAAAAAAGAAAAAAAGAGAAAAAGAAAAAAAGAAAAAAAGAGAAAAAGAAAAAAAGAAAAAAAGAGAAAAAGAGAAAAAGAAAAAAAGAGAAAAAGAGAAAAAGAAAAAAAGAGAAAAAGAGAAAAAGAAAAAAAGAGAAAAAGAGAAAAAGAAAAAAAGAGAAAAAGAGAAAAAGAAAAAAAGAGAAAAAGAGAAAAAGAAAAAAAGAGAAAAAGAGAAAAAGAAAAAAAGAGAAAAAGAGAAAAAGAAAAAAAGAGAAAAAGAGAAAAAGAAAAAAAGAGAAAAAGAGAAAAAGAAAAAAAGAGAAAAAGAGAAAAAGAAAAAAAGAGAAAAAGAGAAAAAGAAAAAAAGAGAAAAAGAGAAAAAGAAAAAACAACAAAAAGAGAAAAAGAAAAAACAACAAAAAGAGAAAAAGAAAAAACAACAAAAAGAGAAAAAGAAAAAACAACAAAAAGAGAAAAAGAAAAAACAACAAAAAGAGAAAAAGAAAAAACAACAAAAAGAGAAAAAGAAAAAACAACAAAAAGAGAAAAAGAAAAAACAACAAAAAGAGAAAAAGAAAAAACAACAAAAAGAGAAAAAGAAAAAACAACAAAAAGAGAAAAAGAAAAAACAACAAAAAGAGAAAAAGAAAAAACAACAAAAAGAGAAAAAGAAAAAACAACAAAAAGAGAAAAAGAAAAAACAACAAAAAGAGAAAAAGAAAAAACAACAAAAAGAGAAAAAGAAAAAACAACAAAAAGAGAAAAAGAAAAAACAACAAAAAGAGAAAAAGAAAAAACAACAAAAAGAGAAAAAGAAAAAACAACAAAAAGAGAAAAAGAAAAAACAACAAAAAGAGAAAAAGAAAAAACAACAAAAAGAGAAAAAGAAAAAACAACAAAAAGAGAAAAAGAAAAAACAACAAAAAGAGAAAAAGAAAAAACAACAAAAAGAGAAAAAGAAAAAACAACAAAAAGAGAAAAAGAAAAAACAACAAAAAGAGAAAAAGAAAAAACAACAAAAAGAGAAAAAGAAAAAACAACAAAAAGAGAAAAAGAAAAAACAACAAAAAGAGAAAAAGAAAAAACAACAAAAAGAGAAAAAGAAAAAACAACAAAAAGAGAAAAAGAAAAAACAACAAAAAGAGAAAAAGAAAAAACAACAAAAAGAGAAAAAGAAAAAACAACAAAAAGAGAAAAAGAAAAAACAACAAAAAGAGAAAAAGAAAAAACAACAAAAAGAGAAAAAGAAAAAACAACAAAAAGAGAAAAAGAAAAAACAACAAAAAGAGAAAAAGAAAAAACAACAAAAAGAGAAAAAGAAAAAACAACAAAAAGAGAAAAAGAAAAAACAACAAAAAGAGAAAAAGAAAAAACAACAAAAAGAGAAAAAGAAAAAACAACAGAGAAAAAGAAAAAACAACAGAGAAAAAGAAAAAACAACAGAGAAAAAGAAAAAACAACAGAGAAAAAGAAAAAACAACAGAGAAAAAGAAAAAACAACAGAGAAAAAGAAAAAACAACAGAGAAAAAGAAAAAACAACAGAGAAAAAGAAAAAACAACAGAGAAAAAGAAAAAACAACAAAAAGAGAAAAAGAAAAAACAACAAAAAGAGAAAAAGAAAAAACAACAAAAAGAGAAAAAGAAAAAACAACAAACAGAGAAAAAGAAAAAACAACAAACAGAGAAAAAGAAAAAACAACAAACAGAGAAAAAGAAAAAACAACAAACAGAGAAAAAGAAAAAAAAACAAGAAAAAGAAAAAAAAAACAGAAAAAGAAAAAACAGAAAAAGAAAAAAAAAACAGAAAAAGAAAAAAAAAACAGAAAAAGAAAAAAAAAACAGAAAAAGAAAAAAAAAACAGAAAAAGAAAAAAAAAAACAGAAAAAGAAAAAAAAACAGAAAAAGAAAAAAAAACAGAAAAAGAAAAAAAAAACAGAAAAAGAAAAAAAAAACAGAAAAAGAAAAAAAAAACAGAAAGAAAAAAAAACAGAAAGAAAAAAAAACAGAAAGAAAAAAAAACAGAAAGAAAAAAAAACAGAAAGAAAAAAAAACAGAAAGAAAAAAAAACAGAAAGAAAAAAAAACAGAAAGAAAAAAAAACAGAAAGAAAAAAAAACAGAAAGAAAAAAAAACAGAAAGAAAAAAAAACAGAAAGAAAAAAAAACAGAAAGAAAAAAAAACAGAAAGAAAAAAAACAGAAAGAAAAAAAAACAGAAAGAAAAAAAAACAGAAAGAAAAAAAAACAGAAAGAAAAAAAACAGAAAGAAAAAAAACAGAAAGAAAAAAAAACAGAAAAAGAAAAAAAAAAACAGAAAAAGAAAAAAAAAACAGAAAAAGAAAAAAAAAAACAGAAAAAGAAAAAAAACAGAAAAAGAAAAAAAAAACAGAAAAAGAAAAACAGAAAAAAAACAGAAAAAAAAAACAGAAAAAGAAAAAAACAGAAAAAGAAAAAAAAGAGAAAAAGAAAAAAAAAAAGAAACAAAGAGAAAAAGAAAAAAAAGAGAAAAAGAAAAAAACAAAGAGAAAAAGAAAAAAAAACAAAGAGAAAAAGAAAAAAAAACAAAGAGAAAAAGAAAAAAAAAACAAAGAGAAAAAGAAAAAAAAGAGAAAAAGAAAAAAAAACAAAGAGAAAAAGAAAAAAAAACAAAGAGAAAAAGAAAAAAAAACAAAGAGAAAAAGAAAAAAAAAACAAAGAGAAAAAGAAAAAAAAAACAAAGAGAAAAAGAAAAAAAAAACAAAGAGAAAAAGAAAAAAAAACAAAGAGAAAAAGAAAAAAAAAACAACAGAAAAAGAGGAAAAAAACAACAGAAAAAGAGGAAAAAAACAACAGAAAAAGAGGAAAAAAACAACAGAAAAAGAGGAAAAAAACAACAGAAAAAGAGGAAAAAAACAACAGAAAAAGAGGAAAAAAACAACAGAAAAAGAGGAAAAAAACAACAGAAAAAGAGGAAAAAAACAACAGAAAAAGAGGAAAAAAACAACAGAAAAAGAGGAAAAAAACAACAGAAAAAGAGGAAAAAAACAACAGAAAAAGAGGAAAAAAACAACAGAAAAAGAGGAAAAAAACAACAGAAAAAGAGGAAAAAAACAACAGAAAAAGAGGAAAAAAACAACAGAAAAAGAGGAAAAAAACAACAGAAAAAGAGGAAAAAAACAACAGAAAAAGAGGAAAAAAACAACAGAAAAAGAGGAAAAAAACAACAGAAAAAGAGGAAAAAAACAACAGAAAGAGGAAAAAAACAACAGAAAAAACAGAAAAAGACTAGAAAAAAGAAAGAAATTACATGCAGGCTAATATCCTCATCTTTATCACAATGTTTTGTTGTTGTATCCTCTGGCCATCTTTATGTGTTTATCGATCTGGGTCACCTTGAGGAAATTTGAAAGTAAAAAATTTAAAATTCTCTATCACCCAGATTGATAGACACCCAAGAGAGGCTTGAGGGCACAACAGTCGAAACATTATGATAGTAACAAAGATGAAGAAATTAGTCCAAATGTAAATAATGACAACTCTTCATCCCAGAAATTTAGAGAGAGAAAAAAAAGAATTCTGAAAACCTATTTCTCCATTGCTTGCAGCAGAGATAAAAATTAAAAAATAAAGAAAGAGTCATTATTTTTGCACATATTCTTGCTCAAGCTTTTCTGTCTGAAATTGATTACCAGATTTTACTAAAGAAAGAGTTTCATACACTTTGGCAGTTTTCTTATTCAACAGAAAGTAGAGTTTCACTTGTCTTCTCGCATTTTGTTGCTTCATTTTTCTTGTGCACACAAAAGTAAGATCTTTTATTGAAGAAGGCTTTTGTCACTTTAAAATGGACAAAAAAAGTTGTGCGAGATATTGAGCCTTCCCACTAAATGATTATTTTTAAGGCTATACACTCTTCAACACTATGAGTTTCAAGAGCTTATGAAGAATTTGAATTTGCAGATAAAAAATGGCACTACAACAGAAACTGTATTTTCCATTATTGCCACAAAGACAACTTATAAGCATGTCTTTATCGCCACTCTTACTAATGGATACTTTCAATAATATGACATGTCATTCAGTTACAAAACTCAACAGCATCTCCTTTAAGAAAACATTTAAAGTAAATAAAGGTTTCAATCAAAAAATAAAAAGGAGAATATATTAAAATAGAATAATAGTAAAATAAAAACGTTATCTTTTAATAAAATAAATCCAATCAAATTGATGTGGGTGTAACCTTTTGAGCAGTTTCTCTCTCAGGTTCTTTCTTTCCCTCCAGATAAAATAGTGTCTAAACAAATGTCAACTATATATATATATATATATATATATATATATATATAAAAGAGAGAGAGAGAGAGATTTCTCTCAGAGGAATCTCATTGTCAATTTTTGTTCTTATTCAATAAAAGATTTACTTCCCACAATATTTATTCAGATTTTTTTTTTTAACATTTTAATGACTAAGTACTTTAGTATAGGGAATGCCAAGAAATTGCAGTCAGTGTAGTCAAGACTCTAATTCCATACAATCAAGAATCTAATCGATAAACATTCCATTCTTTTTCAAACAAATTCTTTGGATCACCCTCACCACTATCAATCTAAATCATCCTAGGAAAGGAGGGGGGAAAAAAAAAAAAAAAAAAATCAAAGGCAGGGATTTGAGTCAATTTTCTGACAATTTGATAGATCTTAAATTTTGTTGAAAAAATAAAATCATCTACTTCAAATTATAGCAAGTTTCAGCAGAAGGTTGGCTTCATCCAATGAATATATATAGTGACAATTCCAATCAGCAATTTTTTTTTTTTTTAAAACAGTAAACCCTTTCTGACATAATATAAAAGCAATGAATTGTTTTCAAGCTTGAAAACAATCTTCATTTTCAAAACTGAGAATGTGCCATGTCCCTTTAGGACATAGGTGATCATGGCTCTCCACAATTTCCTATCCTTTATATCTCTTAATAAATTTTGTCTGTTTTTTTTTTTTTTTTTCTTAACCCTCCCAAACATTTTCCTGCTATTTACTCAAGCTCACTAGGTAGGTTACACATCGTTTTCCTCTGCCCCTCTTGCCTTCAATCTGTCTTTCAAAGACCTTACCTCCTTCAGTATGGAAGAGAAGAAAAAAAACTTCTCAGCACAACCTTCACATCTACCCTCCTCTATAATCATGATTATCAATAACAAAGTAATGAAAGTCTTTTTTTATCAATGGTTACAAACCTTTAGATATCACTCACTATTGTTATTACTGCACTAAGAGTTGGGCATCTTTTCTTTTTTAAATTAGTATCACACCCTGCAAGGCAGTAAAGCTAGTAAGACACAAAGGGTTACAAGGTGTGGAAGAATTAGGAACAGAAATATTAATAATGAGCGGAAAGAGTAATCAGGAGGACAGTAGATAGCAATTGATATAGTATTTAAATTTTGGTTGGCTGGAAAGCTTGGAGCCAGAAGGGAGTTCCACAAGTGAGAAGTGCAAGAAAAGAAACTGTTAGCAGAATTTATGGTTACATCTAGTCAGCTCAACTGTAAATTGATGAAATCTCAATGCCAGTTTAGTACTTCGCTTAAATTCAAGAAGTCTCAGTACCATAGCAAAGAGCTCATCCAAACAATTATCATGAAAGTATTTATAGAAAAGACAAAGAGAAGCAACCTTACAGTGGTGAGAAAGTGACTGAAGCTGAGCCTCCATATAAGGAGCAATAATATTGCTGATTCTTCTTCAGACCTTATCAAGGAGCTCAAGATAAACAGTAGTGGGGCACTGGACCATGTATGGCAGCAATATTCTAAGCATGGATGAATGGTAGACTTATAGAGATTCTGGAAAGAAAAATTGTCTCGTATGCTTTATTTTTTCCTGTTATTTTGGATGCTGGATTAACCCTGAACTGGTTTGGAAATTATCATTACATTTCATGTTGATGTAATGTTCTTCAAACAGAAAAAAAATCTAATGTTTTGCGCAATTTGTTCCATAACATTTATTATACAGAGGATAAAGTAAATAGGGACAATTGTCCTAGCTCCAGATGCTGCACAAGAAAGAAATACAATTAAAATGCAATCATGCTTAATTATGGGCATTTAGTTATATAAATAAGAAGCAAGATTTAACAACTTCAATTATGCTTCATTTGAGAATTAGTTTTGTGTCTAAGTCAACTCCTAAATGTGAAAATCTCAAATTCCACTGCTGATATTTTCAAATTTAACTTCAACTTTTACTTACATCATTTGCATGACTTCAAAAAGACAAAGCTAAAACAAATTAACTTTTTACTTACAAAAGTATACACACTTCATTTATTATGCTGTGATATAGAAAACATTTACACACATTTATAGTACTGGCTCTTGAACAAAGTTTTACTCTAACATGGTAAGGTAATTGCCATAGTATAGTAACACATTGTCCATGGATGACAAACAGACAAACTTGTATGTTTCATAGAAGGCACTTTATATTTAAAAGACTTTCATGTTACAATAGTTTGTTCAGACATTAGCATATTTGGAAAAAGAAGTGAATTAACGTCTTACTTGATAATTTGACATGATCATCGCCTCAGTGATACAGCTTTGACCAGAGATGAGGAAGATCTAGAGTTACAAGTGTGGTTGCTCTGACAAAGAGGCGACAACTCCTGCACTTCTTGCAAGACTCAATGCAATATCTTATCCCTTGATATGTGTACAGATTACAGCTGACGAGTGCAAACAACAACATAATGCTACATATTACGAACAAAGACTTAAAACAAGTCATCTACAAAGTTAAAAATACCTCCACCCCAAAAGAAAAAACAGATTTTAAAAGATTAAAGAAACTAATATAGTTTTGATTTTGCAAGATTATTCTAAAACCAAAAAGCTTGACAAAAATTGTCATGGTTAAATACAATTTCAGAGATTGGCGTTAACTTTACTTGTCTTTTCTAAAGCTGTGACTGGATACACACAAGAAAAAAAATCTTGAGACCAAACAAAATGAAGAACAAGTTTCTTTGTTTCTTGTATCTTTTATCAGAATATTCAGACAAATATTCAGTTATAATATTTGTAACAGAATCATTTAGACCAACCAAATTTCACCATTAGCCAATATCTTTCCATTATAGAAGTAGAAAATTTTACATTTTCTATATTACTTAAAAAAAAAAAAAAAAAAAAAAACTCTGAAAAATAGCTTTCCAAATCTAAGTTTAATTTATCTTAATTTGTCTGTTGTATTTAAGTTTCATTTACAAGTGTATTTTTCTGCATCAAATGCAAGATTTGATAGAAAACTTTACATACTCATTTGATGCATATTAAAGAAATTTGTTTCAAGGCTTCATTTGTGCAGTCAAGGCTCAAGAATCAGCAAGCTAACAGGATGGTTCTAGGAAAATCATAATTGATGCCAGTCCATGAGGGTGAGGCAAAAAAAAAAAAAAAAAAAAAAAAAAAAAAAACGAAAGGAAAGAAAAGATTTATGTGAAGAGGAAAATGGTTGAATATCAGCAAGGAACTCTAAACAAAGTCAAGGCTGACAAGCCGGCCTGGGTCATAACACCAGACGATTGAAGACAAACTAGAAATTCATACAGCCACTTTCATCTTGAGAGCACCTTGTTGAAGTGCATCTGAGCAGAAAGTCAAGGCTATTTCCTTTTCTGACTTGGGTTCAAAGCAATTTTTATCTATTAATATTTAGAACTCCAAGAAAGGTGAAGCCAGAATAAGACAGAAGTCAAGTAGGAACAAATTATCTATTTGTGCATTAGAGCAGGAATTCTGAAGAAGGATGTCAAATCATTGACAGAGTGGTCACAGATTTTTATCACTAAGTAAATGTTAGTTGGGCTAGGAGAGAAACTGGTTTCAGGTTGAATGAACACGAAGAGTCATTAATCAAATCTGTACATCTGCTTAGCATAGTGGTCAGATATTCTGGACAGACCTATAGCAGAGAAAATGACACATCAACATATATGTGGATTAATTGCTGAAATGAAGGAGTTTATTTTCTTTAACTTGGATATAAATGGATGCAATAACTTCAATATTTAAAAAAAAACAAAAAAAAAAACCCCAAAGCACTTTGCATAGTATCTGATTTCTCCTCCAGAATACTTCTCTCTCAAATAATGATGAAAAAGTAATTAATGTCATTAATAAAAAGTTTGTTTTTTTTAAATTATTTCACATCAAACAAGGCAATAAAGCCACTAAGACGCAAGGTGTTACCAGGTGTGAAATGAGCAATAGAAAATCATAAAGGAGAGAGAACAATAAAAGAACAGGAATTAAGACAAAAGAAGATAATGACTGACATTGCATTTAAATTTTTGAAAATCAGCATTAACTGGAAAGCAAAAAGCTGGAAGAGAGTTTTGAGCAAAAAGTGAGTAAGTAGAAACTGTTACTATCAAACTTATGTTTACACCTACCCATTTCAATTGCAAGATGAGACCTAGCTGCCAATCTAGTACTGCATTTTTGTAAAATCAGAGCAATTACTACAAAATTATTTATAGAAAAGGGAGTGATTGAAATAGATGCCAGAGCAAGACCAATAACACTACACATTTGAATCTTATCAAGAATCTCTAAATACATTGCAGAAGCACCAGACCAGATGTGGCAGCAAATACATATACCAAAATGTAATTGTTAGGGATTATTACAAAGAGGGCTTTTCAGTCCATATGAGAGCTCACCACAAAGATACAGAGCAAATTATGAATAATTAGAAAAACACTTAAAAATGCAGTTAGTAATAAATTTATTTTGATGAATATAAGTATATTCATCTCATCAGGCCAACTACATTTTATGAAACAGATAAAGATAAAAAATTAAAAGTAGAAAAAAAAATACAAGATAAAACAAGCAAAAATAAATTGACCTAGAAAAGCTTTTTTTTGGCGGGGGGGTATTACAAAAGGAACAGAAAAAAGGGCTTAATATAAAGAGTAAGCGAAGATAAGGTTATAGGAAGGTTAAATTTAAAACCAAAGTACAATAAAGTGCCAAATAAAATTCACAAAAGAAGGGGTTAGAATGGTGTACATTTAAACAGCATCATAATACTCATAATAATAAAAATATATAATATACAATATAAGAAAACTATATATATTATTATAAACATAAAATATCAAACATATATGCACACACACAGATATATATATCACACACACACACTCAGAAAGATTCAATACCTTGGTTTAAAAGAAATTTTTATACATGAAAAAGCTTTTATTTTAGCTTAAGTTGAAAGCTGAATGATTAAATTTACTATTTACAGTAAGCAAAATACTCTGGTGTATTTAAAATAGAAATTACATTGATTGAATCAACTTTTTGGTCACTTTCACAAAAATCAGCCAATTTTGACACATTTGTAAACAAAAATTAATTCTCAGGTTTAAAAATCTGACAAAAATAAAATATACTCTTCTGAAACTTTACTTGAAGAATATTAGCTGATTTAAAGTATAATTAATCTGATTTGAAAAAAATATTAACTTATAGTTTAAAATAAGACAAATGGATTTTTAAGACAAACAAACAATAATGGTGATTATGTGCTTATCGACATCACTTGTACATCACTTAACAAGTGTCAACACCTTGACTGTCATTCTACAGAGACTTTATCTGTTAAAATATAATTTAAGAAAATGAATGAGCACCTTTTTTTATATAATTTTTAATTACTCAGCAATCTTAAAAGTGTTGGTAAACATTCTCCATAATCTAATTTTAGGAATGTTGAATTTAAATTTACTATAGTCATCGCTCTTATTTTCTGATTAGGTCATGTATAGTCGACCATATTTTCAAACAGGCACATTACGTAATATTTTATATGCATAAAAAAAAATATTAAAAATTATTTATAAAATCTTGGTGCAAAATACTTTGTATTAAGCTTTTCAATTTTTGATTAGTAAATATAATTTTCACTTAACAAATGAAGATTATGTAGACCCATACCTTACCCAAGCATACTTGCATGTAAGTGAATGCAATAAACCTGACTGGAATTGGAGAGCTGATTTCCAATTCCAAGACATCAACTATTACACTCCTTAGACATCCAAGATTAGAGTACTTGGTATTCCCAAGTGGTCACCCATCTAGGTACTAACCAGCCTTGACATTGCTTAACTTTGATGAACATACGAAAACCAGTGTATCAACATGATATAGGCTGTAAGCCTCTAGTTATAAGAGTTGCAATTCTTATAACATTGTAAAGAGAGACATGGACTACGGCATGTTTATATATTGCTCTCATCGTGTGAGTAAATAAGTTGAGAAAATCAGGAGGTAACAAGACAGACATAAAATTTATTTAAATCGACAAACAAGAACATGAGAGAGAATGAAAGCAAAATTCTATTTACACACATTCTAGATGTAAATATTTTCAAGAAAGATGCATAAAACTGATACAACTAGTAAGATATGAAAGACTGTGCCCAACATCTGCTTATAAAGAGATAAGCGCGTACATAACGTTATACATTTTCAATTTGAACAGTTTATCAGCTTGTGAATGAAAAAAAGCCTAGTTTTGAAAGAAAAAAAAAGAAAAATTCTTATACATATAAATACTGTATAGCATCAAAAATATTTGTGTAAAGATTGATATTCAATTATGTTGATTACATTTATGAAGTGAGAAAACTCTGAAAGAAGCCTCTTATCTTTTCATCAGTAAAAGACAGTAAAATTAAAGAAGTTATACATTCACATACACACAATGTCAGATTTTATTATGTGAGTCAATGTTTTCTGGATGTGATCGAACCAGCAAACACGGTGCTGAGCAATGGTGTGGAAGATTGTATAGTTACAGATATTAAATTTTAATTTCAGATATAATTTATGGCATGGCAAGATATAACCTCCAAAGTGAAGAGATTGAAAAGCTATAGAATAACAGTAATTCAATATTAGAAATTGCAAAAATCGTTGAAAAGAGATCATTACACAATGCAAAATTGAAAACAGTGACAAAATCAGAACAAAAATAAATTTTTTATAAATGTTACAAAAATGATTCCAGAAAAATTCAAAGTGCAATAAGCAAGAAAATTTGATCGATTAACAAAAAAAAAAAAAAAAAAAAAAAAAAAAAAAGAAAGAAGGAAATTAGTTGACAAAGCTGTTGTCATCAATGTAAAGAGAAAGAAAATTTAAAGTATATTAAGTAGATTGGCTAAAGGCATGAAAGCAACCAAACTACCACATTTCTAAAAAGTAAGTTTTTGATATCTGTCAAGCTCCACTGGCTAAATCTGATAGCTGGGTTAGAGGTTATGTCTTTGACAGAAACACAGAAAACAAGTGGACTAACATTTTCAGCTAAGATTGCAAACAGTAAAATAATATATTTTTCTAAGTTGCTGACAGTAAGAAGATGCATGCAGGAAATTATTGTTAAGTTCTTGAAGATGGCTTTTGAGTGTCACAAATCACATGCAAGACTTTCATGCAAGACACTGCTTCTTCACATTCTTCAAGTTCACCTTACCAAAAAAGGGTCTCAAAGACCTCAAATCTTCAGTTTCTCTAAATATTAATCTAATAGAAACCTTATGATCAATCATTAACATTGGTGTAGGGAAAAGAATATTCAAGCAAAGATCTCTGGGAAGCAAAAAACTGTTGCAAAGCTGAAACGGTCTAGAATTTCTGCAAAAATCAGTGAATGCAAGACTGATGAAGATGATAGAAGATCAAAGAGCCCATATTATCATACAAAGTAAGAAAATTTTTTCAGGTATGTAGATTCATATTAATCAAATAGGTTTCTATGGCTAGCATCTTTTTGGATTTATAAATTAAAATTTTTATAGCACTTAATTGTTTGCATAACAAAGTGTAACACCTCCAAAACAAGTTAGGTTGGAATTAAAGTTCTGTTCAATTTTTGAGGTGAAAATGTTGAACAAAATTTATTAAAATATGTATTAATGTTTTATGTCATTTAATAATGCTACTATATTTCTATCTTTTACTTTCAAATTATAAGAATATTATTCATAATATAGTTTGGAACTTACCCCTTATGTTTGTCCCAACTAAAGAACACTTTAGAAATGCTTTACTCTGAGTTTCATAAAAGTTTAAGCAGTAAGATCCATACAATATGTTTATGAAGTTGATGCACCAAGTGAAAGAAGCTGAAGAGCTGGTTTTCTGGATTTCAAAACTGGGAATTTTAGTCTAGATGACAAAAGCCAAAGGAGGGTCAGCCAAAAGAACTTGATTAAAAGGATTTTGGAAAAATTCAAAATGCAATAACCAAGAAAATTCGATTGGTTAGTAAAAAAAAAAAAAAAAAAAAGCTGATAAAGTTGGTGTCATCAATGTAAAGAGAAAGAAAAGGTACAGAATATTGGATCCTGCACAACCTGTCCCCACAGAATCGACAACAATGTGTTGATTGTTGCGAGTCATTCTTTACACAAAAACTTCTAGAGCCCTTTTTGGACAGTCTTGTCACCATAATATTAAGTGTCACTATCAATGGAGTGGGGAAATAGACCCAAGCAGCAACGTAGAGGAGGAATTCACCCAAAGAATATCATGTCAAGTATATGGCGGAGATATTCAAGGAATCATCCATTATGAATTATTAGGCAATAATCAAACAATCAACACTGATCTTCAATACCAACAACTTTGTTGTTTGAAAGCAGCTTCAGACAGAATATGTCCATCCTTAATCAACAGAAAAGCAGTAATCCTCCATCACAATAAAGCCCGATTGACTGATGACTGCATGACTGACTTTGAGGAGTTTGATTGGGAAAAAGTTACTTCATCCTCCATATTCTCCTGACTTTATCATTTCTGATTATCACTTGTTTAGGGTTTTGCAGAACCATTTCAGTGACCTATGGTTGACATCAAGAAGAGGTTGAACAGGAGTTGATCTTGTATTTTACATCAAAACCTAAAGAATTGTATAAATGTGGCATCTATAAACATGACAAATGGAACAAGGTTCCAGGAAGCAATGGAGGTTTTATTGAGGATTAAATATTTCTATATTCATTAGTGTCTTCATTTGTAATGCACATGATAAAATCAGAGAACTTTCATTCTGACTTGATAATTAGAATAAATCTTCCAACCTCACCTCACACTCAATATATATTGCTACAATAAAAAAAAAAAAAAAAAAAAAAGGAAAAAAAAAAAAATAAAAAAAAAATAAATAAATATAATTATTTCCTTAAAATTTCAACATTTGTTGGCTATTAGGAATTTTATTGTGGAATTTTTGATTTGCATAAGGGAGAAAAGAGGTATGAGAGAAAATAAAATTGTAACACCAAGATTATCCAATCATCCTCATCTTTGTTGCCATATTTATAACATTTCAGCCGTTGTACACACCAGCCTTCTTCAGGTGGTTAGAATGTCAAACTGAACCCTTTATTTCACTCGCTGGGGTAGACTGTTCTAGTTCCACAAGCCATGTTTAATGGATGTCAATTATCAGTTATCTCCTATTAATTCCCCTCCCCAAATTCTCCACCTTAACCAGGTATTGAACTCATTCTTGAGTCCTGTCACTGGATCTAACTAACGCCTTTATCTATTGTGCCACATCTGTGTATGAATTTCCACAAACCGACACTCATTAGACGGTACCTCAATTTCAACTCCCACTATCTATACAGCATAAAGAAAAGGATCATCCACTGCTTACAACACCGAGTAAAAGTCGCAACCCAGAGACATTAGATAAAGAATTGATCAGTATAAGAAGTACCCTACAACATAACTATCCTGGGTACATGGCAGCAGCCCCAAAAAACTGGGATAGGCGGGTACAAGAGGAGGACAACAACACCCAGAAAACAGTCTGCCTGCCTTATATGAAGGGGTTATCAGAGAAAATACAAAGGATCTGTGATCCATATGACATCAGGACAACCTTCAAAAGCTGGACGAGTAAGACCCCCCCTCATACAGGAGAACATGACTAAAGACTGTGTGTACGCCATCCTGTGCAGCTGCAGAAAGAAATATAAAAGGGAGACAGGCCACCCTCTTACGGTAAAGCTTCAAGAACACCAAAAAGCTGTAACATGAGGGGAAACGAAAAAATCATGTGTGGCTGACCACATATGGAGAGAAAAGGGAAATCATCACCCTCCGTGGGATCCGGTTGAAATCATAGATGAAGAACATCATTGGAAAATTCATAAACTTAAGGAATCAGCATATATGCTAGGCCACAAAAATCTCCTGAGCCGACCAAGCATAGAAATATATACAATATGGGATCCAGTAATAAGGTGTGCCGGAGAAAAGCAATCATAACGAAAAATTGCAATATAAGCACTGGTTTAAAAAAAAAAAAAAAAAAAAGGTTGTTGAAGACATTACATTTATAATACTCAGAAATTCATACACAGATGTGGCACAGTGTTAGATCCAAAGAATGTGAGTTCAATACCTGGTGAAGGTGATGGAGAACTTGGAGAGGGGAATTAACAAAAGATAACTAACATCCATGAGACATGGCACATGGAACTAGAACAGTCTACCCCAGCAAGCAAAATAAAGGGTTCAGTTCGATATTCCAACCAACTGAAGAAGACAGGAGCGTACAATGGCTGAAACGTTGTGATAAATATGGTAACAAAGATGAGGATGATAGTCCGAACAATGTAAATTGTATACATAATACCTCATCTCGCAAATATAAACAGATACCAAGAATATCCATTTTGGTCAGACTACGATATTGACATCATAAGGGGTTGCAAATATTCTGATAAAATTTCTAATCTTCAGCCATCTTGCTATATAGTAACATTCATCCAATTTCACCATCTCAATAAGCTTTACATTGTGAGTAATCCCATGATAAGGATCCGTGTAGTCATTCCATTGCAAGCAGTTGTCATCCCATATGGACATTTTTCTTTTGTACAATCAGAACTGTTTGATAGGGATAAGATTGTGAGCCTTCCAGAGGTCGGAGTAACTGCATGTTTTTGACCTGATATATTGATGGTGCTTTCATGTTAGCAACAGTGTTTAAATGAACATTCTTGAAGCAGTGGAACTAGTTCTGGTAGCCACGTCTCACCAAGAAATATTAACCATAAAACAATCCAACAACAAAAAAAAAATCTTTCAAATTTAAAACCAAAACATTAAATATATTCTAAAAAAATGATTAAAAAGTGTAACAAACCAACATGTGAAGATTTGTTACTTTAAAAACACTGGCAAGATGTGTGATTTGGTCTGGTCAGATTTTGTTTAATGGTGTGCGAACTCTGATTGTTCATTTTACATCAACCAGACAAGATGTATGAAGATGCAATATTTAAAAGAAAAACAAAAAAAAACTAACCCCTAAAATACAAATACATAGTCCCAACATTGAAAAAGAGACTTTGATAAGTATTTAGACACGTTTCACTTTTATTAAAGCTTCAGCAAAATAAATAATGAAAATGAAACATGTTAGATTGATAAATGTTTCCTATTTATTCTTTATCATTATATATACATGGTGCAATGGGTAAATTGTTGCCATTTTATATTTTTCATTTTGCACATGTGCTGTTTTTTTAATTTGTCGACTGCACATTGTAGTAGGGTCAGTTAGGCACAGTCTGTGAGACAAAGGGCATAATGATGCAATTGACTCTCCCAGAAATTTGGAAACAGCATGCTATACTGCTTGACTTTTCCACCGGAATCTCCAAAAAGAATATTTTAGAGTGTTTGGGTTTCAATCTGAGGTTAGTGCAGAGGATTTGGAAAGAGTTGGATGAGTCCAATAGTGATTATGAAGGCACAGCGACTTGGAAAACTCACTCTGATCGTTCTGCTAAGAAAAAAAAAAACTCCCAAATTTGTTGGTGACAGCCTCAACCTCAGACTCAAGAAGGAGACCTACATCAAGTGCCTTAGGGAGATAGGGTCTCCCATCAGCCACCCACTTCACCCAAGGCAGCACTATGTCTGGCAACAGGACTGTATGATGCCATACAAGCAGGAGAACCTAGTCATGGCTATCAGACAATTTCTGCTACCACATCACCCTTTACATCTAGCTAGTAGGGTCAGTTAGGCACTGTCTGTGAGACAAAGAGCATAATTTCTCCCTAGACTGCAACCTCCTTCATTATGTGTAGCATGCAGCTGAGCACAAAACACCTTGTAGCACCAGTGATGAACTGAAGGCAAGGATTATGGCAGCATTCACCAACTTAAGGAAACCATGTAGAATAGTAGCAAGAGATTCCTAAGTAATCTGGGGACCATGGTTGAAGCCAATGGCAATTTTATTGAATAAATTTACTCTTTAGTATTTCAAGATATGTTTGTTTAAGTTTGGTAAATATATTTGTTTGAGATGTCAGTGTTATTTTCATTTTTGCATAATTTAGATGACAATTTATTCATCACACCCTCTGTGAGGGTGAGTATGTATCTATGTATATATACACACAAACACATACATACACATGTTAATTTGTTCTTTTTTTTTGTTTAATGATGATTATTTAAAAGATGTCATTTTGAAATCTGCCATGATAACATTTCAGTCTCCTTGAACTTATCATCCAACAATTAGTCATCTAATTACACCAGCAATTGCTTCTAAATTAGATCAATCATTGATCTACAAAGTATATATTATGCTATCTAATTGGTATACTTAGAAATACTGACCATGTAACTCCAACTTAATTTACAAAACTGACAATGGCCTCATCTTAAACCAAAGCTTTGTCAGAATATGTCACAAAAGGTTCTTTGATTATCAAAAGAAACTTTGTGACATTTTCTGACAAAGCTTTTCCAAGAGATTTTAAAGCAGTAAATGACTGACCTTTTGGAAATCACTTTTACTTTGCAAGGCAGAGCAGCACAAGCAAGTGAAAAACATTTTATAAAATTCCTTTAAATAATATTTATGAAAAATATACTGGGCTCATGAATATTCACCATCATTATAAAGGGGAGTGTGTTGGATTTTGTTAATAAAAGGATAGAGACCACATTTTCTTTCTTTTTGGTTTGTATTATCAATTTTTCTTAACTCTGGTTTAAGATATTCTCTTCATTCAGCTGAGGTTCCTTCTCATCTAACAATTTGCCTTCTGAAGAATTAAAGAGATAAAAATTTGGAATTCTGAATGTAAGTATGGGTTTTATTTTGATGAGATTTCCCCCCCTCTTTGAAACTAATACCATTGTTAAACTTACATCAAATCTCTAGAATGTTTTTATGACAGATTTCTAGTGAAATGAATGATAGGCTTTTATGTTCATGCAGACAACCTTTTATCATAAAATGAAATACACAGAAATACTAGTAATCACCAGCATAAAGCCAGGTTTACTTTGGTGACCGAGAAAAACTAGATACAAGACCAGCTACTTTTCCTGACAGCCATAGTTTCAGAACCGGGTCAGATTATCTGTTGTGCTGAACCAACAGAGGTTACCTAACAATTCAATAATACATATCTGGCTCGAAATTTATTCATCTTTCATATCTCTACAGTGTCAATGACTGTTAGAAACTTATATTTATGTATTATTAAATGTAAAATTCAATAGAAGTAGATAGGTTTGCATATCGCCCCAGTCTTTTGAACTGGTGTAGGTTTATCCCTTTTTTACTGTTTAGGATTGGGTTCCTTGTTCCTCCTAAAGTCTTTTCATTCTTTCATTCCCAGAAGACCCTTGCATCTTAGTGGCATTATTGCCTTGTTTGGGTTTAATGGATTTAAAAATATTAATTTGGAATTAATTGAGTGTATGAATTAACCTGACAACTGCGTGAAATTCAATTGCTTGATCATAATTTTGATTGAATTAAAAGAGGTACCAGACCATTGAAAAATTGATGGTGTACCTTTTTATTGGGGGGGGGAACTAATTTCAATTGGGCAAGAATCCCATGGCAGTAAATAGTCATGAAACTCACCATAGACAATTGTGTTAATTCATAGCTGTATAACACAAACTACTTTAATGAACATAATTATGATCAATTAATTAAATTAGCCATTAGATCATCATTTCAGAGATGTATAATTAAAAAGTGAAGAAAATTGTTGTTCATCATGTAGATATAAATGAAAAATAAAGAAATACAGTTGAATGAAACCCTAAAATCGATAAAAAGATGGGAAAATAGGTTTCATATGATGACTGAAAAAATCCAGTTTGATTTATTCATCATATTTGCAGTGAGGCTTCCAACTACAGATAATGAATTTGTCATGATTTATAGAATATTGCAAATAAAATATTTTATTAAATCTATTGAAAGAATGAATAGTTAATGTTCTATCTGGAATAATAAATGAGTTGTTATTTCTGGTTTTCAAACAAAGGCTCCCATGAACACTTCCGTCCATCATTCAGTGTCAGACAAGCAGTGCGTTTACCAAAAGAAAACCCACAATTCATTAGAGACAAAATGTGTGAACAAATGAGATTTTCTGCTTTTCACACAAACATCTGTATGGGTCATCACTTCATATCTTCTATAAAAATTGATCCCAAGATATTAAGACAGAAAGACAAATTAATGTATAGCAGAGAATGCTATGCAAAGTTCTTTCAAAAGCAATATAAACTGCTTGGCAAGTTTGACATATGGGAAAGATAAGATAATCTGCTACATTTACTGGGATTGATTGATTTGCTTCTTTTTACTGTTTATCAACCCTTTGTGTGTTATTTACACCTGGAATGCATTTTGGATTGTGAGAATAAATCTTTGTTTTTCTGCAAGTGAATATTGCCTTAGCAATTTTTTTGAAAAATCAATGATTTTTTTTTCGTCCCCCACCCAGATACAAGCCTTACTATTAAACCCAAACATTTCCCAAAGGTAAGTGAATGCAATGAACTTGACTAGAATTTGAACTCTGCTCTCTAATTTCTCATTCCAACTCTTACTGGAAACAAACTACATCCATTTGAATAGAAAGCAAGTTAAGCAAGTACATAAAAATAGAATTAAGGGTAAGACAAGGATGCATTTTCTTGCAGAATTTATTTAATCAATACAACAAGATGATGCTCAGAGAACTAAAGGGCCTACCAGGATTTATTATTATCAGTAGCCATAAACTTAAGAAAGTAAGATACACATGGATGACACTTAATGACAGACTCAAAAGAGAAACTACAAAAAGTTTTTAAGAAAAGGGAAAAGAATAAAGAATCATTTATTAGAAAGACAGAATGTACAGTTGTCAGTAACAGAAATCGCTAAAGATATGAACTTTGAACTGGAGACATCAAAATCATGCAGATAAAAAAAAAGGTTTGACTATGTGGGTAGTGATGTAACAGTTGACAGAAAGTATGACAAATCTGAAGGTATGATGGAATTGTGAAAGATGCCTTCCGGAAACTAAGCAAAGTGTTAAGAGGTAGGAATATTTCATTAAAGACAAACAAAAAGAGTTCTGAACTAATAGATCCTACTTATCCTCCTGTATGGCAATGAGGGTAGGACAATTTTCTTACAGGTGAAGAAGAGATTTGGAATGACAAAATGTGATTCTACAGACCGATGCTGAGAATATCCTGAACAGAACATGTGAGTATCAAGAAAGCATTGAGGAAAATGGACAGTAGAAAGAAATTTGTACTTAAAATTGGAAAGAGTTGAAATATCTGAGACACACTATGAAGACAGGCATCTGGGAAAACACAGGGCATACTCTGGGAAGGAAGAAGAGAGGAAAACAGTGTGCAACTTACCTAATGACTGTGTGAATAGATAACAGAGCAGGGATAAGGGAAGAAGGTAAACAGTTCTTAGAGCTACAAGAGAGAAGAAGTTGTGGAGAGCCATGACTGTTTATGTCCTGAAGCACATAAATGATGATAATTAAGGGTAAAAAGCAAACCAAAGTTAAGGAAGGATGGTTAAGATTCAAACATTCCTCAGAACTTAAGTGAGAGGAAGTTATGGAGAGCCATGACTGTGTCCTGAAGCATATAAATGATGAAGGCAAAGGCAGTGCTAAGAATATTAGCTGTGTATCAGCACATTTCACTTATTGCTGATTTTACAAATCAGCTAACGAAGAGTTGCCCTCTAGCATAATCTTATACTAATCTTCAATCACTATCAAACCGCAAATCTAAAGGGTTACAAGCTAATCCTCTAACCAGTGAGCCAGTACCCCAGGGAATAAAATATTTCATTGTTGGTATTAAGGAAATTGAAAACTAACAAACTCACTGACAAATTATTGATTTGTGTTTCATAACAAAATTAATTAGTTAATAATTTAATTTTGAATTTATAGCTTTATTTTCGTATTTATTTTTAGAACATTTTTTTTTTCTTTATTATTTCATTTCAAATATCTGAAATCTAGCTTCCAGAAAGCAAACATGATTGTTCCTTGTTTTTGCTTTTAAATATGTTACTTATTGATTTTTACACCTTTTCTGTTATTCATTTTTTGTTATTTTTAACACATTTATATCTTTGAAAAGATCTTAAAACTTTGCTTGCTTACTTCATTTTTTTTTTCATACTTCAAAGCTTTTTTTCATTTTCAAAAGATATAGAATCAGCATTGCTTGTTAAAATGATTTCTAAGATCATCATTAACCCTTAGTGCTTAATTTATTTTCTTTGCTTTATTTTCAATATGCAGAATCATTTATTTGTTTATATTTCACCATTATTATAAGAAAAACAATTTATATCATCTGATAATGCACTTTGTAACAAAGTGAAACATTTCACCTTTTCAAAAACTGAGGGTTTCAGTAAAAATTTGGCATTATTCAAAGAAATCCTTTCCTTGTCTAATAAATTCCCAGTAATTATGAAAGTATAGAAGAAAAATCCAAAAGATATTAATATTTCTACTCAATGCAAAGTTTTGTGGTTTTTAATGAAAAGTCAAGTATCAATTTTTATAATGAAATAGAGGAAAGTGTTCAGCTTGAATCTTAAAAGCTTTAGTTACATTAGGAACATGCAAAAGATGCTTTTCTGAAAACAAGTAAAGTACTACGTGACAAGAAAATGAGATTTGTTTTCCACGGCTTAAATATTTGCAGGTTATTTAAAGCCAGAAAATACTGTTATATTATACTTTTTTTTTTTTTTTTGAGATAATGTTTTACTAATTAACCCATAGCTGGAGGGAGAAGAGATGAAGTCAGACCTTTTTCAAGGGTATTTGCACATAAATGAATATAACAAAAATACTGTTACATTATAAGATTTTGGGGGGGAGTGGGGGAGATAATGTTTTACTAATTAACCCATAGCAAGGGAAGTAGAGACAAATGGCAAATACTTGACAAGTTTGTGTAAATTAATGATGGAATAAGTAATAAAAAGTCAAAGAGGAATCATAAAGGAGAAATTAGTGCTGAGAGCAACAAGAATTATGATTGAGGCAATTCTGAATAATCATATCAGAAAATGAGAGGAAACAGTATGTAAGCAAATATGAAAAATAAAGTAGAGAAACAGATTTTATAACTGATAACAGTTGAAAGTCATTTGACAAAATTTTGGTATATCACCTGTATATAATGAACTTTGTTAATTCCTCATTAATTTCAAAGTTCAGGTAACATTTTCCATTTCTACTTCAGAAATACATTTAAAAATAAATGAATTATCATAGATGTCAATTGCTCAAACAGGTGTAAAAAATTGAACGAGTCAATGTGTCTTGACTTGGACCGCACCAGGAAAAATAAAACACAGAGTCGTAAGAAAATTTTTGTAATAGAAGGTCTTTGTAAGTTGATAAGAATAGTTGCGTGCTCTTTTTAATGGCTCTCTCGACAAGGGACAGGAAGAAATGGAGAGCCATGATCGAGAAAGAGTTGCCAGTTTTGCCAAGATGTTAGTTAGGTGGCACTGTTAGGCAGCTATAAAAACAGGGACACTTCCTGTTTTCTTTCTCTCTACCTTAAAGCATGCAGTAGAAAATATTGCTAACCTGGACCTTCTTCCCAGGTATGGAGATACATTGCCCATTAGTGAATTTTCACACACACACACACACACATAATGGCTAACTTTTAATGTTTTTTTTTTCCTTTTTCTTTTACATAAATACTGGTCTATTTTCTCTCCTTTGTTACTCAGTTACATAAAAACCAAAATATAAAATATTGCCTTACACCGGTCATTGGCACGTGTAAAAATTTGTTTGACAGCGGTATAACTAGGAGCCGTGCTCTAACAAACACATATATCTGATAGAATTAATGTAAAATTAATTTGAAACTTATTTCTTTTAGTTACTTTCTTCTGAAGTTAGTGATGAAAAAATTTTTGTATGAAAAACTTGTGATAAATTTCTGGATACAGAATGAAAAGTATTAAAAATTGTTGAGACACGTGCTAAGTTGTCATGAAAAATAGAGATAAACACTTCTTTAAATATTGAAAACTGATCTTGAAGTAGTTAAAAAACAATGATTAATATATGAATGAGTCTCTGTACATTTCTTTTCATATAATTGGTTTATAAGAACCTAGAAACTTGTTCACTATTTAAAAAAAAAAAAGAAAAAAAAAGCCTTACTTCAAAAGAAATGAGTTGAAGCTTCTCAGCTTTTGCTTCAACAAAATTCTACTCCTCCACAAAAATGAAAAAGAAAAAAAACCTTTAAAGTCTTGAAAGTTGTATGTTTTCTAGAAGTCTTCTCTCTCACGTACACACTCTCGCATGTGCACACGCAAACTCTCCCCCTCATTTTCTTGTGTTTTATCTGTTGTACCGAGTGTATCTACAATATTGCCATTTCAAATAAGTTTGTTTTTACCAATTAAAAAAATTTGTACAATATGACACCACTTTTTGCCTTTAATTTTGACTCATTTTCTCATTATGCATAAAAAAATACAGTATTCAAAATTAAACCGGTATATGTACAAAGTTTGCCATATTGTATGGGTGACATTCCATGAGAAACAGATTTCTCTGTAGTAATGATCAACCAGACTATCTTGTTAACCACAGCTCCATGTCAAGTTGTTCCTCAAAGGGTCAATTGCAATAGTGTAAGCCAGTGGATCATATAGAAGTGCAACAACTAGAATTGCTCTTCATTGAGCAATGCTTTGGAATTTACTATCTACCAAATATTTCAGATTAAAAATAAATTCAAGAGGACTTCTTCAGTCAATTAATTCAAAAGATTTTAGGGAAGGGGGGGGTGACAAAAAAAAGTGCTGGTGTTGCCATCATCAACAATAATATATCATTAACTTAGAAGAAAGCTAGAATCGATGATTTCATCATCTAACAAACATCAGAATACTAATTTTAGGAAATGTACTTGTCAGCATTCCCTTGTACTAATAAAGAGACAAAAGGTACATTTGCTTTTCTTTACTTTTTTTATTGGGGGATGAGGGGGGTGGACTGCCTCCAAAGTTGCTATTAATTGTCCTTGATTATATATAATGTAAGAGTAAAAAATACTGGACACAGTATCATTATTTTAATTACCAAGTATCTTTTCTTAGAACTGGTAGTATGAGAGCCTTTCCATTATCTTAACATTTACTCAAAGGTAAAGGAGTAAGATTCTTAGAGAATTTCATATGGAATCTACCATTAATACCAAAAATTGGTGACCATAATCTAAACATGGAGATGACAGTGTTGATAGCAGATACAAAAATACAGCAACTTCCATATAAGGTAGTAAATGAAAGCAAGAAGAAAAGACTAAACATCAAGGTATGGTCATCAACAAAAAAAAGAGCCAAACATGTGAATGCCAAAACTGGAGATGCCAAAATCTAGCAAGTACAAAGATTTAAATCTCTAGGAAGTGCTTTAACAGAGGACTGAAAGTGTGACACTGAAATTCAAAGGCATATTCAGATGTTGAAAGATGCCTTCCAAAAGCCAAGCAATGTATTAAGAAACTGGAAAATCTTGTTAAAAACAAAGATTAACTGTTATGTAATATCAGACAGTGAATGCTGAACAATCTCCATACAGATGAAAAACTTGAAGTAACCGAGTTGTAGTTCGACAGAAGACTGAGAATGCCATGGAATGAACATGAGTGCAACAATGAAGTCTTACAGAAAATGGAAAAAAAAAAAAAAAAAAAGACATAAGTAGATTCAAAAAGAGTTGAAATTTTTAGGGCATATAATGAGGGGGGGGGGAGAAGAGCTTAGAAAAATTGATGTTCACAGGGCATATTGAACACAAGAGAAACAGAGGAATGTCATGAATAACCCTACCTAATTAGCATGTGTAAATGGTTGGGTGAAAAGGGATTATGAAAGATAGCAAAAAAACAAAATTTATTGAGAGCGACAAAGAACAAGAAATTGTGGAGAGCCATGATCACCTATGTCCTGAAAGGACATGGGACATAGAAGTACCATTCTGATCCTAATGTGATTAGGATCAGAAGTACCATGCTGATCTTAATGTGATTAGGATCAGAAAAAGACACTGAAAATTAATGAGGAAAGACAGCTTAGAGAATATGACACACACAGGATAAAAAGGAAAGAGAGAAACAGTGAGCAACCTTGTATAAATGAGGTGTACAGCATGGATGAGGAAAGAGAGTAAGACAAACCTGGCTTAGCAATACAAGTTGTAGAGTGCTATGATCATTTAAATCCTGAAGGGACATGATACAAAAAAGTACCATTGCTTTTATTTATCTGGATTTTCCCTCCCTCCAAATCTGAAAATATTCTATCATTATACCATTAATTCAAAGTAAAACAAAAATGGTTTTCATGGAAGCCACTAAGAAAATTTTTCTGTCTGAATTTTTGAGATGAGAATTTATCCTTATATTTGATTTAATGTTGTCATCTTGTTTCTGTCAGTGTGCTCTCCAGCCTTTTTCAGGTATCAGTTGATCCAGATAGCCTCCAGGGATCTTTAAACTTAAACCTTTATTTAATCTACAAAGGGAGATTCTTGTTCCACTGTCCAAATCTGGAGATGTCTTACAGGCTTCTTTTTAATACTGCTCAGTTATGGCTCACCTTGTTTCTCCAGACTCTAAAAGTGTACTATCTGATCTAGAGATTGAACTCAATGACTGTCACTAAATTCATAAGCAATGCTTTTATCCACTAGGCTATTGTCCCATGAAACAATCCTGAATTTTTGAGCGTTAGACTTAAATGTTCTTGCTTACCTGCTGCTGTTATACTTGACCTCCTTTACAACTACATTCCCTACTGAGAAAAGTTTACAATAATAGCAGTAAATAACTTGAATATCAAAAGAGTTGTTCTTCAACAAAGAATTCATTTTTTTTTTTTTTAATGACCTTACATCAAAAAACAACTGAAGTTTCCTTTCCATGGGAAATCTTGTTTTGCATCAGATTTAAATTCTATCCCAACTCTATATAGAATATCAGACAGTTATTCTATTATTCAATTTGGTTTTAGAAAATTTGATTTCAAATCTTTAGAATAATGATTTTCCATCAGGATGATAAATCTATTCATTTATTTTCTGCTTTTCTTAAAACCATGATGAAATCTGATTCAATTGGAAACGTGAATTCTCTTCAGTCAAAAGCAATAGACGTTTTGATTCCTTTACATCTTAATTTATAACAGGGAAATTCTATATGAAATATATTCTTTCATTTTAATCAAAAGGTAGCTTGATTAACACATTTTTTTCCCTTTTTGGCTCTTAAAGCAAAATGAATTCAGTAAGCCTTTCACTTGCAATAATTCTTTATGTTGTAGGTTTTTTTTTTTTTTTTTTTTTAAAAAAAAAAAGGAAGAAATCTTTATATTTTTTATTCTATTCAGAAATAACTAGATGTTCTATGAATTCATTCTTACATTTTTTTTTTTTTTTTTTTTTTTTTTAACAAGGTGCTGAAATTTTATATTAACTGAAATTTGCTTCTTTATGTTTTTAAAATTCATTTTTGTTATGAAGAAGCCTGTTACTTATTTGCATTCAAATATAATCAGGTTTCTCCCCAACCTGAAGATTATCAACATTACCCGTAAAAGAATTTATCAAAAATAATTATGAAGAGACAGAATTTAATATAGATTTAATTATCATCACAAAGTACATTTTACATTTTCATCTTCCAAATAAACATCACACTGAATAGAGGTAGCAAACAAATATGTTTACACTCAAATTTGAATTTTTCACACTAAAAGATTTTTATCTACTCCCTTTTCAAATCTCAGCTCAATTAGTTTCCGTCTCTATTTCAAGTGAACTTAAACATGATTAACTTGTTTCTTCCATTAAAGGCGCACTTTTTTCAATCCTAGCCTAACTTCGACTGTGGTATGTTCTGCTTATTGACCCAAAGTGACAAACAGTACACGAAAAACTGGTTTACTAATCATGATTGTTAGAAACCAAGAAAAAAAGACTACTGAACTCTTATGTAATATCAATCTTCCTATATGGCAATGAAGGCTGGACAATCTTATCACAGATGAACAAGATACTTGAAGCAAAAGAAATGTGATAATTACCATTGGATTGAAGATGTGAGCAATGACAAAGTTTTAGAGAAAATGGAAATAAAAAGGACACTAAAACTTAACATCAGAAAGAGTTGAAATTTCTAGGGCACATAATGAGAAAAGAGGGCTTGGAAAATGTGATACCCACAGGACTGACTGAAGGCAAACAATGCATAACCTACCTGGTGAGCTTGAGCAAATGGATGGCAGAACAGGGTTCAGGAGAGATGACAAAATTTATTAAGAGCTACAAAGGGCAGGAAATTGTGTAGAGCCATGGCACATAGAAAAAGAAGTCATGCTATTTTTCAATTTTGCACACTTGCATAGAGTGCAGTTCAGTATTAATTGCAACATCTACTAGCAACTGCAATATTTAGCAAACTCGAAATGGCTGATCCTTGTTATAGGTGACTGAGCTGGTTATCATCAGTCTTCGATCATTGCATATCAAGCCAATGAATTTGATGCTGTGTGGCTGGAGAGCTGTTTCCTGCTCCAGGTGTCTAAGATTTTGCTTGGGTCCTAAACCATTGACCTGTCTGGCTAGGTTAGACTTGACAGAAAAACTTCCACCATCACAGCTCTCCAGTCCATACAATTCAGGTCAAGGCACTTAACCTTCAACACTTTGTATTATTCACTACTTTCCTTTCCACTATTGTTTTTAAGGCTCCTCTGCTGTACTACATAATTTCAGCCATGGTCATTTTCTGTTGTCACAGCAGGATATGATATCACAACTTCAAAATTCAAACATGCTATTATTCACTCATCTGAGTCATTTGCAGTGGCAGGATAAAATTTTTGCTTTGCAAACAAAATCGCCTCCAGAATGTTAAAGGTTAATCAGGGAGTCTTAATCCATGATTACGTAACTCTTGCAACTACAGAACAAAATATAAGTGAAAAGTGAATGATCCCAGCCTGACTTCCCACTGGGAAATGTACTTATGTTACTCCCACATGATGTGGTATAAAGAAATCTATTTACTACTAAGGCTGTTCTTCAGTTACTCTTACACTTACATTGGAATCTCAATTCAGAACTCATGGTTACAACTTGTATTAGCAAGTACAATATCCAGTGAACAAGTGGCCGATTCATCGCGTTGTACTTGGCAGTATTGCTTACCATCCAGTATTGATCACTGCATATCAAACTAATGTATCAGTCTACTGATGCTCATTAGACCAGTCAGGATATAAACTCATGCTAGTATAGCTGTCTGGATCAGAGGAGCATGTAAACCATTCCACCATGTCTAGATGTTTAATCATTGGTTTAATGAAACTATTCTGCATCAATTGTAAAGTTTCCCCCTAATCAAAAATGTCACAGTGGCTAATTTCAAATTTAATAGATATTTTCCAAAGAATGATTTCTACTGAATCAACAGATAGGTCCATGGAAACTTCCTTTTCAACTGATTTTGCAATTTCTTTTTTCCTAAAAAAGAATATTTTGTGATTTAAAGCAAAAATCATTATATATTTTATGTGAACTTTGCCAGACTGGTGGAATTTAACAAAATATAACATCTGATAATAGAGAAAAGATGTTGCAACACATGTTGACATAATTTATTGGCCATCAATTTTTTTTTTTTTTTTTTATGAGATACTGACATCAACTGCAACTAGCTAATCACATAAATGGCTTTTAATTTGATAGAATTCGACCAATTTAAACACCAAAAGAAAGTATCAGCCATAAAATGAGATAAAAAAAAAATTGAAAAAAATGTGAAGATTATTGTTGAAAAAGAAAGAAGAAAAACACTTTGAAAATGCTTTATCTTATAAAACATTAGACCATTTAAAAAAAAAAAAAAAAAAAAAATACACAAAACAAGAAACTGAGTAATAAAGAAAATGTTGTAAAGAATAAAGTCATGGCAGCAATGAAAATACCACTAAAGCCAATGTCCAAAATGGTATAGCAACCTTTGACTGAAGCGTATTTTTTATTTGGAATTCATGAAATCTGAAAACTGTATTAGTCATGAAATCTGAAAACTGTATTAGTCATGAAATGCTAACATAATGCAAAAGAAAATATGATACTGTTTAAAAAGAAAAAAAAAAAAAAAAATGAAAAAGTAAAACTACTTTATATCAGAAATCTTTATCTCCTACTTTAAATACTTCCTATCAGAAACACTATTTCATTTAACAATTTGCTTTTACATTTTGTTAAATGATCAGGCTCCTGACGAGAAGTTCACTTTTGATGGCTTGCACACCAGCATGCAAAGCCATATATTCCATTTAAAATCTCAGTTTGTTCTAATATGTATCATTATCATTTAACTGATGCAACAGAGCCAGCTTTTCTATCAAACATCCATATTGAAAGTTTTTCAATTTTTCTCATTTCAAACCATATCCAGCTTATTCACTAATGTGGTAAATATCAAACTGAAAAAAAAAAAAAAAAAAAAAAAAAATTCTTTGCTTACAAACAGACAGAATGAAGGAAAGAAACCACTGGAACTTTGCATAAGAGAAAGAGAAAAAAAAAAAAAAAAAAAAAAAAAAAACACAGAAATGGTTTTAATAATTACCTTCTTTTTTTATTATTAAAAGAACAGAATACTAATCAGGTGGGGGAAGAGATTGCTCAGAGTTTCAAGGAAGATTATGAAAGTTTGTGAAAGAAATCAAATACTCCAAAAAACAATAACAATGGCCAATAAGCCAACTAAATGGAGTTGATCAAAGAATGAATAAAATGAAACAAAAATTATAACTACCAAATCATAACCTAATTTTTTTTTTTTTTTTTTTTTTTAATTCTTTACAACCATTTAACAAAAAAAAAAAAAAAAAAAAAAAAAAAAAAAAAAAACACACAACCTATAACCCTTTGAAATGTGAGAAACTAAAAAGGAAAATGAAAGTCAGGCCGATTATAACTTTAATGTTTAAGTTTTGTTTTTTTTCCTTTAGCAAAAAAACTGCAGGATCATATTCTTTGTAAGATCCAGATTTCACAAATTAAGAATCTCTTTCAAGATTTTATTTTTTTTTGCCTAATTTTAATTTTAGGTGGGTAACTTTTCTGGAATGTTCTCTTCTCAATCAGTAAGGGTAGCTCAAATATTTCAGCTTCAGTTATTTTTAAATTTCTTTCCAAATGTTAAGCTTAAGACAAAATTATAAATTTGATTGCCGACAAACTGTCCTCGCAACCATTTTTCTTTATTTCACATTGAAACAATTCGTTTTAAAATCTTAGGAAAAATATTTTCATTCAAATCATATACGAGTGATAAACTCAGTGTTCAGTTCTATTTTTTCTTGTTAACAGGTGCAAATTTGATTGTTCTCTTAACAATGGTATGTACCTAACATTTTCATGAAGTACCTTCTAATTTTTTTTTTTTTTTTTTTTTTTTATTTTTCAATGGATTCAATCTCTGCAAATTTTGTTTAAAACATATTTTTCATTCAAATCACAAGTTAGAAATTATTCACGCTAAAATAGAGAAAGAAAAAATATTTTGCAAGTTATTGATTATCATATCACAAGCATATCTACCATTCCCATAACGTTTTTTTTCTTCATTTTTCTTTACTGTTTTTCTCTCTCTAGATTTTCCCCCCACTTGTCATCATCTATTCAAGAAATTCTTTATCAAAGACGAGATATTTATCATTCCTTTTAAGTCTAACACTAAGAAATCCAATTGCGAAGGGTGGGGTGGGGTGGGGGATTTATTCTTTGGCCGTCTATGCCATTGGATATTTTAAGATAATCAATAGTCTTTTTTTTTAACTTATTTTTTCTTAATCTTTTTTTATTTGCTACTTATTGATGAGTATAGTAGATAAGATAAAAAATATCTCCAAATAATTTCACAACATAGAAATATACTAATTTCCTAAGTATGCATAAGAAGGGGGGGAAAAATTGAATATACTGAGAAAGAAGTTTTTGATACATTCAATATGCCGTAGTGTCATATGTTCATCAACAAAGTGAGGAAAGCTAGCAAAGGGTTGTAACATTTTCAAAGAAGTCTTTGGTAAAACATAGCAAAGCAGTGATGTTTGGAAAGAACAGCAAGTGAGCATGAAAACTTAAGATTTGTAGATAAGCGAGTAGTGTTAGCTCAGAATGAGAAATTGGCTAGCAAAGTCTGAATTTCAGATGAGTTGGTTACATTCACTTTTGCACAAATACCTGTCATAAAATACAGCAAGAGTGTGAAGAGGTTGAGGGAAACACCTAACCAATTGCTCTCCCAACTGTTACGAGGGTAACAGGCAGAGAAGGGAGAGAGACAAGAGTCATAAGACACCAAGTCTTGCTGACTTCTGGTCCCTTCCCCACCGTTGCTTTTACTGGCATGAATAAGCTTACAAAGACACGGATTATGACCAGTTGCAGAGAGGCCTGTATCTAGACATGCCAAACTGTTCTGCTGTTAATGAGGAAAACCCCAATGTAATGAGTGTTGACAGACACCTGTACGTCTCAGGATCCTCTCTTGTGTCTGTACTTATGCACATTCTTTACAATACCCTTGGGAATTCATCTCTTCTCAGTTATGGGAGAGAAAACTGGCTTGTCTTGCCATAGTTGGAACCAGTCTAGGAGAAAGACTGGTCAATTCCAAACACTTATTTAGCCTTGGCAAAGTGCATACAATATAGTTATTGTGAAATACTATGAAGTTTACAATTAGCTGTGGTAGTGGTGGACACTATGATCTCGAAGGGAGCTGAATAAAAGGAAATAACATTTCATAAAACATTAAATCACCAATTTTATAACCAGGTAAATCAAACCAGGCAGGTTTTCACTGTAATCCGAATGCCAGATTCTGAATAGACTGTGACAAAGAAATAGATTTTTGGAATTAATTTGCATTCACTGTCATGTTAAATGTGTCTTGATAGCTCCAAGATTATTTGTAGGCATCACATATTTTGAACTCAAGAAAAAAGAAAGAAAGAAAGAAAAAAAAAATCAAAAGCTTGTTGACAAAGAAAGATAAGAGAAATAACTGGAATTAGACAAAGAATGATTCCTGCCATTATTCAATGAGAAAGGCCTTCCAGCTATACATTCTTAGATATACAGAATATACAGATAAGGAAAATAGTTGCATGCACAGACACACACAATTTTTGCAATTTTAATGTACATTTCACAAGTAATGCTTTCAAATTTTTTAAAGAGAGTGGCACAGCTTATGTAGGTCAAAATTTATATATTTATTACTTCTAAAGTTATTTTTAGTGGATACCCATATTTGCGTAGACACTACTTTTTCATTTTAAACCATATTTATTTTTGTCTACTAGCCTGCACATTTGAGAAAACTCATTAAAGAAAACATGTCTTCCAGCAGGATTTGAACCTGTGTTCCCCTTTGCAAGATAACATTTGAACTAGTAAAAATGTCAGATTAAAAAACAAATCCATTCATTCTTTAGAAATTGCTTTGTTTACATTTTGGATACAAAACTGCTTCTTGAGAGTACTTTAAAGGCAAAATAGAATTTTGCTCAATGGTGAAGATCTTCATAGCTGAGCAATTAAAGTAATCAAGATCAGATAAAAGTTTCTTCTGTAAAGGAAGATACAAGTATGAATCCTGAAACATGTAGGCCAGTAGACAAAAAACACCATTTAAAATAAAAATGGAGTGTTTATTTAAATGTGGGTATCTACTAAAAATGTTTGAAGTAATAAAGATATGTGGGATTAAAAAATAAATCCATTAATTCTTTAGAAATATTAATATATACTAAATAAGTAAATTCAGTTAGCATAAACTGAAATACTGGAAAACTTTAAAATAGTTTGGCTTCAGGAAGGGTATTTAGTTGTAAATTTCTTTCTCTATTAAGTCAAACCCTTAAACAAAACTAAATAAGAATAAAATGGTGGGGAATCTCAACATCAGGAATGGTATTCTTTAGTGTCTAATGAAAGAAGTAATGTATGAAGATAGAGAAAATAAGGAAAACAGAGAAGGAAAGAGAAGGAAATTGTCAACTGTTAAATGAATTAGATCAAGGAATTCCATCAAGTTTGTTAGAATCCTGCTCAAACTAAGTCTTCAAAAGATTGTCACTCATTGTCATCACATTGAAGCAACAATGATTTCCCAAGATAGAGAACAAAGAATCGACTTCAAACAGGTGAGTGAATCAAACCTTGGGCCCATTAACAGCATCATTCACAAAGAGCATAGACCAACCACAAGAGGCGAGAGATGGTGCCAACTTGGCTGACTGCAAAGCCAGCTGCTGCTCACCATTAAAATAAATGAATAAATATATATAAAATCCAGCATCATTGTTGTCTTCATGGCATTCATCAGTCCACCTGCCACTATTATGGAATAAACCAAACAAACATGAACTGAACAACCTTTTTAACTGTGTTCCATAGTTACTATAGTAAACTATACTAGTACTATAATTACTATCCCAAAGTTCAATTCAATTGTTCAATATATTTTGAAGGTGAGTTTTTGGGAACATTTTTAATTAGCCATTATTAATATAGAATAATGTTTGTGACTTCCTTTTTAAAAAAGGAATATTGTCTATAAAAATGGCATTATTTTCTACAGCTTACCCCTTTGCAGGTTATTTATTTTAAGATTGTAAGATTTGTGTTTTTTGTTTTTGAGATGACAGCTTGGAGAGGTGGGGATGAATTCATACCTTTCCCAAAGATATTTGTGCATAAGTGAACATAATGAACCAAACTGCAGTTGGAACTTGGATCTCTGATTTTCAATTCCAATCCATTATCCATTACATCCCCCACATATCCAAGCTTATAGTACCTGGTATTTCTAAGTGTCACTCATCTAGGAACCAACCAGGCTCGATGTTACTTAACTTTGGTGATTGTACAGGAACCAGTGTTTCAACGTGATGTGAGCATAATTGTTGTCCATATTTTCTTGCTTATAATCCAGTCTGGTGTTTTTTCACAGTATATTATATAGTAAGTCTTGTTAAGCAAAGATTAAAATAGAATCTAATTCCATATCAGGACTACTAATGAGCCTACTTGTTGCTATTACATCTTCAGACACTTTTAGATAATTTTTTTTTTTTTTTTTTTTTTTTTTTTACCATTTGATGCTGTTTGCACGCACGCAAAAAGAAAATAGAGAGTTAGAAAGTGTTTGATTCAGGCTTAATGATATTCCTTTGGTTTGCTAAAGGCAACAGAAAAAAAAGACATCTCTAAAATATGTCAAAGAGTTGGATGCAACTACTTTGCATAATCTCAGATTGCCTTTATGTGAGAGGCAACATCTGCCAGTTTACTTCAAGCCTAATGAGATATTCACAATAATGTCTTGGACATTTTGTAAAGCTAGAAGTTTTTCTTAAAAATAGAGACTTCCTACAGAAAAAAAAAAATGTTTCATATTTCACCAAAATAAGAACTGCTAGACCATAAATTACATTATCCAAACTTTGCATATACAATTAAGAATTTACTAAAATAAATAAATAAAAAATAAACTCATTTTGCAATCAATTTTCCAAATACCATAAAATTATACTCACAATCAGAATCAGAAGGTATATGTGATTAAAGCTAAGAGAAAAGAAAATCCTGTTTTGTATTGACTGACCATTAGAAAAGTTTGTTTTGGGATTTTATTTTGTGGGGAGTGGGAGAGTTAGAAGGGATTTCTTGTTTCAACTTTGATGCTTGGCAGCATTAAAGTGTCTGCTGTAAGTTTGAAAAATGAACTTGATAAAAACATTGAGAATTGTTGGATCATATGTAAATATTTAATAGCCTTTAACATGACAATGTATTGTTGTCACCAAGAGGGACAGTCCAAGATGTGCAATACGTATTAGCGATATAAAAAGAAATCTAAACATCTAGGCAGATGATGGAAGAGGAGGAGATATCAAAATCCAAAGGAGCATTTAAAATAGCAAAGGATGCCTTCCAAAAGGCCAAACAAAGTAGTAAGAAACATGAACATTGTTACAAACAAATAAAAGGGTGCTCAACTGCAATATAATATCAGTTCCTCTATATGGAAGGGAATGCTGGACATTTTCCTCACAGATGAAGACGAAACTTAAGGCAATAGATGTGGTTCTACACGAAGATGATGAGAATACCATGGACCAAACATGTAAACAACAAAGTTTTAGAGAGGAAAAAAAAGAAAAAAGATGTTTATACTTAAAATGAAAGACAGGTGAAATTTTGGGGATACAAAATGAGGAAAGAGGGATTGGAGAATATGACACTTACAGGACATTAAAAGATAAAAATGATAGTGGAAAATGGAAAAAAAAAAAAAAAAAAAAAAAAAAAAAAAAAAAACATTAAGAGTTAAAGAATTAGGAAGTTGTAGTGAACCATAATCGCCCACATCCTGAAGAGATACAGTACATAAAAAGAAGAATGCCATTTTCTATGTACTGTGTCCCTTCAGGACATTGTTGATCTTCACAATTTCCTGTCCTTTGCAGCTCTTAATAAATTCTGTCTTTTTGTTAATCTCTCCTAAACCTTGTTCCACCATCCATTTGCTCAAGCTCACTAGGTATTTTATACATTGTTTTCCTCTGTCCATCTTGTCTTCAATCTTATTGTTTGTATCAAATTTCCCAAGCCCACTTTCCTCATTATGAGCTCTAGAAATCACAACCATCTCTTCCTGATATTAATTTACAAAATGTATAAAGAGATCAACAGAGAAAGAAATCCAGCTGTTTGTATTAAGAACCTACCATGTTGTGGCTGGCTAATATTGGATGTATCACTTTTTCTTTTTTTTTTATCACCAGGAAATGACATTTGATGCTAACAATGTACTCATGTCTGGGGCTACAATTTCTCACTTTTGATTAACCAGACAGTAATGTCTGATTTCACTTTATCCAAACAAACAACCAACCTCATGCCCACTTGCACCATTTTTAACAAGAAAATGACAATCCATAATTCATCCACTCCATGGCAGCATTTCCTTATAGCAAGACATCAAACAGAAACTATTGGATATACAAACCAAAAAACTGCGTGAATCTTCATTATCAGATTTCTAATAAAACAAAAATCTTGCATAAAAGTATCGATATTTTTAGTAAAAAGGAATGATAAATCATTTTCCAGAGTTTGCAATATTGAGCACATAAACAAACTTTGATAGGATAAGGACAGGTTTTTGCTAGAAAAATAATGAAGATAAATATTGCTTGATTCACACTCCTCTTTGGTGTTTTGAACAGGAGTAGAGGTTTATCACTTGTTTTCTACTCAGTATTGCATTTCTGGTTCCTTCTAAATTCTATTTCAACTCTACACTTCTAATGTTTCCACCTAAACTCTCAAATTTATACTTATGTCTTAGTAGCATTATTGCCTTGTTTGGAGTGAACTGACTAAATAAAATAAAGTAAGAGCCTTCTAGAAATCAATATTTAATCTTTGCTATAATTGACTACCTTTACATATAAGAAGTGGAGCAATATCCTTTCAAACTTTTTTATATTTTATTAATTCAATCCTATATAATATCAAATGTAATCTGCAACTGTTCTATCAGAAATGCTACTTTTACTGGATCAATGTTAGGTAAATCTCATCAGTTTTTAATTTATTTTTTTGCCTCTAACCTGTAAGAACACACACAAAAAAAAAAATAAATAAAATAAAAAAAAAAAATAGAATTCAGTAAACCTATTAGGTAGAGTCATACTTAATTTCCATTTTTAATTATCAACACTAGTCTTTAAAAAAATAAAAAATAAGAAATAAACATTACATTTTATTCAATGACATATTCACCATTATTTCCAATGACTTGTCACTTAACAGGTAGTTCTGCAATATACAAATCCAGGTGTTTCTCACTGCTGTTGGAGGAACCAATGATTGACTATGTCTTCAAGGATGTAGCTCCTACTCTCCACACTTGACTAGTTGCAGGTTGGTGAGGCTATTTAACACGTAGTCAGAGGTTTTAAATTCAGAATTGTCCTTAGACTGGTCGTTATCCAAGCCTATACAATTAAGTTTGTTCTGCTATTTAACCATAGGGGGAGAGAAAAAAGGGATTCACATCTGTCCCTAAGGTTATCTGTACATAAGTGAATGTAACAAATGCCACTGCAATTGGAATTCTGCTCTCCTATTCCTCAATCCAAGCTGCTATCCATTACTCCAGGTCTTTCTTTGACATGTTTTCAGTAAAATTCCAGTGATGTAAGTTTCTCCATCAAAGTGCTTTGCAGTGACTAAAAAAAGGTAAGGGCAAGTGAATTTTGACGGGTGGAGTAGAACAGACCAAACAAAGTTCCCAAATCTTTTCTTGCATGCAGCCTTGCATTGTCATAGAGAATATTATCCTACTGAGAAGCACAGGTCACTTTTTCAACCAAACTTTTTTATATATATATATATATATATATATATATTTTTTTTTTTCAATTACTGTATAAAGATATGACTGTGATAATACAAAAAAATGCTAAAACAATCATGATAATTAGATATTTTAAAAAAATGAAATTGAGTTTGTTTTTTTGTTTTTTTTAAATAATATTGGAATATATAAAACATCTACATCAAATTATGCAGTACCTTTTATACTACTTAAGGAAAACACGTGTTCATGAAGGTGAAAAAAGGAAATGCTTATCTCCTATGGAGGACTAGAAATTGAAGTGTAAAAAAAACAACCGTAAACTTTTTGACTTTCATGTGGAATGGGCCTTTGATCACCTCTAAGAAGTACAAAGCTATGGTGTTTTTAAGTAAATGTAAAAGAACAGAAAAAAAAAAAAAAAAAAAAATCATCATAGAAAACAATTTCAAGTCACCCGATTCCATTTCTTAATCATCAATTTCTTTTTTAATTCTCTACAAATGACAGAGGCCAATCCTAAAATTTAAATGCAATGATTCATTACATTCACTGAATAAATTAAGTTATAAATAACTTTAAAAAAAAAAAAAAAAATTATCCTAAAGTGATATTAGAAATGGGGAAAACAAAATAAAATCCAAAGACATGAACTGTTGTTAACAAGCATATTTGGTTTAATTTTGAACATTTACAAATGAAGTTATTCATGAGCAAAGAGTATACTTTATGGACAAACACAGAGAGAAAAAAGAAAAAAAAAAAAAAAAAAAGGGAAAGTATTATACAACATTTCTTTTTTTAAATAATGATTTGAAAATGTCTGATAATGTGTGTGTGTGTAAATTTTAAGGAACATTCTATATAAATAACAAAAAAAAAAAAAAAAAAAAAAAACAGTTAAAATATTAAAAAAATTGTCAATAACTGAAAATAGCTAATTTGGTAGAAAGAAGTGAATGGAATAGATTCAACTTATGGTTTGGTTTGGCTTAATAGCCCCTTCAACCATTTCAGGTTATTTGAGGCCAGATAAAGGTTTTGAATAAATAGTTGTTTTGGTTATGTTATATGTGCATCACTGATAATTTGGGGTACAGATCAATTAGAAAAAGTTATTGACTCAGTTATTAGAAACACTGGTTTAGAGATGCAAGTTATTTTGTATTCACTTTCAGTTGCTTATTAGAGTTTAGGTAGATTTGTTAGTTTTTATAATTTTATATTTTGGTAAAAGTTTGATTTCCATTAAGAAGTTAACGATATTGTTTGGCCTAATGTTTTGAAAGTTTTTTTTCTTTTTTTTTTTATTGTTTGCTTGATAATATTTTGTTCAGGTTTGACTGAGATGATGGAAACCTATGAGTATGTGTTAGGCTGTGAGATGTATTCAACATCAGTTACATGATGTCGGGGAAGTTTCATTTTTTAGTAGATGTGTGTCAGCTGTGCATGTTCTATTCAGAGTCTGAAATAAACTATTTCCCATCATGTTATTTTTCTGAAAACCTGGAAGCTATGATCCTAGACTTGGTTGAATATCGTACAGTTTGTTAGATTTCGAGTCCTATAGTGCTTGCCGTTTTTTTATTTTATTTTTTTATTTTGCTTCTCAAGTCTGTATGGTGTATCTTCATGTTGGAATCTCAACTTATGATCAGTCAGTTATGTGCCATGCGTGATACACACTTAGATGATCATATATTTTTCGATATATAACTGACAAGGCAGGTTTTTTTTTTTTCCTGCAGTAGGTTACCATTTCTTTCTACGGTAGACCAGTTGCCATCTAAGGCCATAGAACCTGGTCTGTCCTGCTATTTACCCATAACGAGGGGTGTGTGAGAAGAATAGGATTCATGCCTTTTCCAAGGGTATTAGCACATAAGTGAATGTAATGGATCCAAATGGAATTCGAACTCAGCTCTCCATTACTGCACCGTGCCTATCATTTTCTGTTTGTTATGGAGTGCGTTTCACAGTGGAGGCTTGTATTTATACTAAGTCGGTCATAAAATAGGTTCGACGTACAAAATGTTAAGAACTTGATATAATAGGTAATGACGCGGAGAAATCTAGTTGTCGTCGCTGATACTTTAGTGTCCGACTAATGGTCGTCCGGCATCAACTGACTGACCGACCCACTGAGCCGACTCCTCGTTACTCTTATTACTCCTACTTATTATAGGTGGGAGAGTCCATTAACTATAGAATAGGTGTGTTCCACTATAACACTATTACAACAATTGTCAAATGCATAAACCCTAGTTTCCCTATATGTCCAATATATCCATTCCCCTCAAAGATGTGTAATGAACAAATGAAAATGTTAAGAGTAATGCTAGGTAAATCAATTTTCAGATGATGACATACAAGCCTTTGACTTGAACTGTTCTTTTCAGGTTATCTATGACACTTGCTAAGACATAGTTATACACACACTGTATATTCATATATACAAAGACAGAGGAAGAATAATGCATACATACGCACAAGTTGTCAAGGTTCCAATAATTTTACTACCTACTTGATATTGAAAATGTTGATGCTTGTAAAATGCTTACCTGAAATACAAAGAAAAGAAAATATAGAACATGCAAGAAAGAAAAATTTTAAGGAACATTAATATTATTTTATTTGTTTTTTTTTTTTTGGCTTTTTTTTACTTTAAACTTCAAAATATTCAACATTTGATATATTCATTGCATTTTCCTCGGAGAAGAAATACGACCAATTTAATAGCAGCAAATAATTTTCAGCCAAGAGCCAACAAAATAGTTGTATTTAGTAAAAGTCTTATTTATTAGTCCACTTTTGGATCCAACTACCAGCTGCCAAATTGCATTCAAATTTCATTTGATAGTTAAAAATGTAGTTTCTTTAAAAAAGTGTTAATGATTAACTCGGAGGAAAAAAAGAACTGACCTTTTTTTTTTTTTTTTTTTACAGCTTATCAACCCATTGCAGGTTATTTAAAGCCAGAAAATATTTTTAGATTAAAAGATTTTTATTTATTTATTTGAGAATGATTTAGTGGCACAAGTGTTACTAAATAAAGAGTGGTAGCACCTGGGAGTCAAAATTATGAAAGTATAAAAATACATTTTCATAGTAAATATACCATTAATACATTTTTTTGAAAAAAAAAAAAAAAAAAAAAAAAAAAAAATACCAGCAATACATTTTTGAAAATTGAATTACTAAATGCTTCCAAGAACATTAAATTTCAGCATTAAGTGACCCATAAGGAGTTGATATGCTACTAAGCAAACAAACAAATCCTTACTAATAGAGTGGATTCTTACCTTTCCTCAAATTTGTGTGTAAGTGAATACAACAAAACAAAGCAATTATCCATTACACCACCTGCACATCCAAGCTTACAGCACCTGGTATTCTCAAGTAGTCACCCATCTAGATTCAGTGTTGCTTAATTTGGTGATCATATGGGGAACCAAAGTTTGAACATGATATGACCATAAGCAGAAAAAAAATTAAACATTGATGTTAAATTTAACCCAATACTTAGAGAGAAGCACATGAATTTGAAATTTAATAAAAATATTTGATCCAAGTCTAACATTTTAGAGAATTTATATACACATACGTTTGATTTTTTCTTACACTTTTCAGATAAATATTTTCACAGGCAGTAAATAAAAAAAAATTAAAATCTCAACATTGTTTATTTCAATCTGTGCTTTTACACTTAACATTAATAAACATTCTTAACCTACAGATTTAATTTCACCTTTATAAACAGTATCAACAATTTTCATTTCTTAAATTCAATGAAATAAAGAAATTTCTTTATGGCCTGTTTTAAAACATTTTAGAAGTTATCTGCAACTATTGAAAAATAGTATCAGTTTTCAAAATCAACAGTTTAAGCTACAGATAATTTGTTCAAACTACTGAGTTACTGTCAGAATTTTCATCATTGAGAGAGAGAGAGAGAGAGAGAGAGAGATCTATAAAGATATGTAAAGATCTAAAAAAAAATTAAATCAAATATAACTGTGTGGTGCCAAATTTCATTCAAATTAGACAAGGAGTTCTTGAGCTCAGGTTGTTTTGTATTCTGGCATATTTAATAGCAAATTCAGTATTTATTTTTGATGAACATTCTTATATCAATCCTCATATATAAACAAAAACTTGCATATTATATACTAAGTCAGGATAATGTTAATGTTTTCATAAAAGAAAAAAAAAAAAAAAAAAATGGACCGTCAACAAAAGAAAAGACATGGTCATTAAACATGTAATTTGTTAGGAATTCATAAAAATGCAATTTATAATGAAGTATAAAAGGATAAACATACATATGTGTAAACCTTTGACTCTTATATGATAAGTGTCATATACTCTTTGTCAGTGTCTATTAATATCGGATTCAGGTTCCATACACATTTGATAACTGCATATGATTTTGTTTTTATTTCTTGTGTGGTCAAGGACCTTAATTTTAGGTTGGATAAATAAAGTAATATGTAATCAGTACATAGTAATTAACTACATTTAAGAAGAATGTCCCCCACCTTTTCACAAATTAGTTAAATTTATTTCAATGATATTATTTTCAATTTGAAATTGATAGTTTTTTCTGTTATTGTGTATCAGGGTGTGCATTTTTTTTTCACAATGTCTGAAAACTTTCTACAAATTAAAATATGTATAATTAACAATAAAATTGATAATATTGTTACCTAATAATTTTGTATCATAAACCGCTTTTTAAAAGGAATCCAAGTTTTATTGGTGGTCTAGTATATATTAGATATGCAAACACACACATTGTTTGGTAGGTTCCAAGAACTTATCAAATCTTTAGCTAATGGTGACCCATATATACCAGCGATGTCCAAAGATGGACACACTATTTTAAAAATTGTCTTGTTTTTGTGAGAAAGAAAACAAGTCCTAAAATGCTTGTCGAAATAAAAAGAACAAATAGTGATTCTAACAGAATTGTACCATTCTAAAGTCAATGTTTAATTTAAGCGACAATAAATCGATCATGACCCCATATTTGATGACAGTTAAGTAAAGAGCCAACATTTTTTTTTTTTTTTTTTCTTAAAGTATGTTTCAGGACCTTTAATAGTTGAAATCTATCTCCCATCACCAACACCAGAAAAACAATATGATTACAAGTTCATTCTTTATTTCTTTCCAACACTTCTGAATGTTCCTGGAAAAGTTATAATACTTTTTGTCCTCCATATGAGGAGCATTTTTTTTTTTTTTTTTTACATTTGCATCCTGGATGTTTATAAAAGCCCCAGCAAATTTTTGTAATGTCCATATTCCTGGTTGTTTCAATTTCTCCACCTCTGTCAATAGATGACTTAACAATTTCTCATTTATTAACATTCCCACCCCTTCCATTTATGCTTCTGCTTCTTTAACAAGACTATTGACAACTCCTTCCCAATCAACGTCTACTACAGTGTCAGTGATTTTATTAACTTCTCCATTGATTTCAGAGAAGCCTTTAAAATTATTAACTACATTATTTTATATGCTCTTCCAACAGGTATTTGCAGTTTCTGATGCTAATTCATTGCAGCTTTGATCAATGCTATTGCATTTGCAATAACCAATATTCTTCAAGATTCTATACTGTCAAGATTGGGGTCTGCATAAATCAATGCACAAATGTAGTCAGATATGATGGAAATGTATGTGGCCTTCAAACACCTAAGCATATTCTGGACAAGGGTTGAAGCAATTAAATCTTATTTAGAAGGAAAAAATGTGACACTGTAAGGATGCTGATAATTTGTAGAAAGAAAAAAAAAAAAAAAAAAAAAAATGCTTAAATTAAATTAAAAGTGAACACAGACAGTAGTAGACAGATTGAAGGACATATTCAAAAAATGAGAAAACAAGGTAAGAGTATATTTTCTCTTGTTTTTTGATAAGTACTTGGTAGCTAGACCAGTCTACTTGTGTATCAGACCACTTACAAGCTAACCAATATTCTACAACATCCACTTGGGCATCTGATTTAAGTGAAGCCCAGGGGATGATGTAAAAGGGATTGAGATTTTTGAGAGAGACCACCAAGTTAGTTACAGATAATTTTATGGCTACAGGTGGGTGAGTAAAAGGGGCAAAGAAATGATTCTATGTCACTTGTTGATAGGGGGGGTGAAGAATGCACATGTCGATAAAGGAACAAGATTTTCTCAGGCCAGAAAATTTTGGTCAAGTGGGGAAAATAGGAAGAGTTACAGACCAAACATGATAATTAGGAATAAAGGAATGCAGATAATTTTACAGTGACATTAAAAATATCATCTGTTTTATGTCAGGTGTTCATGGTGGAACACCTATTCCTTTGATAGTGGCTGTGTGAGGAGCTGATACAAGGAAATGGGAGAAAAATGAATACTCCCACTGAAAGGTACTGATGCAAGGTGCAAGGTAGAGAAGCGGGGAGGACAAGATGGGTGGCAGATCAACATGTTGCTACCGACACCCCCACTCTCGTGGGGAGAGCTCCCCAAATTTGGACATAAAAAGGGCCACCCAGCAGCACCCATAGAGAGATCTGATTGGGTGACAGGAGATTCCAAGGTATCTCAGAACAAGTCAACCCCAACACAGTTTTTGGAGATTGGACTCCATAAATAGCTATGCAGAAAGCAAGAAAAGACAGAGATAGCAACAGTTTAGGCAGAGACACGCTTCAATTATGCCATGTGATTTGTTGCCATGAAGAACTCCTTACTCATGCCTTGTTCCAGACTATTAGATAAATTGAGTAGTGTGCTCTGACAAAATTGACAAATGTAAGAATTGAAAGTCTATGTAACAAGAGAGGGAAACAAGTGCTTTGTCAGCATTCTGTAATTTGCTGCCTGAAGAAATATCAGAGTTAAAGTTTGAGATCTCAACTTCAAAATGAAGAACAAAGTGTCACAAAATTAAACTACGAAGGAATAGCCATTAGCCTGCATGCTTGTAGATGCCTATACAAAAAAGTATTCCTGTATAAAGCTCAGTTATATAAACCTTGTTGATTTACACAGCTTTTTTTTTTTTTTTTGTCTTATAACATCATCCCACTTGAACAACACCAATCCAGCAATATCTGACGATTTGATCATTGCTTGCCTCATAATCATAACAAGCACAACATGGGACAGGGAGGGGCTTGGATTGAAGTGACCAACTTCATGGTTAGCCAGGGGATTCAATCGCAGACATACCAGTGATTGAGGATGGGACAGCTTTGTCATGTAGCGCAGGGGCCAGGACACCTCATAGCATTATAAAAATACAACTTTTTTATTTTTATACCAGAATGGCCAAGTGCATTGTCTATTAATGCTTCCACTGTTACACACATACTTAAACATTTTACAAAACCTACATAGCCTACTGTTGAAATTATGTGTGGGATGTATAATAATATCCAAAAGTGAAGAGGAGAAAAAGTGGAGAATTTATTAACGCATTTCACCGAGAGCGTCTGCTCTCTTTGGTTTCCTCAGGTTAGAATGAACGATAGATAAAACTGTATGTGAAGAAAAATGACTTGTGCTCTCTGAGGATAAGTAGTGGCCATGAAAAAGACAAACTGACACTTTGGAGTCTGGACATTGTGGAGTGAGTAGCCATGGTAAAATACAAAATGACAAACAGAATTAAGAAAAAAAAAACAAGGAGGAAAAGAACAAGGCAAAATAAAATAATATCAAGCAAGTAAGCAAATAATATATGCAAGTCAAATTAACAGTCATAAGACAAAAAGTTCACAAAGTAAGAATTTGCATTGATGAACCAAAGCAAGTTCGGACAAGTCAACAGTGTTCCGACTTCTAGACAGATTTGGACCAAGACATGTCAAACTGTAAACCAGCCTATTTTATTGGCTACAAAAAAATCCCAGCATTCATTTGGGTACTTTTGCCTATAAAAGTGATGGGCAAGTGTTTTGCAATCATTCCGATTACAGATTGAAATTCAAACTTATGTTTTTTTTAATATTTTTTAATTATTTTTTATCAAAAAGGTGGGGTAAAAAAAAAAAAAAAAAAAAAAAAAAAAACAACAAACACAACAACAAAAACGCACGCGCGCGCACAACAAAAACGCACGCGCGCGCACAACAAAAACGCACGCGCGCGCACAACAAAAACGCACGCGCGCGCACAACAAAAACGCACGCGCGCGCACAACAAAAACGCACGCGCGCGCACAACAAAAACGCACACACAAACACAACAACAAAAAAAATGTTTAACATGAAGGCTCCCTTAAGAGCAGTAAAGAATTTATTTCAGTTTGTTCTGCTGATAGGCTTATTAAACAAATCGGCAAAGTTTTCATGGAATATAGTTCAATTTTATTGTACCATTTTGAATTTCAGTCCTTATGAAGTGGTACTTTATGTCTACAGGTTTTGAACATTTGTGGTAGACCAGATTCTTAGCAATGGTACCTTGATTATTGCAATAGATAGTGGCTTGCTTATTTTCAGTTGCATTAATCATGATGGCTAATAATTGAATAAGGCATTTTGTTTCTTGTATTGCTGCCATCAATACCATGTACTCAGATTCACATGTTGACAATGCTACTGTAGATTGCTTGCTTGTTTTCCACAAAATCATTGAATTGTTTGATGATAGAAAGCGTATCCTGTAATACTATGACGGTCTTTTGAAATTCCACAATCAGCATCACAAAAACCTCTTTAAATTAGGGGTTTAATCAATTTAATAAACACTAAACAGTGTTTTTTGTGCCTTTCAAACAGCATAAGACTTGTTTTGCTCTTGTCAAGTGTTCCATGATTGGATTCATGGAATATGGCAACAATTTTGTTACCATGTAACTTGTATCTGGACAAGTGGCAGTCATAACATATCAGGCTGCCAACTATCTTTCGGTAATATTTTCAGTCTGCTGGTTTAGCATTGCTTTCATTCAGTAGATTGATATCCATTTCACAAGGCATTAATCAAGGTTTACAATCTTGCATTCCAAATTTGGTTAGAATCTTTTCAATATATTGTGTGATTCGCCTGTATAGTTATTTTAAACTTAAGTTGTGTACCCAGAAAGAAATTTTTCCAAGATCAGCCATACATGTTTCATTAATTAACGCAGAATTGCAACTTACAGCAATGAGTATATCATCAACCCAAACAATCATAAAATAATACCAAGCAAGCATGTAAGCAAACAATATATGCAAGGAAAAAAGTTCAATGAAAAGGAAAATAATTAAATTTTATGTATGTATGTATGTATGTATGTATAACTCGCATGCACATGAAATACTAGTTACAACTAGAGCCATTCTATCATAGGATTTAACACATTGGTAATTGTTTTTTGTTCAGTCTAGGCAATCTAGGCTTTGAACACTTTACTGAGTAGGTAAGCAAACTCAGTCCCCCCCCCATCTTGTCTTTATTCGAGACTGTATCTGGATAAGAGTTGCAGTTTAAGCTGTCCATTGGTTCCACCAACGCTTTTTGTTTTTCTTTAAAATATATATCTCACACACCTTATCAATGATGTCCTATTGGAATCATGAACAGTGTGGGTGGACAGTACTTGCTGTTTCAGCTATTTGATCTCCGTTTCATCAGGATTATCACATGCAGGTTAAAATCAAATCCTATAAAATGATTTCCCCACTGAATGATCATTAATAACAAATTAAAGTCTTCCTATTTTTAAAATCAATCATCATTTTCAATATTATTTTATTTGTCATTATTATATCAGTAAAAATAGAATACTAAATTTGAGGAATGCTGAATTGTTCTCAGCATGACCAAAAATCTCAAAAAGGTTGATCTTATGTCATTTGCTTAGATCTCATGAAGTGGGTTGAAACAAGAACTTTTCAACCTCTCCATCCCACCCATCTATAAAGTCAATGAATTGAACACCAAAACACAAATGTACTGAATACAAAATATTCTTAAAGATGGACAATGTACATTTAATGCATAAAATTTGCAAATATAATTTTCTTTGAAATAAAGAAAGTTTGACAAAACAAAATAAAAACAGAATTATAACAGTTACAAGCATGCATCCCAATCTGCAAAAATACACAGAAGTTTAAACTCAAATCTACAGGTGTATATATCTTCCCTTTATCTGCCTTTGATGAAGATTTTCCCTACCATATCTGATTGTTTAACAGAGAACATAAAATAATGAAAGGAGACCCTGTCCCAGAAAGGAAATAATGTATGATACAAGAAATACAAGAAAAAGTGTCAAGAAGTTGAGAAAAAAAAAAAAAAAAAAGTTCAGTCTGTTGAAATTTTTTATTCTACACTAAAATTTGCTGCTGCTAACACTTGTGTTTAGTTTGCTGACAAGCCCAAGACTAAGGTTTGAGATAACTATCGCATATGTGGAGAAATCACCTTAATAGACTGAATTGACCAGTTGGCCCTCAATTCCAATAGACTGATGTATCCTGATGCTGAAGTGATTTACAACAACAGAGGCAGATGAGGACCTGACAAAATAGAAAATATTTTTCTGGGAGAGAGGTGAAATAAAAAAAAATAAATAAATAAAATAAAAAAAAAAAAAAAATGTAAAAATTGGGACAAAAACTAAAAATAAACAGAACATAGTGAGAGAGAGCAGTTACAAATATTGCAATCTATTAACAAGAGATTTTTCAAAAGGAATCTGGAATGAATACCAAATAAGAAATTTAAGAAATTTATCAGTGCATTAAGAAGAACAGCAGTGATAAACCATTGTCTGATTTCAGGTCCCAGTCAAATTCAAAATTTTTATTAAAACCATTAATTTCAATTTATTACTAAATATTACAGATAAAGTTAAAAAGTTCACAATTGTATAAGTTTTCAATGAATCAACTTACAGTTGTAACTAAAACTAGAATTTATGCTTTACACTTTACACTGTAGACTGCATCTTTTAGAAGCCATAGTTAATATTAATGGAAATCTTGGCGACATCTCACTAAAGGGACAGGTTGACAGTAACATGTAACTAATGTAAACTAGTCTGTCATAGTAGAAATTCTAAAATATCTCGTAGAATTTGGTCAAAACTAAAAACAGTGTCAGACCATAAGTAGGCATTTGTTTATCTTACAACATAAAAGGTAACATCCTGTTTAGTCAAAAGTCAATTCATTGGTGGAGAGAATGAAGTATCCACTCCAGGGCACAGGCCTGGGCAATGGGATATGGAGGCAGTGCACAGCCCAGACTACATATGCCTCACTTCTTGGCCAGAGCATCAAGATTCAAAGGTGTACAAGGCATTATATTTGGGGTCAGCTTGATAGTTGAAATTGCCAGTAGGTTGTCTGCCATCTGCTTTTGGGAATTCACTATAGATTTTCTGTCTAGATTTATTTCCATAGCCTTTCCATGATTGACATGACTGCAAGGCAGTGTAGATTTCAAAATTGGGATTTTCTTCTCCTAGATGGCCTGTCTACCCAGGTCAAAGAGATCCATCTAACTGAATCAGCTGGTTATGTGCCAGTGGTCAGCCTTCACCCACTTGGAGCTGGACTTGTCAGAGTCTATTTGAGATGCATGCCATGGGAGCATTTTATAGACAACTAGAATGTTTTTGCAACACATGTCAGTGTGTTGAAATACTCACAGTATTTAGTATTTTTGAACTTATCGCTAACATTTTTTGTCAAAATTTACAAACTATTTCATTCAATTTCGCAAACCAATTGATGAAAGTTGAATAAGCTTATTTGTCTGGAAAAATAAATTATCAAAAACCCTACTACAAAGTTTAATAATTTCTTTGATTTTATTTTATTTTATAGGGCTTCATTTTAAATTTTATTTACCTTTTTAACAGCAAAAGCTAAATTCTTATGAGCCAAATTCCAACATTTTTTTTTTTTTTTTTTTTTTTTTTTTTTTAAGTATTTGGTCTTGTGATATGTTTATAGTACTTGCAAATGTAGGGTGAACTGGAAACTAGATTCAAGTATATAAAAACCTAAGATATGCAAAAAACAATAGTGTGTTTTTATTGAATACAAATTTTATTTTAATCATTAAATTGTTTTAAAATAGTGGGAGTATTTTGCATGTTAAATAAAAATTAATGAAATATGCCCTAGTAAAACTAACTAATTTGTACCCTAACCGGTTTTCACTTTTGTCTAAAATTTGGTTTCCATCAGCAAATGTAGGGATATTT
>OZ010607.1:50499243-50564243 GCA_963932145.1 Acanthosepion lycidas | reverse complement strand
CACACACACACACACACAGAGAGATTGACACACACACACACACACACAGAGAGAGATTGACACACACACACACACACAGAGAGAGATTGACACACACACACACACACAGAGAGAGATTGACACACACACACACACAGAGAGATTGACACACACACACACACACAGAGAGATTGACACACACACAGACAGAGAGAGATTGACACACACAGACAGAGAGAGATTGACACACACAGACAGAGAGAGATTGACACACACAGACAGAGAGAGATTGACACACACAGACAGAGAGAGATTGACACAGACAGAGAGAGATTGACACACACAGAGAGAGATTGACACACACAGACAGAGAGAGATTGACACACACAGACAGAGAGAGATTGACACACACAGACAGAGAGAGATTGACACACACAGACAGAGAGAGATTGACACACACAGACAGAGAGAGATTGACACACACAGACAGAGAGAGATTGACACACACAGACAGAGAGAGATTGACACACACAGACAGAGAGAGATTGACACACACAGACAGAGAGAGATTGACACACAGACAGAGAGAGAGAGACACACAGACAGAGAGAGACACACAGACAGAGAGAGACACACAGACAGAGAGAGACACACAGACAGAGAGAGAGAGAGAGACACAGAGAGAGAGAGAGAGAGACACAGAGAGAGAGAGAGAGAGAGACACAGAGAGAGAGAGAGAGAGACACACAGAGAGAGAGAGAGAGACACACATACAGAGAGAAATCAAGAAAAACAACACATCCCAAAAATAATTCTGGAGTTTATCAATATTTGAACTATCAGACGGTTTTAACCAATATTTTTTTATTTTTAGTTGATACATATATTTCAATAGATCCTTTGTTTTTATTATTAAACAGTTTATTTATTATTGTCTCTAGGCCTGAATATTTGAGAACTCTTAAAGTAATGTAATATCCTTGTCAAGGAAAAACCCCTGTTAGAAACCAACGTTCCTATAAACAAAGAGCAATGCTGATTAATGAAGGATGAATAAAATTGTCTTTAAGGGAAATCATTCTCATCATAGATTCTCAAAATTTTTATATCTGCTCAGTTTTGTAACCAAGTATAAAGTGTATAACTGAACATCTATTCAAAATATGGTGTCCACTAAAAATAGCATTTAAAAAGATGGTAAAAAATCCATTACTTTAGAAATATATTCTTGGTCTGACCGAAATCTTTTAGACGAGCACAAACACACATGAATAAATAAATGTAAATCCATAGCCTAATGATTAAAATAGGCATTTTTTTTTTAAATAATTGTCACATCGGAAGTCTTCATTGTATGCCTGAACTATCAGAATTAAGCTAATAACTACACGTCATTAATTCTCTACTACAAAAAAAAAAAAAAAAAAAAAAAAAAACTAACAGCGACAATTAAATTGTGTTCCCCAATCATTTACAGCTTTAAAATAACAAATTTTATATTTAGGCTGTTAGTTTTTTTGTTTTTTTTTTCTTTATCTTACATACATTATTATCAGTGATTAGAGAAATGGAATAAAATCCAGATAAAGAGGATGGCATTTTAAAATAATAATAGCAAAAGCAAAACTGAGGGTATCTAACAGAGAAGAAATTAAGTAGAGCTTATATCCCATTCAAGAAGTTCAAATTGTACTCAAATTAAGGTTATTCCAAGCTAAAGTTTCCTTACCTGACGAGGAAAAAAAAAAAAAAAAGAGAATAAAGAAAGAAAGTACACACTTCAAGGAAGGTAATCTGGTTGCCACTACAGAATAGCAAGTTCTGTCCTCACTGGATGTCCTATACTCCTGGCTAAATTAAATTTACTAAATAAGGTAAGGACCTCCAAGGAAAGAATAAAAGTGTGGTGGATAATAAAAAAAAAAAAAAAAAATCTTCTCATTTACATGAAGAGAACCGTAAACAGTTCCTGGAGAGGAAATTTACATTAGGAAAAAATAAAAATATTCCCTAAACAAACATTTAGCATAAAGAAACTGGGAGAAAAAAAAAGAAAAAAATACACGATACCGAAGAAAACAGAAAATAAGATTTAAAAAAATAAAACAAAATAAAAAACAAAATAAAAAAACAAATAAAAAAAACAAAACTCAACATGTCCAGAAACTTTTGTTTCAACATCATACAGGGCAGGGAGAGGGGTCTCGTAATCCTTCCTAAGTGCAAGTCAATTTGAAAATCTTGACATCAGATTTATTTTTATTTATATATTATTCTTAGTTTTCTCAGACTTTATTTCTCCAATATTTTTAGAGTGAAATGGGTAGGGTGTCAGAGGGTGGGGTACTTTAGAAAAATCTATTTCATTTTATTTGTAGGCATGTGTTTTGGGTCCTTCCTTTTCCCACCCTCTACATTTGACAGCTGGGAGGTGCAAGAACAAATGCTTAAGAAAAAAAAAAAAAAAAAAAAAAAGAAAAATAGCATCAATGGAGGGAATAGAGAGAAAAAAAATATATTTTTTAAAATGTTTCATCCATGTTGTTAAAAATGCTTCGATTGGATAAATGCCATGCAACATATTTAATATTAGCTTAAAGCATGTTGAAGTGGGAGGCAGTTTCTTATGGTGGAAAGATGAATGCTAAGAAGAGTAAAACTCACTAAAAGACATAATAGAAAAGGGAAGAAATAATTTATAAAAAAAAAAAAAAAAATCAAAAAAAATCAGATATACTGAGAAAAGAGAAGATGAAAGTGAAGATGGTGCAAGAAAGAAAGAGTGAGGCTTAAAATGCTAAGGAGAAGAGTTGGGGAAATGGAATAAAAAGTGTAAAGAAAAACTTATATAAAAAAATCTATAATATTGGAGATTTAATCATTACATCCAATCCACCCACATAAACTAAATAAAGCAGAATTTGATTTTTTTCAATATTGCTTATTTTCACAACCTGTGTGTGTGTGTGTGTGTGTGTGTTATATATATATATATATATATATATATATATATATATATATATATATATATAGTTCATAGAGTAATTGAAAACAAATTATAATGAAAAACAAAGACATTCACTAGGAAAAAAAAAAAAAAAAGTACACATGTTCAATTTAGGTAAAGAGAAACAGGTTATTCAATAAAAATGAGGCCGACCTTGGATCAGCTCGTTAAATGTCCATGATGAATGTCTTCAACAAGTCTTTCTTTGGCATTGTGGAGCCAGTGTTTGTTTTCCCCCACTCTCAACAACAGGCACGCATGTCAAAAGGGGGGAATTTGGAAGACATGATGTTGTCATTTTTGCTCACAACTCTCAGGACTATCATGGACGACGTGAACTTTGGAGTTCTGATTTAAAGTCTGGAGGCCATTTATCACCCACCAAGTGTGTGTGTGTGTGTTATATATATATATATAAGTGACTACAAGTAATGTCCTCTATACACCAGATTTCATTGTATGTGGTGCTGAGAGGAAGAGATAACAATCTTGCAGATGTGTCTGTGTGGGTTTCCAGACTTTAAATTGTAATTCCATTTTCTTCCTAGATTATTCGGAAAACATTTTTCAAGTAAGCATTAGTATTGAAACATTTAGAAGTCAAGGTCAATATACAAAAATTATCTTTAAGAGGAAAAACGATATTATTAACCTGTATGCATTGTTGGTAGGTTACAAATTGAGTTGACCATTGTTTCGTATTTTTTACAAAGAAGTGAAATATTATCCCTAGTCCTTTCTACAAGGAAAAAAAAATGCCGGGACAAATACAAGACTGAATCTACCTCAAATTTAGTTGATTTGTGAGATCAGCAGCAACGACTATTTTACTGAGAAAAATAAATTCCCTGGTGACTTTTGCACTAATTTTAATCTCTTTCCAATGAAGGTGAATTTGAAACAATTTAATGTACAAGACAAATAAAACACCCCTAATTAATATATATATATATATATATATATATATATATATATATAAAAACAGCTTGATACATGCGCACACAAATACACCAACAATGACATGCCCAATATATCTTATATTTTCGATGTTTTTATTTTGAAAAAAGGATTTATACACAAAATTAAAAATGTTAGTTTTTCAAAATTTTTAAATTTAGGAATGCTCAAATATATATTTCAGTCTAGCTGAAAGACAAGGTAAATTATGGAAGATGCTAAGTGATGTAATTTAATATTAAATGAAAGTGTGTAAATATTGTTAGTATTTAATTTTTTTTTTTATAATGTAATTATTAATATATACTTGATAAATTAATTTATGTATCATATTTTGAATAAGTTTTTAAATTTTAGTCATGTATGTTAGCATGAGTAAAGAGTATCTCATGTAGGAAAGATATTTGAAAATATCTGGGGGTGCAGATTTATATTTTGCTAAGATTCAATAGTAGCACTCTCAAGACATTTTTACTTCTGTGTAAAAACACTCATTGCAAAATAAAATCTTTCCGTTTGCCTTGATAAAGTCCATCAGAAGAAACATGTCAGCTAAGTTTTCTGTTTGTCTTTATCTACATGTATTTATTATATCCAGTAATGTCAGTTCAAATTAAATATTTACGTTGACTGGCAACTTTTCTTTGGTATTACATAGATTCCTACCTAAATTTTTTGAATGTGATGTTCTTTATTTGCATGTAAATAATGTATTAAGATAGAAAATGAAAAAAATAAAAAGGTCAGCTAAAAAAGTCATTTCAGACAAATTTGATTGAAATAGAAGCTATGTTAAGTGATTTTGAATGTGAAACTTTTCTCTCACTCCCTGACAAACACTGATATTTTTCTCAAATGTTACGAGATTTTCAAAACAGTTACCACTATAAACCCAGAGACTAATTTATTTCTACATTGTCTCAAAACATTTTTTTTTATTTCTTATAAGAAATGTATCCGTAATTGCATCATAGTGTTTTACAAAGCGGAAAAAATATCTGCATTATTCTAAAAATCAAAGATTGACTGAATCGGTATACAAAATATTCCTGGTTCATTCATTCAAAATCTAAAAAAATCATCACACACACAAACATTTTGTACAAGCCAGTAAAAGTGAATCCATATGCAAACAATCAAAAGAAGCATCATTCCCAAGTCAGCAACAAAAAGAATCGAACTGTAGAACTAGCAATTTACTGCTAAATACTTCCTCAAATCCTCAGCAGTATATTTGGCAGACAACGAAACTAAAAGTAACAAAATAAAGTTGAAAAATAAAAATAAAAAAAAAAAAAAAAAAAAAAATGTAAAGGCTGGCTTCAATAACAAAAGCAAGCACTCAGACACAGACCTTGAAAAGAATAATAAAGTGATATATTCGAAACAGCAAACTTTCCAACAAATTATCCATGCATTTTTTCCGATTCTGACAAGACAAACAAGAAGAAAGAAAAAAAAACTAAAGAGAAATCCATTTCTTGTCAAGTACAAAAGATCCCAATTGTAAACAAAATTTCTGTAAACTGAACAACAGCAGTAAACCAATCTTTTGTTTCCTGGGCAAAACAAGAGATCCAACTAATTTTTTTTTCACCCCCCCCCCTCACCATGCTTTTTCTCTCATTCAGTGCCACTAGCATATCATGAACCAAATAGATACTGAGGTGAGAGAGATCAAAAGAATGTAATGTAAAAATGATATTCTATGAATCTCTGCTCTCAGGTAAATACTGACATGGTGGAAATTAAGCAGGTGTTTTACAGGTGGCTAAAGTTTTTTGTTTTCTTCAAATTCATTTGCAAGAAATATTTTTGCATATATTTACATATGTACCTACATGTGTGTATTCATTTCTATTTACACATTAACAAGTGTAATTATATCAAAACAGAAAGGAGGGAGTCATTATTTTCTTTATGCAAAAACCTAAGACTATGGTGTGTAAGTGTGGGAGAGGGAGTGACTTTACTTTTGTTTATATCCCATAAGTACAGTCTTGCATGATGTGAATATTCACACATAATAGGGTTATCAGATTCTGCAACACACACATTTTATATATATATATATATATTATATATATATATATATGTATGTATGAGAGAACAAAGCCTGCTACATCTAAGAAGATTGAACGCTACCAAATACGAAATTGACTTCAGACTAGCAAGTCAATTTCCTAGCCTATTTTAAATGTTGTACCAAAAAAGTTGCCAGTGAAATTCAAAATTTAATATCTGCCAACTCTAATATACAATAATTCATTCATTCATTCAACAGATGAATTAAAAATGTTTAAATAATCCATAAATTTAGCTAATAATTACCTTTCTTGATAGATTATTTCAAGTCAAAAAGATTAATTTTTTTTTTTTTTTTAACTCAAAAACAGTTTGTATATAACAAACATAACAATGATGTTTGCCTTTGAGTGTTATGGTCACATTACTCAACTGTATACATAAAATATTGACGATGTGGAAATTCCAGGAGCCGTACATAATACAAAAAATACTATAAATAAATCAAATGTTAGCAAGTAGTAACAGCTTACACATTAATACAAAGTAAAATGAGGATCATACAGCTTGCAAAAAGACTAAAAACTGACTTTTAGTGTTTGTTTATATACAATGCATGCATACAAGAATGCACAGAAGAATAATGAAATTTAAGATAGTAAAATAATGTATTACTCTACTGTACTGAATGTTCATTCTTTTATTAAATTAAACAATTTGGAGGTTAAAAAGGTTCTTCAATTTAAATAGACAGATTTAGAAGTAAATAAGATACAGTTACCATTGATAATTGTAATAATGAAAACTGAGAATTTTTTTAAATATTAATATTTGCTATTTTTAGTCAAATATTACTATAGTGCAGGTATAGAAATAGGTCCTGAACAAACACCCATTACACTTAAATTAATTGCAAACTTCTTTTTTTTTTTAAATCCAATAACTTGAGTGACAGAAATTTCTGTAATTGCAGCCTCACAACAAATTGTTAATTTCTCCTATACTTAAAGAAAAACCGATTAACTTTTTCAGTAATCATTTACAGCAATATTTGTAGATGTTACAAGTGTTCATGCAATATTAAGAAAAGAAAGGTTTATGCAAATAATACTTAAAGAAATCTTTGAGAGACATAGGAATTCTAAAATAAGTTTACACTTTAAATAAAAAAAAAAAAAAAAAATAAAAAAAAAAAAATAATAATAAAGTCAGGCATTGTGATCCCTAAGAAGTGTTTTTTATTTTTTCATTTTAAAATGTGTGTGTTAGATTCTAGATTGTCATATATAAGGAAATTTATCAAATTTAAAGATGCTCAATATCAGTTTAACAAAAATGTCTAGACATTGAGTAAAATCGAAAAAGAAAAAGCAAGAAAAAGATTTTGGGATTGAAACAGTAGATGTATTATACATCTCCAGAAGTTGAAATGATGGATTCAGCTGTATTCCCTTGATTTTACAACACATTTGTTTGTGTACGTTGGTTTGGGAAAGTAGTAATTCCTTCAGGAAAGGTGAGAATCGGGAAGTGGGGAGGGGATAGATTGATATTTTAAGACATATCAATATATTCATTTAAAATTAAATGAAAACATTTCCCAAAAACGTCACAATGGAAATTAATCGTAACTGTTAAGTGCTGTAAACTGTTGACCCATTAACCTTGTTGATAATATTTAACAAAATTACTTTTCTTTCTGCTCATTATTAATGTTTCTGTTCCTAATTATCTAATTATTCCACAGCCCTTTTTTTTTTTAGTGATTTTACTGCCTTGCATGAGGTGATCAAGATCTTTAAAAAAAAAAAAAAAAAAAAAAAAATAAATAAATAAATAAAAAAATTAAAATCATTGAAAGTCATATCCCCACCTTCAATTGGCTTTAGGTAAAATAATAGAGCAAACTGGAATGTTTAGCACAGGTGGGGCAGTCAGCCTAGGAGAAAGACTATTTTGAATTCAAACAGACTGGTTGGTAAAGATTTTGTATTCTACAATGGAATGAGAGCTTACATAAATAAATATATGAAGTGATATCTAAAAATTAAAATTTAGGAAAAAGCTTTCAAGAAAATAGTGATAGAACATATTTTCTATCAAAAAAAAAAAAAAAAAAAAAAAAAATATCCACTGAAACGATAGGTAACTTTATCAAACTGCTGAAATGTTCTCAACTTTTGGGTTGAGCATGTGTGGATAACAATGGCGACTGAGATGGAAAGTGGAACCGGCAAGCCCAATTCAAATTCTGGCCTTGTATATTGTGTTTGCTTTCACACAAACTAGGAAAGGCATAAACCCATCTTTTCTACCCCCTCAACCTAGCAATAACTTAAGAGCAGGATGGATGTCACTCTTAAACCTTGATTGGTAGGTAGTCGAAGAGAAAGACAACGTTGGATTCCAAATTGCAGAGAAACCAATGAGAAACCACTCCAATATATTTCCTCAAGAATGCAACAGAATTCACAGATGAAAAAGGAGAATCTGTTAGGAGTCATGATTGCCAACATCCTAAAGGCACATCGTACCGAGAGAAGAGATAGCACCTCACAGGCACACGTAGTTGCTCTCTAATATTTAGCTGGACCTTTCTGGTTTTCTTGCAAGTGAATGTAAGCCAGTAGTTTGTGTATGTGACTGTCTTCAATCAAGATACTGGCATTTAAATGCATTTAATGACTGATTGACAATTTCCGAGTTAACTAATGTATGACATCAGCAATACTCATAAATACCATATTGTCAATATTTAAGTCGAACTTTAAAAACCAATTAACATGTATAATCATAATCTTTGTTTGCAAGCATTAAGATCTTAGATTAGAAGAAAAACTGAATAACAGAAAGTACCAAATCCAAGATTTTTTGAAATGCCTAGACTACTGAACTATATTTGTACAGAAAAAAAAGACAGTGTTGAATAAAAATAAAAGATTCTTTGTCTGTAACCTTTACAGAGGTTGGCCACATCCAGCCCGTCAAAGATTTTTGTCCAGCCTGTTATTATTTGGAAGTACATATATGCTTGTGAACAACATTTTTTTTTTTTTTTTTTTTTTCGAAAATGAAATATATTCAAAATAGGTTAAGAACAAGGTTGGGTGATGACCCCGTGGATAAATGTTTTGCTGGCCCTCCTCCGAGACACTCCAAAAGATTGCTGACCCGATTTAAAATATGTTTGTTGATGGTCTTAATTATTATCCTGTTATTCCTGCAGTAAAATAAGGAACCTTCTTTAAATAATATAACATTAACTTACATTGTTGTTTTTACTTTAAAACTCCAGACCAATGCAGTATTCAGGATAGTGCAGTCTGAGGTAGAGACAATTTATTATTGTATATTTGATATGATGGCCCTCCTCTGAGATACTGCTTAGTTTCCTGGCCTGCTCTCACCAAAAGGTTGCCGACCTCTGTTTTAAATCAATTATGTATTAATATGGTTAGGGAGGGTGAGAAAAAAAAAAAAAAAAAAAAAAAAAATTGTTATTGAGGGAGTGAAAAAGCTTATGTATGTTGCTATATGGCAGTAACCAAGTTTAATTGTAATTAATGCTAATGGTAATATTAGCCATTTCCTTATAAGGAAACAGCCTTCACTCACCAAACATCAGTGGTACTTCTGGTCAAAATTCATAAAATGTTTCTCTTGAAACAATTTTTCGGAAAAACAAGTTTCTCAAATCCAGTAACTTATTGGCCTTTCTAATAATGATGGGAGGTTTCCTTCTTAACCTTTTGTTTGAAGTCATATGGAATGTCAACATCCAGATTATGTCATTATTTTTGAGTCACATGTGCTATCCATTTCAACTGTTGTTGAAAGTTCAAGTTTATGGTTTCTATAATTACTCATGCTTTCTGGGTAGGTTATGCATTGTTTGTTGGTTTTCCTGTCTCTCAATACATCCTGTGATTATCAAATTTTCCAAGCCCTCTTTTCTCATTAAGCGTCCTAGAAATTTCAACTGCTTTTCTGATGTTATATACAAGTGTCCATTTTGTTTCCATTTTCTTCCAAACTTCATTCCTTACACGTTTGATCCATGATATTCTCAACATCCTTCTGTAGACAATTGTTGCTTCAAGTCTCTTCATCTAAGGAGATGGTATTTTTCAGTGCACACATGTAACTACCAAATGTAACAAGGTCAAAGTGGGTTTACCATTGAAAAATTGCCCCAAATCCCTTGGCACTTCCCTTTTTGGGGGAACATTGGGCAATAAATATAGCCCCTTCTGAATAGAGAGGTATTGCCTGTAGGGAAGGTCTCCTGGGGCTTTAGCTTTAAATTTTTTACCCTACCACCCCTCCTGATAGGGGCCAAGAAGCAATGCCAACCGTGATAAAAGCACCACTTTTCAGATGCATAGTATCAAACAACATAAATTGAGTAAAAGTGTATTGCCAAAAATCCATAAATAAGATGTAGTACAAGGTATGGATATTTTTCAGCATATCCATGTCAATACTGAACGTGACACATGGTCAAAGTTTAGAGTGGTTTTACTACCAATATCACAGAAAAATTGCCCAAGCCTCTTTCTCATTTTGGAGGCACCAGGCAACAAACCCAATCCCCGACTGAAGAAGAGAAGTCTTGCCTGGCGAGGGGCAGAGAGGGGGATTTTGAAGTTTGGGAATATTACATCACAGTTTAGTTTCTAACAAATTTTTTTTCTATTTCTTAATACTTTAAATGTAAAAATTGATTCTAAAGTTGAAGATGGAAAATAAGCAACATTTTTGACAGGTTTTTATTTGAAGTAAAAAGTACAGCTTATAGATAAGGTAGAGTGAACAGTAAAACATATCAAAAAGTAATTTGAAAACCATTTAAGATTTATGTTTAAGATGGTAAAAAGATGTGGCACGGTCAGGTCGCCCAGTTGTGGTTAATGGTAATCAAATCAAAGCATTACTTGACAATGTTAAGTTGACACAAGTAACCAACATACTCAAAAATTTAAATTAAACATTGACAATCATTTGCATTATCTATGCGAGATACATAGCTTCAACATAAATAGAAAAAATATTGGACTGTATTTCCATGTCTGATGTATGCATTTAAAGCTCTGGTCAATGCTCCATTTTTTTTATTTTTATTTATTTTTTTTTTTTTTTTTTTTCCCCCCCAAACAAATTGTGACAGATGATGAAATGGTTTACAATGACACAGAATGCAAGAGATTGCTGTGGTAGGCAAAAAGATTCACCACTTATCACAGCAAAGGCCAAAATTCAATCAGAAAAGTTTATGCTATGTATAGGCTGAGATTAGGAGGATAATTCTCAACTATGATCTTTGACTAGAGAATCAAACAATTGACTCAAACAAGTATTGCATCAAATCAGACCAATCAAAGATAGGAGCCAAAGGAAACTATCAGTTTGGAGTCAAGAGAAAAGGCAAAATATATTCTATGTGAGGCACAGTGGAGTAATGGATAGCAGCTTGGAGGAATTGGAGAGCAGAGTTTAAATTTCAGTCGATCCATTACATTCACTTATGTACTAAAATACCCTTGGGAAAGTTATGAATCCTCTCCCCCCCCCTCTGCTATGGGTAAATAGGACATACCAGGTTCTATAGTATTGGATGGCAACTGATCTACTACAGAAAAACAAAAAATGGTAACCTACTTTGGGAAAAAATCTGCCTCATCAGTCATGTATCAAAAGATACATGATCGCCAAAGCGTGTATCATGCATGGCACATAACCAACTGATATTTTAAGATTGTCATGTGTCTTCATTGATCACCATAGTTTAGCAGTTTTTCGTCATGTTAGGCATTGACCAGATACTTTATGACTTCATTACTATTTACTAAGTTTTTACAGAATTGACAAAATTGAATAAATTGAATAAATAAAAATAAATCAAGTTTTAAAAAAATAAATAAAATTCTGAAAGACTGAAATAAGTTGGTTATAAAATAAAAGATAAGAGCAGAATGGCAATTTTTTGTGGGGGGTGGGGGCCTGCCACTTCAGGACATGGATAATTATGGTTCTTGACAATTTCCTATCCTTTGAAGTTCTAAGCAATGTTTGTCTCCTTACTAACTCCCCTCCCATACCTGTCCAGACATCTAGTTAAACAAGCTCATTAGGTTATTTACTGTTACATTCTACACCTTTTGCTTTCATTATGCTCTGTGAGGGTTAAATTCACCAAACTGTTGTTCTCATTATGCATCCCAGAAAGTTTAACTAAATACAAATATCCGTTTTGTTTCTATTCTCCTTAAAACTTCCGCATCACTTAAATATTCAGTCCATGGTTTTTGGAACCACCTTCTGTAGAAATACATCTATTAGCTAAAGTCTGTGAGAAAATTGCCCGACATTCACCGACATTAAATACATTAAATAAGAATAAAAAAAGTTGAAAATAAGATTATTTTACTTAAACCAAACAAACCTTTCAAGTACAAGCTAAAAACATTTACTGGTTCAACTCTTTACAAAAGAAGTTTCTCTTAAATCAACAATGATGAATTTCATTGTGAAGAGATCATTTTCAATGGTGGAGAACAATTATTCTTAGTTGGAACAAACACAGTATACAAGATGGGGGGGGAGATATACTAGATGTAGAAAATTAAGAGGTTTCAAAATTGTCATTATAAAATTGTACCCAATTTGCTAAAATTGTAGAATCTCACATTTCTCAAAAGACACAAGAAACAGTCACAGTTCAATATAGCTTTATTTGTTGCAAGTATGTATGTATACTGAACGGCAGTCATCATTGTAAGACTGGTGGAGAAAATGTAGAAAGAGGGAAGAAAAGTATGACCAAAAAAAAAAAAAAAAAAAAAAAGGTTGGAGTGCCTTCTTGCTCATCGCCTGTCACGAAATAGGTTTAGAGATCACGATGGCGTGTTGCTTTTGAAAACAAAAGACATAATAACAATCCTTTTACCAATGACATTGGGTAAAAAGCAGACAACGAAGCTCAAGTCTGGACCTAGTGACAGGACTTCCTACGGCCTCGTTTTTCTTGCATTTTTTTTTTTCCAGACCACAGTCTCATAATCGAAGTTCAGTAAGAGTTCTTCAAAAGATTAAACAACTGCTTCTTATCTACTCACATAACATTACAACACTGAATTCTAATTTCATATCAAGAATTATTTATCCGAGCACAGAGTCATGTGCAGAGATGATTGTATAAATGGTGAGGAACTCTGCTTGCTTCAAGTATCATGAATATCTGAAATCCTGTTTTTTTTTTGGGGGGGGGGGTCGTTTCTTTAATGTAAATTCAGTGTGAAGTGAAGGTATTGTGTTAAGATAAAAAAGGACATGCTGAAAATATTTCAGCCCTACCCACTACCTAAAATCTGAGCAAATAGCAGGATTTTTTTTATTGAGAGCAGCAGAAGGGGGTCAGAGAAAGGCAGATGGTGGGACAAAGAAAGAGATAGGGGATGGAGAAAGGGAAAAATAAGGAGAAGTAGACATGTACTAATTGTTTAGACAATTCTAGTTAAGAAGAACCATTTGTGTAAAGGGTATAGGCATTTTATAATGACCTGGAATAACACCTTCTATAGTATAGGACATAAAAACAGTAGACAGCATAAAAGACAAGATGCTTGGGTGGGCTTAACTGACCAGAAAGGGACAAAACCACTTATAGTTTCCAGATGTATATAGTTGAAGTTTCCAAAGAGGCCAAATCTCTCTCTCTCTCTCTATATATATATATATATATATATTTGGTGAAAGACAATATTTTCCAAAGCAGTTTTATAAATTTGTTGTTAATGTTTATGGCATTTTATAGACATGTTTTGAGTGAAATAAGACAATTATCATTTTCTCAAGATAGCCATACCTCAAAGTTGAAATTGCACCCTTTTACAATTAAAGAACTTAATGAAGATAGAAAAGGTTAAGTAATTGTATATTATGAAGAGAACTGTTTTTGAACATCAGAAACCACCAAGTCATGCATTTACATCAAAGGACAAAGAGCATGACAAAAAAAATGAACTTGACTAGTCATGTCTAAAGTCTAATTCGGGCAATATTATAATCCTCAGTTGTCTGAAGATAGGAGAAATGTCTGAGCCTTAGAAAAGAGATACTCCTCCAGATTTTGCACATCCTGAAATTTGTCTGCCTTTACTAGTTGTACACTGTTAAGGCGGATGATCTGGATGGTAACCTAACTTAACCAAGCAAAACTTAGTAGCCACTGTACCAATCAGTTTCTGAGACAATCATAATATGTATTTGCATTTAAGAAAATGAACAGTTTGTAGTTTGTAACTGCAAGTCTCTCTATTAAACTTTAAGATTTTAAAATCCCATCTCAGGAAACTTTTCCTATCTGACCAAACGGTTTCATGGTAGATAGCTGTGTTCCTTAACATGGAATATGTTAAACACCTAATTGAAACAATCATCTTATAACTGCTTGTCCTTTACCTTAGTTAGTATGTTATGCCCTGCCAGCACCTCATAAATGATGGCCTATTCTGTTTTGATCAAAGAGGAAAGACAGAAAAGATATACTAGAAATGCTGTTGTATTTCAATGAGAAAAAGAAAAAAAAAAAAAAAAAAAAAAACTTTTCCAGTACCTACTGTGTAATGGACTATTCCATTCTGAACACTGGAAGATGTATCAGAGACAGTTTGGTTTCAGAAACAAAAAGAAAAGCCTTGCCAATACCTCATAAATAATGGACTATGGAACAGGACAAAAAGACATAAAAAAACACTGTTTGATTTTAGTTAGAAAGAAAAGAAAGAAAAAGAGTGAAGATATAGGGGGACATTAATGCTATTATGTGTTTAATGTTTGCTTCAGTGAAATGGAAAACGTCAATTTCATTTTTTAGCTTTTCATTCGTACACTCTTATTTCTTTAAATAATGACCTGCATTTATACTTATATTGTAATATTTTATTAAAGTTGTTAAGCTAAAATATTTATTAAGGCAATGGAGAATTTTCTTAGGAATTTATACCTGTGGAACTAGCAAGTAGCTTATTCAATCATTAATTTCAGAATTAGACCTCATTTGAAAATTCAAATAGCAAAACCATGAAATTTTCATGAGTATTACTAGTTGATGAATAATATCTGGGATAAGCCACATTATTATATGGTTATGGTTTTTGCTTCCTACAATTATTTGTGAAAACCAATTCTTCTCAATTTCTTAAACAGATTTGTTAAGAAGAGACATAAAACTTAATATTTTACTAACATCATGCTTAACATGTTTGTCTGGTAATGTGGATAATTTACCTTTTTTTGAACTTGGCAAAATGAATACCAATGTTGAACAAGCAGGCTTGTCTTGAGGAGCCAAGATATCTTGCTTGAAATCAAAGAATCTGTGCCCTATTTTGCTATTTCTGAATATTGTTCTTTTAATAAAATAAAAGATTGTTGTTTTTTTTTTTTTTTTTTTTTTTTTTTTTTACAGAATCTTCTTGGTTTCTAGGTTCCTTTTAAGCAACAATATTTTTCTCAAACTTAACTTCATGGCTGGAGTAACTTTAATAGTAGAAGATTCTCACTTCAGCAGTTTGGTTATTCTTCAGCTTCATAAAGTACTAATACTCATAGTTACTACTTTTCTGATAGGAAACTGGATCCTTCTCTACAGTTATCTACTTTGTTTTAATGAGTCAATATTGGGTCCTTTGGAAACTGCAAGATTCAATCATATATATATGAAAACTGCATCAAAATAAAACATGCAGTTAGAGAGATTGCATTGATTCAGGTGCAACTCAATGGGATTGATAAGAATGGAGTCTCATCTGCTCATGCCTTCTGAAGTCACAATGGCTTTTATCCAAAGTGAAGAATTGGAGGCAACTAAAATCATGGATTTTATATTAGAGTGCCTACACCTTAATGGAATATTTTTTTTTTTGTAATCCCCCTCCCAAGCAAGGTAATAAAGGCACGAAGGGGTTACTGAGTGTGGGTGAACATGAGGAAAGAAAAAATTAAGGGGAAAGAACAGTAAAAGAACGAGAAGAAAACAGAAGATAACAATTGATATTGCATTTAAATTTTTGAGGATCAAAGTTGACTGGAAAGCCAGAAGAGAGTTCTAAAAGCAAGAAGCATAAGAGAAGAAACTTAACATAGAAGAACTTATAGTTACATATCAGCCATTTCAACTGCAAAAGAATGAGAGCAGGATGCTAATCTAGCACTGTGCTTAAAGTCAAGGTATGAAAGAGGAAAGCTCATCAGAATAATTACTATGAAAGTATTTAAAGAAAAGGCACAGGGAAGTTACAGCAGTGAGAAAGTAACTGAAGCTGAGATGCCAGATCAAGACCAATAACATGGCAGATTCATTGTATTTTATGAAGAAAGTCTAAATACATAGCAGAAACACTAAATAAGATATAATAAATATTAAGGTACATCTCTCCTAATGAGTTTAGTTGGTCAGTAACAGTCCCCTTCTATTTGACTAATAGATAGCACCTGAACAGGTTAGAGCCAATCTGTGAGTAATGGTGACTAAGCTAGAGCTTTACTAGTAAATGTGGTTTAATGTCATTTACATCTGAGTGTGTGAGTGAGTGAGAGAGAGTAAAAATATTCTCAGCCAAAATAAGCCATTTGGGAAAAGGAATAGAGCTGTGGACATTTTAGCACCTCCTACTTCAGTCAACAAGTGATAGTCAATAATTAAAAATACTTTTAGCATGAGGCTGCCTTTATAGTTTGCATGGGCAGTATGTCAAAAAGACATGATACTAAAAAGCCCAATATCAAATAGGAAAAAATATATAGTAATTGGACAAGTGGTTAAAAATTTCCAACTTCATACATAAATATTTCTCTAAACACACGATGTCAAAATCTGAAAGCCAAGACCAAATTGGCTCATATAAGAGGGCAATGGTAACCCATAAACTTTATGGAGCAGCTTATTTCTGTTGAAGAAAAATTTTAATTTTTAGCAGCTTATACAAGCTTGTAAGATTACTATAGCCTCTTTTGTTGGAGAAAAACACTTTCAGATCTCAAACTACTGCAGTAGTGAAGGCTTACAAGACAGTAAAATCAATTATGTAAGAATGAAAACAATCAAAAACACATACATTTTTTATATATATATATATATATATATATATATATACTCACACACACATATATATATGTGTACTTGCAAGAAAAGGACCTTTTTTTTTTTTTTTTTTTTCTTTTAAATTGAGTGGAGTTGAATTTCCTTTTTACCAAAATCAGGAAATATCTTGAATGACTAACAGCTTCCTGTCTGGGTATCATGCTATACAGTCTGTATTGTATGAATTTTATTTTCAGACAAAGAAAGTGGGATCAAAATAATGAAGAAGGGTTAAGGAAAGAGTTTCAGGTCTAATAATGCAAAGTTTCTGTAGAAACAAAATAAAAAGGTAAAAGATAAAAATACCGTTCTTCAAAAGCAGTTTTGTTCAATGCATGAACAAAACAGAAACAATTTCAGGCAGACACTAGCCACAATCGCAAATCACTTGATCAGGTAAGAAATCTTAAAACAAGGTAAAAAAAAAAAAAAAAAAAAAAAAAATTATATATATATATATATATATATATATATATATATATAGCCCAATTCAACAAATTTTTGGTTGCCAAAATAGAATTGGCAGTACTCTGTTAAAGAGGTGAAGCATTTTTTTTTTTTTTTTTTTATTATTTGGCAGCAGAAATTTATACAATTTAAATAAAATCTGCCAGGAAGCATCTTGATGTCTCAAGACAACATTCTTGGACAAAGTTCCTTTCTTATAATCAGTGTTGTGCATGTTGGCTTTAGAAGAGATATCAAAGAAGATTTTTCTTGCAAAGTCTCCAAAACACCTTCCTTATATACATTTTGTCATTGAAGCCAGTAGAGGATTGTTTATTGGCAGAGATGTAATTGGTTAAATCAAGAAAGAAATAAAAGCAAGTTGTATCTGAAAAGTTAAGAGAACAACTAGTTGTCAATGTTAAAGACATTTTCAAAAATCAACAAATAAGACATCATCATGGGTTATATGTCAAGTACCCATTAGTATTCAGTGATATAAATTTTATTTAGCAAACAAGATTACCCTTTTGTAGTCTCCAAGAAAACTATCTATAAATATCAAAGACTGTGAAAATAACTTCTGTAATTTTGAGAGCAGTCCAATTTCCAATTTGAGTGATCTCTCATACTGTTGCTTTTGACGTTACCAAATTTTGGGTCATCCATTCTGTAGCTTTTCTCAAGTGTATAGTCTGTATGGAAAAAGAGATGGACCACTTTCAGGAAAGATTAATGTAAAATAGGAAATAGATAAGAAACATTATTGCAGGTGAAAAGCATTAAAAGAAACTGTATTAATTAGCCATGCAGATAAATGTACAAGTCTGACTGGAGTGCTAGATTTTTCTGCTAAGCAAAGCAAATATTGGAGATCAGCCATAGCATAGAAAATAGGGAAATGTTTCTGTTAAATTGCTGTGAGTTTTTTTTGCATAAAAGGGTGGCAAACATTTTCTGTTTTTGACTATAAGGAAAGGGACTACAACATTCTTTCCTCATGGACTGTACAATTTACAAAGGTGACCAACTGAATAACAAAGACTGAGATCAATAATATGAACAATTCTTGGAATTAATAACTCATTAAAAATTTATATATATATATATATATATATATATATATATATATATATATATATACACGTGTGTGTGTGTGTGAATTTGGGGGAATTAGAATAATCATTATAGTAATTCATTAAGTCTAGAAGAATCCTCTACAGAATGCTGAAAGCACTGGACAGCTGTTTTGTCCTATTTGGGACTCATCAGCAGAGCTTCCACAACCAAGAATTGAACCCAACCGATTTTTTTTTATTATATATATATTCATACATGTTTCATTAAATAATATAGACAAGTGTTGTCTACTTATTTTATGTAAATTCTTTTCATAACATCTGATAAGCTTCCTAACATTATCATTAAACGAAGAAAGAAAATCACAATATTGATCCATATTTTTTTAATCCAATCTAAGCTTCGGCTTACATAAGCCATTATCAAAGATGTCAATTACTGTACAATATATTAAGCAATATACGGACAAGACAGTGATGATAGTCTGTTATTGTTTACATGGATGATTTCCAAGCAATGATAAACATGTGCATATAAGACGTTAGAAGCAAAAAAATCGCACCACAGCTCATGACGTCACACATGACCACGCGAGAGAGAATTCAAGGTGTATGATGTATGGGAAGCCATTGGTATAAACCAATGGCTTCTGTTACCAATTATAGACATTTAAGGATACTTGTAGTGATTCCGTAGTTGATTTTGTTTAGGTTAGGTTTTAACTGATGTATATTGCTTCAAGGATTCAAATATATATATTATACATACACATGAATCATTCTGTGTCAATGACAACAGTTTGATTATCAATGACAGAATTTTTCAAATTTGGTACACTTACAGAGTTTCTGGATATGAATTGAATGGTACCTATTTTCCATCTCTAGGTCAAAGGTTCCGAGATCTGATCCTTTGACCTTTGCCAAAAAGGTGAATTTTGGAAAATAGTTAAAGTTTATATAACAATATGTCAGTAGTTTTCCTACAATGCTAAATTATATACCATTTTAAAGTACTTGGATAGATATAAAAAGGTGATCTACCGTAGAAGTCAAGTGACTTACCTGATCTTCATTTGACATGGAATGACTCATGTGTGTGTGTGTGTGTGTGTGTGTGTGTGTGTGTGTGTGTATATATATATATATATATATATATATTTCTGCAGTTGAAAATGACAAATGAGTTCAGTAAATTCTATGATTTTACTGAACAATCTTCACAAATAAATTGTTTAAAGTGGCCAATTGCCTGTGCCCTGCAATAGAAACATGGCCTATGCTGGTGTACCAACCATGTGCCACATATCAAATGATGCTACCAATTTTTTTAAATTTTTGAATAAGGTATAGCTTACAAACATCACACTGAAACATGGGTTCTCATCTGATCACCAAAGTTAAGCAATGTCAAGCCTAGTCAGTACCTAAATGGGTGACTGTCTGTAAATACTAGTTGTAAGCTTGGATGTGCAGGCGGTATAGTAGATAGCTCAGGAGAAATCAGAGAGCCAAATTCCAATTGAGTTTGTTACATGCAAATGCATGAATCCATCTCTCTGGGTAAATAGGACAGACTTGGGCCCTACAGCTTTTATTGTCAACCAGACTAAGAGAAGGGAATACTGAATTCAGACAAGCCTGGCGAGAGTTGGCAAAGGGAGAGTGAGCTTCTAAGAGGAGCCAACAGTCTATATGCAGTGGGGGGGGGAGAGAGAGAGAGAGAGAGAGAGAGAAAAAAAAGCAGCAGCACATGAAGTGATGCTGAGGTACAAATACATGTTAACCGATCTGATAAGAGTATACCAACCCCATGCATTACAACCAAATGTATACATTATACAGGGTGTGATGGGTAAATTGTTGCCATTTTTAATTTCATGCATATGCATTGTTTTGTCAACTGCACAATATGGTAGGGTCAGTTGGGCACCATCTGTGAGAAAAAGAGCACCATGACGCAATTCACTCCTGCAGAAATTTGGAAACAGCATGCTGTACTGCTTGGCATTCATGCTGGAAACTACAAACATTTCAGAGTGTTTCAGTGTCAATCTGAGGACAGTGTGTAGAGGATTCGGAAAGAGTTGGATTAATCTAATGGTGATTATGGAAAACTCACTAATCATTCAGATAAGAAAATTCCCGAATTTGTTGGTGCAGGCTTCAGATTCAACACTGAGGCCTATACCAAATGCCTTGAATAGGTAGTGCTGCCCTGAGTCAAGAGGGTGGCTGCTGTGACCACATCACCACTTATATCTGGCCACCTAACTCCCCAGACTGCAACCCTCTTAATTATTATGAGGGGCGCAGTTGAGGGAGAGATTAACAAATCTCCCTGCAATACCAATGATGAACTGAAGGCAAGGATTATGGCAACATTCAGTAATTTAAACAAAGAGACCATCCATAAGAGTTGCAGGAGATTCCAAAGTCATCTGGAGGCTGTTGTTGAAGCCAATGGTGATTTTATTCAAGAAATTTACTCTTTTGTACTTCAGCATATTTTTATTTCATTTTGGAAAATAATTATTTTGGTTAAAATGAGATGTCAGTATTATTTTCATTTTAGGGTAATTTAAATGACAATTTATCCATCGCCTCCTATAGTGACAGGTTTTGGTAAAAGCAGTACCTAACTCTGTAGATGGCTTCCAGTTAGAAATATATTCAGATTTGGTAACCCAGTCTGTTCAGACCACCCTCAAATCAGAGGCTGTTCTCAAGTCTCTAGATGTAACTCCCAAGTTGTTTTGACTGCTTCATCTTTTGAACAAAATACATACTGAATTTTTCTAATCTACAACTAACTTGTTATTACATGGATTTGACTTTTGTATTCATTCATCTCAGTACAACAGGAAGTTATATTTTCTGAATTTAAGGTTTTCATTGCTCAGCCCAGATGGCTAACTCTTTTTGGCAGATAAAGGGAGTGCAATTAAGGCTATACTCAATGATTTGGACCATGTCTATTTGCAAGAATTCCCATTGAGCGGACCAATTTTCTATGGCAAATTGAAGCATTTTAGTGTATTAAAAAGTTTACATTGCAATAAATCTATTGCAATTCCAGTGTAACCCAGATATGAGAGTTGTCGGGACCGGAGAAGAAGTCTCTTATATCCGGGTTTCTCTTGTATCCAGGTTTGGTCTAATTTATATACATTAACACAGGCTCTAATTTAGGACCAAAGAAAATCTCTTATATCCGGGTCTCTTATATCCGGGTTACACTGTACTAAAGCTGATTTGAGATGATTTTAAAGCATGATGATTACATTAATAAAGCATTGTTAATATTAGGTTGGTGCAAAAATAATGTCGTTTTCTGGACGTCAAAAATGACATTATTTTTGCACCAACCTAATACTAAGTGATGAGAAGAAATTCATTAAATTAGGGTCAGTTGAGGTTTTCATAAAACTAAAAAGTGAGCTAAGCTAAATTTTCTGAAATTTCTGCTCAAATTAGAGCTACTAATGGTAGACATTTACAAGGTAAATGTAATAATTTATGATGCTAATAAACTTTAAGAAAAAAAAAATTGACACCTAGCCATGATGCTTCCATTGCCAACAAAGTCATATTTTTGAAACTTTAACATATTCTCTCTTCTCAGTTTAAGCAGAGAGGATAATAAAGTATGATTAAAAAAAAATTCACAAGATTTGGCTTTCAAAAAGAAATCATGATAAAACGGAGTTATTTATAGATTAAGCTGTGCAGATGACTTAAAAAGTCAAGGAGACGATTTCTCATCAATGAAAGACAAATGGAATTTCTTTGAAGACTGAAATTAAATATTTCTGTAAAATGACAAATGAATTTCTAATTATATGGAATTTGAATTGCAAGTCTAGAAATTTGAACATATTTTTGTCCTATGTTAAATGGAATTAAAACGATAAAATTTATACCAAGTCAGTGAAAAAAAATTAGTTCTAGAAGAGAGGAAATTACTGTATATTTCTGCATATAAGGCAACCTTTAGATAAGACAAGGTAAAAAAACAGCAAATTTTCATGAATTTATCCTACATGTGTAGTAGAAGAGGACTGCTTATCGAGTATATAAAGATAGGTACCTTCACTTGGTCATGTAAAAAACAGCATAGCATGATGAAAAAAAGGACACAAACTCAATAAAAACAAAGATTTGTCATTAAAATCTGTTATTATTAAGAGGAAAGACCAAAGTATGTTTTTTATTATTTTTTGAAATTTTTCACTCCTTTGTAGCATGTTGTAAAAAAAAAAAAAAAAAAAAAAAAAAAAATTTTTTAACCAAAATTTACATCAGCAGCAGACCAAAGATGAATGTTTTTTTTTTTTTGTTTTTTTTGCATTTTTCCAGTGAAAAACATGGATTTGGAAATTCTTGCAAGATTCAAATAATTGATGAATTTTAATTAAACTTTTAGGACATCTTCAAAAATGAACGAAATTATTTAAAAAAAAATTTTTTTTTTATTTTTAGATAGAAAATCTTGAGAAAAGTCTTTTTTAAACATATGTTACCACCCACTTAGTTTATTTCATGAAATTTCAGAAAATTAAATTTTTAGGATGGAGGATATTTTTAGTAGTTAAAAGCAGGACACCTTGGAGAAAGTAAATAATTTTTTTTATAAAACAGTTACCCATTTCATCAAAAATCTGCTCTGAATTGTAAAATTAAAAATGTAATAAAACTATGATATTATTTAATTAGAAGAGCTTTTAATTGCTTTTGTAAATAAGTGATAAAGACACTATTGTCTGAAGAAATAAAATTTTTTCAATGAATAATGAATTTTTACAGAAACTTTTCATTTTTTAAAATTTTAATTATAATAATTTAAAGTAGTTCAAAAATTGTTTAAAATTCTTCATTGCTTTCAAGATGGTGATATCGTTAAGTGAAAAGTACATTTAAAAATCAAAATTTGAAAACTCAAATCATTTGTACCCCAAAATTTTTTTTTTAATTTTAAAAATACTTTTTAGTGAAAAAAAAAAAAAAAAAAAAAAACTTTCCTATCTGTGGGAATGTATACATGACATAATCCTTAAAAAGATCATGTGATTTAAGTGTCATCTGACACACTGCAAGTATTTCACTTTCCTTATTCAGTTGTTTCATCATTAAAGTCTTTGCAAATTATCCCTTCAAAATCTCAAAAGTTTTACTTTTCATAATTGATATATCACTAAATATGTTTATTTTATGTATTTATTTTAGTTTCAGTCTTACTTCAATAAATTTTTTGTTTAAGGTACTAAACTTAAGAACCTAGAAACAAAATGCAAATTTCATAAAGCTTCTTCAAACCTAACTAAAAGTTAATATTAAATAACTGCTGAAGATATGTTAATTTGTAAAAATTACTAGGTAGTTAAAAAAAAAAAAAAAAAAAAAAAAAAAAGTGTGTTCACTTAGATTTCGTAAATTTATGTTAATTCTGGTCATCCATACTAGCTGTCATCACCTCAGATGTTATTTATACATCAACAAAGATCAAGGAAAATCATGACCCATTGTTAACAAATGCTTGTATATTACATTTTTATGCTATAATATTTTAAGTTTTCTAATTTTACTCAAATAATGTGTCACAAATCTATAATTTAATTTTGGAAGATTTTTAACGATAAATTTATTTTTTTTTTAAATTTCTTAAAATTAAGAAAATTTTTGCTTAAAAAAAAAAAAATTTTAATAGAGCAATTATTTGACATTCCAATCTATAGAATTTCTATCTGAAATACACTAGAATATTTTACTTACTGGAAATAAATTTAATCATTTAGCTTTCAATTAAAGTAAAAATGAATCTTCAAGAATGCTTTTACATTTTTAAAATTTAATTTTAAACTTTAGGTATCAAAAAATTCAGTGGACGTACCTATATAAATATTATTGGATATGCTGTTACTAATTGTATCCTTAAAAATTCAAAATAAACAAAATAACAAAACTGATCTATATCATTTAATTATATGGTATATATGGATTTACTTCAACTCGTGTCAGTGATTGTCTGACACATCTGTTGTAGTTGGTAGCCTTGAGGGAATTTCAAACCAAACTCTTCATTCAATCCAGGAGGGTGAACTCAAAGACACTTTTTTTTTTTTTTTTTTGTATCAGTTAATTTGATCTTTGTTAATTCTTTTTCAGGTTGCTGGTCTCTACTACCAAATTACAATATATCACTTTTTAGGCTATCTGTAAATTAAGCAGTGACATTTTTCATTATTAGGACTAATGTTCTTTCTTCCTTAATTAAAGATTCTCATTTCTATGCTAGGCCTACTGAGAAAAATATTAGATTCTAGCATGTGCCAATTCTTTCAATCCTCTTATCTTCCAATGTTGTTTTCTATTATTCACCACCTAATTACACTACAGGTAGTCCAAAAGTCATATACCGGTGTTCAGTTGAAGAGGCAGACAGGTGACATTAATTACAAGACTCCAAATCTTCACCACCAAATTGTTTAAAAGGACACAATGGATAAAAGCATTGTTTAAACAAATCAATTTACCTGGCAGTTAGGAGTTCAATCTCTGGGTTAGGTAGTGCAAAAAGGTCATACTCAGAAGAGATAAAACAACATCATTAAGACAAATTGTATATAATTGGACTAGTTATCTCCCCTAACACAGACAGCAGAATGAGAACAATCTAACATTGTGGATTGAATAAAGGGTTTCATTAGGAAATAAAGATTACCAATTAAAGAGACACCTGAAAAAAGCTTGATGGTAAAACAAGCAATTTGAGGACACTAGTCAAAGTAAATCAATGTAAAATAATATATAAGAGAGAAAAAAATATGAAAAAATAAAGTCAAAACTGAAAAATTGTTAGATAGAAAGGAACTGAGGTTAAGAACAATTTGCAAATGCATGTGTTATCAAAGAACAATCAGTTTCTGAAAAGGACTCAGGAACACTTCAATTGCACTGTGATGTCATTTTTTTTTTTAAAATAAAAAATTCCCTTGAAAACAGACTTTTGTGGGTCATTTTTCTAAAATTGTGTTTATAAACTAATATTCTTAAAAAAAAATTGTATATATTGCTTTTTAAATTATATGAGATAAAAAGGTTAACTTAAAAGAATTATATTAAAAAGAAAAGCAATATTCTTAAATGCAATGATATTTAAATTAGAATTATATGTAAAAAATTTTAGGTTTCTTATTCAGCAACATTTTTAGATATAAAAGATTTAAAATTATAATAGCATATAAAATACCTGCATATTTACTAAATTAATTCTATCTGCATATAAACTGTTTGTTCCCAGTGGAAATTACAGTATACTCAAAATAACTTTCCTGTGAATATCAAACATTTCTAATATTTGAAGCAGCTCTTTATGCAATATCCTATCAAATACTATTGTGTAATCTGAAATTTAGATCTAGGTCTTTCTGCAGTCATATTGTCACACTGATCATAAAAAGATAGCATTTCTTGTTCCAGTGTCTTGAACAACGCCACACTGTTCCCATCTCCTTCTTGATCTAATTCTGCTAAAAGCTCTAGTCATTAAAATGTAAATGGTTAGTTATTTGGTTCAACAAGCTTACTGTCAGTAAGGTTCATATTCATTTGCACCTGTTTCAGGTATTTTGCCACCATCATATATTTCTGTTATCATATCGATCCCAAACTAAGAGAGATGATAAAAGACAAACTACGATCTAATCTGGTCCTGCCGAAATGCTTCTATTCATCTTTACTTCAGATTTTAATATGACAAGTCCTTTCATGTTTTTAAGTATTACAAGTTTCACTTCTGTTGTCATGGAAGAGCTCTTTGATATATTCATTCAATCATTGGAGCATTTTTTCTCTATTATGTGGGTTCTGTTTTTAGATCTTATACATCATGCTGTGGAGCATTTTTCAACCTACTATTTTATCTTTTTATGCATGTCTACCCGTTATGTCTGCTTAGTAGTTTTTTTTCTATCTCGACACACTTCTCATTTAGCCATTCATTAAAATCCTATATTCTGCGCTATTTCTTGGTGTTATCTGCTGTCTCTTTCATTAGCTTGAGAATCTTATCTGTCACCCACTTTTTCTATCTTGCTTCTGTTAAAATGACTTCTTTTGCCAATGACACTTGTGCTTCCTTGAAGGTGTTTCAGTTGGAGTTACTAACTTCTAAGGTTGTATATTTGTTCTTAATTATAATTATGTTTGTTTGCAGATCGAGTCATTTTGAAGTTTGTTGTATTATAGTTTAAGTGTTGCTTCAGGTTTCTTTTTGACTATCTGTTTAAAGAGACATGATACAGGCAACCAAATATATATATATATATATATATATATATATATATATATATATATGAAGATAGATGTTATAGTCCACAGACAAAATTATTATTTGCAACAAAAAGAAAGAGGGTCAAAAATTAAATGGTATCAGGCAAGCAAACAATATAAGTAAATTCACAGATAAAAAAGCAAAAAGGTTTATGAACCACAAATTAGTATCTACACAGAAAAGCTAGGTAAGACTCAATGATCTTCCATATAGACAAGGTAAATCTGGACCGAGTCAAGTCAAATTGTAATTCAACCTATTTTATTGACTAAGAAAAGTATCCCAGCATGCATTTTGTGTATTGTAGTCATTCCATATAGATTAGAGATGTTAGTAAATGAGGCATCACTATAATGTGTAAAAATATTTCATAGCTTTCAAAACACACACATTTATTTATTTATTTTATAAATATATATATATATATATATATATATATATATATATATAAAAGGAGAAGAAGGACAAAGTAAAAAAATATATATTTCTCATAAAATGATAAATCAAAAAGATATCTAAAATGTGACAAAAGGAAAAAAAAGTTTTTCAATTTACTATTTTATGATAAATATATTCCTTTTGTTCTTGCTCACTTTGTTTTAATGTATTTGTATGAAGGTCTCGGCAAGAACTTCAACTCCATCCTTCAAGTCCCATTGACAGGGTGCAGTGGTTTGATCTGGTGTCTAATGAGCTTCTCCACCAGAGGACTAGCCAGCTTAACATCTGCCACACCATTGCTCAGCAACATGTACACTGACTTGGCCACATCCTCATGACCACCCAATCAGAGTTATCTACCAGTTCAAACCATTATCAGTTAAATGGTGATGAGCATGCAGCAAACTATGCAGCCACTGGAAGGACATAATCCACTTGGAACTCCAGCAGATTAGCAGTGGATGGAACATCCAATGCTAATCTTCCAAGACCATGAGAGCTGGAGAGACAAGGTGACTGGGCTCAAAACATTCAGGACATGACCTTTAGCAGCAGCAACATGAAATACATATTTTTTTTTAATGGTATATTTGTTTTTAAAAATATATCATTTATTTCTCATGAAGTGTTAGATATCTTATAATTTAAACACTACTTTTAGTGGATAACCATATTTGAGTAGACACTATTAAAAAAAAAAAAAAAAAAAAAGTATCTATTTTTGTCTACTAGCCTGAATATTTGAGAAATCTTATTAAAAAAAAATGCACCTACCAACAAATCTGTGTCCTTCCTTGAAGGAGAAACCATCATTAAATCTCATGTGCTTTTAACCGACTCAGCCATGACACAAAGTTGAATACTTTATTTTTTTCACATTTAACCCAAAACCAGAAGGACTGAGATCCATCTCTCAGAGCCTTCTTAAGCATTTTATTGACTCGATTAATTCAATCAAGTTTTTCCAGCTTCAAAATAAATCTTTCACTCTGGTCTTGTTTGATTTGCCAATCAGACTAGCAACCTTATCATGTGATACTTTCTTTTTAACATTTCAGTTAGATAGGCAATAGATTTTCTAAGGGATTCATTTTACTTTACATTTTGGCCAATATAATTCCGATTGCTTGATTCTTTGGATTTCATTCTGAAACTGTTAGGAAGCTGGTTCAAAAACAGTGATATGAAAAACCCCTGACCCAGCAAAACGAGAGGTCATTAACAGGGTTGGTGATAATGTCATGCAATATGTGGTTAAAATACCACGTCAAAATGACAATTCTATTTTGAAGGAAGCACACTCAATTTTATTAGCTCCTTTCTGATAAATACTGTGCAAAAGAAGCCTCTTCTAATCTGTGTATACAATTTAATAACTTCCAAAGGTTATCTGGGGTACATTGGCTTATGAAGGAGAACACAGGTAGACTTGTCTATCAAATGTCACCTTACAGGAAAGCAGTTTTAATATCCATTGATTCACAACCCATCTCTTTGAAGTTATTACAATGGCAGCCATAAAATATTCCTAAAAGAATCATTTCTAATGTTGCTTGCTCCAATATCTTGAAAGCCTTTTGCTACTAGTCTTGCTTTAAGAACCATTTTTCCACAAAATTCTTTGTTCATACAGATGCATTTTATAAGTATTCTTGGCTGGCTACAGGAACTTGTTCAAAGATTTCATTTTCAGTCCAACTGTAATTCTTTCTTGTGCAGTTTCTCTAATTCACAAGTACTCTGTATACTAACATCACATCTTCAATATCAAATGTCTATTCTGTATCATTTATCTTCCACCATGAGACTTCAAAGTTTAATTAAAAGAGTTCACCTTGATTCAGGACAACATTCATCAAGTTTGTTTCTTCATGTCACTTTGCTTATAATATTCATTCTCTGCCAGTGTTCTTCATTAGAACATTTGCAACTTATTGTATAGATTTACAAAGCTCAACCCTTTATGTGGGAACTGAAATTTTGGTGGTTTATCAGTAGATCTGTTTTGAATTGCTTATGGTTCCACTTAAACTATGTTCTCTTCAACCTGGTGGATGTGCTAGTGGTGCAATGGAGAGAAAAAAAAAAAAATCAGAGCACTATGTTCTAATTCCAGTTGGGTTTGTTACATTCCCTTATACACAAATACCCTTTGGAAACATGAATCCATTTCCTTTCCCCAGCTGTAGGACTTGTTTCTGGGGAAACAAAAAAAAAATCATTATCTCCCACAAAAATTGGAAATGCAATATTCAGTAAAAAATATCTTACTATTCAAAACACAATAAGGCACCAGATTACAACAGTCCTGACCTACAATTCATGGTTACAACACAATATCCATTAGTCTTGTTTCCCAATTGTATGCCATATTGGATTATTGTACATTCCCTCTTGTTTGCCTTTGTGGAAACTTATTGTCCTTCATTATGGCTCCAAGTGTAGTGTAACCTCTTCTGATGGCAGTGCACTATGGATGTGAAATTATAACTTACAGATAATTGCATTATGATGCATCATATTAACAGAACTGTCTTAAGTCAAGGATTCCCACTGTATGTTTCAGCTTTAACACCCTGACTGCCAAAAGGTCAATTACAAAATCAGAGTTCAAACACTAACTTTATAATAGCAAACCTAAAAAATTTTTTAAATCAATTTTTAACTTCAACTAAGTCCGGACATTGTTTTCAGACTAAAAGTATCATTGTGAATAAACTTGTTATTGGTGCCTCACTCTTAGAGAGCAATATGTAATATGTTTGCTTGGTGATCAACTACCAAACAAGAGAAAGTGTTCAAGAATCAATGGTGGAAGAGAGGATTATTTAGAAACTATAGCACTAATCAAGAAGAAAATATCTAACCAGACCCAGACGAAAAAAAATAAATAATTCAAAACCTCTTCAATTTCATTACCTGACTCAAAAATCACCTTTTATCTAACAGTTCAATGTTTCCCTACATTTGTTAATACTAGTCAGCACTATAAAATGGAACATGATACTTTTGTTGAATAGATACAAAATTACTGTCTCAATCTGCTCTATTTCCATGTCTACCAAGATAAACTGACAGAAAGGATGCACTCATAATTATTTTCTTTACCAATCCCTGGACCCAATCACATCTAGTGATCACACCTATTTCTCTTCTGTATTATAATAAGGCTATAACAGCTTTTGTCTCATTTGGTGACAAAGTGTACAACTCACTTTTCATGGTTCACATTCCAAAGATTTTATAGCATTGCATTGAGATTAGTGTCCACAATTTCGTTAGTAGCTGTACCAGCAAATAGAAAACATTTATCTTTTAGAACTGCAGGTAGAGTCTTCTAAGAGCCATGTCCTTTCAGGGCATGAGCAATCATGATTCCATAATTTCCCGTCCTTTGTAACTCCGAGAAAATTTTATCTTTTTGCTATCTCTCCTAAATCCTGTTTTGCCATCCATTTACACAAGCTTGTTAGGTAGCTTAAGCGCTCTTTTCTTCTGTCACACTTGCCTTCAATGTGCTGTGAGTGTCAAATTTTCCAAGCCCTCTTTCCTTATTACATGCCTTAGGAATGTCATCTCTTTCTGATTCTAAGAATAAGCAACCTTTTTGTTTCCATTTTCTCTAAAACTTCATTGCTCACATGTTTGGTCAATAGTATTTGTATTCTTAGCATCCTTCAGTTTATTTTTTTATTTTTTTTTTTTTTTTAACCCAAAACAGTTGGTTGCAGTTGTTTATAGCCACTGATATTTTAAGACAATTCTTAGCTTATACAAAATGTCACATTGAATATGTATTTTTTATAGTTTTCTTCAACAATTCTCCAAGTATTCCATAGTGACTTTAATTGAGACATAGTTTTGGGCTGATCAACAGTCTTCAAAACGTTGCACCAAGCCTTGAAGATACTGTATATTGAATTCCTGTCCATTGTCAGTAAGCAAAGAAGTGCTCCAAAATGTCATCTAATTCATGAAAAATGTAGTAATAATTTCACTTGCTTTTAGCTACAACTCTACCTTGTACTTATTAACGAGACATACAACTTAGACTCCAAAGATCCGATTTTGTTTTCTTGGTTTTCTTTTAAGCATTTTATCCCAAGCAAGGTGAGAGTGTTACTAGCATGCAGGGGGTTACAGAGAGTGAAAGTGAGGAAAAAAACTGTATGGATTGGGGGGTGAGGAAAGGATAAAAAGAACAGGGATCAAGGCAACAGAAGATGGCAATTGACAATGCATTTAAATTTTTGAAGATTGTACTTATCAGGGAAGAAAGTAAGAGGATGAGAGTTCCACTGTTGGGAAGTGCAAGAAAAAAAAAAACTACTGTAGAAGTGGTGGTTATATTTAACTATTTCAACAGTAATAGGATGGGACCTAGATGCCAATCTAGTAGCACACTTAAATTCATGTAGTCTGGGCATCAGAGAAGATAGATAATCAGAACAGTTGCCATGAAAATATTTGTAGAAAACGCAGAAGGAAGCGACATCATGTCTATGAGAAAGTGACAGAAGTTGAGACATCAACTCGGGACTGATTACATTACAGATCCTTCTTTGGATTGTCAAGGACCAAGATGAATAGCAGGGGCACTAGATCAAATATGACAACAAAATTCATTGCATAGATGAATGGTATATTTATATATATGCAAGATGGATTCTGATGAGAAAAAACTTCTGGTACAACACAATGAACCAACTTTCCTTGCAGTAAATGTAGCTATTGATTCAATGTAGTTGATCCACCTAAAGTCTTATACACCTGCATAGCCATGTTGCATAGTTACACATGGATGGCAAAACTGTATAATTTAATGGTGATTTTGATTTCTCTTGTGTATTTCTGCAGACAACCTCTTTCATAAAAAAAAGTAGGTAATCTGTTTGCCAATGTTTAGTAAAAACCACAAATTCATTGACACATAGTAATGTTCAGGAGTTGTATGCTTATATTCCCCACCCCAGGCATAGCTACATTGTCATTTACGAAGTTCAATCTTGTTTCTGCTCTCTTCATAGAAGTTTTTCTAAGCAAAAAGATATTCACTTCAACCACATTAGTAACAATGTCCACTAATGCTTGCAAGAATACACCACAATGTAATCTGACGCTGAGCAGAAAGGTAAAAGATATAGATTTCAAAAAGAAGTTTTACTATTTCTTTCATGCTTGTCCTCATTATCTGGCAATGCTTCCAGAAGATGATCATACCATTCTTTTCTACAAACAGTTCTTGATGCACCAGAACTAAAAATATCAGAACTTCAACCCAAAAGGAAGAGTTACCTTTAAATGATTCATGACTAATTAGCACAATATTTGTTACATATTCTGCTTGGCTGTCTTGTGAATTTTTCTCTATAATTTTCTTTTGGATTTTTGAGCCAAGGAAAAGTGCATTCACAGATACCTAAAAGGCCAGTCATCAAGCCTGAGAAGGTCATATCCCCTTCCAGTAGAAGGACTGAAGTTTTTATTTGTCATCACTCCTTGAATTTCTATTCATTCTTTTAGAGCACTGAAGAAGCCACCTATTTCACCAGTAATCAAAATAAGCTTTAAGGTGCGCTTCTGATCCAGTTTCTGTTTTCAAAGTGATACCTTCTAATTTGAAGTGTTGAAACTATAATCAGGGAAAGCGACCCTGGCATACTTTCTCACCAATGAGCAAACCTTGAATTTTTGCCTATTGCAATGAACAGTTCTCTCAGGAAGTCCCTGTACCTTGAGCATCTACTGGAACTAACTCAACCAAGAACTAAAGTCAAACTCGTATATATAATCCATCATTAAATAGGCTGAAAAAAAAAAAAAAAAAAAAAAAAATAGTTGGTTCCTTGTACCACTACAGTAAGTACCAAACTCCTATCCTGTATCTTTAAAAAAGCTAAATCAGGCCAAAAATGGAGTATTGCTGCCATACATTGGCAAGAGTTGCCAAATCTTCACTTTCCAGTGTCTATACAGTCCAAAAGCATTTGCACAGTCATAGTTTTGGGTATGGTGATAAACTACATCCGGCAGCAAGATTGGGAGATAAGGTTTTGAGAAGCATGGAACCACCTCATAATTGCTGTTCCCATGTCCAACTTGACCTGAGGTGATAGCACCTGTTAGAGTATATATATATATATATATATATATATATATATATAAAAAGAAATATAGTCTTAAGGTGTGCTATATTTATGGAATAAAGTGCTCAATATCAGAGATAGAGCGTGTGTAAATATAAAAGTGAACATAGAAGTCAACACTTAGAGGCGACAGTCTGTTTCATGCTATATGCAATCGTCAGGCCACGTGTGCTGTTATTTTTCTCGGCTATTTATATATATATACGGGTATATATATAAATAGCCGAGAAAAATAACAGCACACGTGGCCTGACGATTGCATATAGCATGAAACAGACTGTCGCCTCTAAGTGTTGACTTCTATGTTCACTTTTATATATATATATATATATATATATATATATATATACACACACAGACCAACAATACATTTTATCTGAAGTTAGAAGGTATACAGCTGCATTCAAATTATTTAGATTTCAGTATTAAATAACTCGGAGGTTGATATGCCACTAACCAAAGAACCTACACGGCCTTGTGTGTGATTAATTTTCTACCCTACAACCTCTTTTCTCTCTGATGAAACCTTGTAAACATCTCACTACTATCATAATTTTCATGAAAAGTGTTCAGACAAGGTACATTCCTTAGATCCACTAGTTCTAACATTGATGGGCAAAATCCACCACACACATTGCAGTGAACTACCTTCATTGGTGAGATGTAGTTTCCACTGTAACCACTACTTTGTGGAACTATCAAGAGGATAGTTTCCCCAATTATTACAGTCATGACCTGTTCAATTATAAGGTTCTTCTCCACATATCTGCATAATCTGTCCTTAGCTATTACTCTGTAACCCTCTACCTGGAGTAACTCTTGAGCTTCATACATGGTGAACATTATTGTAAACATAAAAACATCTTAAATTGTTCTGACATGAGGTTTAGCTTATTTATTATGGCTCTAACAAGCTTTCATTTTTTCTTGTGATAAGTTAGCATTTTTTCTACGAGAGCATAGGGTCTGGTAATTTAATATCAGGGATTCTCAATCTGACTACAAAGCACTAAAATTCAATTAAGTAGGCACGAACTGACATATCTGCAAGTCTCCTATATTCCTCAAATTCATAAGCTATTGTGTTTTCATACCATGTGTTTAGAGCACATTAAATATGGCCATGACAACTTGAAAGGAACTTACAGATTTACGCAGGTAAGTTTCCTTAGTAACATTTCCTTTCAACTACACTTTGCTACAAGTGTAAAACTGACAGGCCATAGATTCCAGACCAATGATTTATGTCTTGGTTCCAAAGGCAGACACACCAAACAGGTTTTTTGGTCAAGGGCTGTAACTCACTTAACAATATCTATCCTTATCAAAAATATTGATGGCAACTTGTTTGGCAGGGTGCCAAGTTTTATTATACAAACAAAACAAAAATATATGCTACGTGAATTTTTATTTAGGAATAAATCTAAAAGATAAAGTCTCCTGAAACATTTTATTAACTTGTATCTTCATAGCATCAGTATAAACATATGCCTTGTTTTTTGTTTTTTTTTCCAGAGATTATGGCCATTTTGCTTAAAGTTTGTATTTTCTTGATTTCAGATGAAAAATATGTTGTGAAATTTTCACTTTCCAAAATTACAGTTTAGAATGAAAGTTTAGATAATTGGGGGGGGGGGATGATATATTCGTATAAATGTATTTACACAATTTACATTGTCCTCATCTTTATTGTCAAATTCATGATGTTTTGGCCATTGTACACTTCAGCCTTCTTCAGGTAATATATGATGGAAATCCAAACTGAACCCTTTATTTGGCCCATGGTGGTAGATTGTTCTAGTTCCACATGACATGCCTTTTCTGAATATCTCGGTTTCAGTTAATTTTTTTTTTTTTTTTTTTTATTGATAACTCTCTAAGTCTTTGTTCACTTCTGGTATGGCCATGTACTGAACTTGCAATTCTTTGGTTCAAGTTACTTTTAGATTACTTCAACTTTTAGCCACTGAGATATGTATCCTTGGGGTCACAGCAGAAGTGAACAAGAAAACTTACTGAGTTGAGTTACTCAAGGGAATTAACTGAAAACTGAGATCAAAAAAAAAAAAAAAAAAAAAAAAAAAAAAAGGCATGGCATGAGGAACTAGAATAATCTAACCCGCAGGGATTAAATAAAGGATTCAATTTGAAATTCCAATATATCACCTGAAGAAGCCTGGTATGAAACATTGTGAATATAACAAAGAGGAGGACAACAAACCAAATAGTGTAAATAGTTACAATACCTCATCTCAGAAATATAGATAGATTCTTATAATGTAAAAATATTTTCTGGCTTTAAATAACCTGGAAAGGGTTGGCAAGTCCTAGGAAAACATTCATCCTTTTCTTGTGCAAATCTCCAACAGAATCTTACCCCACAAATGAATCAATCTCTCAAGCAAATGGTGGATTTAGCATGAAAATTTTCACTTTCCAGAATTACAGTTTATAATTATAGTTTAGATAATTGGTGGGGGTAAGTGATATATTCTCAGAATGTAAAAATATTTTCTGGCTTTAATCTGGAAATGGTTGACAAGCAGTTAGAAATGAATCAAATCTTTTTTCCTTTCTTATCCCCAAACCCTTTTAACACCTATTTTGATAATTCCCAAAAAATAACCTGGAAAGAGTTGATAAGCTGTGGGAAAACAAATCAATCTGTTCTTTTCCTTCTTGCACAGTCCTCCAACAGAATCTTACTCCCAAACAAATCAATCTATCAAGCAAATGATGGACTTAGCATGCAAAGCATCATGACCTTTTCAATCCTGACTTTGAATGTTCAGATTTTTTTTTTTTTTATTCCTTATTAGTGCTAGAATAAAAAAAAAAAAAAAAAAAAAAAAAAAAAAAATATCACTACAAAATGTTTAAAAGTAAACTGGTCAATTTATTAAGCTACCTAATTTAGATTATATTTGCACCCTCTTGAAAATAGTCATCACTTGTCAATTAGTTGAAAATTCTAAATGTTTCCATTAAATGTTTAGAAATGAGTGCTTTTGTTTTCCAGCCACTTTTCTATTATAGAAGAAATAATGTAATCCTTCCCACCTCTGAGTAGACTAATTATTTGTAGGCATAATTTTCCATTGTCAAAGAAGGCACTTAGTGTTTTTATTTAATTTAGACATTGTTAACATTAACTCATTGTCATTTGTAATGATTTCAATTTAAAGATAATGGAAATTAAGTCGACAAAAACCTGTTCATTCATAGTCTATATTTTTCAAGTAAATTTAGGACTGTATCTTTTAGTACAAGGAGTTAGTTTTAGTTTTAACAATAGGGTTTTACACGTAGTATTCATCTTATATAAATTTTGGATAGTATGGTAGATTGAGCAATTAGCATTTTTTTTTTTTTTACTGTTTTCAGCCTTGAAAAAATAAAAATAAAAAATAAAATTTGCTTGTTAACCTTTCTTTTAATGTGCACACAATGTGATTATATATATATATATATATATATATATATACACACACACACACAGTTGAATAGACAGATTCTACTCAAATATGGATATCCATAAAAATAACTTAAAATGATAGAATATGTCAGATTATTAAATAAAAAAATCCATTACTTTAGAAATTTTGTTTGGATGCAAAACTAAGCAGATTTGCACTTTGTGAATCTGGGAAGGATTTGCATTTATAAGACCTTATTCAGCATTGCTTGATCAGTAATGCCACCAATGGTCTCGTCAGATATTCATAAGATTTAACAGCAGGTTCAAATCCTGCTGTAGAACACATTTTTCTTTAATAAAATTTATCAATTAATCAGGACAGTAGACAAAAATAAAAATACTGTTTAATAAATAAGTGGTGCGTCTAGTCAAATATGGGTATCCACTAAAATATTGTTTAAAGTTGTTAAAACATGTGAATTTCAACTTCTATCTGTTTTTAATTACACTTACTGTAATTGAGGTATTTAATGATATCAGATCTTATGCAATTTCAGGGTTGTTCATAATTTTACAAATTCTTTGTCACATCATTTCAGAACAATGGCAATCCTGGCTCTCCAAAACATCTTATCTCTTGTTGACCATAGCAATTTATCTCCCTTTGTTAATTTTGTAATACCCATTTGTAGGAGAGACTTTGTAAATCACAGATAAAACAATGGTAATGCCTTTAAATAATGCTTAGTCAGACAACTGCTAATTCCTATATATGTATTTTTCCTTTACCCGTCACATGATCCAATTATTTCAAGATGAAGTCAACTGTGTCTGCTCTCTGGCAATTTGTGTTCAAACTCAAGTGTTGGCAGCAGCACTATTCCTATATGACAGTTAATGATCAATGCCATATTCCACCATCCTAATAACAAAAATATATTTCTTTAATTTCAGATAGGAAATTTCAATGCTGAAAACTGCATAACATCAACCAAATATAGAATAAAAAAAAAAGTCATTGGTAAAATAAAGGAAAAGAAAAGATTAAAAAACTGGCTTTGATCAGAGAAAATTTTAAAATAATCAAGAAAATTGGATTTACCATCAAGAAAATATTTGCAAACACAGAAAGACAGAAAAAATGCAGAGCATTGGTTTTGTATATTTAAACTACAACTTACAAAAAAAAAAAAAAAAAAAATTATTTCTCAGCCATAATGTATTTGTGATAAATGTAGAGTTACATAGACTTGATGGTTGGGCTACAGTTGAGTTCTTTGTGAAAATACTCAACTAACATGACTTAGAAGATAATAGGAAGGAGTAAACTAATGCTTTAGGAGGATAATGTTGGCACTAGAATTATAAGTTCCTTCAAATTTGATGACAGTTAAGTATAAATACAGAGAATTATAGCAAGTTCTTTGTTGAAACATTTTTCATTGGTGCAGGTTAATTATGAAGAAACTTCAATGTAATGGACTCCTCCTCCTCCTCTCCAGACTTTGTTTGACTCCAATAGAAATGATCTTTGAGGAAACAAGATCTGATGTGAGTAATGATAAAGACAAAACATGGAAGTTAGTAAAATCAAATGATTGAAAGACTGAAGGATTTAAGATATTAAGAAGTATATATAAGCATGTAAATTAATACAATTTATTTAGGTATACGAGATATTGATAACTCGTCTTCATGGAATCAATTTAAATGTGTGGGCGGGACAATGAATAATGACTTGGAATTGTTAGCTGAGAGCAGAGTTCTAACTCTGGTTAGGTTTGTTATATTTAATTAGATGTAAATACCATTGGGAAAGGTATGAATCCACTACCCCTTCTCCAGCTATGGCTTAATTAGTAAAATTTGTATCACTAAAGCATTAATACCTCAAAAGTAAATAAATAAATAAAATTTAAAAAAATTAAAAAAATCTTACAATCTAAAAATATTTTCTGGCTTTAAATAACCTGCAATGGGTTGATGGGGTGTAGAAAACAAATAGTTTCCCCTCCAAACCATTTTAACAAATTTTGATAATTCTAAAGAAGTACAAGAAAGATTTCCACATCCTTGACAAATTGCAGATCTTTCTCTTGGCTCAAGTAATTTTGCTCTGGTTGTCATAGACATCTACTTTGAGTGTTAAAGAGCTTGACAAATTTCACAGATCAATAAAACCACAATTTATACTTATGAGTTACATAATGATTAAAAAGTGACTTTTCCTACCAATCTTCACCTCGTTCCTGAAATTCTTTCTTCAAAGGCAATAAAACTAAGAAAAAAGATGCAAGATGTGAAAGAATGAGAAAAAGAAAACTTAAAAATAGCAAAACATAAAAGAACAGGACTTAAGACAGAAAAAAAAAAAAAACAATTAACATTGCATTTTGATTTTTAAAGCTCAAAGTTGACTGAAAAGCAGGTAGCTGGAAGAGATTTCCACAAGCGAGAAGTGTGAGAGAAGGAACTGTGAGCATAGAACTTACAGTTACATCTAGCCAGTTCAACTCTAAGATGCCAAGACCTGACTGCTAATATAGTATTGTTCTTTAATTTATAAAATCTAGCTACTAAAGAGGACATCAGAACAATTACCATGAAAATATTTATTGAAATGGCACAGGAAAACTATGATACAGAAGTGGGAAAGTGACCAAGGCTGAAATGATAGGTCAGGACCAATAACATTGCAGATTCTTTGGATTTTATCAAGAAAATCTAAATACATAGCAGAAGTACCAGACCAAATATGACAGCAATATTCAAAGCATGGATGAATGGTAGATTTATAACTGGCAAAAAAAAAAAAAAAAAAAAAAAAAAAAAAAGTGTAACATGACACACTAATGAACTAATTTTCCTAGCAGCAAATCTAGCAAGTGATTCAATATAAACTTCCCACTTTATGTCTGTTGAAAAATATTAATCCAAGTTGTCACTAGAGGTTAGCATCAGTCAAAAAATTCTCAAACAATTAAAAGAGCAGTTTCTTTTCAGGTGTTAAAATCAATAAGCCATTTCTAGCCCTAGTTAACAGGTAATCTTCATGATTAGCTGCCAATTTGACTTTATCAAAATAATCAGACTTATCACCATGGCCATATAGTCTTTTGTTAATATATTTACATATTAACTTGTTCTTTTTAGAATTAAAGTGAAAATTTGATGTATTTAAATTATTCTCTCACTTAAAATAATCAAATTTAAATCATTTCATTTTTAAATGTTTTAAAAACTAAAGAGCAAATCAAGAAATTAATAGGTTTTTTTGAACAGTAAGGCATTTTTTTTACAATATACTTTGCTTTTGATCTCTGTATATGTTTGCAGATTACTTTCATGAGTTTGAATAACCTCAACACTTTATCAAATATTGGGATTAAGTAGTATGCTGTATGTTTTACAATTAGAACACTGCAGCAGGCTGATAATTTTAAATAGTATTTTAAACATAGGTACCGCAAAAAAATAAATAAATTGAATAGATACCTAAAGATTTTAAAATACATTTTATGAAATGAAAAGTCTTTTTTTAATTGCAAACTAGTAGATTAGATTTAATATTTCCATAAGAAAAATACTTTGCAGTATTTCAAATTTAATTTACTTTGATTTGAATTCCTTTTTTGAGAAAAATTACTTGATTTAAAGTTTAATTAATCTGAAACAAATATTACTTTTAGTCTAAAATATTACAGAAAAGTTCTTTCATTTTTTTTTTTTTTTAAACACTACACAAAAGGTGGGTGCATTTATGAGGTGTGTATACACTTTTCAGCTACTTGATGTTTGGGAAATTTATCTAAGGAGGCAAAAAAAAAAAAAAAAGAGCATTTAACTACCCAGTAATCTTTAAAAGTTAAAATATTCTAAGTAATCTAATATTTTATTAAATTTTAGGTACTTTGGCTTTATAGTCTTATGAAAACACTTATTGATGGAATGTTAGAAAATCACCAATTAATTTTAAGTTTACTATAGTTACCACTATTATTTTCTGATAAATGTAATGTATAGACATCTGTATTTATACAAATCAGCACGTTTATACAGGCACAAAAATATTCAAAGTTCTTTTTAAAATACTGGGTGTCACTGAATTGCAATAAGATTTTCCATTTATTATTAGTAAATACAGATTTTATTTAATATTATTTAACTGATACAAATTAATATAGAACTTTCAAAAAATTAAAAGTTTATTCTAAAAATTAAAAAAAAAAAAAGAAAAATATCGTAAATATCCATTATTCATGAAAATATTTGTCTTAAGACAATAGTGTCTATAATATATTTGGTTAAGAAAAGCAATTAAAAGCCGTTCTAATTAAATAAGGTCTTAGTTTTATTGAGGAAGAGCAGATTTTCTGTAACTGGGGTCCCCTGTTTGACAAAAGATTATTTAAATTTTGAGGACTTGGGGCTTATAATATAAACCTTAGTGCTACAAAAAGGAATTTCTCAAAAATCCATAAAATTAAATATGTGGAGGTAACAGATGTAAAAGAAAACAGATTTTAGAAAATAATTATTTTATAAAACAAATGTTTAAAAATAATTTCATTTATTTGTGAATAAGTACTGTAAGTCTCATTCAAATCCAACAAATATCTAATTTTTGCAAAAATTACCAAATCAATGTATTTTTCACCCCATAAAAATGCTCAACAAATTTCATTAATTTTGATTCCAGAAAAAGATTTACATAAAAATTTTGAAAGTTCTAAAAAGAATTTAAAAAAAGAATTTAAAAAATAAAAACTGCTTTGGTCTTTCCTCTTAACAGATTTTGAGGATAAAACCTATTAAGATTTGTTCATTTTTTTCTTTGTGCATGCTCATCTCTTAGTAAATCTGTAAAAGTACCCAAGTAAGTACCCCAGTTATATCCTCAAAATGTTTATGAAAAAAGACCAAAACATTTTTATTATTTTATTAAATTTTTGAATCCTTTCTAGAGCATTCAGAATTTTAGTTAATAAAAATCTTGTTTTTTGGCATCATTGGGTGGGCCAAAGATTAGTACAGGAAATTTAGTATCTTCTTGTGGTAAAAACAGATTGTTTTGGAAATTCTTGCAAAAAAAAAAAAAAAAAAAAAAAAAAAAAATCTATTAGCTTGAAATTAAAACTAAAATAAATGGTTCAAGAAAGATTTTTCATTTTTAAAAATCTATTTCAAACCTTAGATATCACATTTTTTGTGGAAGTCCATATATTTAAGCATTATTACTTTACATGTATGAATAAGTATTTCTGTGTGTGTTGATGTGTGTGTGTGTGTGTGTGTGTGTGTGTGTGTGTGTGTGTGTGTGTGTTGTGTGTGCGTGTGTGTGTGTTGATGTGTGTGCGGATGTGTGTGTGTGCGTGTGTGGATGTGTGTGTGTGGATGTGTGTGTGGATGTGTGGATGTGTGTGTGTGTGTGTGCGGATGCGTGTGTGTGTGTGTGCGTGGATGTGTGTGGATGTGTGTGGATGTGGATGTGTGTGTGTGGATGTGGATGTGTGTGTGTGGATGTGGATGTGGATGTGGATGTGTGTGTGTGGATGTGGATGTGTGTGTGGATGTGTGTGTGTGGATGTGGATGTGGATGTGTGTGTGTGGATGTGTGTGTGGATGTGTGTGTGTGGATGTGTGTGTGTGTGGATGTGTGTGTGTGTGGATGTGTGTGTGTGTGTGTGGATGTGTGTGTGTGTGTGTGTGGATGTGTGTGTGTGTGTGGATGTGTGTGTGTGTGTGTGTGGATGTGTGTGTGTGTGTGTGGATGTGTGTGTGTGTGTGTGGATGTGTGTGTGTGTGTGTGGATGTGTGTGTGTGTGTGGATGTGGATGTGTGTGGATGTGGATGTGTGTGGATGTGGATGTGTGTGGATGTGGATGTGTGTGGATGTGGATGTGTGTGGATGTGGATGTGTGTGGATGTGGATGTGTGGATGTGTGTGTGTGTGTGTGTGTGGATGTGTGTGTGTGTGTGTGTGTGGATGTGTGTGTGTGTGTGTGTGGATGTGTGTGTGTGTGTGTGTGGATGTGTGTGTGTGTGTGGATGTGTGTGTGTGTGCGGATGCTGTCCTATTTCATTGTGTTGCACAGTGATAAAAATAAAAATAAAATAGCTGGCACTGAAATAACTGTATTAAAAAAAAAAAAATAAAAAAAAAAAAAAAAAAAAAAAAGCTTTATTTTTTATTATACACACACAAGCTAGTGATGAAAAATTATTGGATTGACCCACTTCCCAAAATTAAACCAAATGACCAAATATTATTTTGTTTTTGGATGGTCTTATTGGTTAGACTAAGAAATTAGCTTTTCAGCAAAGTGTGTGTGTGTGTGTGTGTCTTTTTACAGAGGGCTTTGTTTTTTTTATACTGAACCTTCAATTTACAAGCATTTTTAACATTATTTTAATGCAGTTAATACATAAAACTATATATATGGGTTTTCACTTAAACAGTAGTGTCCAGTTTTCAAAATGTTATTTGAAAGTTCACTATACAAACTGCTAAGTAAATTTACCACAATCGGTACTAAAACACATAATCAAAATGAACTGACAGAATTTCCAGACTTGGGTTTTCAGCTGTCAGATTTTAAAGAAACTGAGGATTTATGCACAAATTAAATTATTTTTGACACTTTTTTTTAAGAAAATTTTGGTAAAATATTTTCATCCAAATTCTTTTGAAAAAAAATTGTTATAAAAAGAAATCTCTGAAGATATTTCAGTAAAACAATTTCATAGAGTGGGGACATCTAGAAAATTGGTTTGTATCTTGCCAAAAACAATTCAATTAAACTAAAAAAAAAAAAAAAAAAAAAAAAAAAAAAAAAAGTTTGATTATTAGTGTTTGCATAATTTAATAAAATATTTTCTTTCAGTTTTAAGTAAAAGGTATACCATTACTTTTAGAAAATCCAATTGATCATTAAATTGATTAATAGACTTCAAAATACATCTCTAGTACAAATAATTTTGAATTTGCTGTTTACATTTTTCGTGTACAATGGCAGTTCAAAAGAAGGAAAAAAAAATGCATTAAAAATGCCTTAAATGTTTACAGATTAACTTTAGAAAACCATTATCTTTCAATTAGAACTGAAATTTATGTTCAAAAGAATTTAAAGTGTTTTTTAATCCATGGTACTTAATTTACAACACATATAGCCTCTTCACCTATCAAATACTTTCCTAACAGGGATTTTTGTTTATAAAAAGGTTCTAATGTAGTGTAGTGAAAATGTATGTCATATACATTGTAGAGTTATGAAATGTTGTTTTATATATATATATATATATATATATATATATATATATATATATATACACACACACACACACACATTATGCAAGTGTTGTTGTATTGAGAATGTGTATTAAAAACAAATACTGAATTTCCTACTGAAAATGCTGTAAAAACAGCCCTAGCTCAAGAATCCTCAGTCTAATTTTAATGAAATTTGCCACTACACTTGACAAGGGGTCGAGCTACTACAAAATGCTTCTTATATGGTTTAAGCTCTATCTCTGGAACACACATACAAGATCGGAGTTTTAGTATTGACGTTATATTTTATAGATAACAGTTAATGCACTTGAGACTATGTGACTCAGTAAAACATTTGCTTTCAACTATAGTAATAGTTGGAAGAAATTTATGTTCATTACCTCCCATTTTGGCCTTGTTAAGGGCACAAAAAGTACATTGTAAGGCAACAAATGTTCACTGGTTATCCCATTTATGATACATGTAATAAGAGATACATTTCTTACAGTGATGGCAAATTCATTTTGTATAATTTTTTTAGTATCAATATCATACATTTATATCAATTACCACAATTTATACAAGCTTTGCAGTTTAAGAATATACTTAATTTTATACTCAATTTAAGCAATTTTCTAATTTTGATTAATGTGAAAATGTTTTATCCCAATTAACCACGCCAACTGAATGATGGGTGTGCATGGTGGAGTTCAGACACAAATGCTTGGACGTTAAAAGCATCAGGTAGTAAGAGAGAGAGACAAGAAAAAAAGAGAGAGACAAGAAAAAAAGAGAGAGACAAGAAAAAAAGAGAGAGACAAGAAAAAAAGAGAGAGACAAGAAAAAAAGAGAGAGACAAGAAAAAAAGAGAGAGACAAGAAAAAAAGAGAGAGACAAGAAAAAAAGAGAGAGACAAGAAAAAAAGAGAGAGACAAGAAAAAAAGAGAGAGACAAGAAAAAAAGAGAGAGACAAGAAAAAAAGAGAGAGACAAGAAAAAAAGAGAGAGACAAGAAAAAAAGAGAGAGACAAGAAAAAAAGAGAGAGACAAGAAAAAAAGAGAGAGACAAGAAAAAAAGAGAGAGACAAGAAAAAAAGAGAGAGACAAGAAAAAAAGAGAGAGACAAGAAAAAAAGAGAGAGACAAGAAAAAAAGAGAGAGACAAGAAAAAAAGAGAGAGACAAGAAAAAAAGAGAGAGACAAGAAAAAAAGAGAGAGACAAGAAAAAAAGAGAGAGACAAGAAAAAAAGAGAGAGACAAGAAAAAAAGAGAGAGACAAGAAAAAAAGAGAGAGACAAGAAAAAAAGAGAGAGACAAGAAAAAAAGAGAGAGACAAGAAAAAAAGAGAGAGACAAGAAAAAAAGAGAGAGACAAGAAAAAAAGAGAGAGACAAGAAAAAAAGAGAGAGACAAGAAAAAAAGAGAGAGACAAGAAAAAAAGAGAGAGACAAGAAAAAAAGAGAGAGACAAGAAAAAAAGAGAGAGACAAGAAAAAAAGAGAGAGACAAGAAAAAAAGAGAGAGACAAGAAAAAAAGAGAGAGACAAGAAAAAAAGAGAGAGACAAGAAAAAAAGAGAGAGACAAGAAAAAAAGAGAGAGACAAGAAAAAAAGAGAGAGACAAGAAAAAAAGAGAGAGACAAGAAAAAAAGAGAGAGACAAGAAAAAAAGAGAGAGACAAGAAAAAAAGAGAGAGACAAGAAAAAAAGAGAGAGACAAGAAAAAAAGAGAGAGACAAGAAAAAAAGAGAGAGACAAGAAAAAAAGAGAGAGACAAGAAAAAAAGAGAGAGACAAGAAAAAAGAGAGAGACAAGAAAAAAAGAGAGAGACAAGAAAAAAAGAGAGAGACAAGAAAAAAAGAGAGAGACAAGAAAAAAAGAGAGAGACAAGAAAAAAAGAGAGAGACAAGAAAAAAAGAGAGAGACAAGAAAAAAAGAGAGAGACAAGAAAAAAAGAGAGAGACAAGAAAAAAAGAGAGAGACAAGAAAAAAAGAGAGAGACAAGAAAAAAAGAGAGAGACAAGAAAAAAAGAGAGAGACAAGAAAAAAAGAGAGAGACAAGAAAAAAAGAGAGAGACAAGAAAAAAAGAGAGAGACAAGAAAAAAAGAGAGAGACAAGAAAAAAAGAGAGAGACAAGAAAAAAAGAGAGAGACAAGAAAAAAAGAGAGAGACAAGAAAAAAAGAGAGAGAAAAGAAAAAAGAAAAAAGAGAGAGAAAAGAAAAGAAAAAAAGAAGAAAGAAAGAGCCCATAAACAAAAGTTGGAAAAAACATAAAAGATCAAAAGTCCGAGCGCAAAAGAAATTTTCAGCAGTGTAACATTGCCTGGCAAGGTTAGATATTGAAGTTTTAAAGATGTTTAATATCAAAAGAATTGCAGAAGATACTGAGGATATCATGGGCCGAACATGTGAGTAACAACAAAGTCTTGGAGAGAATAGAAACAAAAAGGAAACTTGTACCTAACATCAGGGGAAGAGACAGTTGAGGTTTTCTGGGGGGGGTATGTAATGAGGAAGGAGGGCTTAGAAAACCCTGATACTTGCAGGACAGATTGAGAGAAAGAGGGAGAGAGAAAAGCTGGAGCAAAATGGATGGCAGAACAGGGTTTGAGAAAAATAACAAAAAGACAAATTTATTAACAGCTATAAAGAAAAGGAAGATGTGGAGGACCATGATTGCTTGCATCTTGAAGGGACAGAGCATATAAAAAGAAATATCAAAATAAGAGAACTTAAAAATAAAAAACTCAGAGTAAAGAAAATATTCTAAAACAAGTAAGCATATTTTTTATCATTTCACCCCAAGCAAGGCGTAACGCCACTTAGATGCCAGATGCTACTGGAAGTGAAAAAGAATGAAGATATTGAGGAGAAAGGTCAATAAAAAAAACAGTCTTCAGGAAGACAGAAGAGGGCAATTGGCTCTACATCTAAATTTTTGAATGTTGTAGATGAAAGGCAAGCAAGAAACCAGCAAGAAAAACTATCAGAATAGTACTTAGGGTAGCACCTAGTAGCAACAGTAAAATGGGGAGACCTATTTACCAATGTACTTCAGTCAAGACACCAAGGAGGAAATCTCATCAAAACAATTGTCATGAAAAATATATGTAGAAAAGACAGAAGGAATCTATATTATGGCAAGGAGAAAATGTAGTAAAGATGCTAGGTCAGGATCGATTACATTGCAGATCCTTCTTTGAATTGTCAAGAATCTCAAGATACATTACTGAAACTCCAGACCAGATATGGCAGCAATATTCACTGCTCAGTTGAATGGTAGATTCATAGATCTGCAAGTGGGCTTCTAACAAGAAAAGTTATCTGGTACAACAGTGAACCAATTTCCATAACAGTAGACAGCTATTGGTTCAACGGAATCACTCCACTTCATAGCAGTTGAAAACCTGAGCCCAAGAAGTTGATCTCCTTGAGGTTAGCATTAGCCAAGGTGATGGCAGGCAGAAAAGGTCTTCAGTAGTGATTAAATGAAAGCAGCTTTGTTTTAAAGTCATTAAAATTTACAAGTTATGCCTTGCCTTAATTAAACACTGAGATTGGAGGTCATTTTCCAGAGTAGTTGTCAGTTTTACATTGTCAGACTTGGCAAGGAAACGCGAGTTCTGTCATTAGCATAAACACCTAGATGGGAACAGACAGCATCTAGAAGATCCAAAATATATCTATGATGGGATATTGAAAAGGTCTGAATATGACCCACTTCTAAAAATCTGACCAAACAGATTTTTGGATTCCATAGTCAGGTCAAGAACTTTTCACCATACCCTAATACCTATATCTATAATTCTCGAAATGTTTGTGTATGATCAGATGTTGTTTATGCATTTCCAGTTTTCATCTGATTTCCATGAAATTTTTTTTTGTTTGATAGATAATTTTTCAGTGCTGGTTTGGAGTCCAAATTGTTATGTTCCATGTCCCTTCAGCTATCCAAAAGTTCCTGTCTTTTGTAGCTCTTAGCAACATTTGCTATCATTCCAGCTCCATGATATGCCATCCATTAACACAAGCTCATTAGGTATGTTACTTGTTTCTCCCCATTGTCCCTCTTGCCTTTAACATATTTTGTGAGTGTCAAATTCTCCAAGGCCTCTTTCTTCATTACGTGACAAAAATTTTAACTGTCTCTTTCTGATTTGAAGTATTTCTTGTTTTCCTCAAAACTTTCTTGTTGCCCACTTATTCCACTCATGGTATTCTCAGTATCTTTCTAGAGAGCCACATCTCTTGCTTTAAGTTGGGGAAAAAAAAAAAAAAAAAATTATATATATATATATATATATTTACAAACTAGTTTTCACCTACACTGCCACTTCCTCATATGTTACTGCACTCCTCACCAATATTTATCTCACCTCCAGGTAAATTTATGACAACACATAACATAATATTCATTTTCAGAAATAAGCAGAATTTGATTATGTATGTTAACACCTTTATCAACTTCATTGTAATCACTAGTGTGAGCCAAACAATCATTTTTAAAAAGAAATGACTTAAAACTTTCTATATGGAAACCATTGGCAAATTATTTTTCATTTCCTCAAGTAATAATCTTTGACAGCATTTCAAAACTTTATCAAGCCCTTAATTAAATAATGCCGTTCCTTCTCGTTCAGAAATAAAAAAAAAAAAAAGAAAAAAGAAAAAATTAGTATTGGTTTATTAAACATCTAAGTTAATTAAATAATGATTAGAAGTGGCACTTATGAAGGTCGCAGAAAGGATTTCATTATTACTTCATGAGAAGATTTGAAAAGATTAGAAAAGTAGTTTGAATAAATATGAAAAGCAGAGAGACAATCTAATTTGAAGTACATTTCCAGCCAATGCATTGCAATAAAAAAAATTAAAAAAAAAAAAAAAAATCTTTCTAAATCACAATTAACTTTTTTTTCTTAATGAAAAGCTGAACTTTCAGGTTAATCCCAATGATAAACATATTTCCTCCTAGTGTCACAAGTTCACCACACTGCAGAAAAAAAAAAAAATAAATAAATAAAAACAACAAAAAGGATCTTAAGTATTACCTGAAAACTTGATAACCAAAAAGCATAAATATCAGCTCTAAAAAGTAACACATACTCTAAAGGTCAGCATCAAGAGAGAAAATTATGGATAACATTCTTAGCGAAACAAACTGGAAGGGACTTAGATGCTACCTTAAAGCAATATGAGGTTGCCACTGAATATATATAGAGTTATTAATTCCCAATGGGGAACAGTTTATGTTATCTGACAATGTTTGATAGACCTGCTCATGTTCAATCTAAAATTCATAACAGTATCATTGATAAGGTATTTCAAGATTTCGACCCTCAATCTTGAACCAGAGTTATAAATGCTTGATTTCCTCAATTTTAAAGATTCAAATGGTTTTACTTTTCCAGATGATGACCAAAAATAAAGAGATTCAGTAACTTTTCTAGACTTATTCTTTTAGCAAACTAAATTCTATGCTAACAGTTTCTTCTCTCACACAAGGAACTCTCTCCCAGTTCCATGCTTTCCAGCCCACTTTGATTTTCCAAAATTTAAATTCAATATTAATCATTATTTATGGTCTTAATTCCTCTTACTGTTCTTGCTCTTTAATAATGTTTCCCTTTTTCCTTATTTCACATTCAGTAAACCCCTCGTGTCACAGTGGATTTACTGCCTTACTTGGAGTGAAATTATTTAAAGTGTGTGTGTGTGTGTGTGTGTTTTGAGTTAATACATTTTATTGAATTTGTCAAAATTGGTCTGTTCAGTTTTTCAAATCAGCATATGGAATTGACAGAGATCAGGATAAACTTTATGAAGAAACTGTCCAAAGTTCATTATCAAAATAGTAAATGATATCAACCTGAAATATACAAAAGTCCTGATTAATTTCATCCTGCATTTTTGAGAAACATAATTCTCATTTTTAAATAGATTATACAAAAATATGTGTAAAAGAGTTTGGAGCTATATGTAAAGAATATACATAAAAAAAAAAAATTGGTTAAATTAAGGACATACCATGACAATTCCTATTAAATATTTTAAAATTTGAAAAAAAAAAAAAAAAAAAAAAAAAAAAATGGTTAATGCGAGTTGATTCTCTTTTTTTCTTTTTTATATAAGAATTTTGAGTGTTTCTTTACAACTGGTACTATATAGTATTTTAATATCTTCTAGTTGTTTAATCTTAATAATCATCTCATGATGTATTCAACAATGTGTGCAAATTTCACTAAGTTTTGATAAATGACATGTTAACCTACAAGAAAGTGTAAAACTAAAAAATCTTGAAGCTTTTATTTTAGTTTAATTTTAACTTCAAGGTAGTAGATTAAATTTAATATTTTCAATAAGGAAAATACTTTGCTGTATTTCAAAAAAAAAAAAAAAAAAAAAAAAATTGTAAAAAATTATGCATCAATTTTATTTATTTTTTTTTTTTTTTAAGACAATAGTTACCTTAATAGATTTTATTCTTTGAAGTAATTAAAAGCTTTTCTAATTAAATAATTTTATTTCATTTTTGTATTTTACAATTCAAGCAGATTTTCAGTAAATGGGGTTTCTGTTTCACAAAAACAAATTGAGGACTTAAATTCTCTAACAAGTCCTGCTTTTAACTAACAAATATGAATAGCATGAAATTTCTCAAAACTTCATAAGTGGGGGTAACAGATGTATAAAAGAAAAAGAAAAAAAAAGTAGAATAAAAAAAATAAAATGTTTTTAACAAGTTCATGCATTTGAATAAGTCCTGAAAATTTCAGAAAAATCCAACAATTATTTGATTTTTTTTTTTTGCAAGAACTTCGAAAAGAATTTTTTTTGTTTTTTTTTTTTCACCACAAGAAAGAAAACAATTTTTTTTAACCAAAATTTTGAGCGTTCAAGAAACGATTAAAAATTTAATAAAATAATCAAAAAATATTTTGGTCTTTTTTATCTTAATAAACATTTTGATGATTAAATGGTTTTAATCACATTTGGGGCCTGTTCTTCATGGTCTACTCTTTTATAGAGATACCTATTATTTATCAATATGCTAGTGAATTGCAATACATTACCTGGAATGTAATCTCCCCCACCACACAAACTATATATATATATATATATATATATATATATATATATATATAATAACATTTTAGTCCTTGGATGCTGTCAAGCTCTGTGAAACAAAGACATAACATTACTTGTATGGCGCACAGACACAAATTTGAAATGTAACATATCTAAAAATGCTATGATGCAGCTAGTAAAAACCTTTCTGTGACACTGATAACATTAACATTCCTGATATTGACAAGATGATGATCTAAAACACTGACAAAAACATGAACTTTGGACAGTTTTACCATAAATTTGATCTAGATATACGACAACTTATCCATAAATTTGAAAAATACAATAAAAATTGAGCAGACAGACCTTTTTGGTTGCATTTAATAAAACTGATTTGATAGATATGAGGGGGGTGTTGAAAAGTTCTCAAAGATCTGATCAAATGACTAAGCATGATATTTTTATTTGGAAAGGCTTTTTGATCAAAGCAACATACATTTAAAGTCATATATATATATATATATATATATATATATATATATATATATATATATAAATAGAGGTAATCGATCCATTGGTACATAATCCGGGTGTATCCTAGTAATAGGAATCATTAAAACTGATCCACAGAGATCTCAATGTTTTTATTTTAATAGAGCATATGCATGTTTTACAGAAAAAAAACAAAAAAAAAAAGTTACCTCAGGGAGATAGACTATCTCTATGTTGAGGTAATTTGTTTTTTGCTGTAATAAAATAAATAGTGTGTGTGTGTGTGTGTGTGTGTGTGTGTGAGAGATTATGTCCCTCCACTTTCTTGACTGACATTCAAAATCAATAGTTTGTACACATCAGAAAATTGGATGAACACAAATTTATTTTGTTAATAGTGGACAGATAAAGAGATTATCATAATAACTTCTCCACGATCTAAGAGTATTTGATCTATTTTGAATGGCAGGTAGCAAGTTTATATTATTCGGACAGAGTTTAATAAATAAATAAAAAAAAAAATAAGTAAATAAACTGCTACTGATGGCTTTTTAAATTTTTCTCAGGTTTCAAATCCTGGAATTGGGTCATTTTCTAACAAATAAGATCATTATATGTATAGTACAAAAACAAGTTTTCCACGAGTAAGAAATATCAGCCAAATACAAATCCAGTAAGAGAAAGAGTTAATATCAGTCAATATCAACAATATAAATGTTTGTCCTAATTTTGTACAAATTATATGTATTTTCTTCTTTAGCAAGAAGAAAAAAAAAAAAAAAAAAAAAAAAAAAAAAAGAAAAAAAAATGATTATTCAAATTTCTGTGATGGTAATTTGGATTTGTTTAGATTTATGAACAACTTTCATTTGGCAAAATGCTTCCCCAAATTTTGTATCACAAGAAGCAAGGAATGCCCACCTGCTTCACAAGGTGCTGGTCTTCTATATACCCACAAAATAACCAAAATCTGGCATGGATTGTACAAGGCCTTTAAAAGTTTTCCTCTAGGAATAAATGCCAGAACAGGTCCTTTAATTATTGCAAGTTACATGTTGTGCAGAGTAAACTTATTGGTCCAACACAACCCTAATTAGAATTTAGATCTAATGAGTTTGGAAGCCAGAGCAACATCATGTTTCTGAAACTATTTCCATACAAATCATTCAACATTCCAGGATACACTATCCTACTGAAAAATACCACACTGCCCGACTGTTGGATACACATGCATTATGAAGTAACTATCAGTAGAGCATAGCTGATTTGGTTTGTTTTTCTTTTTTTACAGCTTATCAACCTTCTGAAGGTTATTTTAAGCCAGAAAATATTTTTTGAATGTAAGGGCTTTTGGACATGCCAATGATATACTGATACAATTCCTACTAGCTAACACCATAGATTGGGGGTGGGGGTCATATTTTCCTAAGGGTATTTACGCACGACTAATGATACCAATTGGAATTTAGCTCTCCTATTAAAATTTCCAAGCCATTATTCATTATGTCAGCTGCTCATTCAAGCTTACAGCACCTGATATTCCAAAGCTGGAACCCATCTAGGTACTGACCAGGCTCAATGTTGCTTAATTTTAGTGATTATACAAGAACCAGTGTTTCAACTTGATATGGGCATAAGCTTTATCAGTGTGGAAAGGGGATTGGTGCGCAGAGTACAAATTCCTGTCAAATTTAATGTTTGATTTCACACAAGTATCCTTGGAAAGGTATGGATATATTCTCCTTCAGCTAGGTGAAATAGTAAGGTAGACTGGGTTCTTTAGCTTTGGTTGACAACTAGTCTGGAAGGACAAGTGAATAAAAAAAAAAAAAAAAAAAAAAAAAAAAAAAATATAAAAAAAAATAAATAATATATTGGTTAGGCATAGGTGAACAACTGCACACTGTAAAAACCTCCTTGGTAAAGAAATCATAGTAACATGGCCTAGTGTGGTAAAGCTGTGGCTCTATATACTCCACAGAAGAGTCAAGAGCGAAGGTGCTCAGCCTCCCCCACACCATAAAGGCATTTGTCCTCTTTCCAAGATTGGAATGCACCTTTTGAATTGGACAAATAATAGGCATATATTATTTTTAAAAATATATATATATATTTTTTTTTTATATTAGTAACTATATTAAATGTACATTTGCATGGATTATCTTTTATAGGAGTTATAAAAATTTAATAGCAATAGAAAATGTTGATGGATTTTTAAACCTGACTACACGTTCAGAGAGTTGTTTTAATTAATAAACAGAAAAGTTCAATATAATGCCAGGATATTGTAACAAAAAAAAAAAAAAAAAAAAAAAAAAAAAAAAAGTTGCCCCCTGGTTTACCCCCCCTGATCTAGAGAGTTAACATTCTGTTGCTATGAAGGGGTGTACCCAAAGAAAGAAACAAACAAACATTTTCCAGCAGAACACTACCGAAACTATTATAAAACATCTAGCTAACAGTAGTTTTCCCAATAAGGCATCCTGCTGCTATTGTTTTCCCTCAGAATAACAATGCACGCATATTTGGCTGCAAGAGAAAGCAAAACTTGGGCCAGATTAGCTTCTTCCATCGTTTCAAAATCTGGTTTGAATACACGCATCCACTGAACAAGTTTTTCCATGATGAGAAGTGGTTAGCAGAGGTGCTCTACAGAGGTTCACATGCAACAAGAATCTTTGTACATTATGAAACTTTTTTCTCACCAGAGTTAAAGAGTTGTAATTTGTGCTACAGTAGTCCTTCTGATGTCTAATAATGAAATCGGCAACATTTACTTCTCACATTGAGAAGTCTTGGCTGTCCAGTTGCTTATTAGAGCTGATTTTTCTCTCTGGATCACTACCAAAAGCCATTTGGCTGTCATCAAGATCACTCAAGTCATTCTCGTTCATAGATGCAACACAACACATTGAAATGAATTACTCATTAGTCAGTTTAAGTGTCAGCCGACGGAGATATACTCAGGTGTCAAGACTGTAGCTATCATTCTTGCCACCTGTTGATAGTCATGTTTTGGCACATCACTGTACATATTTGTAGGATACCATATGTAAACTGATATGTATTCTATCCCTAAAGTAATACACATTTAACAGCCATTACACAGTTGAAAGAAAAAAAAAAAAAATTTAAATTAAAGACTTCTTAAATATGGCAAAGGGAGCTTTGCTTTTTTTCATTTGAAGAGTGCTTCTGCCTTGCTGTCTATATTCCTCATAAATTGATATCATAGAAATTAATAAATGCTACAAAAAGTTTTTAAATAGATATCTGAAATATTAAAGCTTTTGCCAATATATTAATGCTCAGAATGTTCTTAGAATTCCTGCCACAATTTAATCTTGGAAAAAAGAAAAAATTATGCAATTTGAAAATGAATTCTTTGTCATGTTCTCTAAGTCTCTTGAGTATAGTGTCATGATAAATGAAAAATAATCAAATGGACTTTTTCTTTTTCCCCCGACCCCCAATCAGAAAGGAGGAAAAGTGTTTCTAGTATAGAATTAATGGCAGCTATGCTATCATACAAGTTGGGATAGTTTAGAATCAGAATTATTTCTCCAATTGTATTTTGCTAGATAAAAATATGGAACAGAAGAAAAAAAAAATATCTTCACTCCCTTTTGTAATGCCCATTTGTAGGAGAGATATTGTAAATCACAGATACAACTATAGTAATACCTTTGAACAATACTCGTCAGATGCCACCAATTCACACACACACACATATATATATATATATATATATATATATATTCCTTTACCCATCATGTGATGTAATTATTTCAAGATGAGGTTGACTGTGCTTGCTCTCTGGTAATCAGTGTTCAAACCCAAGTATTGGCAATGTCACTTTATTCCTATATGACACTCCAAGTTTGTAAGAGCTGCAAAGATTTTATAAGCTAATTATCAAGGTAGAAGTTACCATGTTAGGAGATTTGGGTCTTGCACAGTTCCAAGACAAAAAGTAATGACATGAAAAGGTGGTGGGGAAGGAGTTGATTTTTCATAAAAAATACTGATTATATGGAAGAAGAGGATAACACTAACATAACACCAAGAACCCAAATGATACACACTAATTTACTGTTCCATGAAATGTTAATAACTATATGAAAAAACAAATCATGTTATTCAATAAACATAAAGCAGCCTTCAATTTTTTTTTTTTTTTTTTTTTTTTTTTTTTTAAATCATTTCACTTTAAGGAAAGCAATAAAGCCAATAAGACAAGGGGTTACTGAGTATGAAAGAACATAAGCATTAAGAAACAAGCACAATGAAAGAAGATGAATCATGACTACAAATAGAGAATGATTGATATTGCATATAAATTTTAGGAGATCAAAGTTGGCTGGAAAGCAAGAAGCCTGAAGCGAATTCCACAAGTGACAAGTGCAAGAAAATCTATTTAGCATAGCAATTAGAGTTACAGCCATTTCAACATTAAAATGATGAAACCCTGTTGCCAATTTAGTACTGTGCTTAAATTCATAAAGTCTAGTTAACATAGAGCAAAGTTCTTTTATTATTATTATTATTCAAGCTATTCTCCTCAAACATTCAATAAAGTTTGAATATTATTATTATTTACACTATTTACATGTGAGTGATTGTTCTTTTTCTGTTGTTATTATCATCACAATATCTCAGCTGTTGGGCCATCTGACCTTCATCAGGTGTACATTGATCCATGTAACCTACAGGGACAAACTGAACCCTTTATTTAATCTATGGGAGTAGACTCTTCTTGCTCCATGACTCATCTAGGGAATCTCATCTAGCTCTTATTTTTAGTATTGTTTGCCCAGTTTCCAAATACACACTGCCCAGCTCAAGGATTGAACTCCCAATTACTATGCCGCCAAATTCATGAACCTTTAATCTATTTGTCTATTGGCCCATGGGACAATTCTGTGGGGAATTTGGAGCCTTAACCCTAACCTGCCTGCTGATAATTCCTCATCCCAGAAATTAAGACAAAAAGTTTGAATATACTTGCCATAACTATTTAGCCATAGACATGTTGCTGCTCAACCCATAGTTAAAGAATTTCAAATAAGTTAATGAGAAAACAAAAACAAAGCAGACACTTTGTCAGGAATATTGATGTCTTGATAATTGAACATGACATTTTTCATAAAAGATCTCACAAATTCACACCTCACCATTTTAAAAAGTAAATAATGATCATTCACATTTATTAAAGTGTATGCATTATTAAAATGCGTAAATTACATTATATTCCTAATTGTTAATATAAGACATGAAAAATTTCGAGATATTGCACTGTGAAACAAATTCTCTCATTGCTGTATCTAACAAGTTTATAAACCAGGCTATCAGTCAGGTGCTGTATAGATGGAGTAAATCAACTCAGATACATTTGGATGCCTCATCATGGGGTATTGGTTACCAAACTGAACTCTGTGCCAAAAATCTAAGCTACAGTTCATAAATAATTCTTAGATACATTAAAATCGGAATGAATTTCTACAAGGGACCTAGATAAAAAAAAAAAATAAAAAAAATTACTGGAGAGAAAATTACCCAAGCATCTATGTCTTCAGGTAGCCAATGTTAACGGAGAGAACAGATGCTGTCTTTAGGTCAATTGGTCATTCAAACATATTAAGGAAATAGACATTCAGAACAAATAAAGGAAATCGAGACAAGCAAGAAACAAGTCAGGAGATATTAGCTGGCAAATTGTATTTATTCATTCCTTTCTTCAGTAGAAAGGAAAAAAATAATTTCTGACATAATATTGTAGTTTATTCACACTTAGTACTCTGAAAACTAATTGCGCTGAATATAAATACACACAATTCAGGTTTTATATAATTTTTATAAAGTATACTTTTGCATGTATATTTTCTCAAACTGAACCACTTCCCCAAATCTAATTTTTTTTTTTTTTTTTGCCTGAGAATATTACATCACACCTTGAATTATCATATTATATTAAAACATAACTATACATAATATATAAACCACATGATAACTATATGAATATACAAACATTTGTACAAAACAAAAATGACTTTCATAGATTTTTTAGCTGTACAAAATAGATGTGTTATCAGTAACTGGCTATACTAACCAAAAACATTGATGGAATCAACAGACAACTTGCCCAAACCTAAAATCTTATCCAGATAAAGTCTCAAACAAAAATGACAATATTGAAAAAAGAAAGAGAAAAAAAAGGCCCAAAGACAAACCTACCTACTCAATAATGTGCTTGAATCCTACATTGTCTAGACAGAGCAAAAAATGCTTGACATTAAATTCTATGAAAAGATGGCCCTAGGCATAACCAGAGTTTCAGGCTCATGTGATCTTCAGAAAATATGGATGTTCAAATCGTCTGAAGCTCAGTTTATGACTAGGGCCATTCTTTCACATGGAAAAAAAAAATAAATAAATAAAATAAAACATACATTTTTATAGATTGAGAATTATGAATGGAAAAGAAAAATTTATACTATGCATGTGTGTGTAAATTAGATGAGAATCCAAGAGAACAGTAAATATAAAAGACAATTTGGAAAAATGTCCATTTAGACATATTTTGCCAATGAACCAGCATCACCAGAAAAGGTAATATTTTAATAAAACCCAACGGTAGAGAAACAAAAAGGTGCTTTTCTTTTACTTTAATTGCGTCATTATAGAAATGAGATTTAACTAATTTCTGCTCACTTTTGATTTTTCATTCATTATCAAGTGATCAGCTGCTTAACACGAATCAGATTTTGTCTTGCTAAATGTAGATTAGCTTCTTGTAAGAAGAAATTCATTTTTTCTGATGAGGCCAGTTCATCAGCAAAATGTCAAAATGCTTTCTAAATTTTCACACACACACACACAATATTTACCAGCTTCCATAAATTTGCCAGAGGAATGACAAAAAAAAAAAAAAAAAAAAAAAAAAAAAAAAAATGTATTTGATGCAAGCAAATACAAGATAGACAAAAGAAAATTAAAGATAGTGAGAGACTCACAAGAAATTATATTTGAGTATCCCTTAATAAAAGCTAATACAACATATGCAAAACCATAAGTACTTCTGTGAAAGTGAATGCAACAGACTAGCTCAGAATTTGAAATCTTGTTACGGATTTCACTTTCCACACTTAAAAAGGCTTAAAGCAAATAAATACTAAAAAATAGACTGCTTTTACAGAAAACAGAATGTGACTAATTCCTGACATTCACAGCATCCAAAACTTCCAGATAATAAACAATGAAAAATAGCCTGAACAATACATTAAATCTGGAGACATGTTTTTCTTCCATCTGTGTGTGCCAAAAAGTTAAATGAAATGTGAAGTCTGTTATTATAGCAACATTAGAAAATGACACTTTAACAAAATCTTCAGCTCATAATGTGACATTTTCACAGGATTCATAATTACTTTTGTTCCAATTTTATGATCAACATTAGATATTTTACATTATCTTCATAATTACTGTAATATTTTTGAAATTGATATTAAATCTAGACCACCAGTAAAGTACATGGAGGCGGAAGTCTTACTGAATATCTCTTCATAATACTGAACTATATAACTTGTACAATATATCAAAAAAAGAACAGAATTATTAGAAATTAGCAGAGATGAAGTTACAATAATATTAAATTATGACAATATGCTTAAAAAATTACAAGTCTCCTTAGCTAATTTTTTCATGTCAATTGTGTTACTAAAAGAATAAGTTTGCTATGACTAGGAACTCTTGTATTAAATCTTGCTTAGTAGCTAGTTTTTATTTCAGTCAGGTTTGCAGACAGAGTTTGTGGATATAAGAGTTGGTTAAATATGTTGACAGTTCAACCTCTGGATTAGGTAATGAAATAATATACCACGGTTCAGCAAGAAGAAGAAGAATTGGCATCACATGAATGAAATAATAATTAAAAGACATTCTATATCACGCCCGCCCCAAATGCCAAAAAAAAAAAAAAAAAAAAAAAAAAAGGGACACCTGAGGATGGCCAGAAGGTACTTGGCTGAAACTATGTTGAGATATATATATACTTCTCAAAAGGGGAAGAGTTTGAATAAATTAATGTATAAAGTTATTAAGCTTGGTTAAATATGCTGTTAATATTGCAAGCATCTTAAGATAAAAATATACAAGTTGAAGCAAGAGACTTGTTTAAAAAAGGTGATGATTTCTCTTTAGTTAAAACAATCCCCTAACCAAATGAAAAAGGTGTGTGTGTGTGTGTGTGTGTATATATATATATATATATGCAAATCCAAATGTTATTTTTAGTGGATACTCATATTTGAGTAGAAGCTCCATTTATTTATTAAATAATATATTTATTTTCATCTACCTATGTGAATATTTAAAAAATCTTATTAAAGAAAAATATGCATCCTCCAGTAGGACACCTACCTGCCTGCTCTAGGTAGAGAGAAACTGTCATAAGACCTTGTGTGCCTTAACTCATTCGGCAATGGAGAAGATTTATTGACCATGGAAGGCTACATGTTTTTGAACACATCTGCCAGTTACGGTGGCTATTACAGATACCTGATCAGGTATGGTCGGTCAGTCAGTCAGTCAGTCAGTCAGTCACAGACACAGACACAGACATACAGACAGACACAGACATACAAGACAGACAGACACAGACAGACAAGACAGACAGACACAGACATACAAGACAGACAGACACAGACAGACAAGACAGACAGACACAGACAGACAAGACAGACAGACACAGACAGACAAGACAGACAGACACAGACAGACAAGACAGACAGACACAGACAAGACAGACAGACACAGACAGACAAGACAGACAGACACAGACAAGACAGACAGACACAGACAAGACAGACAGACACAGACAAGACAGACAGACACAGACAAGACAGACAGACACAGACAAGACAGACAGACACAGACAAGACAGACAGACACAGACAAGACAGACAGACACAGACAAGACAGACAGACACAGACAAGACAGACAGACACAGACAAGACAGACAGACACAGACAAGACAGACAGACACAGACAAGACAGACAGACACAGACAAGACAGACAGACACAGACAAGACAGACAGACACAGACAAGACAGACAGACACAGACAAGACAGACAGACACAGACAAGACAGACAGACACAGACAAGACAGACAGACACAGACAAGACAGACATACAGACAGACAGACACAGACAAGACAGACATACAGACAGACAGACACAGACAAGACAGACATACAGACAGACAGACACAGACAAGACAGACATACAGACAGACAGACATACAGACAGACAGACACAGACAAGACAGACATACAGACACAGACATACAGACAGACAGACACAGACATACAGACAGACAGACACAGACAGACAGACACAGACAGAGCATAATCTGGCATGATCAATAGTTTCAACAATGCCCAAACCCTTGATCACATTTACTTGTGACTTCGTGGTAGCGCAATCACAGACATATTCAGCAGCCCAATCTTATTCATAAGGCTTTGGTCACCCCTACTATATCTGCCAGGTACTTCCCAACAATGCTGTACATTGCAGTCACCTCCCCAAGCCGATAACACCAAGGAGTCACTGCCCTGAAAATTTGGTTGTGCCGAGATTTGATTCTAGGTCTCATGGGTGAAAAGTGAACATTCTAACAACTCAGCCATATGCTTATTCATAGGTATGGATTAAGTCTGACAGAATGATGAAATAATAAGTAGAGAAATCCATATGAATTTAATATTTCATTCCTCATATAGCTTCATCAAATTACACTTTCAAATTATATATAGCTTTATTTACATTTATATAAAAAACAAAAAAAAAGATTAAGACAGATGCTGAGAAAATTTTGCTATCTTAAAGAGATTTGCATTAAAAGATAAAAACTGGAACAGATTTAAAAGTCAATACTCAAAAATAAACAGCATTTTTATAGAAAAGAAAAATGAAAAAGGACTTATGAACATGTATAGTTAAAGTAATTATAAAATGTCAGAATACTTATCTTACATCCTGTTTGTATCTACAAAAATAGACTTGGTTACTCTCAATTTGTAGCTTAATGAAAACTTTTCCTGTCAAATGGTGTGGAAATCCAACCTATGATTAATTATATATTTAACAATATAAAGATTGTGTCTTTTATAATTCATCTCATTTCTCTATCATTGTGCAAAATAAAAATGTAATGTATATTTAATTATGTGATATATATATATATATATGTGTGTGTGTGTGTGAACAAATTCGTGTATAACTTCCTAATACAGGGAAGTACTTGTTGGTAACACCAATATACTATACCACAGAAATAATTCTCAAGGCCCTCTATATTAAAATCAGTTGACCAACACAGTAAAGTGCAAAACATTTAATGTCATTTTCCTTTTCAACCAATTTCCAGTCATTTCCCTTATATTGAAACAGATCCTATAACTATAACAGTGTGCATTTGCACGTGTTTAAAAAAAAAAAAAAAAAAAAATCACTATCATAACAGTGAAAAAATGCAGATTGCATCACACTTACAATAAGTTTGACTTCATAATTTACCCCTGAAGATGATCTTAGAAAAAGATGGAAAGCACTTGGGTTAAAAAAAAAAAAAAAAAAAAAAAAAAACTAAAACTATAATGCCTTCCTTGATGAATTTTATCTTGGCATCAAGATTATAGAACTGGAAAGGATCAGTATAAAAATAAGTAGATACAATATGCCTACATTATTCAATGAAACATGTTTGAATGAAGAGATCTGATTGGCTAATGCAAATCTCGATGCCATTCTAAAAGTAACATCTACCTCCTGATAAACTAATTGTTTTTAAGATTACATTGTGGAACAAATTATGCAGAGAGCCAGCCTGTCAACAGGCCAGGATAACTGTCAGAACAGATATGATGCTGCAATAATCAAAATTCACAATGAAACCAGGGGAACTTTACTGTTTCATTTCATAAATGTATTTCAAGATATATATATATATATATATATATATATATATATATATATATATATAAACAAACTGAGTTTTGTTTTGTTTTCTTGTAAAAAAAAAAAATTTTATTTATTTTAATTGTTCTTGTGTGTGAATAATGTTTCACAAGTATGTCTTATATATATATATATAAAAAAAAAAATGATGTTTTGTAATCAAGCTTCCAACTTACAAGAATTATCAACAGGCGAAGTGGGTTAAAAGCTTAAATGACACAAATTTTGGCATGCATATATATATATATATATATATATATATATATATATATATATATATATATATATACACACACATTTTTATTACTTCAAATGTTATTTTTATTGGATAGCCATATTTGAGAAAATGCTCAGTTTACTTTAAGGAGTATTTTGTCTATTGGCCTATGGACTCAAGAAAACTTAAGGAATTGTACCCTCTGGCAGGATTTGAACCTGCATTCCACTTTGAAGGAAGATCCCTGAATAATATTGTGTTTGAATTTCATAGTTGTGTTGTCATATCCTTTTATTACAACAGAAAACAATTGTGTGTGAAATTAACAATAAGCATGCCACAATTGAGAGGCCTTGAAAAAAGTGCAGTAGAAAGGGAAGTAATATTAATGATGCAGAGTGCTAAAGGTTAAGATAATTTTGGGCCATCGAATATTTCATTACTTGGGAATTTATGAGTAGGTTACATTCTATTATGCTTGGAAATCATACTAACTTAATACTAACTGCAAAAGTCGTGGTGATGCACATTTTATTATGGCATAAAATCTCATGATAAATATATCAGGGTAGAGGGGAAGCATTTCTTCAATTGAAAGTTGAGGTCACAGATCCGGGAAGTAATTGGTCAGAATGTGGATATTTGATGGATACCATGCAAACACTTGATCATTTCCAGACATAGAAACTAGTATTCCAAAGGATATTAAAATGTAACTTTTTTCCTTTTTTTAATGTAGTAAACCATGTTACATCAAAAGGTGGTCCCAAAGAGCAGAAAATATATAATGATGTTGCTTTTTATTGCAAAGTTTGTTTATTTTTCTTGCACTTGTGGAACTCTTCTGGTTCTATGCTTTCCAGACAACTTTACCCTGCAAAAGTTTAAATGCAATGTCAATCACTATCTACTGTTTACTCTTCCCGTTCATTATTGATGTTTCTCTTTCTAGTTTTTCCACACCCAGTAGCCCCTTGTGTCTTAGTGGCTTTTCTGCCTTGCATGGGATGAAACTGATAAAAAAAAAAAAAAAAAAAAAAAAGATAGAGATTTGTTTAAAAATAGTGCCAATTTAAAAATTCCACAGAATACCACAGTTCAGTGGGTGCTTTTTATGATGGTTAATATTGTCAAATTAAAAACTTCCAGAAATCCTTCATTTGTTAATTTCTGAAATGCATCATTTCAATATGATGCAGAGAGCATGGAATTATATTGTCTAATATATTTTTCAAGAAATTCTTAGTCTTTTAAGGCACCCAAAGAAGCAGCACAAAGTTTTGAAGTTGTCTAAACCTTACCAAGTTAAATGTTTTCTTCATACTCTATAAAATAAAAAAGCAAAGGTGTTTCAATGTGAAGACTAAGTGAGTAATTCAGTGGCAAAATGGAAAAGAAATCCAGTGTTATATGCTTCAACCTTGAAGAGAACATCTTCAGACTAATGTTTTTATCAATTTTTTGAGAGGACCCTGATCTCAACCGAATGTAACTTATATATGCATTAAACCCCATTCTTTGCTTAAAATTCAACCCATAAGGAATGAACCTTATTAAAAATGAAAAATACAGATGGTCATAAAATTATAAATACTCTAGCTTGAAGAAAAAAAATAAAAAAGCAAACACTTGCAGCCAACTTTGTCTATCTACTTAGCATGTAATTTGATATATTCAGCTAAATAGAGGAAAATATTTAAAAAGAAAAATAGGCCAAGAAAAAGGTAAATACCACAGAAACTTGTTTATAAGGATTAATCATAAACATTTAATCCTATAAAATCAGATTAGTCAAAGATTATCAAAGTTTTCTTCATGCAAAATCTTTCACCTTCAGTGTGCAGAACATTTTTTTTTAACCTCCATTTACAAATAAAAAAAATTGTGTTTCTTGGAGGACACCACAAACAATAAGAAAATAAATTGATTATTTGGGACAGAAAATCAGTTAACTAAATA
>OZ010607.1:50406743-50494243 GCA_963932145.1 Acanthosepion lycidas | reverse complement strand
CTGTACAATTGAACGGTTGGAATAAATTTAAAAATTAAATTAAGTATCAATTTGCATTTCAAAGCTACATAAAACCGCGAGATTTAACAATCTCACTAATGAATTGAGTAGAAGGCGCTCATTTAGAATAATAATAAAAAATAAAAGAGGGTAAAAAAAGATTAAAAAACAAAAACAAAAAAAACACTAACTCAAATCAAAATTTTCCTTTTACCAGGTTTCAACGACTGTACTACTAACCAATAACTTAGGTGACTTTGTAAGTTTGTAGGTACCTCTGCAGATTCGTGATACCTTTAGGTTTGAAATTAATTTTAAAAATGAAAATTTTTTTCTTAAGCTTTTAATTCTAAGCTAATAGATTCAATTTAATATTTCCTAATAAGCAAAATAATTTATTTCAAAGTTAATTGAAGTAGACTGGAAGTAATTTTAGTTTTGAATTTTTAACATTTTTTTTTTTTTTGCCATCTGTCATCAGAATGTAATTCTCTTTAAAAAAAAGTTTGACACTTTGCTTGGGGGAATATCTGATTTAAAGTTTAATTAAAAATGTGGTTTGAAACAAACATTACTTATTTTAAGTTTAAAATATCATAGAAAAATGCATTTTTTTTTTTTTTTTTTTTTTTTAACACGGCGGTAGATGTTTGTTGACAGTTTGAAGATTTTCTCCGTAATCTGTTTTACTGGATTTTAGATACTTTGGCTTTAAAATTTACGATAGTCAGCGCTCTTATTTTCTGATAATGTCGTCTATCAATGTCCATATCTACAAAAGTCAGCACGTTTATTTAGACATGTTACAAAACCAATTCAAAATTCTTTTTAAAATACTTAGGTCCGTAAATTGTAATATAGTTTTACACTTATTCTCTAACCATTTTACACCATTGAAACTGACTTTTAAAAGCCTTTTTTTAAGTCAAAAAAAGAAAAAAATATGAAAGCAAATCTTGTAAAAATTCATTATTGGAAAAAGAAAAGAATTTTTTCTTAAAAATTAAAAGCTTTTCCAATTAAAGTTACAATGTCAATTTTATTGCCTATTTTAAGGTTTAAAGCAAATTTTCGGTAAGACAGGGTTAACTTAAAAAGTTAAAATCTCGTTGAATTTCTACTTTTCATCAAAAAGAGTAAGTGGGGTGTAATATTGTAGCTTAAAAAATCTAAATTACTTTCATTCATTTTGTGAACAAGTGTTGAAAGTTACATTAAAATTCGACAATTATTTGGTTTTTGCAAGAATTTCAAAATTTGAGTAAATGGAGTAAAATTTCTAATCTACCACCAAAGCTAGAGATCCCAGTCTACTGTGCAATAGAAGACTAGCAAATCGAACAAAAGATTCCTTCCTTTCTCTGGGGCCTTTATGTGAACGCCAGGACAATCAGTCTAGGCTGGAATTTAACCGTTAATTAGCTACCGCTTAAAATCCAGGTAAGATCGCCAGGTCTCAATTTAGCAGATCGGTTAGAAACCGCTGAATTAGGCAACAAAGTGGATAAGGAAAACGATCAAATTTAAGGGAATTGTCAAAATGACGAAATCTGAAAAAAAAATTCTACATTAGTTTGAAAAAAAAAAAAAAAAAAAAAAAAAAAAAAAAAAACAGGCAGCGTAAACTAAATATTTCCTTAAATTATTTCAACAAACTGTAAGCCGTGTCAGGCACAAGGTTGTATTTGAGTTTCTTAGACGAATGAACTGATCAACTGTATCAGTGACCTGCAGTTTAATCTTTAAGCTATCGACGGAATTCTTTTTTTTTTAATATTGGAATTCACTAAATTGTAATAGTAATAGTTTTCCCCATTTATAATTAGTAAATGGTTTTTACTTGGTAATATCACCTAATCTCTGTAAAGTAAAACAGAATTTTAAGATTTCAAACTTTATAAATTATTATAATTAAAATTTTATTAAATTTTATAATTAAAAATAAACAATTCTTGTAAAAATTTCATTAATAATTGAAAAAGTTTTTAAGACAGTAGTATCCAAAATATATCTTTTTCATAAGAGCTTTTCTAATTAAATAAAGTCTTAGTTTTATTACATTTTTTATTTTGCGATTCACCAGATTTTCGGTAACTGGGGGAGGTCCTGTTTTAGAAAAGGAAATCAATTTAAATTCTCCAAGTTCTTTTAAACTAATAAATATTAAACAGGACAAAATTTAATTTCTTGAAATTTCATAAAAGAAAATAAGTTGAGGATAACATGTAAGTGTGTATATATATATATATATATATATATATATAGATATGATTTTCTAAAAAAAAAAATATATATATATAATTTCATTAACTTGTGAATAAGTCCTAAAAGTTTCATTAAAATCCGACAATTACATTTTTGCAAGAATTTAGAAATCAATGTGTTTTTCATCGGGAAAAAAGACGCTAAAATGTCCCCTACTAATCTTTGATTCCCCCCCACCCCGCTGACGCAAGAAAAAGAATATTTTTTTAACCAAAATTTCGAATATTCAAAAAGAAAAAAAAATTTATAAACAGAATTTTTCAATCTTTTGACCTTTCATCTTAATAACAAAGATTTTGACGATAAAACTTCGTTTAAAAGTTTGGGACATTTCTTTTATGGTATGCTTTTTTCTTTTTTTACGAATCCGTGGAGGTATATCATTCATATAACCATTTCGGAATAAAATTATTTTCTATGTGGTCTACGGGTCTGATTTGGCCGTAAGTTGCCAAATCTTCTTGTAATTTTTCATCCAAGACTGACTCACGTGATGTGTGTACGAGTAAGTAAGCAAAATAAATTGCCATAATTCTTATCTCCCAATAACTTATTTTTACTGATTTAAGTAACCCCTACAAAAAGCGATACTTAATGTTTAAAAAATATGAATTTAAAAATGAATTATTTTTTTTCTTAAAGCTTTTATTTTAGTTTTAATTCCAAACTAATAGATTAGGTAAAATACTTCCGGGCTGTATTTCAAACCGAATTTATTGATTAGAGAATTTTTTCCCCGAAATCGCTAAAATCAACAATATTGAAAAATTTGTCAACGCAACAATTCTCTTTAATGAAGTCTTTCAAAAACAGACTTCTCTGAAACTTTATTTGAGGAAGATTAGCTGATTTAAAGTTTAATGTAAATTAAAACCAATATTATTCACTTTCAATTTAAAATATCGCAAAAAAAAAAAAAAAAAAAAAAAAAAAAAAAAAAACAATTTTTTTTTTTTTTATAGGTAGGTGTTTTATGAAGTTTTGTTCACCGACTATTTTAATGCTGTTTTTATTATGCTACCAATAGCTATAAATGATAAAGACTTTAAAATAAATAAAATAAATAAAATGATTTTGGAGACGGTTTCAAATTTTCTCGGGAGAATTCCGGAATAAATATAAAAATTAAAAAATTAGTTTAGAGTCCTGTTCTTGGTCAGTAAGTCAATAAAATCTAGCAATCAGGGTCATTTCAAAAAGAGAGTTTGCAGACCTTGGAAGTTTCAGTAGGCAGACTCTTCGCGTGGCGTGGCACACTCTTTTACTCTTCTTTGATCCCGTACCGTATTAATCCAGAGTTTAGTTAATCCAATAATGCCGATTTTGACAATTAAGGGTGCCGCTTTGTGAAACAAGAGGCGTCCTTCCGGGCCGTGTCTACTTCTGTAAATGAAGGGACATGAAAGCATTCTATTATCACGTTAATTAAGTGTAGTTATTTTTCAGGATTTTCGAGACTCCTCAAACGCTTACATTTCCCGACACTAAAAGTAATTCTTAGGAATTGGACAGTATGACGAAAATGATGGCACAATGTAGGAAAACGATCCGAAATTTACAATCTTGAAAAGAACAATGTTAATGCAGAAAAAAAGTAATTCTTGCTAGCTTCGAGAATAACATCCGCGACTTGTATAAAGTTGGTTAATGAGTAATACCACATACTGGATACATCACCAATGATTCAAAATAAGATTACACACAAATTTCTGGCGAAACAAACACGGCGGTATTTCATTTGAAACGGTTTATGTAAGCAAAGTTTCTGCTTTTATCATTGTCCATTTACTTTATCGCTACTCCCACATTCTCCTAATTTAGTTCTTCATTTTTAAGCAAATGAAAGCATTTTAGCCAAAGCGCGGAAAAAAGTTTAGTTATCAAATTTTGCAAATGATAACCTAAAATTTGTTTTTAGAAAATTTGGGCACTCAGTGTTGTATATTGAAAAAAATGATGGCAAAACCGCGAAAGTAGTGGGTGTAGTTGTCAATAATTAATCTAAGTTATTACACAACTGAGTTATTAATGCACAAAGTGGGTGCTGAAGAGTTTTCAACCCGATCGACTTCCCAAAATCTATCAGAATTTCGATGTTTGATCATTGAAATACTGATTTTGAGAATTATTTACATTATTCGGACTATTGTTCTCATCTTTCTCGCCATATTTATTACAACATCCATTAAAAACATGGCAAGTGGAACTAGAACAGTCTACCCCAGTGAGCGAAATAAAGGGTTCAGTTCGACATTCCAACCACCTGAATAAGGCCGGAGTGTACAACGGCCGAAACGTTGTAATATGGTGACAAAGATGAGGACAATAGTCCGAATAATGTAAATAATGCACATAATACCTCATCTCAGACTGATTTTGAGAAGCGTGTCACTCCGATAACTTTACATCACCCTCTCGTATAACTAGGTTGAATTAATAACAAAAGTGTCAGTCTACTTTAAACAATAAACTACTACATTAGAAACAATAACAGCTACTGAAATTAGAATAGTGATATTGCAGACCAACATTTCGGGGACCTGAAGATGAAAGAAAAACGTAGCTTGCTAAAAAGCTAAAAGAAAAATGTCAATTCGTTTAAAAGGCATGATGTTACATAACTCAGATCGTTTCTGTTAATCCCAAATAATGTAAAGTTACTTATCGCAAATACTAACTCACCAAGAAATTATAAATTATTAAATTTTTGCACTCTTGAAATTATAAATTAAACTTTTTTCAGAAAAACCCAATACAAAATTCTGAAAAATCAGGGAGTTATTCACATTTCGTAAGTGCAGGTGATATTCGAGGTACTTTACAAATTAAGGGAAAAAAAAAAAAGTTCTTTTTTATAGAGGTGAGCGCGAACGGAAACTCCATAGTTAGAAATAGCGCACCAGAGTCGCCCAACCCAAGGTTAACCCAACCGGAGTGCAATGGAAAGGCCTCACTCTGGGAGAATTTGGTGTAAATAAATTTTATTGATGTGTTAGAAAATTTATCAAAAAGGAAACAAACACATGAATTCAAAAACAAAATGGGGATGAACTGAAAAAATAAAATAGAAATGTCTGGCATTACGATATTTTAACGCGCCAAATATAAAAGAAATAAATACATAAATATGGTCACAATAATCGAATGGGTAGAAGAAATATGATTACCGAAAATAATGGCGATGATGGTAAAAAAAACGAACCGATAAGTCAGTTAAAATAGTTCGAAATCGAAATGCGTTCTACTCTCCAAAACAAAGTAAACTTGTTTAGTAAGAGGAAAGAAAGATTAGTCAAAAATTTAATTATTGTGTGGTTAATTTTATATAGCATTAAAAAAAAGTTCTAGCATTGCACATGATGGATATTGTTTAAAAAATATGTTATTACGTTATTTTAAACTAATTGAAATCAGCTTTGACTGAAACATCACATCTAATGCGAGAAACCCTGTGAGGATCGAACTCACTTTCAAATTAGTGAAAGATTTCTAATAAAGCGTGGTAAGCCTCTGTGCGAGGAGTCCATTTCACGTTGCGCGAGCAACCCTCAATAGACATGACGTCAATATTCGCAATATTTTGACTTTTTAAGATTTCAGGCCATCCCTACACGCAAGTATTCCAAGACATTTGCTAAGTATCAGATTCTTAGTAATTTCCCTCTTAAATATAATCGGAATTATATTTAATTAGATTAGAATTTTAAGAAATTAGCACATTATCATTAGACTCTAAAACGAGTCTAATGATACATCTGAAAACTTATCAAATGATATATGTTTAGGACGTTGCTTTTTTGTTTTTTTTGCAGTTTTTTTTACTTGTTACAGATATTAAATGAAACTTGTTCATTCTTTACAGAAAAGAATTGCTCTAAATACTATGGTTTTTAATCTGTTCAGTTATAACGTTTTCTGAAAGACGTACAAAAAGAGAAAATACTCTTATATATCCGATTCAAAAGGTGTTCGTATTTTTCATTTTTCCACAAATCGTTATCTTCAGAATTGGAAACAATAAACTGTAAATATTGTAAAGCAATCAATGTACAAAAGAAAAACCTGGATTTACCATACTCGAACACAAATATTTTAGAACTATTTTAGTCTCAAAACAATTACAGACTTAAAATATTCATAATGACGTGTAAAATATTTATTTCCTAATTATTTAAAAAGGTGAAGCTTAAAAAATATATATATATATATACACACACACACATTTTTTTTTCAAAGCTTCAACTTTAAATAATTAGGAAATAAATATTTTACAATTTCTATCGTTTTTAATTTTCGTAACTCCGAATGCAGGTCTAACTTCATTATAATGAAAAACAATACTAAAGACATTTCCAAGGTCTTGTGTGCGATGTTACAGTATCTAGTAGGCAAATTTTTCGAGAGAAACCGTTAGACTACGAGTAGTTGTACTTAGCCAAATTCTATAATATCGTAAAAGTAAGTTTGCGTGGTGGATCATGCCACTAAATAAGAAAAGCAGGACTTCGCGAACGAAGATTTGGATGGAGTTTTTAAACGTCTCTTGAAGAAAAGTGTATGGAACAGGGAAAGATTTTTGTGGCAATTGCAATAGTCCAATCTGCCAGACGTAGGATCCAGCTTGCAATGCCACGTTTTCGCTTTAGATCGAGGGACGCGGAAAGCCATCGGGCCCTGCGGAGTTGAATGTTTTAAGGTGGTGGAGGGTGCTAAGTGCGCGTTACTGTCCCAACCCTATAGATTTGCATAATCTAGCAAGTAGGTTTTTTCCTACACTTGGTTAAGAGAGTTTCGGAGGCCTGCTGCCAAATAATGGTGTCACTGATAATAGAGCGGGGTTAGGAACAGACCGTATGCTCCTGTCACACTACAAACATTACATTTCTTTTTACAATATAGATTTGAAGTCTTAACTTCGTATATAAGAGTTTTTATATTCACCTTAGATATCGATCAGCTCGATTTTTTGCAAGATGTTTGAGGTCAGTAAGATATTAAGCGTGCACGTGTTTGAAAAAAAAAAAAAAAAAAAAAATTATATAGAGAAGTGCATTTGTTGTGAACATTCAGAACCAAGCATTATCAGAGTGTGTGAAGTAATGGTTAACGAACTAGACCGAACATTACAACCGGGTAGTTCGTTTGGGTGATCCATACTTCTGAAATTATTTTTCTTCGTCTATTGATTTATAGACAAGATTTTTTTTGCGAAACAAACAAACAAACAAAAAAAAAAAAAAAAAAAGTCAACCAATGTATAACGCTCGTTTCCTGTTGATAACTCTTCAGACAATCAGTCTTTGTAATTAAAGTGCTCAATAACAAGATATTTAGGATTAATAGCAACAAATAAAACGAATATGTCTATATTCCTGAGATGAGGTATTATCTATTTACATAATTTTGACTGTGGTCCTCATTGTTGTCACAACGTTACGGCCGTTATACACTCCGGTCTTCTTCAGGTGATATACGTTGGAATTTCACAACCAAGGACACAGATAAAAGCATTGTGGTAATCCAGTGACTTGATACAAAGACTCGCTAGTTCAATACCTGGCCACAGCAGAGGTGAACAAAAACTTGGAGAGTTACTAAAGGGTAATAACTGAAACCGAGATATCCGGAAGAGACATGGAACTAGAACAATTCCAATCACCTGAAAATGGCCAGATCGTACAACGGCCGAAACGTCGTGAATATGACAAAGATGAGGACAACAGTTCGAGCAATAGTATAAATAAAATGAAGTATTCAACTTATCTGTTCCCAATCAGAGTTTAGCGGATATGGTATTTCACTAGTGTAATATACTGATAGAAGTTTGAGGTTCCGATGTAATTTTACATTACTGGGGGGGGGAAGATGCCTCAGTGAAGTCTTACTGGCAGTTATACTATGTAAGCCATGTGACTAACATGTGAATAATTTATCCTAAGAAGAGCATCTACCGAGGTATAAAAATAGTTTTCCGTTTTTAAGCCGATTATCATTTCAGGCAAATTTCCCTGTCCTTATCTCCAATGCCGACAGAGCTAACAAAATCGACATCATAACAAGAGAGATAACACTCATTAAGAATAGCGAATGTATCTTAGCATGACATCTAAGAAGCAAAGAGTAGATAAAAAAAAAGCACGTTTTTTGAAAAAGGAGGACAACAATATGATTAGCAGAATTGGTGCAACAGGTACAAAAATGAAAATAACGACGGAAGACGACTCAAATTGAAATGTGACAATAAAAAAAAAATGTTAATCAAATGGAGCCAACAAGAGACGACTGTGAATTAAATATCAAAATCGAGAAAGAGCGGGAAAAAAGTACGTATTTTCTTTATCGATTGGTCAAACAAGAAGCGACTCCAGTGTTCGCATCGACAAGAGGTTTCCAAATTACGATCAGCCACAACGTTTCTCTGTGATGAATACAAAAAAATTTAAATAAAGCCTATTCATTCAAATGTTTTATTCGTAAATTAACTAAAATCTTTTTTCTTCCTTAGTCCTATATATATATATATATATATATATATATACACACACACATTTGGACAACCTACCACTGGCATATTCAACGACTCAACAGTTTCCACCAGCGAGTTTTGCAGAAGAACTTTAGTATAAGAACTCGTGTGCTGGATACGAGAGCGCTCGAGCTGACTAAAATAAGCATCGAGTCATGATCATGAAGTACTAGCTTAGTTGGTCTGGTCACATTGTCCAATTCGAGAGCGTGCTGTATGTTAAACACGCGCAAGGCAAGCGTCCTCAATGCAAGTAGCGAAGACGTTTCGAGAGCAACCTGAAGGACACACTTCAAAAGAAAAAAAGCCAACGTAACTGCGAACATCTAGCAAACAGGGAGGCTAGGAGAAATCTGATTGGTTTTGGCGTTGAAGAAATTGAGAACAGAGCTAATTACGCTGATCTGAAACGAGCTGGAATGAAGTCAATCCTCGATGAGAGTACAAAGGAATGATTCTCACGCGATGAATGTGGCCGTATCTGTTTCGAGTGTAGGCTTCCTCCACTCGGTGACAAACGTGCCCATAGAAATCCCTCTATCTATCTATATGATGGTACTCAGATATTTCGTGCAGCATTTGTAACAGTGTGCAGGTCAGTCAGTAGACTCACTCGGCTCCATAAAACTAATCAAGATAACCAAGTCGCTGTCGAAAGATTCGCCTGTACTGAATGGCATGTAGGCCATACGAGTCATTTAAGATATCAACGACATGGAAATCTTTCCCGAAATGTTTGTTTGGGAGTTATGACTCCTAGGGATGGTCTTACTCAGTCACGAGTCAACTTCCACCACGTATGTATGTGTCAGTGTGTATGAGATTTGTAGTAAATAATCATTTCATATTTTAGAAGTACATTGCGAGCAACAATATTGTGTTGTATCAAATCTACCAAATGGGGAAATCTGACCTATTTTCAAATCACTATTCGGAATCCTGTGGGAAATAGGCAATAAACCCATCCATAAAGATAAACAAAAGCAGATAAAGATAGATAAGTTGCACATGAATATCTATATAGGTTACTTGTATAACAAGTACAAAAAAAAAAAAAAAAACCTTGAAAGTGAAAAATCGTAATTGATCGTTTTGACAAAGTTTAAAAATCACAAGGTTTATTTCAAAAGGAAATGCATACAATACGTACTGCGACCAGAATTCTTTTTCCTGTATAACTGTAGAATTTAACTAACTAAATTCAATCTCAAAAAATAAAGTAAAATTTTAAGAAGTCACATTGTACGAGAATATTTTGTTATGGCTTCTGTAGAGGGATAAATTTATAATGATTTTACGTAACCTCATACACAGGTTAATAGTTATAAAATTATACATATATATTCATTCGGGGTCTGGAATACTTAGTAATGAAGGAAAAAAAAAAAAAAAAAAAAAAAAAAAAAAAGTTATTCCTGGTTTTAATGCTTATACAATTTTATTGAACAACATTTACAGTTCTGTCCGACTACGTTCCGTCACTTTCCAGTCAACTATAGAATGTCATCCTCCCAGAAAATGTTATATTACTCAGCAAAGAATTACTCAAGATGCCTTTCGCAGTTTTCCAGATATTTTTATAACAATTCTTCAATGACCGAAATCAAATGGTAATCCAAAGATGCAACACTCGTTAAATATGCGTGTGAAGGGAAATATACCAACTAATTGGTAACAAGATTTACCTTGTCACCAAAGGAATATAATATCTCCTACTACTATTATCCAGATCAATAATTACGTCCTCTCTTAATTCCAGATGTAACATTCCATCAATTGGGGCATTCCGTTGGACCAAGTGGGGACAGTACGTGTATAGTTGTCCATTCCATAAATCCCTTAAATGTCGCTTATTTGCTTACATGTTCAATGTTAGGGTAAATAAACAAAAATACACTAATTGATAAAATGGTTCCTAGCGATTCTATCGGATGGTGTTAGTCAAAATTGAACATGTTTAATGCTATCTAGCCATAAAAAAAAAAAAAAAAAAAAAAAAAAAAAAAAAAGAATAGAACATTTGTGGTGAATCAATAAAAATAAAACGAACACCTGCTGCTGGAAGAGGGACTGATTAAACCTCCGACCATACTTAAAGTCAAAAGATGTCGGTTTAACAAATGTGGGCTCACCCGTGTAGTAAACAGTTAAGATGCATCGACACAGCCAACGGTTTTCTTTCTTATTACTTTTGAATAAGGTAGAGAAAGTAAATTAAACTGCTTTTGAAGAAAAAAAAAAAAAAAAAAACAAGAGCTTTCCAATAGAAATCCACTATATATATATATATATATATATATATATAAACTTCTAATAAACTTTCCGCCATAATCACACACAATAAATATTTATTTAAAATCTCTATAGCAACCCCCTGACTATTTTATGATCTAAAACGCAATACTTCTGATGTTCGTTTCTAGTACAAAAGCAAAAATAAATACTAATGTTCAGCCTTCAGAGGCACATTGCACACACACTCGACTGAACTGAGGAATGCTGGAATAAGAGGAGATCGAATATAAATCGTTGTTAAATAGCAACGCTCTCAATCTGAACAAGTTGAAAGTTTTGTAATTGGAAAATATACAATTGGTTTTCTAACCTTTTTTTCTTAAAGACATAATTAACACTCGCCAAGTACACTCAGGTTCAAAATCAATAATTTAAAAATGAATTGCCAAAACCCGAAACTGACTCAACGGACAGAAAGATCAACGAATGTTTAATCTATAGCACATTCACTGTACAGCATTGTTATTGGTCATCATCTGATCAACTATCATATCAGATCCGAGTTAAAGAAAAGGTTTTTATTACTCATTTAAAAATTTATATATTTCATAAAACTCCTCGGTAGACTTTAGCGAGCGGTCGATCTTATTTTTTCTATAAATGGTGGACCAGTTCTAACTAACAGTTGTTTTGGTTTAATTTTAATTTCCTTATTGGCTTCATCCCTTCATGTTATATATTTTTGTAAAAAGAAGCAAGATATATTATCAAATTTTTATGTCATCGATGTTTTAGTCGGATCCCTGTGAATATGCGGCATTGTGGTATGTGTTGGATTGAATCGTGATAGATGAGTTCTTGTAGTGAATGAGTAAATTGTAATGAATGAATAGGTCGCGATTCACATTAGCTAGGCTTAAGATAGTCAGAGATGACCGCTTCCCCTTCAGCCTTGTGCTACAATAATAATTATATTACAATAAATACATGATAGACACGTTAAGTCACGTACAACATGTACATATCCGAAAACAAATTTGCAATTTAAAAATTTCATAAGAGGTTTTAAGACGTCGCCTATTTTCATAATCCTTGCAATATAAAACTAAGACGTTACATTTTAAGCTTCTCATTTTCGCAGAACCAGCATTTAGAAAGCCATTAATAAGATTCAACTTCAGATTTATAGGGAAAAAGACATTCTATAATGATTTTTTTTTTTTTTGGGTGGGGAGCGCAACTTTTAACCTTTGTGCCCGAGAAAAAAAAAAAAAAAAAAAAAAAACGTTTCAAATGGACAATTATTCTCTTGATACCGCCATTATTGTATAGACTTTTGACTCCCTCGGCAATTTTTATGTTTTAGAAAGCGATTATTAGAATTTTAATAAAATCCAAACATATCAAAGTGGATTCATACATTTTCTTTATTCTTGAGAATTGACAAATATAAACCATTTATTTATCCAGTCAGTGAAGTGCTATATGTGATACACGCTTGGGCGATCAAGTCTTTTTTGATTCATGACTGACTAGGCAGAAAATTTTCTCACAATAGATTGCCATTTCTTTCTGCTATAGACTGGTTGTCAACCAAGGCTGTAAGATACAGTCTATCCTGCTATTCAACCCATAGCAGGAGTGAGTAGCGATGGATTCACACCTTTCCCAAGAGTATTTGCGCATAAGTGAATGTAACGAACCAGACTGGAATTCGAACTTGGCTCACTAATTTCTCATTCCGAGCCATTATCCATTACACCTCACTGCACATTTCTTCAATTGCTTATTTACAAGATTATAAAAATTTGTGAACCCACTAATTTATTATTCGATAAAGAAATAAATATGAAAATAATTATTTTTATTCATAAAAAAATGTTTGTAAACAAGAAAATTTTATAATCTTGTAAATAAGCAATTTAAAGTGTTTAAATATCTTTGTCAATTATCAAAAATAAAGAAAATTTATAAATCCACTTTCATATGTTTGGGTTTTTTATTCAAATTCTAATGATCATTGCTTTTTAGTTTTTAAGAACAACAAACATTGCTGAAGATAGAAGTGTAGTGTAATAATAATAATAACGATGTGAAAAAAATAAATGGCCTTTCGTGGGTACGAAAGGCAATTACAAAATGTTACCGTATTGGGCATCTACAGTGGGACTAATTAATATGCTCATCATCTCTAAGATCAATTTCTGAATAAGTATAACGAGTTCAATGTGTACACACTTACTGTGGACTTACGACGGATAAAAATCATATCGAGATTTGATAGCGTACTATTTATTAATTACGATATAATACAGTACATAAAAATACGTATGCGCACACTGTAAACTGTCAAGAACAAAAAATTATCGACGAATTGATAAATTAGTTTCGTGTAACCCTAGCGGGTCGGGGGAATTAAGTCAGTATAGACAACCGTTTCTTTACATCGTAAGAAAGACGCAAAGCACCCCCACCCCCGCTCGCCCCGTAAAATTAGGTATATTTCGGAACGCTGTAAAGTTTTTGATTAGAGCTTTTTTTTCTTTTTTAAGTCCTTTCTCCATGAAATTGAAGTAGAAAATTTCATATTAAAGTTCTAAGAGGCTTTTATAAAGAAATGGCCTTATGAAATTTTTTTTTTTTTTGTCAATTTTAAAATTAAACATGAAGTATACAATGGGAACAAGGCAAGTAAACAAAACCGAAAAAAAATTTTCCTACGAAAGTCATAGCATGGAAGTGGAAGAAACTATTTGTTAAAATAAAAACACAAATTGGACAATATACAGACTGAAATAAAGATAAAGACGTGAGCAAAAATTACGCCGCTACAGTTTTCATTTTTTGAGTCTCTCAATTTATCATCCTATAAGACAACACTACAAACTCGTCAATAACCAATCAACTCCTATCTTTTGCGTGACGTATTATGGCTATTTATAGCCAGTGAATAATGCAAATTTTACAAGTATGCAGTTGCAGACATGTGCTTTTTTTTCAATTGCCTAAACAGTAGCAATCAAATTGAAAATGGAGCCAAGTAAACAAATATAAAAATAAGAAAAGCGAATCATAATGAATTACGTCAGCTATCTTTACATCATTAAGAATTCGCAAACTCATGAAAGACTTTTCTGCCCAAGGCCGATGCAACATACTGTATGTACAAATAAATGAAAAATGCAAAACGGTGACTTCCACTGATGAAGTCACAATGGTCGAACTTGCAAACACTAGACTGACCACAAACATAGTTTGCTTGTTTTAAATATCAGTTTTATGGTTTTTGTACACTTCTTGTTAACGTATATAGGTATCTCCACTAATTCTTGATACCTAAAGTTTTAAAATAATCTTTTATAAATGAAAAAGCTTTCTTGAAGCTTTCATTTTAATTGAAAGCTAAAAGATCAAATTTAGTATTTCCAGTAAGCAAAATACTCTGGTGTATTTCAAACAGAAATTACTGATTGGAATACTTTTTTTTTTTTCTTTTTTTTTTATAGCTTATTAGCTCTTTTTTGTCATCTTTCATCACAATGTAATTCTCTGAATTAAAAATGCTCCAAAAATAAAATATACTTTTCTGAAACTTTATCTGAGGAATATTAGCCGATTTAAAGTATAATTAATCTGATTTGAAAAAGAAAACTACTTTAAGTTTAAAATAACACAGAAATGTATTTTTAAAACAAAACAGTAGCTGTGCTTTTTAACCGACATCGCCATGTTTTACGGTGACAATGATTGTCCTACAGAGACAATATCTGTAAAACATAGTAAGCGCCTTTTTATATAATTTTTAAGTACTCAGTAATTGTAAAAATCTTGGAAAATATTCTCTGTAATCTAATTTTAGAAATTTACTATAGTCATCGCTTATTTTCAGATAATGCTGTGTATGGTCGACCATACTTTCAAAAAGGGATATATTTTATTTTATTTTTATATACTTAAAAAAAAATTAAATTATTTAAAAAATCTTGGTACAAAATTTGTACGCTTTCCAATTTGTTATTAGTAAATATAGTTTTTAGCTAAGCAGATGGAAGTAATGCAAAATTTTAAAAGATTTACATATTATAAATTATTACAATTAAAATTTAAAGAGGAAAAAAAAAAAAAAAAAAAAAATTCGGATGAAAAATTTCTCGAAATTTCATTAAATTATGTAAGTGGATGGGATATCATATGAAAAAAAATATATATATATAATAATTTAATTCATTTGTGAATAAGTCCTGAAAGTTTCAGGAAAATCCGACAATTATTTGATTTTTGCAAGAATTTCCAAAAGGCGCTAAAACGCGAATCATAAATATTTACATTTTACAATCTGACGAAAAAAAATAAATAAAATAAATAAAAATAAACCAAAATTTAGAACGTACTAGAAAGGATTGAAAAAAAAAAGAAAGATATATATACACACACACACACACACACACACACACACACACACACATTGGTCTTTCCTCTCCCCAACAAAACATCTCTATGATAAAACTTTTTTCATCATGGTGTTTCTTGGGGGTGGGGGTTCAGCGAAAAAGTGTAGGTACCTAGCTAACACTTGACCTCTCTTTACCAAGTGAATTTTCTGTGGTATAGAAATACGAAAATGCTAAGGACGTTTTCATATCACCGATAATAAATTTGGCAAACAATCACATTTCTCTTAGCAAGAGAGAGAAACTATCTCTAAAACCAAGACAATGTCACCAAGGGTTCGAATCCACCTACGGCAATTACACTATATACGAAAGCATATAAACGGGAAGTCTCTTGAATAAAGTGTAAATAATTTTTAACAGCTGTTTTAATGATTGTAAAAAATGATATTGGAGATTTTACGTGATGCGCCGAACAATGCGAATAGAATAAGTTTTCAGAGTTTAAAACCAGAAACAGTTGTCTAAAAAGGGGGAAGCGTCTTAATTGAAAAATAAACACTATTTCTGGATATTTTTAGGCAAGTTTTTCCAGTTGGAACACGTTGTTTTTTTTTTACGTTTGTAAGCGAGAAAAATCATGTTTGTTTCTACCGGGTTTCCAAAGCTTGAAATTCTTATCTGGGTGGGTTATTTTTTATTTTGTAGCTAGAAAATAGTAAGACTTATTGAAAACTGTTTATTATTAAAAAAAAAAAAAAAAAAAAAATTAAATTAAATGCCGAAAGAGCGGCAAAACGAAAAGAAAGAGAAACGAAAATGAAACTATCCAAATTGCCACATGTTTTACTTGTCAAAAGGTCAGAGTTTACGATAGTAAATCAAATTGGACATAAAACATTCTTCGGAAGAGCATTTACTAAATTGAAATAATGCATAAAATAAAAAGTGACGTTATGCAAAAACGAATAAAGAAAAAAAAGTAGAACATTGTTCTGATGAACATAATGCAAGTTTTTTTTTTTTTTTTTTTTTGTTTAATACTGTCAATATTTATAATCAAAACAGTAGGTCAGTGTTTTTGTTACATGTGCGAACTAGTGCGACATTTAGAGTACAAAAAATATAGAGACTAGAGATCTTGCCGGCTGGCGACAGCTGTCACAAAGAATTGTTGCTACTAATCGAAGAGGCGCTAAGCTAGCTCGCAATCCATTGCTAGTGAAGCGAGTTCAAGCAGCACAGGGTGTGACATTATTTTAGTATGGTGACAGACTACGTTAAGTAAAAAAAAATTATACACTAAAATTCAAGCGGAGACTTGGCTCAATTGATAAGGAAGCCAGCCGTTTTCGAGTAGATGCAGCCATTGTCACTTTCGAAATACAAGAAGTATATTTGCATACTTATAAAAACCGAATAAGATGACTTATGACAACTGCGCACAAGTACGGCGATTTAGTAAGCGTGGTTTAATTGTGGCATAAGGTCGAGAGCATATAGAACCCAGTATGGATCGAACTCACTACTCAGTAGTAATCTAAGCTTTCTAACCGTTACACCACGGACAAGTTGGTTTCAGAAATAGAAGAGTCAGAGATAGAGTTCGATCTACGATGGATGCCGAACTTGTGTCAGACTTAAGCTAAACTTAAATAGTTAGGATTCTAATGTCAAAATCGCAAGTGACTTATGATCTCTTTAAATCTGTAATTAAACGGTTACCCCCATTGATACGTTTTTCTTCCAAACAAATATTGTGATTTAACTGACTAAAACATTTTTTTTTTAAAATAATCATTAAAATCTCTTCCAGTTTCAACCTAAGCATACAATAGTCCTTGAACATAGCGTCATGTTTATTTAATTACAAAAACTATGACAGCCAATTTTTACCGCCACACCCTTTTTGGTTATAATGTGGCTCAACTGATAAAAGCGTGAAGAATCTCTCGAAAAAGTAATAAGCTGGTACGGACGTTCGGACCTGGGATCGAGAATGGAAACTTATTAATTCTATAATCTATTCCTCAATATTTGCTGAAATAAGCGCAATAGTTTGTAAAATTTATTGAAGAAAAAAAATGTTTTCTGATCGATCGATATTCGTTGCCTGACTGATAATCGTATGATTGAAGTTTTATAAAGTAAAACAACCTTCAAACCGGGCCGATAAAAAAAAAAAAAAAAAAAAAAAAAAAAAAAAAAAAGAAAGAAAGAGACCGTTCTCTTTGAAATGAAAGGAAAGAAAGAGGATGATGTTAAGAAACAGGACTCCCTAAGTAGGTTAACTAAGGGATCCCCATCGGAACCGAGGCCGGTTTTGAATTCGGAGTTTTTCCTTCTCCATCCAAGACTATAAAACTCAGTCTGTCCTGCTATTTTACCCATAGCTTGGGGAGAAGAGTATTCATACCTTTTACAAGGTAAGTGAATGAATGTAATAGATCCGACTGGAATTTGAACTCGGCTCTCAGATTCCTTAATCCATTACTCCACCGTGCCTCCAGTCTTGCAAAAGTAAAATATGCGATGTCCCAGAGCTGTAGAATAAAGAGTTTGGGGGGTGAAGCGGTTGATTTAAAATAAAATAACTGGTGAAGTCAAAATTTGAATAAAGAAACTGCAGTGAAAATGATTAGGAAGAAGACTGCAGAAAGTGGAACAATTCTGATATACCAGCATATTTACATTCTTGTAAAATCCATCATATGTAATTAGACGTGCTGTTAGTTATCAATATTTTCAAAGAAATTTCTTGAGAAAAAAAAAAATAAAGGGGGGTATCAAGTTAATTGAATGTTCAAAAGATATTTCACTATCGGGTGGGTAGTGCTAACTATTTGATAAATTTTTAAATTATTTCGGGTCTGGGAATGTGTATGACAAGGGAGAGAGACGTGGTTCCTTTGAAGATAGGTCATTTAATAGTTCCGTCGTCGTCTTTCTAATAATGTTACTCAAAACTTTTTAACTTCAATATTTAAGAATTAAAGTTACAGAAGCAGATATATACCCCCCACCCCCGTGAAAGATGGGATTTCATATTTAAAGACGTAAAATGGCTATTTCCCTTTCACAAAGCGGTCAGTCAATCAATAGAGACAAATTGCTATATTTACATTGGCAGTTTTAAAAGGAAAGAAATATTTATAATTTAAGAAACCAAAAAAATTGACGATGAAGACATTTTTTCTCTTAAGAACAAAGAGAATTTGTTATAGTAAAAAAACAAAAAACATTCGTTTCCTATTTTCTTGAAACTAAGTTCTGTGATTTGGGAAGTTAAAAAAAAAAAAAAAAAAAAAAAAAAAAAAAAAAAAAGAAAGAAATTAAAGTGTCACGTGGTTGTACTTAAATGTTGTGACTTGTCGAAAGTATTTATTATTTGTTTATGATCTTAAATTGTGCAGGAGAAATGTAGCTTCCAGAAATCAAGTTTAGAACCAGCTTCTTTTCAACGAAAGGAAGTTTATCCTCCATTCTAAAACTAAAAATATCAGTCCTACTATTCAATCAACCTTCAAAGTCATATAAATAAACTCACGAGAGAGAGAGATTATTTTCCTTTGCTTTGTTGATAAAAAAGAAAACTTGATCAAATAACTTAGCCAGTACGTTTGTATAGTTGTAAAATGTAAATAAATTCAACTGTACCTATTGCAAATGTACTGATTGATTCCAACTAAAAAAAAAAAAAAATTCAAACATCTTGCCTAATTTTTTTTTTCAAATGTTCTACCAAATCAGTTTTAAACAATCTGTCTAGAAAACTATCAAAAATTTTTTTTTTTTAAAAGTTGGATTTTTTATGACATTTTTAGTGTTAGTCATACTTCGAAAACGCCAAATTTAAGAATTTGGTCAATTCTTTAATAAGTGAGGTCCTGTGTTTTTTTTTTTTTTTAAATGATGAAATAGAACAGCTTGGCTATATAATTGCTAATAGACGCAAGAGAATGCCTGTATCTCTTCGCAAAGAGAAGAGGTAATAATAGACTTGGAGAAATCTTAGAAATTCCCAAAGAAAAAAAAAAAAAACTGACCACGGCGAATAATTCTAAACATTCACAAAAGATAACGTCTTAAAATTCAACGTTAGATGTTAAGAACTAACATCCGTTGGTCATAAATGATTTTACTAACAGTTAGTAAAATCATTTATGACTAACGGATGTTAGTTAGTAACTAACTGCATTAATAAACCGACTGATGACGACAACTTCATACATGTTCTCTTAGATAAAAGATTATTTTTTTTTAGTCAAATATCACACTAAAAGCCCTAACCATCTTCCTATATAAAGAAAGATATTTTTTGAAAGTATATACTTATTAATATTGCTAACTACAAGTACAGGAAGAGTGTTCAAACGTTGACAGCTGTTTAGAAGCTTCTTTTAACAGATGGACCAAATTTCTACCCCAATGTATGCCGTAAAGCTATGTTGATAAGTTGTCACTAACAACGAATACTTCACACACGGCAATCAATGAAACACTGTACACAGGCCTCTTAGAGTTACGGCAATAAAATAAGATTAAGGTTTCTTCTCAATAATGCGATTGGGAAATTTGAGTTACCTCAAATACAGTACGATTAAGAAAATTTATAGCAAGTTTCATTTAAGAGTTTATTAAGGCCTATAGAAGAGGAAAGTCTACAGATAAGACGAAAAAACAAACAAGGAAATTAATTTCCTACACACTGAAATACGTATCTTTGTAATAAATTAATTGCAATAACTATTGATGGCATATAAAGAATTGTGAAATAACCATCCAAGGTCGACATGAACATTTAAAAGTTTATTCAAAAGTCTTTATTCTTTACAAGCCACCACCACACACAACTAAAACCTTAAATTCAACGCAAGGATCGACAGTTTACCGGAGGAACGAGTGATTCATGAAATTTGGTTTTCTTTTACACAACTCTGAAGCACTCATCTGTTTATAGTCATTAGCCTTTTTCTTTTGTTAAAGCCTGAACCTAAGTGTAAAAATGCAATGCCAGTCGCAATATTCTGCTCTTTTTTATTGTTCTCGTTTCTTAATGCGGTTTCTCCTTTTCTTATATTCTTTCACACTTTGTAACCGCCTGCGTCTTAGCGGCTTTATTGCCTTGCTTGGGGTGAAATGATGAAGAAAAAAAAAAAAAAAAAAAAAAAAACAGGAATCGATGAGAAATATTTAATTAATTCATATTGTTCCGTACAGGTGGGAGTTTATAAATTCTTAGATATCGCTCGAGTCAGTGGCTAGCGGAACTGAAACCGCTTTCTTTGCTACTCCAAACAAACGTACACAAGAACTTCTGGATTTTTTTAACAGCTTAATGAACTTTTTGCAGCTTATTTAAAGTCAGAAAAGTAAGAATTCTTTTTGGAGATAATGATTTAGCAACAACTCCTACTAATTAACCCATAGCTGGGGAGAGAAGAGGTAGCCTCATACTTCTCCCCCCGAGTATATTTGCGGGTAAATGAATATAATGAACCCGACTGGAATTCGACACACTTTACACCACCCGCACACCCACAGTACCTAGTATTCCATAGCAGAATTATGGCACAACAAAACTACAATGAAGTTCTTTGTAGGAAAAAAATGGCTAAAAACAGATATGCCAAAAAACAAAAAGCCCAAGGAAGCAGGCGTGACATGCGAAATTTTACAAGTTTATAAGACAGAATGAAAACAAGATGCTAAAGCTGAAAAGAACTACCAGATAAGTAATGATAAGCAGAAAGTAACACATGCCACTGACTGTGTGTGTGTGTCACAGACCGTTAATGCATGAAACTTCAAATAAGCGTCGTACGGTAAGCAATGAACATATACCCGTTTTAATATTCATGTGGATTTGATAACGATACGACTGACCGCTAAATATTTTGTATGGAATGAAAAATATTTAAAATCGTTACACCATCATTAATCCTTTCACTACCAAAATGATGAGCCATATTGATCGATCGATTTTTTTTGTTTTTTTACAATTATCAACCGTTTGGACAACCAGAAAATTAAAATAGTTTTTAAATTCTAAAAACTTTTTTTTTGGGGGGGGGGGGTATAATTATTTACTGATACAAATTCTACTAATTAACCCACAGCTAGGGGTAGGTGGATTCATACGACCATCCGCAACTGTGTATGTGTGCAAGTAAATATAACGAACCCGACTGGAATTGGAAGTCTGCTCACTGATTTCCAATTCCCAGCCGTTACACCACCTGGTATTCCCAAGCAGTCGTCCATCTAGATACTGACCAGAATGAACCATAACAATTATTAACCCGACTAAAAAAATACACATTGTAAAAATCGGAAATCCCAAATGAAGATCTTACGACCACTTCTCGACACGAACCCGCAACTGTTATTCAAAACATTTTTATTTTTACCTCTTGTTGAATGTGGAATCATGAGAAACCCAAATTCAGTATCGATTTTTCCATTGATAAGAGAATCATATGCAAGAAAAATAAAATTATCTTCATATTCCAAATTCTTAGGATCGATCTAGGAAATTAACAACTGAGCAGAAGCTACTAGATGAGCTATATACTTTTTTCTCTCTCTTACACATACTTTTAAGTACAATAATACCAATCAGTGATATACACGTGTACTATTAACAGTCACAGATATAAATTGGGTTTAAGACTTTAGTAGTTGCTTACCCCGACTTATTTCCTAGTCATGCTTTTTACTGTACACGATTGGTTAAAGTTCCACACAAACTCTCACACACACCAAAGCAGGCGTGGTGCTGTAGTTAAATTCGATGACTCATGCGTCTAAGTCGAAACAATACTTAGTAAAAAGTTAGACAGAAACAAAAAATGTAGTTACAAAAAACAATTTTTATTTATGATAAGGCTCCATAAAAAAAAAAAACAAAAAAAAAAAAAACAAACACGAAATAGGATTTGGTGCTGCATTGTTGAAAAATTAAAATAGAACTTGTCTCCTCATGTAATGATTCGTTGTTCATTTAAAATTAAAAAGAAAAAAGAAATTTAGCTTAACAATGGTTGTCAATGATGAGTATAACCCCGTTATCTGCATTTACACCCACATCCACACCCCACCTGGAGAGCCCATACAGATTAGAAAATAAATAAATAATAATGTAAGAATGTTGTGATTTTTTTTTTTTTAAAGGATCATCTACTTTCTCAATAGATTTACTCTTTACAGAATCAGTGCTTCCGGGGCGCTTAAATCGTAAAACTCCTCTAATAGATTACAACAGGCAGAGCATGGTATAAGAGCCATGTGCTTGGAAGTTACAAGCAATGAGGAAGAGGTTTTTTTGTCGTTCAAGGAAATCAACATTTCCCCTTCCACAAGAATAGTTGTTCCGCCGGGCATTTAAAGAGGAAAAAAAATATATTGGCTAAAAACAGGTTAGGAAGATAGATATGGATAGAGTTCCTTTTCCTAAAGGAAGTTTTCCTGGTTTTTGTTTTTTTTTTGGCTTAAAAAAAAAAAAAAAAAAAAAAAAAAAATTAACATCTCCGAACACTAGTCTAAAACTAACAATATCAGCAAGAAAAAATATTTACGAAGTCAATTATATCGTCTAATTTCTCTAAGAATAAGATTCTTATGTTGAACAATTACATTTTCTTTAAAAATTCAACATGGCATTTTTAAATTTTAAGCGCCGGTTTTTTAAAAAAAAATTCAAAAGAACTGTACTTCAATGCCCTTTCCTAGGGAAAGTGGAAGAAAAAAAAAAAAAAAAAAAAAAAGACAACCAGGGACATCTTTTTGAATGTAGTTTACCTACACAGTACTTTTTTTTAAAAAAAACTGATCAGATGAATAAAAAAAATGAATATACAACAGAACACCGACTACAAGTAATAAAAAAAAGTTTCCATTGTCTTGAAATTTTAATTACTTTTTTTTTTGCATTTATGTTTAAAAATACAAATTTAGTTCGATAGGCTTTCCTTTTTTTTAACTAACATCTGATTTTGTTTACGACCCACTTCCGAATTACTGCTTGGAAAGGCGTAAATATTTACAATGAATGGGAAAGACGGTAAGAAACAAGTTAAGATACCAAATCTCATTGTTTTACTGATGATGCATTAGCGTTTTTAAATTATTATTTTTAAAGAACGCCATCTGTCATCCTTTTTTTTTTTTTCTGATTTAACGCAAATAAATGCTTCCTTTTTTTCTGGCTGCACGCCAATCAGCTTTAAAATCTTTTGTTTTAACTTAAGACATATATTCTAACGCCTTATTAATTTATTTACTACTTTATCAACAGCTTCGATTTCTACAAAACTTAATGTTTATGATATGAAAAACAGATACACTTCTAAAAAAGAGCGAAATTCAGTTCTTTCGAAGAGAAACAAAACGTGGATAATGAGTTTTGTTTTGGGGGGGGAGGGGTTATATTTTTTTTCTTCATCTTAGTATGAAGTCAGTAAAGAAATGAAAATAAATATACAGTATCGGTTTTTACTTTTTATTAAGTCGATGATCATTAAGGGAAGAAAAAAAATTTCAGCAGGTATGAAGAATTATTCACAAGTTGAGCGCGAAATTTAGTTAGAAGTCGAAATGACAATGTATTTTGTTTATTATTTGAAATAAGGAAATTCATCAACAAACAAAACTGCCTATGACAAGAAGATTATCAAGGAAATTAATTAAGATTGAAGAAAACTTATTCATACAATTAAAAAAACGTAAACCCTTTTATTGAATAATAAAAATATATATGATCGCCACACACAGGTTTTTCCCCCACCCAAATGAGGAGTTGAAGGTATCTTAAGAAAAAGACTGCTCAGCTACAATGTCAATATTAAACTAAATTAAACAGATTTTATCAATTAAAAATGAAAGTTCAATTAACAGACATTATGAATTTTTATAATCGAAAACTTGAAAAGTTACCGCAAAAATTGAAAACAATCGTTTAGTCATGACAACGAAATCTGGCAAACTAAAACATAATTGAATAACATAAAAATGGATTTATTTTTCTGAGTGGGGGAAGTAATTTTTTTTTTTTTTTTTAAATAATTTTATTTTTAATCATGAAAAGCTGAAAACTTTGTTTCTGCTATTTTTTTTAAACTATTCCAAGAAGTTCGTTGTAAATTTAATGTACAGTAAAATTATACAAGCTGTGGTTCACGTTTTTCTTCATTGCAAAAAAAAAAAAAAAAAAAAAAAATTTTCCTGATGCCTGTATGTAAAAAAAGCATGACGAAAACTGGGGGAAATGTGTCGAGATGTAGGTAGATCTTAGTTTTACTTTTATTTAAATCATTTCGAAATGCCAGTTTTTGGGAGTTAATGTTTTCCCAATAAAATCAAATAAAAATCGAAATTTTCATAAAAAAAAAAAAAAAAAAAAAAAAAAAAAAAAAAAAGGACAATGATTTCTGCTGTGATTTTTTAGCACTATTTTGCTTAATAAAAGTTTTCAAAGTTAGCAAACTTTAACCAATAAGTCGAATTCTTTAAAAAAAAAAAAAAATAAATAAATAAATAAATAAAAGTTTTAACAAAAAAAACAAATAGAGTTTTTTTTTATTCTTTCGAGATAATGAAAAAAGTTAAATATATACACACAATAATAATAATGTTCTGTTCTTTCTTGCCAATTGTAAGTAAAAGTACCGTTTTATTTTTTTCATGTAATCGCAAAAAATTTATGTTGCTTCTGTTGATGTTAAATTTATTTTAAGCAATTTAAAAAGAAAAAAATATTCTCGAAAATTTGGTCCATATTGTATTCTTATGACTACATCACATTTATTTTATTTTATTTTTTTTTTTGTTAAGTTTATTTAACGCGGAATTTTATCTTGAGGACAATTCAGTGACCATTTATATTTTATTGGGATGAGTCCGAAAGACATTAATACGCCCCTCCCCAATAATAATAATAAAAAAAAAAAAAAAAAAAGTTTCATGAATATCTTCGTGCAAGGTGAAAATTTTATTTCTTGAACATAAAAAAAAAAAGTTTAAAAAACGTATATTGAACCATTCTTTTTTTCCCATTTACAATCATATACATTCTTTTTGACTTTAGAAAAAAAAAATTTACAAAGAAGAGAGTCCACAGAACCGACAACCTGACTGTTTATTTTCAAAATTAAACATAATTAACAGAACACGGATACTTCATCTTGGACCCGAAATGTCAACAAATCACCAGACACAAGATGCGCCTTTTAACAAAACTAGCATTTCCTTTCTTTACTTACTTAGTAAATATACTAAGTTTTATTTTTCATTCACAAAGTATTGATATTCGACACTTGTGAAAAAAAAAAAAAAATAAATAAATAAATTTGACAAAAATACTTTTTCTTATTCAACAAATCTATTTTTAACATTTTATTTTCTGTTTTCATTCTTTCTTTGTAGATATGAGACTGAGAGACACGAAAAATATTCTTCGTTTTTAGTATCTGGGTTGGGGAAACCCGAAATGCTTTTTTTTTGTTTAACTTTTTTTTTTTTTTTTTTTAAAGAAATTATTCAAAAAGGAAGAAAACCCCTTTTTCTTTTTCTTTTTTTTTTTTTTTGGGGTAAGTTTATTTCAGTCTTCACTCGTGTTACATGACAAACAAATAATATTCATTTACTTACCTCTTTAACTTTTTCCCTTCGTATTTTCGTAATTGGATCATCGGGTTCTCCACCCTGAACTCCAAGCCCCATGTGATTGATAGCCACATTCTCCCGGGCAATACGATCCTCTTCTTCTTTCTTCTTTAACTTTGCATTTTGCCTCTTGTTTTTATCTTCGTTAATCAACTTCTTCAGGCCTTCGGCCGTCTCTATACTAATGTTCAATCTCTTTCCGAGATCGTTAAGACTTTGTTCGGCATTCCTGGTCGATTTTTCGCCACTTGCCTTATTTCCAAAATTACGAGCATGATGATTATGATGCCCGGGTCCGCTGTCGAACGAATTACCCAGAGGCTCGGGCATAAAGATACGGTGTGCTCCCTTCGTTAATGTATCCACTTTGACACGGTCGCGCAATTCGGGCAGAAAGAAAAATCCACCAAAACAAACCGTCACAAAGATGGCAAAAACTAATAGGACGATATATTTCTCCCTGAACCGGAGAATCCGCCTCGTGTTTGGTATGGGAACTCCATTAATATAACGCTGATAAGTTGGTAAGATCCCCGAAGCGGCTGCCATCTTGTGCGTCCACGTTACAACATCACTCAGTGAAAACATGGTACAGGAGAGCGGTTAGCCAAGGGAGATAACCCACACGTCTTATATTGACTGTTCGTAGAACAGCAATGAAACAACCACCTTGCTTTCGTTCGTTTCTATTCTCTTTTATTTATTTTTTTTTCCTTGCACGGCTACTGCTTGTTGTTGCTGTTAAAACGGTAACACTATAACTACTACTAGCTGTATAAGTGAGTTACGCTTCAGTGGTAGCCAGAACTAACGGTTCCTATGCAAGAGTTGGTTAGTGAGTCTCCTTACTCGGAAAAATAAATCAACTTTATGTCATTAAAACAATCAGAACTTGTTCTTGATGGATCGATCTGATTCAACCTAAATACAAAAAGTGAATGGGAAAGTGAATGTAAACTTGGTGAGGCTTAGTACTCTGAAGCTGCAAAAGCAAAACTATAGGTAATTATTTAAAGACGGTATATCAACCGATGAACAGTCGAAGTTCCATCCTCCTAAAACTGGTATGATGACTTCAGATGACACTTCATGAGGTTGATTGAAAGAAATAAATGGAAAACTTAAAGAAAAAAAAACTTTGAAAAAGCTGAGATATTGTTTTCTTTTTTACCAATATTACTGCTTTTATTTGTGAGTTTAGCTAAGAAAGCGCCTGGTCAATGAGCTTCGACGCTTCAACTCGCAAAAGATGCTAATTTAATTTTGTCATTTTTATTTTGTGGTATATTTTAATTTTTTCAAGCAACAGAAGTTGTAATTTGAACTTGGACTTGTTTAAATTTGGTTGTTTAATGAAATTAAAAAATAAACTGTTCGTTATGATTTCAAAAAGCCAAACGTGAAAAAAAAAAGAACTCAGAAATTCTTCAATACGACTTTTTAATACTTTTCTTTTTCTATTATTTCCGTGGCATAAATTTCTTTTTGCCGATTGGAAATAAATCATGTGCAGGATCTCGAGAGGCAATTTAGCACTTTTCTCTTTCAGCAGTCAATCTTGTACTTGTAAAATCCAGGATATCCTTGGTTCTTGGTATAAAATCCCCACCTACTGATTTGCGCGCATGAGTTAGCGTCTTGGTCTAACAATCCAGTTCTTTCTCCGCTCGTATTCCCTCCAAATTTGTGGTAACCTTATAAAAAGATTTAAAAAGAAACAAGAAAAGAAAAAAAAGCTGCCAATAAATCCAACTTTCTAAGCGTCGCCGATAGCGCAACAGTTAAAGAAAAAAAGAAAAAAAAAAAAAAAAGGAAAAAAGAAAAGATGCTTCCTTGGACAAAATCAATGACCGTGACTTCGTTCCTCACTTAGGTTCTCCCCAAAATTTAATGACCTCTTCTTGTCAGATTTTTTAAAGAAATGAGTGAAACCTGTAGCTATTGTTTGACTGTTACAACCGTGTTCAAGCAGCCTCGTGGTGTAAAGATCCACCACACTCACAGGTTTAAAGAGGAAAATAAACACATTTTTGCTTCTTTTCTGTACCTACATATCATACGCTTCCCAGCAGCTGAGTGTAAGTGTCTGATGCTGTCACCGTCACTGTACGCAAGTAATAGTAGCAGTTATAGCAGTTGCTTTATGGCGGTTTGAGCCGAGGACAGACGGTGAGAAGTTCAATGGTTCTAATATTGGGCTTCTACACACACACACACACACACACACACACACACACACAAACAAACAAACAAACAAACAAAAAATCACAAGAAAACCTATTCTTTATTTGGTAGTCATCCACAAGAGTACAGTCTAGTTAGTAAAACGTAGCTCTATTTGAATGTCATTTTTACACAAGTTTTTTTTTAATACCATTCTTAAAAGTGAGAGAAAAATGCATCATAAAACCTGCGATATCCACGAAATGAAATTTCTTGCTGTGATTAAATTGGAACAAAGTGACGTCTTTTAGATGCCCACACGAAAATGGAATGAACTGACTATTAACGGCTTGTGAGGCTAGCGTGTTGAAGGCTACGGGGCGGACATTCAACCGAAAGGTTTTCGTGCGAGTCTCGTAAAAGTGTTGACAAGCTAAGATACAGAATTAAAATACAGATCTCAAAACTATCTCCCTCTCTCTCCAACTCTCTCTCTCTCCCCGTACCTTCTCTCTCTATCTCCCTCCGTACCGTCTCTCCCTCTATTTCCCTCTCTCCTCCGTACCTTTTCTCTCTCTTTCCCTCCGTACCTTCTTCCTCTTTCTATCTCTCCCTATCTATCTATCTATCTATCTATCTATCTATTATTATTATTATTATTATTATTATTAACTAAGATAAGCATAGGCCTTATTTTATCACTATTTTCCTTAATTTTGAACTTATAGTTGAGGAAAAAGAGACAATCTTAGGGCGTTCTGTAAGGAATTAACTTACTATGTATAGCTTGCGCAAGTAATAGCACTAAGAAAGCGAATATGTTCATTAGTCTAGACTGGCAAAAAGTCACGGTGTTAAAAGAAACTTTTGACTAGTTATAGCTTAGAGCTTGTGGTTCGGACAGAGAAGCTGTAGCTACGCTTCTCAATAGTGAAAGAGAAAGTAGCAAGTTATGCACACATGTCCACATTATTAGCTTCATCAGCGAGCATACGTCAAAGTTTTTAGTGTACAGGCACAGAGTCACCAACAAGAATAGATAACAACAGTAACTGCGGACATCAGGGAAAGCTCTAGATTATCAGTATAATGGATCAAAGGACATAGAACTCGCTGCTCACCAAGGTAACCTTAGTAACGAAGTGTATTCATCGTGTTGTTCTTCTTCTTCTCCCATGTGCCGTGTCGCTTCAAGATGTTTTCCACGATTTCCTAACCTTTGTAGCTCTTAATAAATAGTGTCTTTTTCTTATCTCTCTTAAACCTTGTTCCGCTGTCCATTTACTCAAACTTGTGTTGTTTTTCCTCTGTCCTTTGTGCTTTCAATCTGTTCTGCGAGTATCAAATTTTCCAAGCACCATTCTCACATTATGTACCCTAGAAATTGTAGTGTATACTCCACGTTAGGTGTCCTTTTATTATGACCTTGTGCCATACTAAGCCAATCTTCGTAAATAACATGCAGGCATGTGTATATATTTATGTCACAAAGAAAAAAACTCGTCGATGGCAGGTAATGAATGCGATGGAATTTACACAAACAAATGTATATTACGTAATCTTTCTTCTTTTTACACTTGAACTATTTTCTAAACGAAATATGGACATTCTATATCTTTTATACGTTTGCCCGGTAAGGCTGGATGGATTTTGATGGAAGTAATTCCATGTTTACGATTTGAATCATTGCACCACAATCCTTGGATTTGCTATTAGCGAGCTATCATGAGTCTCTACCTACGTAAAGGCACAAAGGAATAGTTTTCCTTTTTCTCTCACATATATACAGTCACTTTCTTCTCTGTTCATTCAGCTTAATCTATCTATCTATCTATCTATCTATCTATCTATCTATCTATCTATCTATCTATCTATCTATAACTTTCTCTACATTATCTAACTATAATTGTCTCCACATTATCTATCTATCTATCTATCTATCTATCTATCTATCTATAACTTTCTCTACATTATCTAACTATAATTGTCTCCACATTATCTATCTATCTATCTATCTATCTATCTATCTATCTATCTATCTATCTATCTATCTATCTATCTATAACTTTCTCTACATTATCTAACTATAATTGTCTCCACATTATCTATCTATCTATCTATCTATCTATCTATCTATCTATCTATCTATAACTTTCTCTACATTATCTAACTATAATTGTCTCCACATTATCTATCTATCTATCTATCTATCTATCTATCTATCTATCTCTAACCGTCTCTACATTATCTATTTCCATTAACTATCTAGCTAGATAACTAACTCATTCTGTTCCTAAGTCTGTTTATCTATCTATCTATCTATCTATCTATCTATATATATATATATATATATATATATATATATATATATATATATATGTATATATGTGTGTGTGTGTGTGTATATTTTCATATCTATCTATCCATCCATCTATCTATCTATATATATATATATATATATATATGTGTGTGTGTGTGTATATATATATTTTCATATCTATCTATCTATCTGTAACCGTCTCTACATTATCTATTTTCATTAACTATCTAGCTAGATAACTAACTCATTCTGTTCCTAAGTCTGTTTATCTATCTAAGTCTGTTTATCTATCTATCTATCTATCTATCTATCTATCTATCTATCTATCTATCTATATATATATATATATATATATGTGTGTGTGTGTGTGTGTGTGTGTGTGTGTATATTTTCATATCTATCTATCTATCTATCTATCTATCTATCTATCTATCTATCTATCTATCTATCTATCTGTCTGTCTGTCTCCTTCACCATGTCTACCATAGCGTGCTCGTGTACGTTTATTTGAATGAAGCAATAGTGCCATTAATTAAGAAAGCAGTTAGCTATACCTCAATAGGACTCGGTTTAATCCAAGCACACTAATGAGACAACCAACTTTTTTCTCGTCGAACATCGGCCTAACAATGTGTAGACCCAATCAAAATGATTGACGATTACAAATATTTTCAACGGAAAAGGAAACGGAGTTTTTAAATTTCTTCCTGTAGTCTTCAATAAAAGCTAAAGTGTTGCTACGTCTCTATGAAGCACCTAAAGCTCACAGGGCCAAATCCTCATCTATCGTATAATTTGTCGTGAGTCCGTTATTATTATTATTATTATTGAGCGAGGGAGCAGAAGCAGCAGACAACAAAATGACATTGGGGTACAAATATACGAAGCCGAATGTGTCGATTATGACACAAAATCTGTTAAGGATGTACCCGGTACACGCATCCCAGTCGAATGTGCGTGTTATGGTGACAGTTTTGATAATAGTATCGCATAAGCTCGCAAGTGAGATTCAGAAATGCCTTTATGCTGGGTAACTCGTTCCGTTCGGTCGGTCTCCGTCTATCAAAAATACCAATACAGATGCAGAAGGATGTGTACTTATGTTTCATAGGCTACGCAAAAAGCATTCGGAAAATTACGACACCAAAGATTATTTTAACTGCTAGGAAAATTTCATTTGTTCAGAAATATATATTAGAATAATCAAGAACATTGACTAAGGACAAACCGTCCGCATACGAATTGAAAATGTTTTCAGCAATTACACAAAAATAGAAAGGGGCGTGAGACAAGGATGAGTCGTCTTGTGGCGGACTTCACCACATTAATTTAACTTTAGATTAGCAAACAGGGCTGACGCAGAAAAGGATAACCAAAAGACATTGTTATACATAAAATATCTATTTAAAAAGATGTGCAATATCAAATAACGATGTGAAAGAAAGCATGCATTTAAGTAAGAAAGAGTTGAATAAAACAAGAGTTGTCTCTCTTTAACTGTTATTTTAGTATTTCAAAGTTCACTGGAAGAATGTTCATCAGAATCTCTTATAATGTCTGTTCTTAAAAGATTTGCCGTGTTAGAAAAGATTATGTGAGTGTATACAAGGTATGTTCAGCATGTGAGTGGTGTGTGTGAGTGAGAAGGTTGGCGCATGGTTTCAACTGTCGTGGATTCGTTTGGCAGCTGAATTCTCACTAATTAGCTAAGAAAAATTCTTGCTTAAATAAGTGACTATAGGCTCCAGATTCGCTGCGCGGGAAGAATTATTCTTCAGGTGGAGACGATCTGATTGGTTGACATAGTCCAATCAGCGAGCGAGCTTTGGGGAGACTTAAGAAAACTTCTGTGATCTGTTTCTCCCTGAAATGCACAAAATTGACTACATGAAAATAGAGCTATTACAAAATTGTCGCGTTGCTGCGATTTGTAAATTGTCTATAATAACGTAGTGGTGATTAATTAACCAATGAATGCTTGGTGTTGTATGTGATTTGTATTTGTATGTATGTATGTTTGTGCGTGATAGACTCGCACAGTTCAGAAATATATATTAGAATAATCAAGAACATTGACTAAGGACAAACCGTCCGCATACGAATTGAAAATGTTTTCAGCAATTACACAAAAACAGAAAGGGGCGTGAGACAAGGATGAGTCGTCTCACCGGAATTATGCAACCTATACAGTTAATCCTAACAAGTTCTACCAGGATTTATTATTGGTAGGCACAATCTTAAGAATATAAGATATGCCAATGACACTGTATTAATGGCAGACACAAAGAATACAGTAGTTACTTTTGGGTAAGCAAGAAGGTACGTACGAACTTGCACTTTCTCATGTTAATTTGTTTTGAGTTTTATTTAAACAATAACTAAGAATTGGAAATTTTATGGGATTAATTTTTATCTATGAGCATTATTAAGCAATTATTATCTTTATTTAGAATAAGTAAGAACAAGTAATATTTTTTTTTAATTTTTAACTGAAATTAACAAATATTTCTTTTTATTCACAAACCCAACCGTTTTACTTTTAAATTATAAAGCGTATTAAAAAAAATTAAAGCTAATTTTTTTAATACATATTTTAATGTTTTATATTTTCAAATTTCACATTACCGCATCACATTTCATAATTAAAGAGTTTATTCCACTGGAAGACAGTGTGCAGCAGTGGAAATTGTAGATCATCAACATAATTCCATAGGTTTATTTAACCAATTTACGGGAATTATGTAAACTAATGCAGGATGGCCTTTCAATAAGAAGATGGTTAGAAATTATTGAAAAATAATAAAAAATGTTAACATTGAAATGAGTTTTCAAAAACATTGTGGTTTGAATTTTGTAGATGGCTTTTTTTTGTTGGTCATGGAAGCGATGTAGATGTCAGCGTATCATTTGAAAATAATTTAACGTGAGAAAGTGCAAAGTTGCCGAAATAAGGACTAACCATGAATTGTAAGAAGACTGAATGTATGGTCGTTAGCATTAGGGATAGGTCAAGATACGAGCTATAAATTGCAAACGTCAAAATCAAGTAGAAAAATTGAACTATCCGGAGTGGAAAGAAAAATGTGATACAGAAACCCGAAGGTGCGTTGGAATAACAGAAGACGCCTTCCAAAAACTAAACAAAATATTAAGAAAGAAGAAAATTTCGTTAGAAACAAAGAAAACTGTACCCCAAAACAAAGAAAAGAATGCTGGACTGCTATAGAGTATCAATCTTCCTATGTGGCATTATCGCCTTGCTTGGGGTGAAAAGATTTTTTTTTAAATTACCCTTCCGAGTAAAGGCTACCCAGCAAACATAAAATCAGCCTCTGCAAGCAGAAACAGAAGGGTCAAAGAGGAGAATCCACAGTGTTTCTAACTTGATGCCAAGGGCATATCGGAAACGATTCAATTTTGAGTGGATAGGTTTTCTCGTCGGGGAAGATGCTGTTTTTGTAGTATCTGTTCCGTGACGTAGCTGTCCTCTCTCTCCCGCTGATGGACAGATTCCTCGGAAATGTTCCGTAACATCTGTTCCGTAGCGCTGGTATGAACGGCTATTACTAGCTTAGACAAGCTATGACCAGCTGAGACCAGTTTAGACCAGAGGCTCAAGTGAAGACACTCGGGTCCCGACGTTAAAACAAACCAACCTTATGTTACAACCTTGCTCGGTGGGAAGTCAAAGGTAAATACCCAGATGATATACAGTTTATACATCAAGGCAATATTCAAAATCAATTCAACCTAACAGAGAAATCTCTGACAAGCCTAATACAGAGGAAAACATGACCAAGAAACTCTGTATATTATCATTACCATCTGACACTTAATCTTACACCGTGTTGAAGACAGGTTCTTTTGTTTTAACTATTTCGTAGACAGTGAATCGAAACAAAAGAACCAGTCTTCAACTCGGTGTAAGATTAAGTGTCTAACAGATAAACACTTGCCACGTAATCTACACATATGAAACGCAATGTGTATGCCTAGAAAAAGGTATTTACTCGTCCTCGGAGACGGAAAGGAAAACTGCAGAAACACTTTAGTGATATTATTATTGTTACAAATAAATAAAATATTAAAATTGAAAATTATAAATAAAATAAAACAATAAAATTTAAACCTCGTTTAAAATGAATTAAATAATAATAATAATAATAATAATAATAATAATAATAATAATAATAATAATAATAAAATTATTCCCAGCATGCAGCAAAAACTGTTCCTTTCGAAAATACGGACATCCTGCCAAAAGACATGAAATACAATTTTTTCGCCCAAGAACTATCGGGATGACAACACGTGTGTAACTTCCCATCGTGATAGGACTTGTGATATTACGGAGTAACTTCTCCCTTTTATAGCATGAACATTATCACAATGGTAACGTAAAATACACACACACATACACACAAATACATAAATAAAATTGTTTGAAATTACCAGACAATTTGTCATGCTCAAAAGCCGAGAGAAGAAACAGCAGATTGACATTTGACCTAATTTCTCACATTACTACTACTCCTACCCAGGTTTGATTGTCAACTACCGAAACAGAATTTTCTCCAGCTGTTATCAATATCCACTTGGTTAACGAACTTTTTGCTACGCCGAATACCAAAAGGACTTACTCATCACTCTAAAGAAAATAAATATATTATTTATTTTAAACCCTTGAGTCAGTTTATTTTATTCCCAAAGTTTCCGTTAAAATAATTATCCTACACCTATCCACATTTGGCATCTCAACTCCAGTCACTTTCTCACAGACGAGATGTGGCTTCCCTCTGTCTTTTCTACAAATTATTTCATGGCAACTGCTCTGACGAGCTATTTTCCCTGGTGCCCCGACTACTATTGGCATCTTTTACTGTTGAAACAGTTAAATGCAGCCGCCGTTTCTACTCCAACAGTTACTTTTCTCACACTTCGCGATTGTGGAACTCTCTTCCCCTTACTTGCTTCCCTGATAAATACAATATTCAAGAATTTAAATGCAACGTCAAACGTCATTTTCTGATGCCTTGATCCCCGTTCTTCTTTTTATCCTTTCCGCAACCCCCCTCTATACCCAGTCGTTTCTCTTAGTTTTACTCTCTGTAACCCCTGCGCACTAGTGGCACACCCGACTTGCTTAGGGGGTAAAATGCTTAAAAAACAGATATCATCGGATGAGTACGACGAATTTTTGGGGAAAATGGAAACAAAAAGGAAACTTATATCTAGCATCAGAAAAAGACAGTTGAAATTTCTCTGACACATATTTAGGAAAGAAGGCTTAGAAAATTTGACGTTCACGGGACATTGAATGCAAGAGGGACAGAGGGAAAACTAGGAATAACCTCCCTAACAATCATATGTAAATGCTTGGCAGAGCAGGACACAGAAAGTGTGGAGAGCTACGGTCGTCCACACCCTGAAAAGACACTGCCCATAAAAGAAGATAATGATTATGATAAAATTTCTAGATATCAAACAATTGCTTAAGAAATGATAGTTTATTAAGAAAAGATACATCTAGAAGCATCAGTACAAACACTTCACAAACTAAAATTGTGCTATAAAAATGTAAATTGCAATTTAAAAGTTTTAGCACAATTATTGGAATTTGATTTGTAATACGATGTTTAGGCGATGACTAATTACGAAGACTGATATAAAATCTGTTGGGTTCTATTGAAAGTTTAATTTTTTAAATCTTGAATTGTATTGTCACGGGAACTATTTAGTTTTTTGCTATTAATTTTCGATTCTAATAATGATCTAAAAATTTCACCATACATGTTAAACGCGTATAAGCGAAAGTGTTCATTCCATATCGAAATTAATTTACATAAAATAGTAATATACAAAGTCATAATTATAAGATTATTTTGTGTGGAAACATGATTTCTATATTAGCGGAGATACCTGGCGTTGTTCAGAAGAAATAAATTCACCATGGGTTTCATTGCTATGTTGAAATTAAATAACGCGTTGATTCATTGTCTTGATAATCAATCTGATGCCATTGCAAAGACTCGAGGGTTCTAGATTTCTCAAGAATATGACGGGAGGTCTCCATTTTTCCATATCAGATTGTGACGTGTCAACTAGTGGTTGATGGGAATTATGGACAAATATTTTTTTAAAAAACAGAAAATAATTATAGGATGGACATTCCACAATTAATTAAAGTAAATATATCGTCTTTGTATTTAACACCAGTAATTATTTTTCTTTAAATCAGAAAATAATTACTTCATTTAAAATAATTTATTTGCTTTCATATTGGTTTTTATAAAAAAAGTATTTTACGCTTAAATTGCTTTTATTTTTTTTTTTTTTGTCAGTAAAGTAAAAATGAAAAGACAGAGATTGATTTCATGAAAAAATTTTGTTAATTCAAATATAAATATATATATATATATATATATATATATATATATATATATAGACTAGTTTTGGGCACACTCTATTTAGAGCTGCTTATTCAAACCTTGAAATTATATATATATATATATATTGTATGTATGTATGTATGTATGCATATATATATATATATATATATATATATATATATATATATATATATATATATATATATATATATATATATATATATATAATGTAAACCGCCTTTCATGTTCTGCCTACAATAGAAAAAAATGATATTATATAATATAAAAATATATATATTTTAGAAAGCCTAAATAATTTTTAGAAAATTAAATTAAATAGTTCAGTAAAGTTTTAATGATCCCCACCCGACCATGTTTAAAACGATTGTGTATATTTAGAATAATTTGTTTGTTTTTTGCATTCATTTTTAAAATTTAATATCTAAAATTAAAAAAAAAAAAATGTTAATTTCAATAAAATGGTATGAGAGAGTTAAAAAATTTCCCGATTAAAAATATCGAAAAAGATGACATATGTTCGTGGAATATCTGATTGTATTAAAGCTACTGAAAATTATCCAAAACATATCTACGAGAATTTATCCGGTTGTGTTTTTACAATTTTTGTTTCGAATATTTGAATAAATAAATAAACTTTTTATCAAATAATTGTATTTAATTTTGTTCTTCTTTTAAATTTACTTTGTTGTTTTAATATTCATTTTTTAAAACTTACGCTTTTATGGAAATAAATTCAAGAGAATAGAAATTTCAAAAATACATATAGCGTTCCGAAATTATCAACAGAATTAAAAAGTAAAAACGAACGCGAATAATAATTATTCCCGTTCGTTTTTACTTATTAAAATTACTTATTATTACTCTCTACCTTTCTCTCTCTCTCTCTCTCTCTCTCTCTCTCTCTCTCTAACTTTTCTTTGTGTATTTCTCTCAGTTAATGAGAAGGCAACCCTCAAATAAAAAGAGGAAGAAGAAAAAAGTGAACCCGACCGAAAAACGTCACAAGTTTGCGGGAACAGAACCTACTAATTTATGACTGAAAACTAACAAAAATCAAAGAGGCTCCACGCATAAATTCTATTATAAAAAAATGGAAAAGAAATGAACATCGGAAAATAAAATGATTTTGGACAATCAAAAAAATGAAGACAAAGAAACTTTTGATGTTAGCCGAAATCAAAGTTCGCTCCAGAATCTCGGAGCCTGGTTAAACAGGTATAAGCTCACACCTCTGAGCTAAACGGTAGAAGGGACGACAAGAGTGACTAACAGAGACAGGGCCGCCAGAGAAACCAGCGATGCTTAACGCGTGAAGAAGTAGTTGAGAGGTCATCTACTAATGATATTTCTTCCCTACTTAGGGTCGAGAAAACACAGTAGATTGAAACTGACTTCTTTCTAAATTACTACTACCCCTAGCACGGTCTGACTTCAAAACTACCACTACCGGACTTTCTCCAATCAATGTCCGCCTTATAAAAGAACATTTTTGTGACACCGAATATCAAAGGACTCACTCCAAACCACAAATGAATAAAAAAAAATATATTATTTATTTTATACCCTGGAGTCAGATCGTTTGATTCCGAAGTTTCCAGTAAAGAAAATCCTAACATCAATCCACAATGTAATGATTTATAAACTTTTTAACTCGGTGTTTCAACTGCATTAATTTAAGCGTGCTATTGGGCTGAGGACTAGATCTCACCGTTTTATTGTTGAACTAGCTAGATACAAGCGTATGTTCTATTCTAATAGTTTATTTTCTCTCACTTCTTGCTCCTTTCCGATTTTTTGCTTCCCTGCCAACTACAATCTTTAAAAGATTAAATACGACACCAGTCACACTATCTTCTGTCTTCGTAAATTTTATTGTTTTTGGTGTTCTTGAAACATTACCTTAAGGGGGCGGCCTGTCTCCCCTTTATGTTTTTTTTCGCAGCTGCACGGGATAGCGTACACGCAGTCTTTAGTCATGTTCTCCTCTATGGAAGGTTGTTATTTGGGAGAGATATCTGCGAAGTGTCGTCCAGCTTTTGGAAGTTATCCTGAATCAGTAATTTGTCCGGATATTGAATACTGCTACCATATCTCTTGCTGTACATCTTGAGATTCTTAACAAAATTCAAAGAGGGGTCGGTAATGCAAACGATCCTGACCAGGCATCTTGACTTCTGTTCTGATGAGCACTTTTCCATGGTGCTTCAACTACATGAATTTAATCGGTAACGAGGTCTCATCGTTTTACTATTGAACTAGCTAGATGCAACCTCTACTTTTAATCCAATAGTTTCTTTTCTCGTACTACTCCCCTGTGAAACTCCCTTCTGATTTCTTGTTTCCCTGTTAACTACAATTTTCAAAAATGTAAATACAACGTCAATTGGCATCTTCCGTCTTCTTGAACCCGATTCCTTTGTTCTCCTTTCTCCACTCCTCATTCCCAGTCTTCTTATTCTCTTTCACTTTCACTCTCTGTAACCACCTGTGTTCTAGTGGCATTACCGTTTTTCAAGTTTAAATTTCCCAGTCCTCCTTTCCTTATGATGTGACCTTGGTATTTCAATTGATTTTCTTTTTTATTTCTAACATAAGTATTAGGTTGGTGCAAAAATAATGACGTAATAATGTCGTTTTTTTACGTTAAAAAATACGTCAAAAACGACATTATTACGTCATTATTTTTGCACCAACTTAATACATACTTGCTTCTAGGGCTGGTGATCAGGAACCCCCATCCCACACTAAAAAAAAAACAAAAACACCCGGGACGAGCATGATTAGAGGTCCCGGGCAGTCCTTTGTGATCCTCGCTATCTTATCAACTTTTACTCTTTTCTTCCTACATTTATACACGTTACAAATTAAACTAACCACAACTGACTATTTAAAAGATGAAAATTTTTCAAAGATTTTGACGTTATTCTGATGTCTTTTCTCCGTCCAAATCCGGGAATTTGTTTTGTTAATGCTAAATCTCGAAAAAAAAACCCCAAAAAAACACTATATAAAATTTATTATTTTTATCGATAATGTTGAATGTGTCATAATTATTCAACTTTTTAACAAGAAAAATCTCATGTTGATGTTGGCTACCGCAAAACATTGTTGATTTATTTAGAATGGAATGTCTCTAATTTCTATTCAGATACATTGTATATAGTTGAATTGTCATCCTATATATATTAGGTTGGTGCAAAAATAATTTCGTTTTCTCGCATAGTGTTAGAAAACGAAATTATTTTTGCACCAACCTAATATATTGCATATGACCCATTAATGTACATAATTAGGTTACAATCAAATGTGTATTTTATTTTGAATGCTACCTTATGAAAACTGAGATGTAGTAGAGTGGGGGTATCATAGATTGGGTGGGAGACAATACCCTAGCACCGGGCCTGGTTATCTCTATTAAACAAGAACAGGTAAATTAGATAAGATATAAAACTCAAACCAGTAAGTTATTAAAAGTGCGTTTATTTGGTGTTACAGTTTTACATAATAACTGTACACGTTGATACACTTATGGAAAATCAATCAAATTTATAATCAATTTTCAAGGTTTCAAGTCGACACAGGCACAAACTTTGAGCTTTATATATTGAATTACATAAGTTTAAATTGGCCTGAATTAAGTTTTATCATAGATTCGAGGGTGTGGAAGGGCACGAGACCTTTGCACCGGTCCGACTTGCTCATATTTATTTATGTAGTCATTCATTTACAGATATTTATTTAGTAAAACGCGTATTTATTTATTTAATAAACAGTGAAGTTATATAATACACACTGAGCAACTAGGAATGATCAATTTTATTTTAATGTTTTTTTTGTTTTACATATATATATATATATATATATATATATATATATATATATATATATATATATATATATATATATATATGTATATGGTTTAAATAAAATGACAATTGGAAAAAAGATCTTAGATTTTGCCGACGCGTTTCATCTTCCGACTTTTTCAAGGCAAAAATGAAATCGAAATGTTCTTGTTGTTATAGTTACATTAAAAAAAAAAATCCAAATTTAAAAAGATGGACGCTTCTTGTCCACAGAATTGATCTGGGAATTTAACTATATATATATATATATATATATATATATATATATATATATATATATATATATATATATATATATGTATGTATGTATGTATGTATGTATGTATGTATGTATATATATTACTATTAAACATTCCCAAAAAGTTTTATTTTAATTAAATTTTATAAAATTTATCAGGGAGTGCTCTTTCATTAGGAATTGCCGCCCCACCCACTAAACGGATCATAGCCGGTGATTTCTTAAAATTTGAAAACATTAAATTTTATTTGAAATTGATAATTTAAAATGCTTAATCGCTAGTAATATATGAAAAAAAGTTTTTAAAACGAAATGACCTCCGGGATGAAAGTGCATTGGACCAGATCCAATTCCAGGACCTCACTCCTTGAAGGAACTTCTCCCTGATTGACTGTTTTCAGAGAGGTAGCCATACTCACCACGTTTGACCAATGGCTTGTTGGTGAAGGTATTTAACTCATAGTTGAAGTTTTTTTTAATTCAAAGTTTTCCTTCAGCTAGACCGGTTACCAAACAAGGCTATAGAATTCAGTCTGCCCTGCTATTTAACTATATTTTCACGTAAGTGAATGTAATTCGAACTCGGCTCTCCGATTTCTCAAATAATTAAATGCTCTTTTGCAGTCTCAACGGGAAGGATAATCCTACATTTTTTTTTTATTTCCATAGTGGGGTCTATTTAGACTTAATTTAAATATTAACCTAATAACCCTAACTTTAACCATGATGAAATTTTATGAAAAAAATCGTATCCGAGATCAGACGTGCTTAATCTACAGTAGTATTTTAAAAAAATGAAATGATTGCTTGATTTTCTTTAGCGGCATATCAACATCTCTATGGGTTATTTTATGCGAAGAGTCTAAGTATTTTGGCCACAGTTTTATGGCTTCAACTACAGATAATGTGTGCTCATTTTCCTAATAAATGTATTGTTGGTAATTCTACTATAAAATGTATTGCTCATAGTTTTACTATAGGTATTGTTGGTAATTTTTTATATAAAAATGTTTGTTTGTTTTTTATACTTTGATAGTGTTTTGTTTTTTGTTTGGGGGTTCACTATTTGCCCATAATTGGGACCTTACATTCCTCAGAACCTAAAATCTCTCGATGCAGTTTATCGTCATACTCAGGACTTAAAAAATGAAAGAAATGATAAGAAAAATATAAGAAATTGTTCATTTGGCGCGGTTTTCAACTGGCACTTCTACTATAAATGTTAGTCGCTATGTCAATTCACAACTCCGTCAAATAAACAATTTCAGATTAGATAACGTCACATTATAAAGTATTTAAGAAAGAATAAATAAAAAATAAATCGACGTAAAAAGTAACGATTTTTTATGTAACGTCGTTTAAGCTATATGTGATATATTTTAATAAATTCATTTAAACTATTAACTCTCCTGATGAGCGGACAAAATTCAGGGCATTTGAAGTCTGAAAGTTAAGATTTTGAACTTTTTTATATTTGTTTAATATCAATGTTTTGTTTCTTAATCTTGAATATTTACAAAGTCTTCTTCTTCTTCTTCTTCTTCTATGTACCGCGTCCCTTCAGGACGTGGGCAATGAGGGATCTCCACAATTCCCTGTCCTTTGTAGCACTTAGTAAAGTTTATCGCTTTTCTATCTCTTTTAATCTCTGTTTTGCCATCCATTGTGGGAGGTTATGCGCTGTTTTCCTCTGAACCTCTTGCCTTCAATCTGTCCTATGAGTGTCAAATTTTCCAAATCTCCTTTCCTCATTATGTGCTTTAAAAATTTCGACTATCACTTTTTGATATTAAATATAAGTGCCCTCTTTGTTTCCACATTCTCTAAAATGTCATCGTTTCTCACATGTTCGGTCTGTGTTTTTCTCAGCATCTTTCTGCAAAACCATATTGCTGTTGCTTCTCGTCCTGGGTAAGATGTTAAACTACATCCGCGTCCTGGGTAAGACGTTAAACTACGTCTAGCAGTAAGGCCTCTGATCAGGAGTTTTTGAGGAGCATGGAACCACCTCTTAGTTGCAGGTGTTCCCAGATTCACCCTGACCCGGAGTGGTAGCACCTGCTAGAGTCCGAGCTATGGGCAAATAGTTAACTATTATCAGCAATATTTTTTGAAAAAAAATATTATCAGCAATACAATTTTGAAGGAAATATATTACCAGAAACAGATTTTTGAGAAAACAAAATATTACCAGCAATAAAAAAATTTGTCAGCATTAAATAACCCATTGAAATTGATATGCTGTTAAAATAAATAAAACAAAACCAAACCATTGCTGTTACTTCAAGTCTCTTCTTCATCTAGGAGGAGATTACCCAGCATTTATTGCCGTATAGGTGCACTGATATCATCATACTTATTTTAAAACCCAGGTTGTCTGTGTGTGTGTCTGTTCATTTATATATTGGATCGGATTTCCTACATTTTTCAACTGATTTCAATAAAAATTCACAGGACTACGTAAAATTACCTTGCAGTGGTTCTGACAGCGCCAAAAATTGGAAAAACACAATTGTCTTTGCACAAAATCAATTTGAAAACACGATTAAGAGGCATTGCTGTCGCGAGAATGAAAGGGGGACAACTCATATCGAGTTATACTTATTATAAAACCCAGGTTGTTTGTTTGCGTGTGTGTGTGTGTGTGTGTATGTTCGTTTATATATGGGATCGGATTTCCTACATTTTTCAACCGATTTCAACAAAACTTCACTTTTTTTTGACAGATAGTATTTCTTATTGTCTTGCACACTTTTTTCTTTATTTTTACATTCAGAATGCTTTAAAAATTTCATTTACAAGACAATTGTTTATGATAAAATTCTATTCAATCGGTAGACTCATAACGATTGAAAACAATGTTTTTGTTTGAGTTTGGGTTTGACCAATTCGTAAAAAAAAACCAAAAAAACAAAACAAAAAAACTAATTAAGACATGCGTGCCCGTCAACCTTAAACAATAATCTTTGTCAATTTTATTTTTCACCCTTTATTATGGTCGATACTTGATCTATCTCTTACTGTTACATCCCCGGGCAACACCGGGCTCTACTGCTAGTTACGTAATAATCTATCTTCCTGAAATACACTGTTCAACATTTTTTACAGAACACAATCTTTTATTTAGACAATATAATATAATATTAGGTTGCTACATAAATTCATTCGCTTTTTATGATTTATTTTAATACTTATTATTTATTAATAGTTTTGATGATTCATTCAACAATGTTTACAACCTCCTGCCAACGATCCACTAACAGTTAAATACCTCGACAAAAGAAATCATTAAGTTTTTACTAAAGACTTCATCAAGCCACCGTTTTAAGCTACACATATTTTGTTGAACGAAACACCCCTCAAATTGAAAGAAAGCAACCTAAAATGGCGGTAGTCTGATAGGGCTAAATCCGAAAAATATGGTGGGTGTGACAGAACTTCCCAACTAGCCTGGTATCGAGCGGGTAAACTGGCGACAATGGAGGAGCGCTAGTGTTAGTTTCTCTCGGTCAATGCCTGTGGCACATATGCACCGTGTTTCCGGACCTTACCCATTGAGTGAAGATGACGAGCGACAGTAACATGAGAGCTTGCCATCTTCTGAGTCAATTTTTTCGTTGTCTGGTGTGGTTCTCCTTTAGTCAACGCGTACGACTGGTTCTCATCAAATTGATCAGTTCGGACAGATATGTTTATATAGACATTTTACCTTGTCTTCGTATCAGGAACTTGCCACCCAAGTTTTTAAAAGAAATTTTGATACGCCCTTTATAATTCTATCGATAAAAACATTACTTTAGTCCAAGAAAGTCCCTCTAGAGAGTGAAACGCCTAACACAATATTTTTCATTCACCTACCTAATATATAGATAGATATTTATTATATATTAGAAGACATTTTGACTATATATATATATATATATATATATATATATATATATATATATATACTAACGAAATATTAGTCAAAATGCGTACTAATATATAATAAATTTCATCAATCTTATTACTGATATCTTATTCATTTTGTTACATTTTTATTCTTCAAATTTCATTAACCGGCCTATTAAATATCTCACTCTCCCGCTCTTTCTCTCTCTCTATCTATCTATCTATATATATATATATATATATATATATATATATATATATATATATATATATATATTGAACAACAGTAGAAGTTTCACACTTCTTTCTTGTTCACGAATAGGTTTACTGTTCATTCTCTCAAAGTTCTCTCCTTTCACCCTCACTTCAAGCAGCTCTATGCTCTTAATGGTATTATCGCCTTGTTTATCAACACCTCTATGGGTTATTCAATGCCGAAATCTAAATATTTGTAATTAGTTTTATGTTTTCAACTACAGATGCTTTGTACATAATTTTATGCTTTCAGGGTAAAGGTACGTTTTCTTTTTAGATATATTGTTTAGAGATCATAAAATGTATTGTTGGTAATTTTACTGTAAAAATGTATTTTTATATTTTTTTAAGTGTTGCATTGATTGTCATTTTGTTATAAAAATGTATTGTTAGTCATTTTATTATAAAGATGTACTGCTGACTTTTGTTTGGGTGTTCAATATTTCACCATAGCTGGAACACTAACAGGTGCTACCACCCCGGGTCAGAGGCGGTTCTACGCTCCACAAAACCTCCAATTTCCCAATAAGTGGTCTGATACCGTTTATCATCATATCAAGGACGAGGCTTGTTTCTAATTAAATGATTATATATATATATATATATATATATATATATATATATATATATATATATATATATATATATATTCGTGTGAGAGATTATCGTGAATAACATTATCACGTTTAACAGTGTAATCACCGTATTTGTGAAATGTGTTGGTCATGTTCCAAAGTACCGATATACACGCTGAGATCATGTCAACAAATTACTTTTTGTAATGATGATAATTAAATTTTTAGACGATATTACCGTCGGGAATTTTATCTCAGTCGTAAAAGCAATAATTGTTGCATCTCTAAGAAACGGTGTTCCAATAACTTGGACCGATTTGAAACGTGAATTAAGTTTAAGCATCTAATAATTTTTTTTTTTTCTTTTTCTTCCAGATTTAACATCTTAAGTCTTTGACAATTTTAACCTTGGAAAGATTAACCATCAAACAATGTATTAAAGTTATCGAAGCCTACTACAAAAATGGACGTTCAAACAGAAATGCATTTCGCGCACTTGGCGATTTTTTGGTCAACATAATCGACCAACGTCGATGTAACGTTGTTGTGCAGAGGTTCAATTCCTGCGCGCGATGACGAATATAGGTGTTTGTATATTCAGCTACATTCTCGTGCACTGAAGCAATATTTTCAGCTGAACAGCGTAAACGACCACGCAATGGTGTTTTCACATCTGCCACCGACCCAGTTTGTTTGAATTTACCAACAATTTTTCCAGTTGCACTCTTGAAACTTTAACACGTTGTTTGATTGTTAATCGTTCCATTGTTGAAATGGCCAAAGACTTAAGTTGTTAAATCTGAAAGAAAAAATCATTAGACGCTTAAACTGAATTCATATTTAAATTCGGTCGAAGTTATTAGAACACCCTTTATATATATATATATATATATATATATATATATATATATATATATATATATATATATATATGGGAGCTCTAAAAGATTTGGTTATCTTCTACTCCTCACCAACGAAGGTTCTTCGTCGATTTAGATGTGAGCCAGAGCTCTATAAGTTTATACTTTTAAGTAGGTACGTCCAATAATTCGATAAAAATCAGTATAGCATAATGATAAAAGGCCCCAAACTTAATAAAAACGAAGTTTTATCGTTAAAATGTTTATGTTATTATTAAGAGGAAAGAACAAAGTATTTTTTAATTATTTTAAAATAAGTTTTTCCTTCATTCTAACACGTTTTAAATTTGGGTTAAAAACTTTTCTCTTTTTTTTTTTTTTGTCAACTTTGTACTACTTGTGGTAATGGCCATTTTAGTGTAGTAGTTTCCCTTGGAAAAACCATTAATTTGAAAATTCTTGCAAAAACAAATAATTGTCTGGTTTTAATGAAACTTTCAGGACTTATTAAAAAATGAATGCATTTATTTTTGAAATTTTTATTTTTAGAAAATTTTGGTAAAATATTTTTTTTTACATCTGTTACCTCCCATAATTTAATTTTATGAAATGTTTCAGAATTTCAAACAGTTGGCAAATTGTTTTATATTACTTATAAGCAGGACTCCTTGGAGAAAGTAAATCATCAATTTTTTTTTCACAGCTACTGCAAATGTTTTAAAAATCTGCTCCAAATCGTAAAATAAAAACTGTAATAAAACTCTCTAATTATCGAATTAGATAGGCTTTTATTTGCTTTTATAAATAATATACATTGAGAACATTATTATCTGAAGAAATTTTTTCGATGAATGAAGAATTTTTACAAGAATTGTTTGCATTTTTCTTTTAGTTTTTTCATTTTTCTTTAATTTTAAAAATGTTTTAAAATTCTTCCAGAATACGAGGTAGGTTATTAAGCTTTTAAGATTATATTTACTAAGCGAAAATTAAACGCTTAATACAAATCATGCTACCAAAACCTTTTACCATAATTAAAGACATTTTTTGTACGTCAAAATGTTATATTTTTTAGTATGGAATCTTGTAAGTGATATTATGGTTAAAAGGTCACGTGTTTCAAGGCTTGTGTTCCCCTTAGGGAAAGCCCCTTGACATATAAAGCTCTTCGGCTTATCTCACTCTCAGTTATTAGATTAAAAATTAAATTGAGATAATAAAAATATCTAGTTTATGAATTTAAACAATTAATAACTGAATGAGATAATTTAATTATTAACATAATAAAAATTTTATTAGTATATTAAGTTATAACATTTTTAATTTAATAACTGACATTAATAATTACTAAGATTATTTATCATTATCTTAGCTATTAAATGATGGAATACTATTATAGAAGCAACTCAATAATGTAAGAAATTTTTATAGTATTTTAAATTATTTATTATAAAAAAACAAAAAACCTTCTTACGTAGAACTCATAAAATTATGTCAAATTTGGTGCGCCATACTAAACCTGTCACCATCTTCAGCCATCAAACTATCGATGGAGACATGAAAATAACAATACACCAAGGTTAAGAAATGTTTGTCTAGAAAATTTTATACTATAAGTAAGTGATATTTGTTTTAGAACAGATTAATTTAACTTTATATTTGCTAATTTTACGAAAGTAACGTTTCAGAAATGTATATCTTATTTTAGCGGGATTTTCAAAAGCGAAAAAATAAGTTGTGTATATTTCTCTAAAAAAGTTAAAAATAGCCGTTTTGATTGGGTTTTCGGAAGAATCGACTAGAAATCATTCAAATTTTAAAAACAAAAACATTCAAAACAGTATTTTTTCTGGAATTAGAAAATTTAATCCTTTAGCTTTCACTTGAAGCTAGGGGAAAGATTAAAAAAGTATTTTTTTCCTTTATGAAAAATACATTTAAAGCTTAGGTATACCGAATTTTTTGAGGTGCCTACTTTTAAGAAAGGAAGAATCTGTTTTGCCGGCCCCGATAAAATAAACAAACATGCTTTTAAGCTTATTTTACCGGTCTCTGTAAAATAGACCCCCAGGCTATTTTGCTGGTAAATATTTTTATTATTCTAAGGACAGGTAATGTTAAAAATAACAACCCACAGATTTGACATAGATTTAAAAGTTTATTTATTTTCACCGTCATTTGTAAAGACATTTAAAATCTTCTCTACCATCAATTCTCAAAATACAAATTAAAATCATTTTTTCATCGTTCATTTATTAAAAGAATACAATACATCGTAGTTGTGGCCATTAGCGTACTTTGGTAATGACTAAGCTCTGTTTATTTTCACTAGATCTCAGTTTCATCTGGTATGGGCAGACAACCTTGAATGTGGATTGGTTTGATCGCTGGCCTTGGCATTTACTTACGTGTCTTCTGCCACCATGCAAACAGGAGTACCACAGCTTATAGTACTTGATATCTGAATTGATCTGAAGTTGTAGCAATTAATGTTCTGCTGTCTGTTTTTCGCAACAACACAGTGGATTGGCAACTATTTAGTTTTACTTCTAAACTGAAAGTATCTCCAACCCTGAGTTATATGGTTTATTGTTTATTATCATATATATATATATATATATATATATATATATATATATATATATATATATATATATATATATATATATATGGATAAAGCAAGCAGTAAAAAAAACAGTACTTAGATTTTTGCCGACGCGTTACGTCATCCGACTTTATCAATGCAATTGATGATGAACAAAAGCAAAATGTTGTATAGTTACTCGAAATTAAAAAAAATTAACAGACGCTCCTGTGGAAGTCTTTTTTTTTTTTTTTTAAAGATATTAGTAATTTTTTTTTTAATGTATTTTTGTCTTACATGTTGACAATGTGCAAAAGAATATGTCTGTGGAAAATGACAATAAGACTAAAATAGACAATATTAAAAAACTAAGTACAATTTTCCTATCGTCTATTTTTATTCAATTTCTCTCACTCTCTCTCGCTATATATATATATATATATATATATATATATATATATATTTATATATATATATATATATATAATATAAATTAGAATGGTTTCTATTTTAGTCTAACCCTAACATTAAGGCATTAATTGTTATAACCAAAGTTCGTTATCAAGTTTTTTGAATTCTCATATACTTGTATTGTGATTGGTCATTGCAGCTTATGTAACAGCGTTTCCCCTATCGAGGGGTGTTTGGTCGATTTGAACCTTTAAAACGCTTTATTCTACATTCAACACCATCACTTGATAAAACATCAAAATTGCTATTTTTGTAGTGATTTTATAACACATTTATGTTATAATTTTCGAATAAATTATATTTGCTCTACTCTGTATTGAGCACTCTTTTAAGAATCGTATTTTTTGTTTAGTGGAATTTATTCCGTATACACCAATCCTCAAAAGACTCGTATCTCAAAACAATTTTCTCCATTGATATTAATGGAAATATTTCCGATCTGTTCCAAGCCCCTAAAACTTTATATTTACTTTCTTCTGACCCATGATGTCAGTAAAGGAATTTTGCAAAATAACGACAAAAAAGACTTAACACAACAGAGATCCTAAAGCGAAGTGGACACTTGTACTACGGGTGGAAATACTCTTGAAGCTTGACGCTCGCTGCAGGAACAAGCGGATGCTTAATTGAAACACGCTCGTATCTCAGAATTCAGCTCGTAGATAGACACATGTAAAATGAGGACGAATAGAATCCAATTCCGACGTTCATAACATTCAATTTAAAAAAGATAGCTCAATACAAAAGTAGAGCAATATCCTTTATTTTAGGATATTATATCCAAAACTCGTAAAAATGCTACACAAATGCAACCATGTTTCGATGCGTATTAAAAGATCTCATCAGATGTTAGTAAATAACTCGTAATGCCATGAAATACAAGCTTAATTCCAAAACCGACTTCGTAACACAAAAGAATCATATGTCAATTTTACCCATCGAAATTAATAGAAATATTTCCGATCCGTTTCCACGCCTTAAAAATCATCCTTATTTTCCAAAAACTCACCCCTATTTTTGTATTTGTGGGTTTTTTACAAGCAAAAACGTGAGATCCTTAAGAATTCAGCTCGTATCTCAAGGCGAAGAAAAAGTCGCATGTCGGTACACTCGAATCTCAAGGCATTACTAATATATATGTATATATATATATATATATATCTTCATTCAAGCATGTTTGGTTGAATAATCAGGCATATTATGTCTATTTATTTCATAACAGAATGCAGTTCATGCGTATTTACAAAAAATCACAACTATCAATTACATTAATTTTAATGTAATTCACCCCAGAAGATGGTTTCGGGTGAGATTGAAAGTACAAAGTACATGGAAAAAGAAAAGAAAAGAAAAAACTACGGCGCCTTCCTTAATGAATTTAATATCAGCATTAAGAATTCAATCAGTGAATTCGAGAAGATTAAAATAAAAATCAATAGACATAATGTCCAGATTATTCAAACAAAAGAAGGCTTGATATATATATATATATATATATATATATATATATATATATATATATATATATATATATCTTTTTGTCTCTCGGGCAAACCGGACCTATACCTTTAAACTCCTGTAAACAAGACCTTGTGCTTACCGTTTTGATTCTCGTGTAACCCGGACCCATATCATCATTTTTTACTCTCGGGCAAACCGGACCTTTACCTACATTTCTGACCATCGTATAAACAATACCTGTGTCTCCGGATTTCATTTCTCATGTCACTCGGACCTATTTCAGCATTTTTGAATATCTGGCAAACCGTACGTATATATCTAAATTTCTGACCTTCATATAAACAAGACCTCTGTCTCCCGATTTCATTCTCATGTAACCCGAACTCATATCAACATTTCTTAATCTTAGGCAAACCGGGTCTATATCTACATTTTTGACCTTCATATAAACAAGTCTTCTGTCTCTGGATTTCATTCTCATGTAACTTGGACCTATATCAACATTTTTGAATCTCGGACAAATCTGACCTATATCTACATTTCTGACCTTCGTATAAACAAAACCCGTATCTACCTTTTTGATTCTCGCGCAACACGGTCCTATATTAACATTTCATACCAAGAAGGTGTGAATGCCGCTAAGACGGAAAGAGTTACGGAGTGTGAAAGAGCATGAGAATACTTTCGTGTGGACAAAGGACAATAAAAGTAGGGAGTACAGGAAAAGAGCGATTGACATTGCACGTAAATTTTTGAAGAGTATAGATAACAATTGGAACTAGACGTGTGTCTACCGTCCTTATTCTTGTGCAACCCAGACCTATATCAACATTTTTGATTCTCGGGCAAACAGTACCTATATCTACCTATATGTCTCTCATATAGACAAGCACTATGTCAACTGTTTCGATTCTCGGTATTTATCAATCTACCCACGAGGACCGAATGTGGCACAAGGCCGGTTTAACTCGGGCCTATACTACTTTTGATTTTCATGCCGATCCCACCAATGTCTACCTTATTCTGTTCTCATAGAAACGTCTGAATTCGACATGAAATAACCTGGAAAATGTTTATATGCGGAAAATCGAACCATGCCATATAAAAAATAAATAAATAAATAAAATCATTTTCCCCAGATTTTATGAAATGGATCGAACCTACACCTTTTCAGCACCCCCTTGCACATTCAGACTAACAATTAGTTTATTTCGCAGAAATATCCGTGGGCATTTTTTTTTTTTTTTTTTATAATCTCTTGATGCATCGCAATTACTCACCTTATAATCAATATGACGATATGATTAATCGCAATTAAGTGAAAGTTGAGATTTGACATTATTACACTAACAACACAAATTTTAACAGGTGGTGAAAAACTCTTACATTTGGATATTTGATCTTTGGGTGGGGGTTATGTTCTTTTCCTATTGTTTATGAATAAGTTATATTTAAAACTAGTACACGAAGGTTCGCGGTGGAAATGATTCTTCTTGTTGACTTTATCTTTTAGTGAATTTGTCCATGTACAAAAGGTTCTGTTCTTAGTTTTAACTAGTATTTACCTTCATCTTAACACTTTAGTGAATGTTTATGGCTTGTGTTAGCTGCTTACTCGATTATTTTGTAACACTATTATTTATCATCTCTCAGTTGCGTCTCTGTCTTTGGGCAGAGTGCACACAGAGGCGACTCCGTCAAAGAACAGAATCGCAACTGAGGAAAAATATTCTGAGAGGTGCCTAGCCCTGGGGAACAGCTTCCCGAGGCCACGCCCTCCCATTGCACTAGAGAGAGGGATCGGTGTTCTCACCGAGGCCAGCGCAACCGACTGTTGTGGGGGGGGGCTGCTGAGGTTGCGGGCAATTTTTGTTCCTTGCCCGGGTGTACGCGCTCGGGTCGCCCACCTTAAAAAAGACTTTGTGTCGCAACTCGTCTTAGTGGGGAGGCAGAGTAAACACCTAGTAAATATCTAGTGAATGTTTATGGCAATTCCATTTAGCTCGTTGATCTACGGCAGTAAGTAAACAGTACAGATCAGAAATAATAGAGAAGTTCTCGGTGAGGCTTGCACTCACGTTACTTTTACCCCAGGGAAACTTAGTTGAACACACAAGCTTCTCAACCCGACTCAGATACACAATCCCGCAGAAGCATGAGTTTAACCGTGTAAGCCCATATTTTCTTTTATGTCTCTCGACGTTTTTAAATTACTTTTTTAAATAATTTCACGCCAAGCAAAGCAAAAATACTACTAAGACGCCAAAGATTACTGAGAGCGAAAGAAAATGAGAAGAATTTAGTAAGGAGAAAGGACAAATAAAAGAACAGAAATCACGAAGACTGGAAGATTGCGACTGACGTTGCATTTGAAGATTGTCGGTGGCAGAAAAGCAAGGAACCAAATTAGGGTTCCACAGACGAGAAGTGCGAGAAAAGAAACTATTACAATAGAATTGACAGGTTACATCTAGATAATTCAACAGTAAAATGATGAGACCTAATTGCCAATCTAGTAGCCCGCTTAAATTTATTCGGTCGAAGTAGAAAGTAGAAAAGCTCATTAGAACAATTCCTATGGAAATATTTATAAAAAAAGACAAAGGGAAAGCAGGTCAAGACGAGGGGAATGTCGAGATGCTAGATCAGGACCGTTTACATTTCAGACCCTTCTTTCAATTTTTGTCGAGAATAGCAAGAACACCAGAACAGATATGGTAGCAATATTTAATGCAAGGACGAATGGTAGATTTATAAATGTTGAAGATTTATTCTGAGGAGAAAAAATGTTTGGTACATCACAGAGAACCAACGATCTGCTATTTAGAGTAGTCCCTAATCTCTACTGGGAAGAATAGAGAATGACTTCAGTGAATACACAAAAATAGAAAAGAGAATGGGACTTTTCCCACTGGTTTTATTTAACTTATACAGCCAGACAATCCCAAGATAGCTCGAAGATCTAACGGGTTGCATTATCGACGGATATAATTTTAATAATAGTGTCAGGGCTCAATTTAATTTATTAACAAAAACTGTAACACGTCATTTCGTGTATCATTTAAATTTCAAGTTTTGTTTTATGTCTTTAAATCCCCTCCCCATGGTTGATATAATCTGCTAAAATATATAAACACAGCAGGTGCCATTTTGAAAATTATAATTTTTGCTAACCTTTGAATAGCTGACATTCGAATACCAAACGTTATTAAAAAGTTTCTATTGTCAAGTTTAAAAAACAGGAAGTTGTCGTTTGGAAATATAAACAGATGCTACCAACAATAAAAAAAAAAAAAAAAAAAAAATAGGCAAATGAAACAACAGCTAAAGACTCTATAAATAAGGTTGGTTCTCTGTAGCGTTCCAGGAAGTAGCTGTCTACTCCTACCATGCTCTGTTTTTACAAGAACGAGATCAGATCCAAAATGGAGTACTGATGCCATCTGGTCTGGAACTACCAAATCCTTACTTTCCAACCTCGACAGAGTTCAATAGCATTTACGTAGTCGGTGATGAATTGTTTTCCACCCTACAACCTCTTTCCCACAGACGAAACGTCATTAGTTTTTCGCTGTTCTACCTCTATTTTCATGACAGATATTCGACTAAGCCTAATTCCTTTTCTATTCCATTAGTGAGGACGAAGATAGACAGATAACTTCTTCCCCAGAACTGTTACATTAATGAACGGACACCCTAGAGGATGCTACCCAAATCACTACAATCTTAATCTCTCCATGTCTGGGGTCAACCGCTATCCTTTCATAGAAGGCTAGCATGTCAAACCCTAATGGACATCTTCGAGATATCTAGAGCCGCCATTATTATCTAAAGTTTGATAGATAACTTCAGAGATGGCTGTTAACACATCAGAAGTAGACCTGGCAAAACGGAAGCCATATTGTATGTCCGAAAGGAGGTCATGCGAAGTAAGATGTTTAACCAGTTCGTCATTGATTAGAGACTCGAATACTTTACCGAAAAGAAGTAAAAGACTAATAGGGCGATAATTTGAGGTGTCAGAGGGTTCCACAGAGTTCTTATAAACAGGAACTACGGAGAAGGACTTCCAACAAGCTAGAAAGCGGGAAGCAGCGAGGCATTAGTCGTAAAGTCTGTAGAGAATAGGAGCCAGCTCAGGAGCACATTTCTTTAGGACTGCAAGGGTCCCTTCACATCCACTTGCCTTGTGGGGTCTAGTTTTGAGATGATGTCAGAAACCAATGACGGTGTTATGCGTATGCCACTCAGTGTAGCCTTCGTTCTAGGCAGGAAATCAGGCAGAGGTACTCCAGATGAGTCAAGTGTGGATATGGAAGAGGATTTCCAAGTAAAACACTCTACCTTATCTGAAGTAGATGTCAAAACTTCAATAGGATTAAAGAGCGGATGGACTGAGTATTTGCTATTGTTCAACACGCTCTTGCAGAGCCGGCAGTAATCCCTAGAACCAAACTTGGTGTCTCATTCTATCAGCAAATAGTAATTGCTTCTTTGAGGACACGCTTGCATTCATTAGGGGCAGCTGCAATCAGACCAGTCGCTCTGGTATAGCCGAAAGAAGTGATTCCCGTGGGCTATAATGGCTGAACAGGCAGACAGATAATTTATTTTCAAGCCAAACTATTACTTAGAGCTTTGGGCCTGTCTTTACAGTGCAGAGTGCGTTTTTATTAAGTTTTAACTGATATCTAAGCCGTGGTAACACTCATTTATTTTAATTTTGTGTTTCTTTAACTAATTATTCCGTCGTTGGAATGGGCTGTCACATCCAATTCATTAACACAGCTTGCGGTGGACAAATATATCTTAAATTAATAAAAAATAAAACAATTCTACATAATTATGAATGTTACGTGGAGATTTGAACAGGAACAAATAATACTAATAAATTATGATAATAATTATGGTATACTAATCGAGATAGGGAAAAGGAAAAATGAAATCAAAAACGAAAAAAGAAGAAATAATATTTATGTTCAAAAACGCTTAATTTCAACCCACACAAAAGCCAAAAAAAAAGAAAAAAAATTCAAACACTGATTTGCGAAATTGTGTTGGAGCAGGAATGTTTTGGTCAAAAGATTCGCGCATTTTTGGTGACTTTACTTGGACAGAGTGTGGTAGGTATACACTTTTGGTGGATGGATTAAATTTCCTTATTCCTGACTAGTGGTGTGTTTTGAATTTTTGATTTTTTTTTTTTGGAGGGGGAGGGTAACCAGAAACCTATATTCTTATCAACTTACGTTTACAGCCCTCTATTCCCCCGCTCTCACTCTCTCTTTCACTCTCCTTCCTTCTTTCAAAGATTCATCCGACACTTTCCAAAATATGAACAAAAATATATCTTCAATTAATAAAAAATAAAACACTACCACATAATTTTGAATGTAACATAAAACATTTGAGTAGGAACAAATAATTGGAATTATTAATTATGATAATAATTATTCGAGAGCGGGAAAAGTAAAATTAAATTAAAAAATAAAAAGAAATCGTAGGCATGTTCAAAAATGGCGAATGTTCAAAAGCAAAAAAAAAAAAAAAAAAAAAAAAGAACAAAAACAAAAACAAAAGCAAACACACACACACACACACACACACACATACATACATACATACATACATACATACATACATACATACATACCGGTTATGTAGGAAATTGTGTTGAGGCAGAATGTGTTGGTCAAGGGATTCGTGTATATATATGTATGGTATGTACATAGGAGGAGCGTGGGTGTGTGACATTTTGACTGTAAAGTATTGAAGAAAGTGTGTCCACAAATGAGTAATGCAAAAATATTTGACACATGTTTTTTTCAGCATGAACTCTTTAAGAAAAATGAGGCAAAAAAACCCCAGCATCTTAGAGAAATGTTTATATATTCCAGTTGTGCTCTAAACCCCTTTCTCGAAACCGCCAGTCTCTTTAAATTATGCCGTTCTAACAGAATACTTACGATTTTATTTATTTATTTTTTTTTTGCTTCGCAGTGCGTATGTAGACATTTTGAAAACTAGTGTTGCTGTTGTTAAGTCGAAAGTAACCCACACATAACAGAATTCTTGAGTGGAACCATCAGCATTGTTTTGATCACAGCAGTCTGTAATGCAAATTGTTTAGTTTTCGTTTTTGATGCTACCCTAATCAATGACAGGAACCTAAAAATATCCACACAAGCACAAAGAAAAGAGTAAATATTTAATAACACCAATCAGAAAGCAGTATTTATTCGATTAAAATCAAACTAAATTACCTCATCACCTAGAAGAACCGGCTACAGTAAATGGAGAAAGTTGCGGAGCTTAAGTCTTCCCACCACTTTTTCATATGAACTGATAAAAAAAAACAAATTTGTCTTATGGACACAATCTTTTGAGCTGAGTTGTATCATAGGTGTAAAATGATTCTTCTATGTACAGGCTGCGATGGGTAAATTGTCGCCATTATATATTTTTAATTTCGCACATGCGCGTTGTTTGTTTTCAATTTTGTCGACTGCTCAGTATAATAGGTTCAGTTAGGCATCATCCGTGAGAAAAAGAGCACCATGACGCAATTCACTCCACCAGAAATTTGGAAACGGCATTCTGTATTGTTCGGCATTCGCACCGGAACATTTCAAAGTGTTTGGGTGTCAATCTGAGGACATTGAATAGAATTTGGAAAGAGTTGGATGATATATCCAGTCAACATCATGGTGTTTAGAGTGATCGCTAGTGATGGCGACGTTATGCATCTTCCTACTGGGCCTCAGACTCAACACGGAAGCCTACATCAAGTGCCATGAGGAGGAAGTGCTGTCCTGGTTTATGTCTAGGAATAGGACTCTGCACCATGCGACACAAGCAGGAGAACCCAGTCATGGCTGTCAAACAATTTCTGCGACCACATCATCCTTTACATTTGACCACCTAAATCCCCTGGCAGCAACCACTTTCATTTTTATGTGTGAGGCACAGTTGAGCGAGACACCAACAAAACTCCTTGTAACAACAAAATGAATTAAAGGCAAATATTATGGCAGTATTCACCATCTTAAATAAGGAGGCCACCCAGGATTGTTGCAGGAGTAATTTTGGTGAATATATCTGTTAAAATGAGATGTCAGTGTTATTTTCATTTTTGCTTAATTTGGACAATTTATCCATCGCACTCTGTATAGTATACATTCAGGACGTGGATGATCATGGCTTTTCCCGACTTCCAATCCTTTGTATCTTTTAGCTGTATTTACTTTTTTTTTTATATCCCTCCCATTCCTTGTTTTGTTATCCATTTACACAAGCACGTTAGGTAGAAGATCATGGCTCTCCACAACGTCCTATCCTTTGTAGCTTTTAGCAATGTCATTTTACTAACCCTCCCATTTCCTACTCATTCATTTACACAAGCTCGTTACGTAGGTTGCTTGCTATTTCCCTCCTTCCTTCTTTCTTTCAGTTTATCATGTGAGTGTTAAATTTTCCAACTCTTCTTTCCTCATTATGTTTCCTAGAAATTTCAACTGTCTCTATGAGAACAGGAGCCAGCTCAGGAGCACATTTCTTTAGGACTGCAAAGGTCCCTTCACATCCACTTGTCATGTGGGGGTCTAATTTTGAGATGATGTCAGAAACCAGTGACGGTGTTTTGCATATGCCACTCAGTGTAGCCTCCGTTCTAGGGTTGAAATCAGGCAAAGGTACTCTAGATGACTCAAGAGTGGATTTCCAAGTAAAGCACTTTACTTTATCTGAAGTAGATGTCAAAACTTCAATTTGATTAAAGAGCTGATGGACTGAGTATTTGCTATTGTTCAACAAGCTCTTGCAGAGTTGGCAGTAATCCCTATAACCCAAGTTGGTGTCTCATTCTATCATCAAATAGTGACTTTGCTTCTTTGAGGACACGCTTGCACTCATTATGAACTGCAACAAAGATACATCTGTTGCAATCAGACTAGTCGCTCTGGTATAGCCGAAAGAAGTGATTCCCGTGGGCTATAGTGGCTGAACAGGTAGACAGATAATTTATTTTCAAAATGCCTAATGTCCGGCGCGCTAGGATATGATTCGTTGGCTAATTTCTTCTTAAATTTAAATATACATCAAGCCAAACCATTACTTAGAACATTGGGGGTTGTCTTTACAATGCAGAGTGCGTCTTTTATTAAGTGTCTTTTTTATTTCCATTTTCCTTAAAAAAGTTCTCGTTGTTAGCACGCTCTATTAACTTGAAAAATAAATCATAACAGTTCATTCTTCCCGAAAACTTCAAATGTTGGTGCGCGGTTAGAAAATTAAAAAAGAAAAATATACATATTCAAAAAAATAAATAAATAAATATTGGTCAATTACATTGTCTCCATTGTTTTAACAACTGTCTCTTATCGTTCTACAAGTTTATTGATGCAATTTTCGTAGAAACTTCGTGTTAATTTGTTGGAAGAAGGTTGTGAGGTAGATTTCGACTGACTGTAATGAATCAATTTTTTTGTCATTTAAACTGTTCTGTAGAGACTGGAATAAATAAAAAACCGAAGGTGGCAAATCTGAAGAATACAGTGGATGCTGGATGGTTTCCCATTTCAACTCTTTAAGTTTCTGCAAGGTCTGTTTTGTAACATGCAGTCTTGAGTTGTCGGGGTGTAAAATGACACATTTTCTTGAATCCAACTCTCTTCAAATGGCGAAAGCTTGAATATCAATTTTCAAATACTTAGCAATTTCTTCCGTCGAAATGTTCAGTTTATTCTCCACGATGGTAAGCAGAGTGTCTTCTTTCGCCTGAGGCGTGGTTGATAATTTAGATTAAACTCACCCTGACGAAATCTGTCAAACCACTTTTTGACCGCCTGAATAAGTTGAGCCCAATCGAAATAAATCTGAAAGTTTTTTTTGTCGCAATTTCGACGCTTACTCTTTTCCGAAATTACTAGAGCGTGAGGCAAAAGAGAAATCTTTTCATTTTCCATCTTTAAGGCATTCATCTTTAAGGACAACAAAATCGGGCACGGTTTTTACAGTCATCTCTATCTATAAAAGGCAGGATGTGTGTGTGTGTGTGTGTGTGTCTGTGTCTGTGTCTGTCTGTCTGTTTGTGTGTGTGTGGGTGTGTGTGTGTGTGTAACGAATGCACGGCCGCAATTTTCTACGGATTTGCACCAAAATTTACATGCACATGCTCCAAGTTAGCGGGAAGGCCAACACCGACTTTGCATTTCCCAACTCCCATCGATAGTGGAAATAATCGATTTTTTCATGCTTCTACAGCAGTTTTCATGTAGTTTGCGGCCATTTTCTACTGGCCAGAATGAGATCCTATAGCTGGCTGCCACGAATAGGCAGGAAGATTCTATTGGCCAGCGTGAGAGCCAACAGCTGATCGACACGAATGTTAACTATCAAGCTAGCATGCAAAAAAAAAAAAAAAAAATCGATAGCTGCATTTGTCACAAGTGGGAAAAATTTTAATCTGCATGACACTTTACTCCAGTTGGCTCATTTGCTTGCTTAAACTCAACGTTGATTCTGATTCCGCAGAACTGGGTTGGGTTTGAAAAGTATTTGTTGTTAACATTCTTTTTTCATTCGATTTTTCCGGTTACGAGTCCTTTTTTTAAAGCTGATCGTTTTGTGTTCATTTTGTTTAGTTCTTTTTTCGTAACAGATTTAATGTTAAGTATAGAGCTTAGAAAAAATTCGCAGTGTGAGATAGGCAAGAAGTAAGACATGTAGCAACATCAGCACGGCAAAGGGCACTCCTTTAAAGGCAAGGAAGGGCAAAAATATTTTAAGTCAAGTGATAACGATTGCTGTATGAGTCGTACGATTTTTGAATCAAGCAACACCGGGCCATGCTGCTAGTGTGATATATACGTAAATCTTAAGAATGCAGAAAAAATGTCTATAAGTCTCATTACAAAAATAATTACAAGCCAAAGCAACAACAAAAATGTGCATTTAAAATTTAAAATTAATATAAAATAATAAATTGACAAAATGTTTATTATAGGAGAGGATAAGATAAAAAAAAAATAGAATCTGGAATTTGAACATTTTACACCTGATTTAGTACCCCTGTCTACATTTGATATCTGTTTTATCCCACTCTATAGATAGCATCTGGTTTAGTTCCCGCTCTTTTTATTTTATGGCGCCATATCCTCATATATTGCAGTGAATTCTGGACAATGACCCCACAGCGGAAGAAAAAACCTGGAGGGAACAGAATTGTGGTTCTACAAAAGCAAGAAAAAAGTCTTAGAGAAAATTGTAACAAAAAGGACACTTATATCCTGAATAAGAAAGAGATACAATATGGAAAGATGGCTTGAAAAAATTAACTCACACAAGGGCATATTGAGGGCAAGGGGTATAGGAGAAGGCAGCGACTCACCTGCCTGACGAGCTTGTGTGAATGGATGGCAGAACGGAGTGGCGGCGATAACTTTATCAAAGTGAGAAACACCGCTAAAGGCCACAAGAGCTAGGATGTGGCGGAGATCAATAATCAACCACCTCTTGTAGGGGCAAGGCACATAGAAAAAGAAGATGAATCGTTCAATCAATGCAAGGCCTATGAGCAATGAAAGGTAGAGAGTTACTGATCGAGGTTGTTATACAATGCAAGAGGAGGCAAGAAGTGCGGTTTTGAAAATATATACGGAAAATATCGGTTAAAGACGATTAGAATATCGTTATCCGTGAAGCATCTCCTCGGGAGTCTGTTCAATGAAACAGCGGTTCTTGGGAAGTTGTCCGAAAGGAACTTTCTTACTGATGGTATACGAAAGGAACTGGGATGATTCGTTTCAGTGTTCATAACTTGGCTGTTCTTATTTGTGAAGGTCAAGGATCGTGTAACTAAGGAATATTTGCCATGGAAATAGTAATAGAATAGCGAGAGGTTTGCGACATTTCGTCTGTGGGGAAAGGCGTTGTAGAATGGAAAATAATTCATCACCCACAAGACTGCGAAAACGTTTCTGAACGCTGCCAAAGCGGAAAGTGGTGGTTGGGTAGGTCTGGTCAAATGTGCATTTAGATAGCGAAAGATGCCTTCCAAAATCTACGCAAAGTATTAAGAAACAGAAAAAAATCGTTAGAAACAAAGAAAAGAATTGTTAAGTAATAACAGTTTTTCTACATGGCAGTGAATGCTGGACAATCTCCTCACAAAGGCATGAAGCAACAGAAATATGGATCAAACCACTACATAAGCTCGTTAGGTAGGTTATACGCTGCTTTCCCTGTCCTTCTTTCATTTAATATGTCGTGTGAGTGTCAAATTTTCTAAGCCTTCTTTCCTCATTATGTTCACTAGAAATTTTAACTGTCTTTTCTTGATGCTAAGTATAAGTTTCCATTTACTTTAAAATTCTTAATTGCTGATATGTTTTGTTCATGTCATTCTCAGCATGTAGAACTACATTTTTGTTGCCTCAAGTCTTTTTCCTCTGTGAGGAGATTGTCCTGCATTCACTGCCATATAGGAAGACCGATATTTCATAAGTGTTAAGTACAGTTTTCTTTGTTTCTAACGAAATTTTCTGTTTCTTAATACTTTGCTTAGGTTTTGGAAGGCACCTTTCGCTATCCCAATGTGCCTTTTTGCTTACAACCATACATTCCGCACCTTCTTCATTGTGATGATCCTGATATGTAATTCACAGTTTCGTTTGTTCCTTTGCTCAGTCGGTACTTTTAGTTCTTCTCATAGTTCATGTTTAGTTCTTTCTTTTTGCTTTCAATGACTATCTTGTTTAATAGTGTGACATCATGGAACCGCGTCTAGGATCCATAGTGACTTATGTGGGCGTCTCGCCCACATAAGTCATTTTGTTATCGTGTTGTCTTTTATAACGAACAGTCAAGTCTACGAAGTAGGATCTTTAAAGCAGTCACCCATTAAACAAATAGATATATAAAAATTTGTCCGGAAGTTAGGAAATTTGAGTCGCAGGCTTATATTAGTAGTAGATTTTCGATGTCACCGGTTGGAAAGTAGTTTCGAACTATCTCTGGGCAAGTTGCGAGTGATCGGCGGAGAAGTGGTAGGAGAGAGTTCTTGTTAACCGTAGGGAAGAGCCTGTCGTGACAGAAATAGCAGCCATCCCAGTTATCGCCTACCTACCTACCTACCTACCTACCTCAGACCGTACAAGTAAATCCCTGAATAAACAACTAAATATATCAGAAATCGGATTTGCCTTTTCATTTCTCTCTGTGACAATGCTTGCACATTTTGTTTCTTTGTGAACGTGCAGTGGACATTTCTCAGTTGTTGCACATGAACAATGCTTGATACACAGCGTGGGTTTATTTGCCCAGTCGGTGAGAGACTGAAGGAAGACTCCGTTATATTTTTACAATAAAACTTTAAGTTTTCCTTTTGAACCTGACCATAACACGTTATTATTTGAGTAGCATATTTGGTTATGGTTAACGTTATGTACACAGATAATACAAATCCTTTTCGGTCTTCTAGCCCTCTTAGAATCATCACGGTCTGGAGGTTAAACAATCGTGGTGAGAATACAGATCCTTATCAAACTCCTTTTTTTATTTTTTGCATTCACTTAAATTTTCTATCTACAGGGTGTCCTTAAAATCTGGACACATAAGAAATCTCATTAACTATATATTTTTTACCTATAGAGGTTAAACATGGTTTTGTTGAAAGAAGAAAGAATTGGCTTCTTTTTCTGTGGTATGCTAAAGAAGTGTATTCGATGAAAATCACAGATACAACACGCTTGATTGAATGCATAGAGAGTGAATGTGCTAACATTGATGGCTATGTCAGGCTATTGCATTGACTTCACATGAATCTTGCAAAATGCATCAACCTCTTCAATACCAAAACAAATCGTAAGTTCAAAATCAAAGACCCAGGACCAGAAAGAAATGTTAAAATGGTCAAGGTCCAATGTCAAAAATCCCAAGACACGTAAATGGCCAGAAATCCAATGCACAATGCAACAGTCACTCGGAAGCTGATGGACATAGAAAAATAAACTAACCCAATTCGCAAACACCAACCGCTTTTATCAACAGAACAATTTTTTCATTGGTCGACAGTTGAAGTGGACAAATAATATTAGCATATCCGAGATGCATTTATGGCAACAGCTGTCACAGACTTGTTTCTATTTTGGTTATTTTGTCTTTAGCATATTGTACAGAACACACCCCTTTTTCTCTATAAGTGACTTTCTTTTTCACCACATTATTTTTACATTCTGTACCTGCTGGGATGAATTATGCAGGGTGTCTTTATTCACTCCAACAGGCTGTAGGTTTTTGCTCGTGATTCAGGTGATGTCTTGATCCTAGCAACTTTCTTAATTTGGGAGACCTTTTGTGTAGCAGAAAGAACAAACTCTGTTAATAAAGCAATCAACAAGGATGAGAAAATATAAAAGTTGCAACAATCACAAATATTCAGTTCGATTTCAGTAAATTCTTTTCTTCCCTTGAGAGTTATTTAATAGTTAAAATGCAGGTGGGTTGCTACATTTTCATCAGATTTCTAGCTACTGTTAGAATTCCGATGAAAATGGATGGCAGTGTGAGGACTTGGAAACTGCCTAGCAGGAACTGACTAAAGTGGCATGTATGTGCTTATAAGTATAACGATCTGAAAGGGGACTTTGATTAATTTCATCCCTGAACAAAGAGCTTCCTATTAGCACTGCAAGTGACCCAACATTTTAGACCAAATAATTTGGTAAGGTTTCAATGTAATTCTATTAGATAGGAAACTAAAATAACATTTCCAAATTTCATCTGGATTTTGCAGAATTTTGGCAAACACATTAATCACGAAAAAACCCTGTTCTACCATCCATTTACTGAAGCTCATCTAGTATGTTTCACGCTGCTTTTCACTATCCCTCTTTTCCTTAATCTGTCCTGAGAGTATCAGCTTTTCCAAGCCCTCCTTCTTCATTACGTGTCCCAGAAATTTCAACTGCTACGTCCTGATTTTATTTCTTTTTCGTTTCCATTGTATCCAAAAACTCATCGTTACTCACATGTTCGGTTCATGGAATCCTCAGCATTTTTCTGTAGAACAACATTACTGTTGCTTCAAGTCTCTTCATCTTTGAGGAGATTGTTCAGCATTCACTGTCATATAGAATGACAGATATCACATAACAGTTCAGTACTCTTTTCTTTGTTTCTAACGAAATTTTTCTGTCTCGTAATAATCTGCTTAGCTTTTGGTAAGTTTCTTTTGCCATCCCAATCCATCTTAGGATCTTTTCCGTCTTCTGTTAGAACACTTCCCAGATATTTAAAGTTCTGTACTTGTTTGATTCTAGTAGCCCTGATTTGTAATTTGTATTTTGGGCTCACCCTTTTGCCAATATGCGTTCTGTCTTCTTGAAGTACTCCGCTTAAATACATAGAGTCTAAGTACCATGTTCATCAGAACATTTACGATATAAGTATTTTTAGAAAAGCCATAGGTAAGCTACATTACGGCGATCATATTAATAAAAGTTCATAATAGCTGATAATGCCTCATCTAAGAATAATGAATTTCAAAATTACTACTTGTTTAGTCATCATCTGTAATTTTAGGTCAGCCAAACAAAAGTGTAATGGAAGGGTTTCGTTTGGGGAAATCATTATCGTTTGTGATATAAACTTGTGCGCCGTCATCTTGGAAGTTAGTGACGCATAAATGATAGCGAAATCCAGAAGTGATTATCGCAAATAGCTGGCAACAGATTGGCGTATCCTGGTTAACGTTGGATACAACGCAAAAATCATTGTTTAGTGCATCACAATGTGAAAAATAACCATGATGGAGTTAGTTCTAGAATGTTATTGATTGGTTAGTTTTCTACGGGTTATCAACACTTTACAGGTTATTTAAAGCCAGAAAATATTTTAGATTGTAAGAAGTTTTTTCTTCTTTTTTAGAGATAATAATGATTTAGCGATACAAGTCTTAATAATTAACCCATAGCTGTGGGGAGAAGTAGTGGATTCATACCTTTTCGAAAGGTGTTTGCGCGTAAGTGAATATAACGAAGCCTATTGGAATTAAAACTTGTCTTTCTGATTAACAATTCCGGACCATTACACTAACCTCACCCCCCGCCCCCTTATATCACCTTGTATTTCCAAGTTCTCACCCATATAGGTACTGACAAGTGATCGTACCGGAACCTCTGTTTCAACGTGACATGGCCGTAATGCGAGAACAATTAACAATGAAAAAAAACTTTGAGACTGATATGATCTAGACAATTCTGTTCGTGTTAATTCTCTTATTCGGTTGACGAATATCTCACCATTTTTCTCTTGGTCTTTTGCAATGAAAGCAAATTGGTGTTTGTGTGATATATATATATATATATATATATATATATATATATATATATATATATATATATATATATATACACACAGAGTTAGTGAGGGAGGGATAGAGAGAGAGAGAGAGAGAGAAAGAGAGACAGAGAGAAATGCAGCGTCCAGTGAGGAACGAATCTAATGTTTAGAATGACATTTGCGAGATTGAGTTTCTAACCATGGTATGTGCGCTTTACATACACATACACACACACGTTCACGCACACACACACACACACACACACACACACACACATACATATATATATATATATATATATATATATATATATACACACTCGTACACGTCCATACATATATACGCACACATTGGCTGAACTTGATCGCAAAAATTATGACTTTAACATAGTAAAAAAAAAAGAAGGAATATTTTGATAAATTTACACGGAATGGATTGCATACGACAAAAACTTTTGAAAATTACTTAAAACTCAAATAATAAAACAGCCAACATTTTAGTAAGGGCAAAATTATTGAAACGTTAACTATTTCCCTGGCGTAGACGTTTTTACCAAAAAAAACAAAAAAACAAAACAAACAAAAACGGACGAATAAATACGTCCAAAACATAACGTTCAAAACCAGCTACAGATGTGTTTATACGACGATCTTGATTCTTTTTATGCGCTTCTGACCTTGAAATGAGTCCAGTTATCAAATCGAACGTCCGGTAGAGTTGTTAGCCACTACTCGGATACTTCAAGGTGCCATAGTTTTTTTAGTTACTATATTAAAAAAAAAAAATTCGTCTGAAAATGAAACGTTTTCCTCAAATAACTGGCGGGGCTTAAAAACAGCTTAAAAACCGCACACCGTGCGAAATTTTTTACTAATTGGGCCTCTGGACATAAAATAAAGGTCCAGCTTAGAAAACAGCAATTTTGAAGAAATAACTTTTTATTCCTCAGTTCCCTCCATGGAAATTCAAAACCTCATTTTAACTCTGATTCGGACTATAATTACAATTCCGGCCAAAACCGATTTGAGCCGAAATGCTAACCCAGGCTGAAAGTTGAGTTCTTCAAATCAAAAACTACGTGGAACTTCAAACCTCACGTCACGGAACCTTTCATTTTAACTCTGATTCCTTGTCATTTTGAAGAAATAAAATTGATTTCCTCAATTCAAAAAGTTTTGGATATGTTTTAAACTGAATTTAAAAGAAACATTTTTAAATTCGCAAAATTTTTGTATTACTTTAAATTTGATATAAATTAAACACTTTGAAAATCATTAATTTTTTTCAGTTCTTTTAAAATTTGAATTTTTAACTGTTCCCACCTCATTCGGAAACAGATCCAAATGCTGGATACTTAAGTACCAGATGAAGGGCAGTTTTTCAAAACCGTGATTATCCTGATTCGGAAAAGGTATAATATATCTATGTAGAGCATTTCGTTGTGATGACGATTAAAAAAAAAAAAAAAAGAAACACTCGTCAACGCGCTCTGCTATGATTATTTTAGAATTTTAAATTTATCCGTTGTAGCTATGGAATTTTTTGTAAAACAAGCGTTTCAATATAAGGAAGCTGACCGGAAATTGCTAGCATGCAAAATGGCATTAGATGTTTGTTATATGCATTTAAACAAGTTGATACTGCACTGATAATATTTTTAGGTGTGGTGTTGGTTGGTTGAAGTTGATATAGAGGACCCCGAGAAAAGATTTGGTTTATTATTTTCGTGGTGTAGTATATTGGTGTTGTCAACAAGTATTTTCTTGTATTGTGAAGGTGGACAGGAATGTGTTTTTAAATGTTGTGCAATAGAACTTGCATCCGACAAATGAAGTATAAGTTTTGATTATGTTATACATTATATATATATATATATATATATATATATATATATATATATATATATATATGTCAGGTCATCCCATAAGTTCTGTCCGAATTTTGAATAAAGAAAACAAGTGACCAAATGTTACATTTAATTACAGATTCAATCAACAATGTATTTTCCCTGATTATCTATGACTTCCTTCCATCTATTAACAAGCTTACTAATTCCATTACTGTAAAATTCTTTTGGCTTTGTTTCGAAGAACTCACAAACGTCAGTTTAAACCTGTGTTACAAAAGCTGTTTCTTCCAAATGATTCTGTAAGCTACGAAACAAATGGTAGTTTGAAGGAGCAAGATCAGGAGAATAAGATGGATGAGGAATTTTCTCCCATCCAAGTTCTTCTTTTGTGATGTGATTCTTGCTGTGTGGGGTCGCGCATTGTCCTGATGAAACATCACCTCTTTTCGATTCACTAGAGCAGGTCTTTTTTTCCTCAAAGCTTGGTTCAAACGCTCTAATGTACACTTGTATGGTTTGAACTGAGAACCACTGCCAATTCCTCAACTGATAAAGCAGGATTTTCTTCAAGGGCTGCTTCAAGAAGCTTTTCATCAAACTCAACTGGACGTCTGGTTCGATCTTCATCTTCAAAGGTGAAACCTCCACCTCTGAATTTTGCAAACCATCTTCTGCAAGTTCTTTCATTTACACATTTCTCTCCATAAACTGAGTGAATGTCTCTAGCTACTTCGGCTGCTGAGTTTCCTTTTTTGAACTCATGAAGCATTATGTGCCTCAAATGATTCTTGGGTACTTCCATGTTAGCAGGGTTTTAATCAAACAAAATTTAATTTTATTGTTCTCTGAAATAGAATTTGATCAGTTTAAATGCATCTAAACATAAAAATAATGTTCAGCTTCATTAGACATTATAAAATACTCTTTAAATTTCCCGGGCCGCATCCGGACGCGCAATCCTGAAATTCCAGATTCCCAAGTTTTCATTACTGAGATTGTTTACGGCAATTTTTTTACATGATTTTTTGCGACGAATTTTTTTATTCGTCGCAAAAAAAATCACGTAAAAAATCGGTGGTATGATAATAATTAATTTTTATAATTAGGAAATAAAATTGGGAATAATCGAAATTAATTGCGAGATCCAGCGAAAGTCAACGATGAAATAAAAATAATTGTTTATACGGAAAGTAAGGACCTACGTACATCAAATTGTCTTTAAATTAAGCAGCGACAGAAGAATTGTCGTTGAACTTTTGAAATAAAAGTCAATTGCTGGTATTTCCTGAATAATGGATGGAGCGGTTGTTGGAGAATCCATCTTCGGAATGCTGAAGATAATATCAATCAGCTAAGTGACAAATTTTATATTTGTATTACCCACCCCCATATATATATATATATATATATATATATATATATATATATATATATATATATATATATATATGCACATTTCATTTAATACCACAGACAAGGTGCTTTGATTTAGTTTTTATACAATTTCTCACGTGATCTAATATTTTTTGTCTTCTCGGATGAAAAACTGTCCAATATTCCAATATTTGTCGTGGTAACTTCCATGTTCCAATGTAACAGTTTATATTAGATTGGTGCAAAAATAATGACGTAATAATGTCGTTTTTGACGTATTTTTTAACGTCAAAAAATGACATTATTACTTCATTATTTTTGCACCAACCTAATAAATATCTATTGCTCTACTCTTGTATTGAGCCCTTTTTTAAATTAATGTTATGAATATATATATTCTTTTCGTTCTTTTACACACACACACACACACACATACACGCGCACACACACACACACATACACACACACATATATATATATATATATATATAATAGTGTGATGAATAGATCTCGTTCCGGCCAAAAAGGAATTTTATCCTGATCAAAAATGCTGTTTGATCATTTAGTCAGATTTTGGCAAAGGATCGAATCGAGACATTTTCAGCTTTAGAATATGGGTTTATATTCATGTTCAAATATATGTACACATACAATATATCAACTTTTATTTTTCAACAATAAGTCGTATTGATATTAAACTATCGATGGCGGTGAAATTTTCAGAATATTTTCATATGAGAAATACATGTGCATTTCAGTTTATAGCTTTTTATTAGAAATATTTACAATAACGTATTTGATAGTGAGAGTACTTTTTTCAACTTGAGGGTTGTTTATCGTTTTCCAAATAAATATTTGTACTACTACAGTTATTGATATTTATTTTTAATTTCCGATATGTAAAGATTGCCATAGGTCGTAATAAACATATAACCTGAAAAGAGAAACAAGATATTTATTGAGTAACGGGGACACAACTTTGGAAATCGCGATAGATGTTGAACAGTAACCACAGAACAATTAAAAAATAATTTGAAAACTTTAGCAAGATAAGAACAAGAAAAACAAGCCTTGTCATAAAAATGATTTGAGAAAAATGAAAAGGATAATAAAGCAAGTAAGATTTATTGACCAGCAAGAAGATGTTTGAAAAAGCTGCTGTTGCCAATGTAAACACAGTGAGAAAAGACGCAGAATATTAAGAACATCGGCGAAATACATGAAAGCAGTCAAATTACCATCTTTATACAAACATCACGAAGAGAAAGCTGTAAGTTTGGCGAAAAAGTACAAGAAAATTGATTTCTCAACAGTAATTTTTAATGACGAATGCTGCGCTATGTTTGATAGACCTGATGGTTGGGGAGAAGTGGGAAGTTTGGTTTGTTTAATGGCACATCAACTCCTTATGGGTCATTTAATGCCGAAATTTAATTTTCTTGGGAGCTTTGGTATTTTTTCAAAAATATATTTCTGCTATTGTTTTTCCATGAAAATATTTATTGCTGGTAATTATTTTTTTTACTATGAAAAAGTATTGCTAATATTTTTACTATAGAAATGTATTTTTTATTCTTTCATTATGTTTTACCCCCTGTTTTGCTCTTCAATCTTGTGTAATCTTGTCTAAAGATGGTACCTGCAACTCGAAAATCTGCACACGGATTGCTTCAGCCATGGCCAAATTGGCAGGAACATGTAGGAGCAAAATCAGCTTTCAAATAAAGTACAGATTGTACAAATCGCTAGTAGTTTCCATTCTCTTACATGGATGCGAAACGTGGACACATTCGCAGATACAGAGAGAAGGATCCAAGTGTTTGAGAACAAATGCATGAGAAAACTCCTTGGCATTTTCTATTGCGAACAAAAAAAGTAATGAGGAAAAGTGTTGAAAGTTTTGTGGGACACCAGGAACCTCTTCTCGCCACTGTCAAACTGAGAAAAAAGGCGTGGTTTGGACACGTTACAAGGCAGGAGAGCCTATGCAAGACCATCATGTAGGAGAGGGCGGCAACATAAAAACTGGTTGGACAATTTCAAACAATGAACAGGTATGACTGTACCAGAATTGCTGATAGCTGCCGTGGATAGGCCATTGTAGAGGAGTTTTAATGTGGCTTCAGCATTCAGATACCCCACTACGATTACAACAGTCAAGGGGATGATAATGATGATTGGGTGTTCACTATTTGACTTTAGCTGGGACCCTAACACGTGCTACCACCCGGGGTCAAGGTGAACCTGAGAACAACAGTAATTAAGAGGTGCTTTGACGCTGATGAAAACCTCCTGAACAGAGGTTTTGCTGTCAGATGTAGCTTCGTCATACACAGGATAGAGATGGGGAAAAGGCAGGGAAATCGTCAACCAAGCTGACAACAAGAGGAATGCGAAGTAATCTTCTTCTTCTTTGTGCGCTGTGTCCATTCAGAATGCAAGCGATCATGGCCCTCCATATTCTCATGTCTTTCGTAGCTCTTAACAATTTTTTCCTTTTGCTATTTCTCCCAAACTTTGATCTACCATCATTTACTTAAGCCCTCAAGTATGTTACGCGCTGTTTTCCTCTGTCCCGCCTTCCCTCAACCTGTCTTGTGAGTATCAGATTTTCCAAACTCTCTTTCCTCATTACGTGCCCCAGAAAATTCAACTGCCTCTTCCTGATGTTAATTATAAGTTGTTTCCATTTTCTCTAAAACCTGGTCGTTGCTCACATGTTCGGGCTTTGGTATCCTCAGCATATTTCTGTAGAGCTGCATTCTGTTGCTTCAAGTCTCTTCTTCATCTTTGAGGAGATTGTTCAGCATTCACTATCATATAGCAGGACAGATATCACGTACAGTTAAGTACTATTTTCTTTTTTTTTTCTGTTCACTGCTAGCAAAAAGAAAAAGAAAACTGCCGCGATCAAGCTTAAACTTCGATCACGTGACCACGGTAGTATTAACTATAAGCACGCATTAGCAGAAGGCAAAACTTAAAGATTAATGGACATTAATTTATTTTTATTTATTTATTGATGAAAATAAGTAAAATAAATGAATCCAAATCAATAAATAAGCAAATAAATTAAGTAATAAACAAATTAACAAACAACGACCGCACACATAAACAAAGGTAGACGTAATAATAACATCTAACAATAAAATAATTAATAATAAATAAAAATGTTAACAAACAACACCATAAATAGCCCCTAAAAGGCATCCGGATCCACAATTATTTCCACTTTATAGCCCCTAGAATAAATAACATAAACGTTATCAAAATAACCGTTAGAATAATACAATAGACTACCGACGATGCATCACTGACCTATATATATATATAAATAGACGCACAAAAACACAAAACATATGGTCTGACAGTTGCGTGTTGACTTCAATGTCTTCTTTTATATTTATATACGCTCTATCCCTAATATTGAGCACTTTAATCCTTCTATATAATAAATGCCAATGTCAGTGTGTCACACAATTTCAATTAAAGTGATATAACTCTCAATAGTTCATTTCCTTTTATATAATAAATGCCAATGTCAGTGTGTCAGTGTATCACACAATTTCAATTAAAGGGATATAACTCTCAATAGTTCATTTCCTTCTATATAATAAATGCCAATGTCAGTGTGTCAGTGTATCACACAATTTCAATTAAAGGGATATAACTCTCAATAGTTCATTTCCTTCTATATAATAAATGCCAATTGCAATGTCACACTTTTTCAATTAAAGGAGCAAAACTCTCTAACTTCTCAATAGCCCATGTTACAGAAATTTTGAATTCCCAAGTTTTCATTAGCGCAATAGTTGTCGGTGATTATTTTACGTGATTTTTTGCGATTATTTTTTTTGTACGATAACAATTTTTATTACTTCTAAATAAATTTGGGAATAAATGAAATTAATTGCGAAATCCAGCGAAAGTCAGTCATGAAATAAAAATAATTGTTTTTACGCAAAGGACGTACGCACATAAAATTGTCTTTAAATTAAGCGGCGTTAGAAGAAATATCGTTGAACTTTTAAAATGTAAGCTTAAATATTAATGCAATGCTTAAATGCAGTGACCAATTTTGAGTTCTTGTGTAGTTTATTGTTGTCTATTACATATGGCAGCAGTATGCCTCACAAAAAGAAATCTCCACTAACAGAGGACCAGATTGTAATGAAAAGAGTCATAGCTGCAGTAAGGATAAGAATGTCCCGTGTAAATGAAAACGTCAGCCAGGAGAGCTTCGATTTCTGAGAATATGCAAAGTCTTAGGGATTTTCAAACACCTGAATACGAAGAAGGCCCAAAACATAGGAGTTAGCTTAAATGCCGTCCCTTAGGGCGACTTTTAATCTAGTAAAACTATATTTATCATTCATATATATATATATATATATATATATATATATATATATATATATATGCACATTTCATTGAATACAACAGACAAAATATTTGATTTAGTTCTTTATACAATTTCTGATATGATCTAATAATTTTATTCCTTTCAGATGATATATTATATAAAAACTGTCCGAATGTTCTTTTTATCCGAGCGCTTTCTGCTATATATTTAGCCATTTTCAAGGACGAAATATTTTAACGGTTAAATAAGAAATAGTTTGTTGCATGTATGTATTTATATAATGTTTTCATTTTTCATAACACGGTCAAGATATTGTGCCCATGTTTATAGTTGATATTATTGAGTGTTGGTTTTTTTGTTTTTATTAATAGGGCTTCCATTATTTTTAGCCTTTTTTGCATGTAGAAGATGCTGTTATATTTGTACTGTTAACAAGTATGTTACGAATAGGGTCCGGTAGGTCTCCATGAATATTTAAATGAGATCTAATTGAGCTATGGTCAGAAAGGTGTAGAGTGAGTCTTCGTGTCAGACATGTTGTAGTATGGCGTATATAATTATTTACGAATTTTGATTGACCAGGAATACAATTTCTTAATGGGCGTTTAAATTCGTAAATAATATTTGTTCAATTTAATTTTATTCTAAGAGGTGAATTATTAAGTTTTAATTTTTTTTATAAGGTTAGAGGTTTTAAATTTTATTTTTTTAATAAATAATTAATTATTTTGCTATTGTCAACTGTTGTTGTGCATTTTTTTTATAATATTCTTAATTCTACTTTCATCTTGTTTGTAATTTTCGTTCATTTAATTTTATAAAAAATATTAATGTTATCGTTTATGTTTCTATTCTCATCGTTGCTATTTTGCTATTGTTGTGTTGTGCTTGACAAAAAACGCCTAATATGGAAATCCAACAATTGATTAGGAAATTCGTTATTAATAAGCGTTTGTTTTATGCTGTTTAATTCTTTACAAAAAAGCGTGCGAGAGGATGATTTCACGTGCGCTCTCGTGAGGAAATTTTTAATAACACCTATTTTATATCTAAGAGGGCATTCACTAGAGAAATTAAGATGGCAAGAGTCTTTACTAGTTGTTTTATCTAAACAGAAGTTTTAAAAGTATCATTACTAAATTCGACGAGAACACACACACACATATATATATATATATATGCAGGAAGCACAGTGGAGTAATGGATAGCGGCTTGGATTGAGGAATCAAATTCAAGTCGAATCCATTACATTCCCTTACACGCTAATACCTTTGCGGAAGGCATGAATCCTTTTCTTCTCTACGTACGTAAGTACGGGACAGACTGGGTTATATAGCCTTGGATGGCAACTGGTCTAGGAGAATTCAGAACCTGTGGAGGGTGGTTTGGGAACTTCCTTGTGGCACGTAGTGCACCAGGTCTCTATATTCGGCCCCTCAAAAAGTGTGGATGGTTCTGCATAAAACATTCACCACTATAATCAAATCTCTGGGATGGTGTCAGGTTTTCGATCTACTTGACCCTCATACGTCGAATTCGTCAGGAGAGTCGAGTATATATATATATATATATATATATATATATTTGTAAAAAATATTATTTTAGAGTTGTGAATATTTTTTATAATAAGCATAAAGGGAGATTACTGGTTCTTTTTCAAAAAGCAAAACAAAACATAATTTAAATTTAAAATTAATCTGGATCAACGTATCTGAGCTGATATTTATTTTTATGCCGTCATGTGACCATCAATTCATTTCTCTTGTTTAATAAGCTAGGGTTACTTAAGTGTTTTAAGATAACCAATTTTTCAAAAAGGTATAAACTACATCTATTAAATTAAGATTAAATTAAATAAATAGAATTAATTAATATTAAATTCAATAAATAGAAATTAAGATGGCAAGAGTCTTTACTAGCTGTTTTTTTATAAGCAGAAGTTTGAAAAGTATTATTACTAAAATCCATGAGAACATCTCTGTCTCTATCTATCTGTTTATATATATATATATATATATATATATATATATATATATATATATATATATTACAGATTTCATTTGCCCACATGAACTGATCCTCTCTAACTTCGTAGTGACCAGAATAACTGGCTAATATGTAACTTTAATTTCACCCACTCAAGGTTTTGCTTTTTACAATTACTTAAATATAAGAAATGCGAGGAAGTTCGCTTAGATTAGGTGAATAAAACTTAAGAAATCTTAAATAAACTTTGATAAAAAACACTAAGATTTTTGCATAGTTGTTCATTGGACCCTTGAGAATTCAGAAATATATTGGAAAAAAGAACATTTCTTTAAAATGAAAAGTCTCATTTAAATTCGAATTTTTAAATATGCAAACTTTTATGGGAATGGCTAAAGCTCAAAGAAATAAGTAAGAATATAATAAATAACTCCGTAATAAAATTAAAATAAATAAAATAAAAATTCCAGCAAAACTGACATATTTGAACGAATTTTTATGCTGCTTTTCTTAAATAAAGTTTCATATTTGACATTGTTCAACCAGCTTTTCTCAGTCAGCTTTGTTTAATAAAATGTGATTGTTATAATTTTCTTTTTCTTTATATTTAATGGTGTAGGTGAAAGTACCGGAGTCAAAACAAAACATATATCACCTCCATCACACGGGAAAAAAACAAACTGATTTAGAGCCCATAAAAAAGCTATAGATGATTTTGCTTCTTTTATGTTGTCATCTTATTGATCAAAGCACGTATTATTTACATTGTTGCATGAAATATTCATTGCAGTTTGAAATAATACAGAAGTTCACGAAAGCAGGACAAAGGAATATTATATGCATCTATATATATATATATATATATATATATATATATATATATATATATATATATATATATATATATATATATATAAATAAAAATATATGTATATATAAATAAAAAGAAAGAACAGTAAGATATATAATCCGGTGTTCTTATAGATATTTTTATTTTTACAAAATAGTGCTCAATGTAAATTTACAGAGCATTAATATTATAAATTAATTGATTTAAAAAGCAGAAAATCCATATCTTAAATCAATTAATTTATAATATATATATATTTCAGACCAATATGTAATTCAATATATAAAGTTCAAAGTTTTTGCGTATGTCCACACGAAACCTTGAAATGGAATATAAAAGGTGTTCCAAGAACTTGGACCGATTTTAAATGTGAATTAAGTTTAAGCGTTTAATGATTTTTTTTTCTTTCAGATTTGGTGGACATTTGGGCGGTTGCCATGACTTAAATAACATGATCCGATAGAGAAATAAATAAATTTTAACCAATAACACTGATTTATTTACTTTGATCCGTCTTAATGAAACACCCTTATATATAATCCTACTTAATGAAACACCCTTTAAATTTTATTGATTTTTCCATATATGCATCATTTTTTTACAATAAGACTCACCCTGTACAAAGTCCGGGGATTACGTTAAGTGGTAGTTTATATGGATAGGAGGGGAAGATAACAGTTAGACTTGAACAAGTTAAGATTGTATAGGGCGGGGAAACATCTACTTGGGAATCTGTTCCACAGGGTAGTGGTTCGCAGGAAGAAACTACTCCTATGGAACTTACTTCTCGAATACGGAGGAATTGTGGGTGGTTTGGTACACTGTAAGTAGCGTGAGGCGTATTTGTGTACAATTATTACGCAAAATTGTAAAGAAAAATAAACGCCCTTTTAATAACTTGAGTTTTATATCTTATCCATTTTATCGGTTCTTGAGATAACTATGGCCGATGCAAGGGTCTTGTGTCCCACCCAAGCTATAATACGCCCCCCCCGCCTCCGCCTTTTCATATAAAATACAATTTTTTTGTAACCTAATTATATATAATAATGGATCATACGCAATATAGTTGATCAATTCAACTCGAAAAATTAAAAATTAATACAATGTATATAAATACAAATTAGAGACATGTCATAATAGATTATTCCATCTTAAATAATTCAACAGTGTTTTGCGACAATTTTTACCATTAACTTGAGCTTTTTTTCTTGTTACAAAAGTTAAATAATTTAACACATTCAACAATTTGGATATAAAAAAATAGCATGTGCAAAAAAAATTTACGGTTTGAACGAAAAAAAAAGACCCCCGAATGACGTCAAAATCCGCGAAATATTTTCATCCTTTAAAAGTCTTAGTTTAATTTGTAACGTATATTAATGTAAGTAGAAAAAAAGTAAATGTTGATAAGATAGCGAGCGTCAGAAAGCACTATCCGAGGTTCCCAATCAGTGCCCACCCCCGTTCGGGAGTTTCGGGGGTACTACGGGCCGACCATGGAGATAACTAATTCCTACATACAACTTTAAACCTATATATTTTTTAAATAACCGTTTTGTTATTTATTTCCAATCTGGTTTTTTGTGATCTTTATAAATAAACGAATTTTATTGATAGCTTTTGCAATTAAATTGCATAGTTTTTCAAATGAAGCTATTTTCTGTCCTGAAAGTGGTAACGACCTTAGCATTTAGATAACTGCTTGAGAATAAAGAAAAGGAAGCAGTATATAAAATTTATAGATATAAAACGAAGCCATCAATATTGATATTTTAATATTTAATATTTTAAAAAATATTTTGCGAATGGAAGAAATAATAATAATAATAATAATAATAATAATAATAATAATAATAATACTCACGTATTAACACATTACGAAGAGCTTTTGCTATATAAAATGTGCGTTATGATGTTTTTTTGTACAAAATGTTTAGTGGAAAATGTGAAGCCATTTCTTAGGTTTCTGGTTGGGTTCCGGAAGGAAATGAGCATACAACAGACATCAAAGGAAGATAATAATAATAATAATAATAATAATAATAATAATAATAATAATAATAATAATAATAATAATTAAATGAAATAAGTCACTACCTATTGACGGGTTTTCATTACAGTAATTTCGCTGAAATTATTTTATGGTGAGCGCAAATTTCTTAAATAAACGACTGCATAGTCATCGGAGTTTATGAAAGAGATTTGAATCGTGATTATTGATACCCGTTATTATCGATACCCGTTATTAATACAGAGTGCTGAGTATCATTACTGAAAAGCATTCAAATACATACATGATATATATATATATATATATATATATATATATATATATATATATATATATATATATATATATATATATATAAATGCACATTTTTAAAGATCGTAGATAAGCTAATATTTTTTTAAATTTATTTATGTAAAATAGAGCGCATGCGTGCATTGAATGAATGCAAGGATTGTCCAAATATTTCTGATTTAACGCCTTCAGACATATTCGTGGCCATTATCAAGATCATAAACCTTTAATTTTAATGCAAGAAAGAGAGAAAGAAAGAAAATTATGGACCTTAGAAAAATTTCAGGTTTTCAATGTTTTCAGATTTTAAGGTCTCTGATCTTCATAATAGCTTTCAGTATGGCCGGAAGCGATATGCACACGCGCCTCTTTGTATAAATTCACGGCTAGTGAGCGTATATGTGTCACTAATATTGCTTTCTGAATGTATTATTATATTCATGTACACGTCGCTAACTGGATTACAAAGATACCATGTATGTACGAATGAATATATGCATGTTTTCGGAGATATCGTTTGCTATCTATACGCTGTGCGGAGATATTACATTCAGGCGCAGTCATAATCATGCACGCGCGCATGCACCAGCACAAATCTCTACGATACGCATGCTCACAGAGATGCGCCTGCGCACACATAATCAAAATATTACGCGACTACGAGCAGCGATCCTTCGTTAGAGCATATTTTGTCAAAGCTTATCGATAAAGAATATTCTACAATTTAAAAAAATGACTTTTCTTGTTTAGTGTCGGTTGAAGGCAAAGAAATGGAAATCATTGGTTACGTTTCTTAGTTTACACACCTGCTAGAAGAGTTTAATCCCTGTTACAGGAATCTGATCAGGCAGATTTGTGTTTCTTTATCACTCTCAAAGCCAACCTCTGGTTTATACAGCGACTATGCGTTACAGTTTTGTTTTGTAAACAAATGTTATAATTTTATTTTATTCGTATCATTACGACATTCTGTCTCATAACTTTAAGTAACAAAAGTTTCAAAAAGAAAGAATTAGGAAAATAATTTGCATACGGACTTACTGAAAAGAACCCTAGTCACTATTTGTATACTTTTGTTCTCTACTTGATCGACCCAGAAAAAATATCATTGCTGATTAAAAGATTTCAAAACGATATTTTGGTATGATATTTCTGGAACATTGTTAAAGTGAGCAATTAGCTCGTTTGAATGACACAAGAAAAGGTATTTTTCCTAGGCGAAGAAGTTTAACCCATGACAATACCTGCTCTATGTTTCAAACACAAGCAACAAAGGATAGGGATGGGAATCTTCAGACCAACAATTATTTTACTCAGTTTTTGTTTTGTCAGCACCTGCAACAAGTTCAATATATTAAAAGGTAAAAAAAAAAACAAACTAAAAAAAAACAAAAAAAACTTATTGAATCAAAACGGGATTTTTTTTTAATGATGGATACATAATACAACTTAATATTTTTAAGATCATAGAAAGTTATGGAAATAGTTTAATAACTAAATAACGATGTCATGAATTTGTATGAAAAAAGATTTTAAAATATGTTGAAAACTTTTATCGGCTTTTTACAGTTCAAGGGGAAATATAAAAACTGTTCATAGTAAGATTTGTTTAAGATTAGCAAGGATACCCAGTGTTGTAGATTTCGAACTCGACTCTCTAAATTCTCGTTGCGAGCCGTTATCCATTACACCACACTACATATCCAATCTATTTGTTTATTTATTTATTTATTTATTTATAACTATTTCACTCTAAGCAGGGCGGGAATGACACTAGTAGGCAGGGGTTTCCAGAGAGTGAAAGAGAAAAGACTGAGTACAGGGAGATTGAAAAAAGGAAAAAGATGAACGGGATTCAAAAAGACACAATATGGCGATTGACGTTGCATTTAATTTTTTAAGATTGCAGTTATCAGGGAAGCAAGTAAACGGAAGTGAGTTTCCGAGATGGGAAGTGCGAGAAAAGAAACTGTTGGAGTGGTGGTTGCATTTAGCTATTTTAACAGTAAACGGGTGGGACCTAAATGCCAATCTCGTAGCACGCTTAAATTCATGTAGTCGGAGCACCAGGGTAAAAAAAGCTCGTCAGATCAGTTGTCATGAAAATATTTGTAGAAAAGACAGAATGAAGTCACGTCATGTCGGTGAGAAAGTGACTGAAGTCAGGATGCCAAGCCAGGATCGATTATATGAAACCAGCTAGACTATGAGAAAAACATATATTAAAAGAAAGAAATTTAAAATTCTCAGTTTCGTCCGTCTTCTCCGCGTGCATGTGTAGACGACTCAACATAAACATTACTTTAGACCAATGAATTCCTAAAGGACAAAACGCGTCACACGAAAACATTTTCCACTTTCTCATAAGTTTTTCTCCCTTAAAATTACAGCAGTTTAAACTTTTTGTAGAATGTTATAATTTATAAGATTTGTTACATTTTCAAAATATACTATAAAAAAAGTCAATATTTCTTATTTTCCACCGTACAGTACCTACTTCCATCTACGCCAAGCTGTAAGACTCATGAATTTAGATAATAATAATGGCTGGCTACTTCGTTTCCGAACACACTGATCCGCTAGGGTGGCTTCCTTTTGCAATCGTCAGCTCGGGAGCGTTTGTGTTTATTCAATACTGCCTGACGCCACCTACAGTTTATACTACAACTATGCTGAGAGGTTTACAGTTTCTGGGAGATAGCGTATCATTTGGCGTGATCAGCAGTTTGAACAACGCCAGTTCGCTCAAACCCTCGGTTATCGATTCCTTGTAACTTCGTGCCAGCATGACCATCGACGGCCCACGAAATATTTCCATCTACCCACTTTCACTCACAAGGTTTGGCTCGACCCGTGGTATGATTTTCAGGCACTTTCCAAAGGTAGGAATCGTCTTTCCGTTGTCGATATTACCAAGAAGTCACCTTCTTAACAAATCGACCTTGGGGAAATTCGAATCCAGTTCTTGTGGTCGAAAAGCGAAACTCTAACCACTATGCGGCAATGATGCTGTATATTATGAATAAAGTAACAGATATTCTTGTCCACGATTGGACAAACTAACAACTTTTTCAGGGTTCCAAGCGGACACAGACAAACAACTTTGAGCTTTATATATTTAATTCTGGCCTTGTTTTGTGACCGCACCAAAATACACTAAAACGCAAAAACAAAGAATTCATGTCTATTTCCTTTCTTATATGGTAAATATATAGACTTGGAGTTTTTTCCATTGTCTCTTCTTGATTCTTTGGTGCCTATTGTATTTTGAGGACATCATTTTACCAAAAGGTCACTGTTTCATTTGATCAAGTTTTTATTTCTTTGTGGCTGGACAACAGACATATCCCGTTTGAACCCGACTATTAACAAACACCTCTTTCTAAGCATTAGCCTTTTTAGGACTCTACGCCTAGCTTCAGTTGTTCTTAATCCTACGAAAGTCACCTTTGTTAGTTGAGAAATTTACATAGCCTTGAAATAATAGTATTCTGATTGTGAACTATCGACCATCACTTTATACTTGGAAACCCGAAGACATTATTTAATAGAATGAACACAGACAGTGAATGTCGATATTTGAAATTCGTGACCTTTAGGTGATTTCACGTGACGTTAGTAACCCCCCGCCAAAAAAAACCCTAACGAAAAAAAAAAAAAAAAAAAAAAACACGACTAGATACTAAACTAGACTTAAATATCTTCCTTTCCTAATTTTTAGTATTAAGCATTACTATTGTGGAAAAGGTCGTCCAATGTTATTAGGTTGAGTCATAAATGCTTTTCCGTTGTTTGTTCATCAACTTTATTCTTCCAAACATAAAGTACAATTACATTTTATTCAGTCATATATTCACGCGGATAATATATACAAATTTCAAAAGCCAAAAAAGAAAAAAAGAAAAAAGAAGACATTTTAAATGGGGGCTAATGAAAATTCTCTACTAACAACGATTTTATTTGATCTGAAAAGAATGTTTTTTAGTGCAAAAATGACGGGATCATAGATAGTTCATAGAAATATTCACATATATGAAACAATATGCAGTCACACACACATATATAGACATATATATATATATATATATATATATATATATATATATATATATATATGGGGATGGGCAGGATAAAGAAAATCTACATACACGTACATATACTTGCGCGTACATCATACACGTACATATACTTGCGCGTACATATTCTCACTCAGATTCATATTTCTCACTCAGATGTTATAAATATATTGGCCAATGTTAAGAAACAGAACTATAAGTATATATTAGTGAATATACATAATATCCCACGTCGATAGCAATTTTCAGATTGCATGGACTACATGAAACTCCGTGTCTAGCCACACTGAGGAGCTGTATTACAGCGAAACAGTCTGTCTGTGGATCTCTCTCTCTTTCTCTCTCTCTCTCTCTCTCTCTCTCTCTCTATATATATATATATATATATATATATATATATATATATGTGTGTGTGTGTGTGTGTGTGTGTAAAGGTAAAAGACAATGGGCTAAGAAAACTGTTGTCATTAGCCGACGTGGACTTTTTCAAGGCAAAAACGAAAGGAATTTATTGAAAACAAAGTAACTATTAACAACAAACAAAATGTCCTTAGCAACTATATATATTCATTGATTGATTTGTTTTCTACGGCTTATTATTTTGAATATCCAAATCAAAACTGGAGATAAACATTCCAAAGTTTATGCTTTCTTCTGTTTTACTTAAGCACATTCGACCATCTCAGGCATTATCGAGAATTGTATGTCGTCATTATGTTAGACAATATTTTCTTTACTCTAATCTGGTATTTTTTGGAACGCTACAATTCAAATTTATTGAACTAGACGCGTATCATATAAGTAATGTCATCTGTAAAATGGTTTACTGCACCGGTAACCATTTATAAAATATTTCATACATCTTCTTTTCTTCTTCTTCTTCTTCTTCTTCTTCTTCTTCTTCTTCTTCTTCTTCTTCTTATTATTATTATTATTATTATTATTATTTTGAGGACACTCAAGAACAAGATAAATATATAAATTCACTTTCATCATAGGTTTAGGCTTTCTTACAATTCTAATCATTGTTTTATAAAACAATAAACATTGTCGAGGAGAGGAGGTAGTTAAAATAATAGCGGTGTCAAGGGAAGAAACGTTCATTTGACACTCCGTTTTTTTTGGGGGGGGGGTTGCGTGCATGAAGGTTCAAGTTTGCTGCAGCTTGTTTCTTTTTACAATAATAACCCCAGGTTGAAGCCCCCACCCCCGTCAAAATAAAGCAAAAATAAAACCGGATGAAGCCAACAGAATCTTGTCAAGCGTACTGACAACGTTCAGCTCTGGCTAATGAGTGTGGCAGTCAAAAATACATGGAAACACGTGAACTTTGACATATTTTCTGCAATTCTGATTTGGATGGACAACAATTAATTGAAATATGAATAATACAATTAAAAACAAAACAGAGGAATCTTGTTTGAATTTTACAAGACAAGCTTAGCCCCCTCCACATATTTGTATATTCCGTTTTACTTATATTAGAGAGCTCTATTTAAAATTCTTATAAAATCTTTTTACTATATATAAAATAATATCAAAATGTTATTTTTGACATATATATATATATATATACATACACACACACACACACACACACATATATATATATATATATATATATATATATATATATATATATAGGAAAACGAAAAATAATTTTTTACGTATCTCGGACAATTTTTGGCAAAAACTGTGACAAAGTGGAAAAATTTTTCGTCATTTAGAATTTGATATTTTCAATTTCTTTCGCTTCTTCGACAATTCTTAATTTCTTTCGTTCTTTTTTCTTTGCTTCAATCATTAATTTTTTCAATTTTTTTCTCTTTATTTCGCTCATTTGTTTAATTATTCCCTCTTTTCATTTCTTTCTTTTCGTTTTTGCTTTGTCTTTCTTCCTTTTGTTCATTCATTCTCTTTTCTTTTATTCTTTATTTCGTTTATTTAAAGATTCTTTCTTTCTTTCTTTCATTTGTTTATTTCTCTTTTGTTGTCATCTCTTTTCTTTTTCTTTTATAATTTTCATTCTCCAACCATTTATTCATTTATTAATTCAATATTTGTTTTTTTCTTTCTTCGCCTTTTTCATTTTTCTTTCTTTCTTTTTCTCTTTCTTTCACTTCTTCACTTCTACTTTCTTTAGATAATTCTTTTGTTCTCTGTTTTCTTTTTCTCATCCAATTTATAATTCCATCTTTTTCTTTCTTTCTTTCTTTTCTTTTCTTTCTTTTCTTTTCTTTCTTTCTTTCTTTCTTTCTTTCTTTCTTTCTTTCTTTCTTTCTTTCTTCCATCCGATGATACAGTTCTTTTCCCCTTTTCTATATTTTCCTTTTCTTTCGCTCTTTACTCATTCATCGAATTTGAACAATCTCTTTTGCTTCGTTGGTTCGTACATTTACTTTCTCTTTTTTCTTAAAGATTTCACTGAAGACGTTTTTCCCCAAAAAGCAGACTATCAGGATAGAACCCATAACAATGTCTATGTGCATTGTGTAAGTGAACATTAGGAACAAGTAACCTTGTTGTTATGTGTTTGGAATTATCCAAGGAAAGTTCGAAATCAAAAAGTAAAAAGCAGGATCAACAAGGATATCCAAGATGTATGCGTTTGGATTAGATTCAATTGGTCATCTCTTAATAATAGACAATGTTGTTTTAGACGGTCAGTTCCGACCGTCTAAAACAAAAGCCAAAAGCATAAAGTTTTTAAGCAAAAAAAAAAAATTACAAAGGTCCCTTTCTCTCTCTCTCTCTCTTTTTTTTTTTTTTTTAAAAAAAAGGAACTGATGAAAACGAATGTTTAACCCTTGCCAATTATTTGAACTACTGATGTATTTTGTATCGCGTTATTAGTGAAGACTCCTTTATTCGTTATATCGTGTGAATATCATTGCATTTGTTAGCAATTACGCTTTTGCGTGGACGTTGATGTTGCTATGTCAGACAATGGTGTTATAGGATGAGAAGTAAAGAAAATAAGTAACGTCTCACCTTCCCTGTCTAAAAAAAATCAAACTCATTTACTATTTGTCATTTCAAATATTTTTTTAATTGTTTTTCTTTTATTCTTTCTGTGTTTCTTTTCGTGTTTGTGCTCGTTAGCTTGGTCTGACAAAAGGCCACAAGCCTGGAGCCATCAACGAGCGTTTAATTGTTTCTTTTTTTTTTTTTTCTTTCTTTTGTCTGGTGGGAAGTAGTAAAAAATTTTATTCTTTTTTATGAAATGCTTCAATTTTGTCCGGTTCTAATTTTAGCATTATTCATTTTAATTCTTATTCTCGTATTTTACGTCTTTTTGTTAAATATTTCTTTCACTCATATTCTTTCTTTCACTAAATCATATTCTTCTTTGATTCATTCAATTTTGGTTCTTTCTTCTTTTATTCCCACTTCTTTCTTTCTTATTTCATTCTTCCAGTTACTGACGTATTACTCCCGTTCTTTCTTTCTTTCTTTCTTTCTTTCTTTCTTCATTCATACCGTTAATCATAGATTTCTCTCGTTCTTCACTTCAACTTCTATCTTTCTTTCTTTCTTCAATCATTTACAGACGGATTTCTTCTGTCCTTCACTTCTTTCTTTCTTCCTTCCTTCCTTCCTTCCTTCCTTCCTTCCTTCCTTCCTTCCTTACTTCCTTCCTCCCTTTCTTTCTTTCTTTCTTTCTTTCTTCATTCATACCGTTAATCATAGATTTCTCTCGTTCTTCACTTCAACTTCTATCTTTCTTTCTTTCTTCAATCATTTACAGACGGATTTCTTCTGTCCTTCACTTCTTTCTTTCTTCCTTCCTTCCTTACTTCCTTCCTCCCTTTCTTTCTTTCTTTCTTTCTTTCTTTCTTCATTCATACCGTTAATCATAGATTTCTCTCGTTCTTCACTTCAACTTCTATCTTTCTTTCTTTCTTCAATCATTTACAGACGGATTTCTTCTGTCCTTCACTTCTTTCTTTCTTCCTTCCTCACTTTCTTTCTTTCTTTCTTTCTTCCTTCCTTACTTCCTCACTTTCTTTCTTTCTTTCTTTCTTTCTTTCTTTCTTTCTTTCTTTCTTCATTCATACCATTAATCATAGATTTCTCTCGTTCCTCACTTCAACTTCTATCTTTCTTTCTTTCTTCAATCATTTACAGACGGATTTCTTCTGTCCTTCACTTCATTCTTTCTTCCTTCCTCCCTTTCTTTCTTC
>OZ010607.1:50374243-50401743 GCA_963932145.1 Acanthosepion lycidas | reverse complement strand
CACTTTATCCCATAAATATAGTACATCTTAAGACTATATTTCATCTCATCTCTCTCTCTCTCTCCCCCCTCTCTCTCTCTCTATATATATATATATATATATATATATATACATATATATATATATATATATATATATACCGATAATACCAATATTATCAACAATTTGTATTTACGTCAATGAAATGCCCACCTCAAAACGACGTTATTATTTTTGATAATGACTTAACAACATAACAAATAATTTGGAAATAAGAAAATTCAACAATAATTTTCAAAAAATACTTGAAAAATGTCAAAAAAAATGATAAACGACACAAAAAAATAATTTATAAATCCAGGATAATCTATAAAATGGAAACGAACAATTACAATAAAGTAGTCAACACAGAAGTTACTAAATTTTATAAAACCACTAATAACGAAACAACGTGATATAAACAAAGAAATTAAAAACGTAGCTACTAAACTAAAATTACACAATAGAATAAAATAATTAGCAAAAGTAGACCCAATTATTAAATTAAAAGACCATACGGACAATTTCACATCCAGACCAACTTGTAAAAATACTAAACCCCACAAAAAGCAACATTGGGAAAATAAGCAAACAAATATTTGAAAAAAATATGCTCAAAACTAAGAAACATACTAAGCATAAACCAATGGGCAAATACTAAATCAACAAACAATTGGTTTACTAACATTAGTAATAAAGAAAACTGTTCCTTCACAGAATTAGACATAAAAGACTTCTACCTATCTATTAATGAGCGTGCAGTAAATAACGCATTAAACTTAACAAAACAGTGCATGTCTTTCCTCATTGAGGACATATAAATTTCACAGATATAACATTCAACCTAAACAACGGGACCTAGCCTAAAAATATTCATTGAAAATAAATAAAACATATGAATCAGCCCTAAGAAACAGTGGATATCCAAAAAAACTAGAATACAAAAACGAAAACGATTTAAACAAAAACAACAGAAAAAGAAATATAATTTGTTTCACCCCACCCCTCACAACTATACAATAAACAAATAGAGGGAATATTCTTCAAAATAATTACATATACAATTAATACTTATGATACCACCAAAACAAATTAAAAAAAAAACGATATAATAGCCCAGTGGACATATAAAAGAATATGTGTGTATATATATATATATATATATATATATATATATATATATATATATATATATATATATATATATAGGGGTTAGAACGTTCCCTTTCTGACTATGAGACACGTGTTTGAATCTCACCATGATCGATGTGTCAGGAAGGTGACTTCCTGATATTATCGGACTGGATTGAGGTCGATCCTAGCCTGTCTGAAAACCATATCACAAGTTGACCCAAGCCTTGTGAATGAAATCGCTAGGCCGAAGCCACAAGTCATCGTGGCCGAGGGCTTGTTCAAATTGTTGATCACGCTATATATATATGTATATGTCCTCTGGAAATAGCCAATTGACTAACAGCCAACTGACTAACAATTCTGGTTCTGCCATTGCTGAACATTTGATAAATAGAAGGGAATGTGTGGAAAATTTTAGTGGTGACCGATTTATTATTTTATCGAGGTCCCATTCCACTTTTCACCTCAAGGTCCTGGAGTCCTTGTATATCAGATCCCGTGAGCCTTCCCTTTGTAAACAGAGGGAATGCTTGCTGGGTCTGAATATTATTGGACTCTAGTCTCCTTGTAATTCATAATTTTTTTTCCCCCATTTAATTACATTCGATAATTAAATAATTTACACGCTTTTAAATTCCCAGAATAAATACTTGATAAGTCCTGGGACGAAACCGGTCGTTCTGTTTTGGCTTTTTAAAAATGCCTTCTTACTATCTGTTCCTTTCTATTATTAAATTCTGTACCACAAAAAACTTATTTAAATATATATATATATATATATATATATATATATATATATATATATATATATATATATATATATAAATTATTTGTCATTTATATATGTAATTTATTTATCATTTAAGCATTATTGCTGCCATATATGGTCTGGTGCACCTCCTGTTTACCTCGGAGTTATTGACAAGATCCAGAGGCAGACATGTAATATAATTGGCCCTGATCTGGCATATCGTCTACAGTTGCTCTCTCACAGACGCGTCGTGGCCTCTCTCTGTCTTTTTTACAAATACTTTCATGGCAATTGCTCCGATGACCTGCCTTCACTGGTTCCCAGACTTCATGAATTCAAGCGCCCTACGAGGCTGGCATCTCGCTCTCACCCGTACACTGTAGAAACTTTTAAATGTAGCCGTCTCTTCTACTCCAATAGCTTCATATCTCGCACATCTCTGCTGTGGAACACCCTTCCCTATTACTGTTTCCCTGAGAGCTATAATCTCCAACTATTCAAATGTAATGTCAATCGACATCTCCAGTTACCTTGATCTATCCACTATCCCTCTCCTCATCCTTTCTTCTGACACTTCTATCTGCTCTCGCTCCAAATCTTCTGCAACCCCTTGCATCCTAGTGGCTCCACGCCTTGGTGTGTAATGCTTTAAAAAAATTATTTAGGGAAAAGAACTAAATACAGAAGAATAAAATGAAATAAAATAAAACTAGACCGCCCAAAAAATAAAAATTTGTGACAAGTCTAGAGTTGGAAGAAATCGCAACAAAAACACCAACAGTCGAAGAGGAGGGGAGAGAAGGCTAAATAGCTAGTGTGAAGTGACTGCACTCTGCCAATAAATAAATAAATAAAATACTGAAAAAGCAAATGATCACGACAGCCTACACATATGCACATGCGCGAAGACAGTCGCCTTACTGCACGCGCGTACAAGTGGAGAAAAAATACACCAACGTTAAATGTATATAAAAAGAAAAAAATTAGACAAAATGCAAACAGTAAATTGCTGACACCTCGTGAAACAGCTAAGTTACAAACTTTTACTCACATTAGTCATATATATATATATATATATATATATATATATATATATATATATATAGTTATATATATATATAGTTAGTTAGTTTATATACATATATATATATAGTTAGTTTATATACATACATATATATATATATACATATATATAAATAGTTAGTTATATATATATAATTAGTTAGTTTATATATATATATATATATATATATATATATATATATATATATACATATATATATAGTTAGTTTTCACCTAAGCAGATCGTCAAGGAAGGCCTGCCTTCCCTGACGATCCACTTAGGTGAAACCTTGGTAGGTTTGTTTGGCTCTCTAGGGTTTACTAGGTTTGCTCTACTCATTGTATTGAGCACTTTATTTAGTTGTTGATACTCGCATCGGTTTTTTTTCTTTAGGCCTTGAACTCGTATGCGGGACGATTATTTTCGGCTGACGTACATGTTCTTGATTCTTTCTTTTTTTATACCTTTTTTTTCCCTTTGGTGTTGATGTTGACTTGTTTATTTGCAAATCAATATACCGAAGGTTTTCCGAGCGAGTATAGTTTCTTATACCTATAAGATTTCTATTAAGAATACATATATATATATATATATATATATATATATATATATATATGGATTTGGATTTTTTAATGCTACTATAACAACAAAAATATTTCGATTTCATTTTTGCCTTGAAAAAGTCGGAAGACGAAACGTGTCGGCAAAATGTAAGATTTTTTCCAGTTATCATTTTATACCAATCTATCTTGTCCACAGAATTGATCTGGGAATTTAACTATAGCATATATATATATATATATATATATATATATATATATATATATATATATATATATATATCACATTGAGTGCTGTTGCTAATAAAATAGACTCATCAAACTCTTATCGAATCCTATGAAATGTCCTCAGATTGACACTCTAAATGTTCATATTGGAGTTTACGGCGCAAATGTTAACCCGTATATTTTACAGTTACCAAAGTTTTGGTGGAATTAATTGCCTTTTGGTGGTCTTTATCTCACAGACGGTGCCCAACTGACCCTACTATACTGTGCATTTGAAAAAAAAAACAAAAAAAAAAACAAATAACGCGCAGATGGTAATTTGAAAACATAAAACGACGATAATTTACCCATCACACCCTGTATATTAATAATAAATAGACATGTTCAACCCTCCCCTCCACACACACACACCCCGATAGCACAAGTCTGAGCTGAAAACAAGTAACACCTGACGATTCCATCGTTCATGAAACTCGGTATTGTGTTATCGCTGGGGAAAAAATGTATATTTGTTATTAATATATATATATATATATATATATATATATATATATATATATATATATATGAGATAATGATATATATTTTTATATATCAAGAACAATACTAGAGAAATCATATAACAGTTTTAAAAAATTTCATCCAAAACGATAAAAGACTTAGTCGATACTGAATAAAACAATAAGCTAAGAACTAAAGGAAGATTTATTCCATCACCAGTTATAATTGTCGCAAAAATACCTAGGTGAAACTTCAAGTAATCTAAATAAATGATTATATCAACACAAGTGGGGCATTTTGCGAAACCATACGTCAATATGTCAAATTTTGACAAAAAACAAAAAACAAAAATAATGGTACTCTGAAACAATTCACTACGACGTAAATACTTACAGAATGCCTTGATCTCAAGGTCATCTACAATAAATTACATCTTACCATTCCTCGTAGATCTTCTATTATTACAGTGTGGAATATCTACTAACGAAAATGATGGAAAGAAAAAGACTCTAAATAAATTCGGCTAGATATAAAAACAAAAAAATTCTCAAATCCCCAGCACCTCTCGTTCGTGTGAGTGTGTAGTCGTACCAACGTAATAAATTTTTTTCGATGATACCTTAAAGGAAAAAACGCGTCCCAAGTAAACATTTTACGACTTTGTCACGCACACGCTCACACTCACATATATGAGATAACTATATATAATTTTTTATTTATCAAGAAAATTTTTAGATGAAAGATGTATGACAAAGGGTAAAAATGTTTTTGTGTGACGCATTTCGTCCTTTAGGACTTCATCAGGACTTGCGTTGTTTACGTTGATGTGACGACACATGCGCACGAACGTGAGACACTGGGAATTTTAAACTTAGCATATATATATATATATATATATATATATATATATATATGAACTGGGATCAAATACATTTCAAATATTGATCGGAATCCGACAGATCGTCATCTCTCGTTCAGAACGCCATAAGTTAAAAATAACGCTGCTTGACAAGTCAAACACACATGAAGCTTGCTTAAACAAAAATAAAAAAAAAAATACCAAAATGTCTTTTTTCTCCATATCTCATTCTCAACGGAAATATCTCAAGGGAAACATGTTAGATTGATGAACGATTCCTATTTCCTGTTAATCCTGTTTGTCATTCAGCGAATTTCGTTATTATTCAATTAAGGTTGCCAGCGGTTCTTCTGATGAGGTGTTTGCCGAAAAAGTTAACCTTAAAAGAAAAAAATGCGGTTTTGTTTGTTCAAAATGAACAATGACTCAATGGATAATAGCTCGAAATTGTAAATTGGAAAGCTGAGTTCCAATTCCAGTTGGGTTCGTTATATTCACTTACGCGAACAATCCACCTGTTGTCTCTCAGCTATGGGTTAATTAGTAAGACTTTTGTCATTAAACCATCATTATCTCCCCCAAAATAAAAAAAAAGAAATTGCGTACAAATTATTTGAATTTGGGCACTAAATAACCTATAAAGTTTGATATGCCGGTTAACGAAAACAATCAATTTAACCATTTTTGGTTAATGTATGTGCAGTAGTTCCCGCGCGTGTGTGCTCAAGAAAAAATAAAGAAGGGTTTAAAGCATTATTGTGGCAGGAGGCAATCTAAAAGTATATCTTAAAAATTATCTATATAGGCATCGATATTATTTAATAACATGGTGGGCAGAAAATCAGTGTCCACATGTAAAATAAATGTCGATAACTGATGTATGGTTAATATATACAGATTATTATTTGCATTATAGTGAAACAACAATAACATATCCGCAGATGCACACACACATACACACACGCGCACGCACACACACACACACACGTACAAACACACACGCATGTACACGCTTCCATACGCACACACAAGTATACACACATACGCGTACAAACAGAATCGAAAGAGTGCTGGGAGACATTTTAAGATGAAAGTTTGAAAGAAATTAAAAAGTTTTAAAAAAGACATCAAAATTTCGGAAATAAATAAGAAAAATTTTATGGTCAAAGTAAGCCCCCCTCCCATATATATATATATATATATATATATATATATATATATATATATATATATATATGTATGTATGTATGTATGTATGTATATGTATGAATGTATGTATGTATATGTATGAATGTATGTATACATATATGTGTGTGTGTGTGTGTATGCGGGTGTGTGTGTGTGTATGCGGATGTGTGTTTTCACAAAAATACAAGACAGTCGATTTGTGCTTTTTGTTGTTTTTACAGAGATAGGAATAACAACAGGAAACCTAGTTAAGAAAAATCAACATACATAAGTAAGTTACTAAGTATATTACACAACTTGTTTGATTCTTTCCTGCTAGGAAAATTTAATTTTTTCTCAAAATACATTCCTGGAATAACGACAGATCGTCTCCAAAGAATATTTTTAAAAATTCCCCACGCCTCATGTTGACTTAATTCGTTAAAAAAAATGTCAGTTTACAATTCTCTGAGGTTTTAGCATTCGAGTTTGGTTGAGAGTAGAAGAGAGAATCGTGTTCTTGAAATTTACTAACTGCTTATGTATAAAGACTTTTTTTTCTCTCTCTCTTTTGTAGTCTGTACAATTCTTTCTTTCTCTCTCTCCCCCACCTCTCTCTCTCTTTTGTAGTCTGTTCATTTCTCCCTCTTTCTTTTTTGTAGTCTGTTTATTTTCTCTCCCTCTCTCTTTTGTAGCCTTTTCATTTCACTCTCTCCCTTTTTTGCAGTCTGTTAATTTTCTATCCCTCACTCTTTTGTAGTCTGTTCATTTTTTTTTCTTTTTTGTAATGTTTTCAATTCTCTCTCTTTTTTGTAGTCTGTTCATTTATCTCTCTCTCTCTCTCTCTCTCTTGTAGACTGTTGATTTCTCTCCCTCCATGTTTTGTAGTTTGTTCATTTCTCTCTCTCTCTCTCTCCTTTGTAGTCTATTCATTTCTCTCTCTCTCTCTCTCTCTCTCTCTCTATTTAGTAGTCTGTTCATTTCTCCACCTCTCTCTTTTGTATTTTCATTTCTCTCTCTCCCTATCACTCTCTCTCTTTTGTAGACTGTTAATTTCTCTTTCACTCTCTTTTGTAGTCTTCGATTTCTTTCTATCACTCACTTGTAGACTGTTCATCTCTCTCTCTCTCTTTCTCTTTTGTAGTTTGTTCATTTCTCTTTCCTTCTCTTTTGTAGACTGTTCATCTCTCTCTCTCTCTCTCTCACTCTCTCTCTCTCTCTCTCTATTGTAGACTGTTTATATCCCGCTCTCTTTTGCAATCTGTTCATTTTTCTCCTCTTTTTAGAACATTTTTCTCTCTCTTTTGTAGTTTTTCATTTCTAACTCTGTCTTTGTAAGTCTGCTCATTTCTCAATCTCGCTTTTGTAATCTGTTCATCTCCCCCCTCTCTCTCTCTATTGTAGCCTGTTCATTTCTCTCTCTCCCCCTTTGTAGTCTGTTTATTTCCGTCGCGCACTTTTGTAGTCTGTTCATCACTCTCCCTCTCTCTCCTTCCCTCGATCTATATCAGTCTGATCATATCTATGTATCTATCTATGTTTATTACAGTGAGGTTCTGACCATATCTATCTATCTATCTATCTATCTATCTATCTATCTATCTATCTATCTATCTATCTATCTATCTATGTTTATTATAGTGAGATTCACCCTGTACTAGGCCTCTCCCTCTCTCTCCTTCTCTCTACCTATATCAGTCTGATCATATCTACGTATCTATCTATGCATATGTTTATTACTGTGAGGTTCTGATTATATCTATCTATCTATCTATCTATCTATCTATTTTTATTACAGTGAGGTTCACCCTGTACTAGGCTTGAGAGCCACTCGAGGTAGAGGATAACAGAGTAAGAGTCACAGTTTATGTGGAGAACATAGCAGTTAACCCTACACTTGAAAAGCTTAAGATTGTAGTAATCAGGAAAACATCCCCTTGGGAGTCGGTTCCACTAAGCAGTGGTTCGCGGCAAGAAACTGAATGAGTAGAACATAGTTCTCACTAATGGAATACAGAGAGAAGGTGGGTGGTTCTCCACAGTGAGTATAGCATGGCGGGTCCTAGCCGCGAAGGTCAGAAATAAGGAATATAGCTCGTATCTATCTATCTATCACATCTTTTTCTTAATTTGATCTATCTGTTTATCTATCTGTGATTACATCTTTTTTCTCAATCTGGTCTATCTCATTCTGCTCATATCTATCTATCTATCTATCTATCTATCTATCTATCTATCTATCTATCTATCTATCTATCTCATTCTGCTCATATCTATCTATCTATCTCATTCTGCTCATATCTATCTATCTATCTCATTCTGCTCATATCTATCTATCTATCTATCTATCTATCTATCTATCTATCTATCTCATTCTGCTCATATCTATCTATCTTTCTATCTATCTATCTATCTATCTATCTCATTCTGCTCATATCTATCTATCTATCTCATTCTGCTCATATCTATCTATCTATCTATCTATCTATCTATCTATCTATCTATCTATCTATCTATCTATCTATCTATCTCATTCTGCTCATATCTATCTATCTATCTATCTATCTATCTATCTATCTATCTCATTCTGCTCATATCTATCTATCTATCTATCTATCTATCTATCTATCTATCTATCTATCTATCTCATTCTGCTCATATCTATCTATCTATCTATCTATCTATCTATCTATCTATCTATCTATCTATCTATCTAAACCTTCGCTGCTATTCAGGCACAGTCACTGCACTTGTCCGTGCTGCATTACTGCCATTATTAATTTCATAGAATATGCAATAACAAACACTTATTCAGGTCTTTGTCACCATGGAAATTCAACGTTAACACCCCGGTGAGCAACCTGACAAAATCCATGTCTATTTCACATTCATTTCTTCGGGACGGATTAGCTCCAAATATGTGCATATTAATGTGATTATGGCTTTCGAAAATTTTACCGCCTTTCTCCCTCGCTATCTATCTATCTATCTATCTATCTATCTATCTATCTATCTATCTATCTATCTATCTATCTATCTATCTATCTATCTCAGTCTGTGCCTATGTATGTATGTATGTATGTATGTATGTATAGATTGAGTTCGATTCCAGTGTGCGATACATTTGCAAAGTGCCTGAAAATCATACTAAGGGTTGACCCAAGCCTTGTGAGTGAAATTGGGTTGACGGAACTCTTGAGGGCCGCCGATAGCTGTGTTAGAACAAAGCCACAAATGATCGTGACCGAGGGCTTCAGCATGCTGGCCTTGTTCAAATTGTTGATCACGCTAGATAACACGCTCTGTCCCACTGTAACTAAGGTCTGCTCAGTTAGTTGCAGTATAAACCACTGGTGGGCTTTGTTGCTGTTGAGCGAATACAAATGTGCCTAAGCGAGCGTCGGCAATAGAGATTGTCTAGCCGCCCTTACAGACGTGTATGTCGAATACGAGTGGCCAGCTATTATGTATGTATGTATGTATGTATGTATGCATCTATCGATCGATCGTTTCTTGAGAGACAGAACTTCGTCCGCAGTCCAAAACTCGTTGATTTTATTAATATTGTCTACTGGATAGTTTAAATTCTTTCTCGATTTTCCAATTCTCTTTATCAGTCTTTTCAGGAATAAAGTTGACCCAATAATGATGAGTAAAACTCAAATCATACTTAATATTATAAATCCGTATATATAATTTTCAAAATGTGTGTATGTATTAGGTTGGTGCAAAAATAATGACGTAATAATGTCGTTTTTTGACGTATTTTTTAACGTCAAAAAACGACATTATTACGTCATTATTTTTGCACCAACCTAATATATGTATGTGTGTGTGATCGGATGTTGTTTAAGGTTTCTACAGTTTTCATCCGATTTCGATTACTTTTTTGCTTGATAGATAATTCTTCAGTGCCGGTTTTGAGTTCAAATTGTTGTCGACAATGGCTCTCCACTACTTCCTTACTATTTTAACTCTCAGTGACGTTTTACTATTTATTATCTCTTCTTGGATATATATCTTTCATGAAAATTTTAATAAAAATAGTTAAATTATTACAATAATATTTATCATTATACAGTTCCCTTTTCGTCGCCACCCCCCCTATTCAAATTGTTACGCACTCCCCATTTAGGGATGAGCCTCAGTTGCACCCAAATGTTGTTAGTAACATTGATTTTCGGGTGGGCTGACTTTAAACTTAAACTGCTCCAAATGAACGGCAAAAATCCCCAATAATGAAAGACCCGGGCAAAGACGGGTTATACTGCTACTATTTTCATATTTACCTTTATGCCTACACACACACACACACACACACACACACACACACACACACACACACACACACACACACAGAGTAGGAGAAATGTGTTAAAACGAATTCTTCTTCTTCTTCTAATTATTATTATTATTATTATTATTATTATTATTATTATTATTTCGATGAAGACCGGGCAAACAACTGGCGGTTTACAATGCAAATCAAAAATATATGCAGAAAATATAGAGTCTGTTACACAGAAAAATAACCAGTTCTAGTGGCCATAAAAATCCAAAAGGGCCATCTAGTCCATGCCAGAAGACGACATCAGTTTGTTCGTGTATTTCGATGTTCTGTGCAAAAGAGTAAAATTGAAAGAAGAGATTATGTAGAAAATGTGTATGTGTGTGTGTTTTCCTACATTATAAAAAACAAAATCAAAAACAAAAAAAAACAAACAGTACAGACTACGCTCTCAGAATACATTTAAAACTATGCAGGAAAGTATGGCCCGTCCTTTGTAGCACTTAGTCAATTTTTATCTTATCTCTCCTAAACCCTGTTCTGCCATCCATTTATAAAACTCGTTAGGTAGGCCAGGCGCTGTTTTCATCAGTCCCTCTTGATTTTATCATGTCTCGTCAGCGTCAAATTTTCTAAACCCTCATTATTCATTATGTACCCTTAAATTTCAACAGTCTCTTTCTGAGGTTGGCTATAAGTGTCCTTATGAGTTTCCATTTCTTCTATACCTTCGACTTTGTTCAGATGTTGCGTCCATTGTCGTCTCAGCATTCATTTCTTGCCTGGAGTCTTTTTTTTCATCTGTGAGGAGATTTCCAGATTCATTGCCATATAGGAGGACCGATAATATATAACAGTTAAGCATTCTTTTCTTTGTTTCTAGCAAAATTTTCCTGTTTCTTAATACATTGCTTAGCTTTTGGAAGGCACCTTTCACTATTCCAATCCACTTTCAAATTTTCGGTGTCCATTTTCCGTCCTGTGTTAAAATTCTACCCAGATATTTAAATTGTTGTACTTGATTAATTTTGATATTTCCAATTTGTAATTCGCTTATTGAACTCTTCTTTTTGCTGAGAGCTATACATTCTGTCTTCTTACAGTTGAAGTTTAGTCTTTTCTTCTTGCTTTCCTTTACTAACTTCTGTCGGAGTTCCTGTATTGTGCATTCTATGTCTGTTATCAACACTGTATCATCTGCATATCTGATATTCTTAAGACCGTGGCCAACAATAATTAATTCTGGTAAGACTTCTAATTCTCTCAGAATCATTTCAATGTAAAGACTGAATAAGTGTGGAGAGAAGATACGTCCTTGTCTTACTCCCCTTTCTGTTTCTGTGTATTTATTAAATTCATTTTCTATCTGTTTGCGGGCAATTTTCTCACAATATTGAATGTACAAAAGACATTGCAATGAAATGGTATGGTTTAGAAAAGTGTGCAGGGAATGTCAGCTACATATTTAACCATTTGTACCAAAAACTAAGATCTGTGGATATGTGATCCCTTAAGGTTTCTGGTTGAAAGTTGGAAGCAGAGGGCAAAGCAAGAAAGCAGATCCAATTAATAATAATAATAATAATAATAATAATAATAATAATAATAATAATAATAATAATAAGAAGAAGAAGAAGAAGAAGAAGAAATTACAGAGCACACATACTGAAAAATTGTGTTAGTCAAAAATTCAGATTCTGTGATAGATATCCAGAAACAATTGACCATCTTGTACCAGGTTGCGCTAAATTGGCGCCCACTGCATATAAAACACGACACGAGGGAGTCGGCCAATATTTGTACTGGAAAATCTGCAACACTTACGGAAAGGAAAAATTCGAGAAAATGCAGACAAGTTCTCAGCTCGACTAACTTCCTAAAATTTGATCAAATGAGAGAACATCAGAATTTTGGAATCCGTTTTTAGTTCGAACAAATTTTTTTCAGTAACCCGTAATAATAATAATAATAATAATAATAATAATAATAATAATAACTCCATGGACAATACTCTGTCCGTACCAAACAAGCTAATGTAGACAAACGCCGTACCCATCAGTGGCTACGTAGTACCGGCTTAAAAGCTGAAACTAAAGGTTTTGTATTTGCCGCAAAGGACCAATGATTGCTAACAAGAAATTACCAAACACGCATACTGAAAAATTGTGTTAGTCCAAAATGCAGATTCTGTGATAAAAATTCATATTGACCATCTGGTACCAGGTTGCACGGTATTGGCACCCGCTGCATATAAAACATGGCATGACAGAGTGAGGCAATACCTGCACTAGAAAATCTGCAACACATACGGAAAGGAAACGGTTACGAAGATAGGACCTGTAACAATTTTATTGGATTTTTCAATACAAACAGACAGAACAATCAAAACTAATCACCCTGAAAGCGTGATTAGAGGCCGCAAAGACAAAATGTGCCTCATCATTGACATGGCAGTCCCTGCAGATTGCAATGTATCTTTGAAAATCTCAAATCCCTGCAGATTGTAATGTATCTTTGAAGATTGAAAATCTCAAATCCCTGCAGATTGCAATGTATCTTTGAAGATTGAAAATCTCAAATCCCTGCAGATTGTAATGTATCTTTGAAGATTGAAAATCTCAAATCCCTGCAGATTGCAATGTATCTTTGAAGATTGAAAATCTCAAATCCCTGCAGATTGTAATGTATCTTTGAAGATTGAAAATCTCAAATCCCTGCAGATTGTAATGTATCTTTGAAGATTGAAAATCTCAAATCCCTGCAGATTGTAATGTATCTTTGAAGATTGAAAATCTCAAATCCCTGCAGATTGCAATGTATCTTTGAAGATTGAAAATCTCAAATCCCTGCAGATTGTAATGTATCTTTGAAGATTGAAAATCTCAAATCCCTGCAGATTGTAATGTATCTTTGAAGATTGAAAATCTCCAATCCCTGCAGATTGCAATGTATCTTTGAAGATTGAAAATCTCAAATCCCTGCAGATTGCAATGTATCTTTGAAGATTGAAAATCTCAAATCCCTGCAGATTGCAATGTATCTTTGAAGATTGAAAATCTCAAACCCCTGCAGATTGTAATGTATCTTTGGAATCGAACTCTCAAAAATGTGGCGCATGAGGACATTAACAATTCCAGTTGTAGTTAGAGCCCTCCGGATCGATTGGAAAGAATTCCAGTAGACTTATTGAAAGAATGCCTGGTAGCTCATGCTTTAAAGATATACAAAATAAAAAATGTACTCACTAGTACAGCCCACATTTTAAGAAGGGCTTTATCTGTGTAAAGTATGTGTGATTTTTTTTTCAAAACTGTTCAGGGAAAAATGTCATGATGTTGTCGGAATTAGCTCCTCCTCAACTCCTTAATATTTCACCAGGGGTCTCTCACTCCTCTGGCTATAAATACTGGCTGACCCTTCGTCTCGATCTCTCTTTTCCCTCATGCCTTGGGCCGTTATCTCGCTTGGAGATGAGGCGGTCATTCTTCTCTCATTTCAGCTAACACCAATATGTGAGCTCTCACCAATGCAGCGTTTCCCAAATGCTGGGAACACGCTAAGAACAATACACGTACGTACGAACACTCACCACAATACACACACACACACACACACACACATAATATTCACCACACGCACTTTGTCAATGAAACTGTCCATGTAACTTGTAACCTTTAACTTGTTATTAATACATATATTTGTTTTCATATATTTATCGGTCTGGATTGTTTTCTTTGGACTTAATTAAAGTCCAACTTTCTCATGTAGTTGGACCGGCTAGCAGGAAATCTTAACTCACGCGTGTTTTACATACTCATCACCGCCACGGTCCGCTACAATGTCATTTCTGACTTTAGGTCTCTGGTCGGGACCCGGAAAGAAATGAGTATACAGCAGAAACCAAATGAAATAAAATGATGATGATAATAATAATGTAACGCTTAGAGAAGAGCTCGATTTAAGAAAATAAAAGTCACAATGTTTAATAATGTTTAACAATATTTCGACAGCGACAATTTCATAGAAATATGAAAAATACGAGTCTTTGTACAAATGTGTTTTCTCTTGGGGAAAAACGGTTTTTGTGGTAACCAACGCGGCAAAGCGAACGAAACGCAGCCAGTGTGAATGGAATGCGCCCTGGGTACGATCAAGAAAGTTACAGAAAAGCCATTTAACAATATACGTTTTAGACCTTGTTTACATGAGAGTCAACTGTTGCTGCTGTATGGAACTACTCATCTACTCAAGAGAATATTATCAATGTAAAGAAAATACAATCACTTTACATGTAAATTACCACTTAACATCCGAATTTTTATAAACAAAATGAGTATATTTACTGAAATGCTTTCTCTCTGTTTCAGGTAATTACCTAGTAACCGATTGTATTAAGGAGAAATAATAATAATAGTAATAATAATAATAATAATAATAATAATAGTAATAGTAATAATAATAATAATAATAGTAATAATAATAATAATAATAAAATTAATAATAATAATAGTAATAATAATAATAATAGTAATAATAATAATAATAATAGTAATAATAATAATAGTAATAATAATAATAATAATAGTAATAATAATAATAGTAATAATAATAATAATAATAGTAATATTAATAATAATAATAATTGTAATAATAATAATAATAATAATAATAGTAATAATAATAATAATAATAGTAATAATAATAATAATAATAATAATAATAGTAATAATAATAATAATAGTAATAATAATAATAATAATAATAATAATAGTAATAATAATAATAATAATAAACAAAATTATTGACGCAACTCTTCCAATATTTTTCAACACTTAAATGAAGAGCGCGATTTAAGAAAAGAAAAAGAAAAGTGACAATGTTAAACAATATTTCAACTGAATGTCTGACTTCAAGTTATATTTAATAAAAGATTTTTCAAGTATAATGGACAGAATGACAGGAGAGTTTCATAAGAATTATACTAAGCTGTTCGATTAATTCCGCTTAGTAACTAATCAACTAACGGAAACTTCCAAGATGAGCACAATCAACATCATATTAAGGACGTTTCAGTTTCATGCCTTCACGCTGACGGTATTTCATTCGTTTTGACGCGTACTGCTGTTTTTTAATAATAATAATAATAATAATAATAATAATAATATAATTAGACGCAGTGAAAGAGATTAAAAGTTGTCTTGATAGTGCCTTAGATAGTTGAGTTAAAGGGAGATAACTGGGACATTCGGAAGAGGCATGACACGTGGAACCATTACAATCTACCCCGGTGGATGAAATAAGAGGTTCAGTTCGAAATTCCAATCACTTGAAGAAGGTCGGAGCGTAAAAGGGTCGAAACGTCGTCAGTATGGCAATAAAGATGAAGACAAGATGCCGAATAATGTAAAAATTTTAATAACTCATCTCAGAAATATAGACAGACCATAGTATTTAAAAAAAAAAAATTTGCTTGAACTTGTGGTCCATTGGTACTACTATATATGTGATCAGTTAGTTTTTTTTCTTGTTTACAACAATCAAAACCTTTGGACTGAGTGGTCGTTCTTGGTGTTAAAGTCCCAAATTATTTTATTTTAGGTATTTTCGAGGACAGGCTTCGGTTTGTAACATTTGCATGTCAGATGGTAGCATTTGTTTACATGGCTGGGCTCATGTCATTTCCACAGTTCCCTGTAGTTTGATGTTCCTACACTGTCATGTCTGTTTTTCATTTCTTTTGAACCATCCTGTAGCATTTAGTAATGATGTGCTTTATTGTTTCAACGTTTTGTCTACAGGGACGGTATTATTGTTTTCCCTAGGTTTTTCGATCTGTTCTTGAAGTTATGCACATTCTGGGGAATTTTGTTCACGATAAGATAATTTGTTTCTTTCAAATAACCTCTGCGTAAACATGTCTTTTGTTTTCGATGCGAACATTTAAGATAATGTGTTAACACTGCATTATTTACATACATGGGGAGCCATGATTGTCTATGTCCAAAAAGGACATTGAACATAAAAAGGTAGAGAAAATAATAAGAAAAAAAAACTGTTAAGTGTAAGAAGAGAAAATGCATGGTTATCAGCAAAAGAGAACCCAAGTAGCTATTTACATAGGGAAATTAAAATCAAACACGAAGTGAATTTAATTGGATTTTGTATTAACAAACGACGGAAATTGCAACACAAAATTCCAGAATAAGAAGAGCGAAATATGCTTGTTAGAAACTAAGGAAGGTATTAAGTGAATAAAAAATATCCTTAGAGACAAAGAAAATTCCGCCCAGCTGCTATGTATGGCAGCGAATGTTGGAGACTTTCCTCACAGATGAAGATGAAACTTGAAGGGGCAGAAATATTGTTTTAACGACGAATGATAAGAAATGCCATGGAGAGAACATGTGTGAAATGAGGAACATTTCAGGAGATCAGGAATTACAAAGGAAATGTTTGGATATATAATGACGAAAGAAATTTGGTGATTCGATACTGCCGGCGTATACCGAAGGCAAGAGTAGCAGGGAGAAACCAAGTCTGAGTAAATGATGGCAAGACGAGAATCCTAAAGATTAAAAGGAATGGGTATATCGCAAAACGTAGTTAGAACAATAAAAGTCAGGAAGTTTTTTTTAAAAATCTTCTCACTCCAAGAGGGCAATAAAACCACTAAGACGCAAGGAGTTATTGAGTATTATAGAATATAAGAAAAATATACTATGAAGGAGAGAAAGTAATAAAAGAACAAAATTTAAGAAGTGAAAAGATAACGATTGCATTAAAATTTTTGAAGATCAAAGTTGTGCGGGTAGCAAGAAGCCGGAAAAGAGTTCTACAAGTGAGAGGTTCGAGAGAAGAAACTGTTAGCATAGAACTTACGGTTACGTCTAGACATTGCCACCAATCTAATACTGTTTAAATTCATAAAATTGATGTATCAAAGAAGAAAAATTAGAACAATTATTTATAGAAAAGACAAAGGGAAGCCATATTACGGATGTGGGAAATTAACTGAAGCCGAGATATCAAGTCAGGACCGATAATATTGCAGATTATTCTTAGGATTTTATCAAAAATCTCAGTATACGTAGCAGAAACATCTGACCAAATATGACAGTAATATTCAATGCATGGACTAACGGTAGACTTATAAATATGTAAGATAGATTCTGGCGAGAAAATTTGTCTAGTACGACACAGTGAACCAACTTTCCTAGCAACAGGCCTAACAATTGGTTCAATATAATCGTTCCACTCCATTCACCTGAAATCGCTAGCCAGAGAAAGCGCAAAGAGTCACAATGCTAAAGGTTAGCATCGGCCATGCTGATGGAAGACAAAAAATAATTAATAAATGAAAACTTAAAAAATGATTAAATAGAACAATAAGAAAATTGAAATCAATATAATTGCAGCATCGGACTCACGTAAGAAGCTGGAAGAGAGGTTCACAAGAAAGAAGTGCAATAAAATAAATTGTTAGCATGGAACTTGCGGTTACACCTTGCCATTTCAATTGTAAAATGATGAGACCTTTCCGCCAGTCTAGTACATCATTTAAATTCATAGTCTAGATATCATAAAAGGAAGTGCATTAATATAATTACCATGAAAGTATTTATAGAAAAGAATAATTTATACCTTATTTTTTAGAACTTTACAATTTATACTGGATTTTTTAGAAGTTTATACTTTATTTTTTAGAAGCCTATAATTTATAATGGATTTTTTTAGAAGACTATAATTTATACCGGATTTTTTTTAGAAGCCTATGATTTATACTGTATTTTTTAGAAGCCTATAATTTATACTGTATTTTTTAGAAGCCTATGATTCATACTGGATTTTTTAGAAGCCTATAATTTATACTGGATTTTTTTTAGAAGCCTATAATTTATACTGGATTTTTCTAGAAGCCTATAATTTATACTGGATTTTTTTTTAGAAGCCTATAATTTATACTGGATTTTTTTTTAGAAGCCTATGATTTATACAGGATTTTTTAGAAGTCTATAATTTATACTGGATTTTTTTAGAAGCCTATGATTTATACTGGATATCCTTTCTTTATTTATAAATGATAGGCTTCTAAAAAAAATCCAGTGTAAATTACAGGCTTCTAAAAAATCCAGTATAAATTATGGGCTTCTAAAAGAAGCCCATAATTTATACTGGATTTTTTTAGAAGCCTATGATTTATACTGGATTTTTTTAGAAGCCTATCATTTATACTGGATTTTTTAGAAGCCTGTAATTTATAATGGATTTTTTTTAGAAGCCTATAATTTATACTGGATTTTTTTAGAAGCCTATGATTTATACTGGATTTTTTAGAAGCCTATAATTTATACTGGATTTTTTTAGAAGCCTATGATTTATACTGGATTTTTTAGAAGCCTATAATTTATACTGGATTTTTTAGAAGCCTATAATTTATACTGGATTTTTTTAGAAGCCTATGATTTATATTGGATATTTTAGAAGCCCATAATTTATACTGGATTTTTTAGAAGCCTGTAATTTACACTGGATTTTTTTTAGAAGCCTATCATTTATACTGGATTTTTTAGAAGCCTGTAATTTATAATGGATTTTTTTTAGAAGCCTATAATTTATACTGGATTTTTTTAGAAGCCTATGATTTATACTGGATTTTTTAGAAGCCTATAATTTATACTGGATTTTTTTAGAAGCCTATGATTTATACTGGATTTTTTAGAAGCCTATAATTTATACTGGATTTTTTTACAAGCCTATGATTTACACAGGAATTTTTAGAAGCCCATAATTTATACTGGATTTTTTTAGAAGCCTGTAATTTATACTGGATTTTTTTAGAAGCCTATAATATATACCGGATTTTTTAGAAGCCTATAATTTATACTGGATTTTTTTAGAAGCCTATAATTTACACTGGAATTTTTTTAGAAGCCTATAATTTATACTTGTATTTTTCTTGTAGTTGTAGAAAAGATAGAGCGAAACCCATGTCGTGTCGATGAGAAAATGACTGAAGTCGAGATGTTAGATTAGGATCGATTACATTACAGATATAAACATTCATATATCGTTTGGAGTATAGGGAACCCAATGAGGATTGGCCTCACTACTCATATACATGTTCCTTATGTGTGGCTTAGATTTTGCAAAATCAAAAATCAAAAATGATTACTTGATTCTAATAGCATAATGCCCCGCCCCTTTTTTCTCAAGAAGTTTTCAACTACTAGAATTTTTTGCAACACGCATCAGTGTGTTGAAATTCTCAGAGTATTTAGTATTGTTGAAGGTATCGTTGACATTATTGTCGAAATTAACATACTCTACATTTAGTTCAATTTCAAAAACCAATCAATGAAATTTGAATAAACTGATTTGTTTGGAAAAATACTTTGACAAAATACTCTACTCCACGGTTTAATAATTAATTTAATTTAATTTAATTTTATAGGACTTCATGGTAAGCATTATATTTTAAGAAAATTTATTTTTTCCTTTTTAATAGCGAAGAATAAATTCTTATGATTTCTTACTCTTGAGCATGCACCATACAACTGGCCATGCGTAAATATTTCTCTCTGGAGCCAAATTCCAACTTTTGAAGCTTTTAGCCTTGTAATTTTTTCATAGTCCTCGCAAATGCTGTGCGAACTGGAAACTCGATTCTTGTATATAAAATCTTAAAGAAAGGATATGCAAAAAACAATATTGCATTTTTATGTGTAATTTTAATAATTAAATTGTTACTTCGTGCTAGCACAGTTCTCAACGGCCTCCGAAGGAGTTCCGTCTACCAAATTTTATTATCTCAGAAATTCGACCCAAACCTTGTGAGTGAAATTGGGTAGACGGAACTCTTGGGGCCACGAAGTCACAAGTCATCGGGACCGAGGATTTGAGTGTGCTGGATTTTTGATCATTCCCGATAACACGCTCTTTCCCAGAAGCTGTAAATAAGGTCTGCTCAGCATAGTTGCAGTATAAACCACAGGTTGGCTCTGTGGGTGTTGAACAAACACAAATGTGCCTGAGAGAGAGTCTGTAATAAGGATTGACTAGCCGTCCTAGTAGACGGGTATCCGCGAATACAAATGGCCAGCTATTATATATATATATATATATATATATACACATATACATACATACATACATACATATACATACATACACACACACACACGCACACACACACACACACACACACACACACATATATATATATATATATATATATATATATATATATATGACAGTAAATAAGTGATCCAAAATAATCGCTCGAATGATATTTATAATGAAAAGTTTGCGATTTTGCTTTTTGTAAATTTTGTTACGAATTTTTTAATGTAATGAATTTGTTTTTCCTTTTGATTTCAATAAACTATGTCAGCCAGATAAATCTATTTCAATAAATATTTTCAATAAATTTGTTAGATAGATTATTTCATATATATTATTTATATTTTATACTATCTTATATCGATTTCAATAAAGTATGTCAGACAGAAAAAGTCACGAATGAACAAGAAAGGAAGAAGGAAAAAAGAAAGAGGATACAAAAAAAGGATAAAAGGAGAAAAGCAAAAAGCAAAAAAAGCAAAAAGCAAAAAGCAATAAATAAGATAGAAAGATAAAAAGAATCAAGATCAGATGTTTAATAAACTCGAAAAGAAAGAAAATAAAAGAGAAAAAATGAAGGGAAGAATGAAGAAAGGAAGAGGGAATGAATGAAGGAAGGAATGAAGGAAGGAAGAAGGCAGACATGAAGATAGAATGATTGAATGTATGAATGAAGGAAGGAAAGAAAGAAGGAAGGAAGAAAGGAAGGAAGGAAGGAAGGAAAAGTTATGCTGGGAATTTAAGAGTAACAAAAGAAAATTGAGTGGGGAGAGAACCAACGTTGAGAATAAAAAGAAAAATAAATTTGAAAGCAAAACTGAAAAAAAAAAAAACAAAATCAGTAGAGAACGAAAGAAAGTAAGAAAAGGTTGAGAGTAAAAAATGAAAGAAAAATCAGAGAAAACCAAAAAACAAGAAATAGTAAAACAAAAAAAAAAAAAAAAACCTGAGTGTAAAGAAAATTGTGATATAAAGAAGAAATAAAAAAAATAAATTCTCACAAATAAACATGACATTGAAATATTTTATAGATTAAATTTTGGAGTTTAGAGAAATTTTATATAAACCCATTGCTTCAAGATTTCGAATTTTCTGGAATTTTATAAGCATTATAGAGATAATTATTTTTTTTTTCTACGGTAAATCTTTAAAGTCGGCCTCCAAAGAACAAATCCCCTTCAAGTGTTCAGAAGTGAATAAAAAATAAACTCATGCACCTACTTAAGAAATATTTCAAACCGTTTTTTATTTTATTTAAACGACGTTAATCAATTTTAAAAGCAGAAAAAGACCTCAAAGAACCTGGAAATATTTCTTTTTTAGTTTTTCAAATTCTGGATGCTTACCATACATTTCTTTATGACTGGGGATGCTCCGGTTTTGGGCGTCTGTCCCAGTGATATAGGCCATCAGGATTTGATCTGTGTGTGTGTGTGTGAGAGAGAGAGAGAGAGAGAGAGAGTGAGAGAGGGTCAGCAATGAATCTTAAGGGGTGCTGGGTTATGAAAACACTTGATTATGCAAGGAAACTGACACTGTGCTGATGGCCGATTCGGGAAGTAGGCTGCAGAACTTCCTACACAGAGCAGTAGAAGAAAGCTGGAAAAAAGAAAAGAAGAAAGCTGGAAAAAAGAAAAGAAGAAAGCTGGAAAAAAGAAAAGAAGAAAGCTGGAAAAAAGAAAAGAAGAAAGGATCAATCATCAACTGCAAGAAGGCAAAGTATGGCCATGCATGATACACGCGTAGGTGATTAAGTATCTTTCGATACATGACTGACGAGGCAGATTTTTTTCCCATAATAGGTTGCCATTTCTTTCTGCAGTAGACCAATTGCCATCCAAGGCTATAGAACCCAGTCTGTCCTGTTATTTATCCATTTCTGGAGGCGGGGGTGATGGTGGTGCTATGAATCCTCTTTTAACAGAGGATTTAAAATGGGGCATCAAAATCTGAGTCCGTATCGTACAAGTGAAAAAATCATTCCAAAAGTTAAGCAAGGTGCTGAGAAACAGAAAAATTTGGTTAGAAACAAAGAAAAGAGTCCTGGATTGCTCTCTGTTATCTATCCTCTTAAATGGCAGTGAATGCTGGACATCCCCCCCCCATAGACGAATAGAAGACTAGAAGCAGAAGAAATGTCCTTCTACAGAAGGATACTGAGAATTCCATGGACAGTGAATATGCAAGAAGACAGTTTTAAAGAAAATGGCAACAGAAAGAATACTTCTACTTAATCAGGAAGAAATAGTTGAAATTCTTTGAACATTTAATGAGGAAGGAAGGCTTGGAAAACTTAATCCTCATGAGGCATACTATCGAAAAATTGTTAAAAAATTACGTACCATCTTTTCTTCAAACAAGCTCTTCGCTATTATAATTATTGTTATTTCAATCTGCTTGTTTGCTTTCTCCTCTGCCTCCAAGTTTCAAGTAGAAACTTCAAGAGACTGTAAATCAACAGATCGAGGTTCTTGTTACAGTTGATTGTGTACGCCAGTGGCATTCCAAGCACCATTCTTTAAATTATACGATTTTATTGAAATGTGTCTGGCAAAATCTATATTGAGAGGAAACTGCCTAAAAGAGGATAGAAAAAGAATTTAATGAATATGCAAAAACAGAAAAGGGTTTAAGACAAGGATATGTCTTCTCACCAGACTTATTTAGTTTTTACAGTGAGGCTATTCTGAGAGAATTAGAAGTTCTACCAAGATTCATTATTAGCGGAGACAATGTTAACAATACAAGATATGCAGATGACACAGTATTGATAGCAGACATGAAAAGGAAACTCCTACGGAAGGTAGTGAAGGAAAGCAAGAAGAAAGGACTAAACATCAATTACAAGAAGACAATATATGGCTGTCAGCAAAACCAATTACCCAACATGCAAATTATAAACTGGAGACGCCAAATTCAAACAAGTAAAACAATTTAAGTATTTAGGAAGGGTCGATAGTGCGACACTGAAATCCGAAGGCGCATTGGGATAGAGAAAGTGTCTTCTAAAACCTAAGCAAAGGATTAAGAAACAGAAAAATTTCATTAGAAACAAAGAAAAGAGTACGTAATATCGGCCCTAATAAATGGCAGTGTATACTGGACAATCTTCTCACAGATGAAGAAGAGACTTGAAGCAACATAATATGATTCTACAGAAGGATGCTGAGAAAACCATGTGAGCAACGACGAAGTTTTAGGGAAAATGGAAACAAATAGGACACTTATAAAGAGGATTCCAATAACATGGACCGATTTTAAGTGTGAATTAAGTTTAAGCGTCTAATGATTTTTTATTTTTCTTTCAGATTTAACAACTTAAATCCTTGGCAATTTCAACCATGGAAAGATTAACAATCAAACAACGTGTTAAAGTTTCAAGAATGCAATTAGAAAAATTGTTCGTAAATTCAAACAAACTTGGTCGGTGGCAGATGTGAAAACACCACTGCGTGCTCGTTTACGCCGTTCTGATGAAAACATTGCTGCAGTGGACGAGAATGTGGCCGAAAATCCAGACACCTCCATTCGTCATCGCGCGCAGGAATTGAACCTCTCCACAACAACTTTTCCAATTACATTCTCGGTTGTTCGATTCTGCGGATAGTGAATAAAGGCGTTGGTTAGATCCAGTGACAAGACCCAAAGAGTGTGAGTTCAATACCCGGTTAAGGCAGTGGAGAACTTTCAGAGGGAAAATTAACAGGAGATAACTGATAGCTGGCATCCATCAAACATGGCACGTGGAACCAGAACAGTCTACCCCAGTGAGTGAAATAAAGGGTTCAGTTCGACATTCTGAAGAAGGCCAGAGCGTACAACGGCCGAAATGTTGTGATAAATATGGCGACAAAGATGAGGACAATAGTCCGAATAATGTAAATAATGTACATAATACCTCATCTCAGAAATATAGACAGACTCTAATAGTTTCTTCTATCGCACTTCTCACTTGTGAAACTCTCTCCCAGCTTCTTGTTTCCCTGTCAACTTTGATATTCAAAAATTTAAATGCAATGTCAATCATTATCTTGTCTTCTCGTTCTTTGATTGTCCTCCCTTTTTAATAGTATTTTTTCTACAAATATTTTCACAGCAACTGCTCTGACAAGGTTTTTTTCCGCTGGTGTCTCGAATATATGAATTTAAGCGTGCTACTAAATTGGAATTTAGGTCTCACCCCTTTACTTTTGAAATAGCTAATAGGGCGACTTCTATTCCAACAGTTTTTCCTGCACTTCCTACCTGTGACACTCCCTTCGATTTCCTTGATTCCCTGGTAATTACAATCTTCAAAAGTTTAAATGCAACTTCAATCGCTATCTTCTGTCTTCTTGAACCTCGTTTGCCTATTGTCATTTCCTGACCCCCCCTTATTCCCAGTCTCCTCTTTCGCTTTCACTTCCTGTAATCCTCTGTGTACTAGTGGCATTACCGTCTTGATTGAGGTGAAATGATTAACAAAAAAGAAAAAAAAAGGAGTAGCCATCTTCGTCACCGCTAAGAGCGTTAGGTGAGGACAAAGAGAATAGGGATGCTCGAATGAGCACGGGTGCCGACTAAGACTAAAATATATCTTGTGAAGCCATTATATTTTCTAACTAGCAGCATGGACCGGCGTTGCCCGTACTTGATTAAAAAATCGTACGACTCATACAGCAATCGCTATCACTTGACTTAAAATATTTTTGCCCGTCCTTGCCTTTAAAGGAGTGCCCTTTGCCGTGCTGATGTTGCTACATGTCTTACTTCTTGCCTATTTCACACTGCGAATTTTTTCTAAGCTCTATACTAAACATTAAATCTGTTACGAAAAAAGAACTAAACAAAATGAACACAAAACGATCTGCTTTAAAAAAGGATTCGTAACTGGAAAAACCGAATGAAAAAAAAATGTTAACTACAAATACTTTTTCACACCCAACCCAGTTCTGCGGCATCAGAACCAAAGTTGAGTTTAAGCAAGCGAATGAGTAAAGTGCCATGCAGATTTAAATTTTTCCCACTTGTGACGAATGCAGCTATCGATTTTTTTTTGCATGCTAGCATGCTAGTTAACATTCATGTCAGTCAGCTGTTGGCTCTCACGCTGGCCAATAGAATCTTCCTGCCTATTCGTGGCAGCCAGCTATAGGCTCTCACTCTGGCCAGTAGAAAATGACCGCAAACTACATAAAAACTGCTGTAGAAACATGAAAAAATCGATTATTTCCACTATCGATGGGAGTTGGGAAATGCAAAGTCGGATTTGGCTTTCCCGCTAACTTGAAGCATGTGCATGTAAATTTTGGTGCAAATCCGTCGAAAATTGCGGCCGTGCAGTCGTCACACACACACACACACGCACACACACACACACACACACACACACACACACACACACACACACACACATCCTGCCTTTTATAGATATAGATTACTTAATGAAAAATTTAAAAGTTTAATAAAAACCTTTAGCTAGTCGTGAATTATTTTATTGATATTGAAACACTAAAAGCGATTTTATGGTGTCATAAAGTGTTAAAAGATTGTCTTGTTGTGTCATTATATCATCTTATTGACACTATTTATAATCGGTGTATTATCCTCATTTTTATATTCTTTATCACAATATTTCAGCCATTGTGCACTCCGATCTTCCTTAAACGTATATATCGATCCGGATAACCTTCAGGGAATTCCAAACTGAACACTTTATTCAATCTACAGAGGTAGACTGTTCTTGTTCCACTGCTCATGTCTAAGAATATGGTCTAGTTCTTTAGTACTGATCAGTTATTGCTCGCCAGTTTCCACTGAGTCCAAGTACACACAGTCCGACGATGGTCACTAAATTCACAGGCCATCGTTTTTACCCACTAGACCATTGTTCCGTAGGAAAATCTTTTGTAGTAAACTTAGAGTCTTAAACCTAACCTAGCTGCTGATTATGTAGCAAATGTTGCTGCTGTCAAATTTTTGACTGCTACTGCTGTTTGATTGCCGCTGCAGCTGCGGTTGAAGACTTACTTTCTTTCTTTATTAGAGGCACCTATATTATTTGTATTTCTATGCTAGGCTCCTAGTAAGGAGGCCCTCATAGCCTAACATATGCGCTGATTCTTTCAAACTATTCAATGTCTAACTATTCAATGTTCTTCCTTGTCCAGTTTTTTTGCTCCATTCCACAAGGGCCGCTGTCTATCTCTTTCCCTCCATACATCATCAGCTGCGCCTGATTTCATTTCTCACTATGGCGTTTCGACGTTCCACCAGCCTTGCTTTTAGGGAGAAGCTTGTTTCACCTGTATATTCTCTAGTGTAAATAATGATAACTCCTCAAAACAGAAATTGTGAAAAAATGTAACAGCTATTTTAGGGAAAAATTCGATGCACTAAATTTACTTAAATAAAAGTAAGTAATTTACTTTAAGTAGTTAAAAATAAAAATCGTCCTTGATAATGGCTAGAAGAATAGCCGAAAGCACTCGGATATGCATAACGTTTGGACAGTTTTTAAACACATTGTGTCCAGAAAAGAAAACACTTGTATAAACACAAGAAAAATCAAATAAAAAAGCTTAATCGCTGTAACTTGTCAGTCGTCTTTAACGATACTTGTATAATATATATATATATATATATATATATATATATATATATATATATATATATATATATATATATATATATATATATATATGTCAATTTTTATATATATCATTTATATATTATATATGCGCGGTACTTATTGTATTGGAAAGCGCTCGATATCAGTGATAGTGCTAACATATTTAGTTTGACTGATGTGACCCCGGTTTTCACACCCTTGT
>OZ010607.1:50366743-50371743 GCA_963932145.1 Acanthosepion lycidas | reverse complement strand
TTTTTTTACTCAACAATTCAGACTTATTTTTAATTTTATAGGACAATATTTCAGTTTTTTCATCACAATTTATTTTGGATATAATGTTAGTCAAATAAATGTAGTTTTGTGATTTAGTTTAAAATCTTTAGAATGTAAATTGACAATGCAGTAGTTGTCTTAACGTATATGTTAATGTCATAGAAATAATCATACTTGATTAATGAGCCGTGAGCCATCGTATATATATATATATATATATATATATATATATATATATATATATATATATATATATATATATATATTTATATATCATTTGTTGCATTAATGATTATGATTATCTCAAATCCTCCTAATTTCTATCACTTGTATATCCTGGTTTGAACCGGCTCTAATTCTCCATTTGGATAGGCTTGATGATAGTAGTTGCGGCTCGTGGAGGCACAGACCTATGGGTAAAGGAAACTCGGATGAGTTCCACCACGGAATATGTGATCAAGAGGCGCTATATCGAATCTAATTTTTTACCACTTCGTCACCGAGGCAGTTAGTATAACGTTTGTCTCATATCGTAACAGTCCCGGTTTCGTTTCTAGGTAGTGGATGCTGATGAGTCCTGAATATGGTCGAAACGGCCGTCCAGTGCTTTCTGTTGAGGTTTCTTCTAGACTCGTTGAAATAATTATTATATATATATATATATTATGATATGGACTAAGTCCGACAATTATTTTAGTATATATAGATGTAATTATTTAAGTAAATGCTCTGTTTATATACATATGCGTGTGCGTGTCTGTTTGTGTGAGTATGTGTGTGTGTGTATATATATATATATATATATATATATATATATATATATATATATATATATATTCCACATTTTAAACTGTCACCTGTGTGGTGCTTTTAAAATTAGGCAAGTGGCAATGGTGCCATCATCTAGCTGATGTCTTACCATTTTCTTTTGACATACCATAAGTTACCATCTTGACTTGGACCGGTGCATACCATACGTTTGCTTTTGAAACATTTTTTTTTAAGAATATTGAATCTGTAATTGCAACATAGAGTGCTTTTTGTGCTCGTTTCATGTTACGTCGGAATGACGCTCTGTTCTGCATAGAAATTCGATGCTTCTATAGGTTGAAATTTTCATGGTCACATTTTCAGCGCTGAAAAAGAAAATCGAAAAAGAAAGCCATCCATAAAACCTCGAAGTGCTCGTACTTCCGGGTGATGGAAAACTTTAAAAATCCTCTACAAAATTGTATGGTAAATAGAGACCACCATTTGGAGGATGTCATTTTCAAAACCAAATGAATAAAAACTTTAGCCCTTTGAACAACACTGTAATGCATCTACCTTGGTCTTTTTGTCAAATGTTAAAATATCGGAGGCATTTATATCGCAACCTGTATACACATATAGAGAGAGAATTAATGCATTTTTAATTTATAATCCGGCGTATTTGTTAATTCCTTTAACCCCTTCGCCGCCAATTATTTTGGGAAAAACATTTCATTTTCAGACGATTTTTTTTATTTGTTTTTAATATAGTAACTAAGAAACCGTGGCACCTTGAAGTATCCGTGTGGGTGCTAACAACTCTACTCGACGTATGAGTTGACAATTGGACTTCATTTGAAGTTCGGAAGGACATAAAAAGAATCTAGATCGACGTGTAAATACGTTTGTAGTTGATTTTTGAACGTTGTGTTTTGGACGTGTTTATTCGTCGGATTTTACGGGGAATTTTTGGCCGAGCCTACGGGCTCGGATACCCCATATTAAATTCGGTCTTGTGCTATATCCGACTGCGTGGGGCAGTTGATAGATATCCTGCAGTTGGAGTTTCATTGTGGAACTCACTTCTTAGCAGTTGACTACTTCTAATCTAATGGCGAATCTTATAAGTGTTGTTCTTGTCCTAAGTATTATCGTTCATTACCAACCTTTGTATGGTTATTCTGTTCAGTTCCTTCTGTTTTGTTCCTTCCCTAGGTCACAACAATTAGTTTGCTGCTTATTTTACAGAGCTGTTTCCCCTCGTCCATTCTAATTTCATTCCTCTATTTTCTTGCCTGTCAATGCGTTGCAACATGGCTTTTTCTGACACTTTTAAATTATGTTAAATTGTTCTCATTGTTTTCCGACCACTGTCTTATTTTAATGTTGACGACAGAATAGTTGTTATATATCATTTATATAAGGCCATGTGTTACAGTCAGGCTGTCACCATAAAAGTATCAATCGGTTGCAAATATATGGCAACATATACTCTAATGGAACTTTAACATACTTTTTAAATATTTATGGTGTCATATAAACTAAAGTTGAAGGTGGATTTAGAAGCTAAATGAACTTTTGAAACTGTTATCTAAATTATAGTTATTTTCATGCCAAAAGCTGATATATGAGTACACAAAGTATCATTGTTATTAGAATTTACAAATGACACTGTCTATTCATATCACACAGACAATTGTTACCTGAGAATGTGTGAATAGACATTGGAATATTAACAGCATTTTGGCGCTGTCGAAGTTAACATTGAATTTACTTTTCATTATTTTGTATTTTTAAACAGATACCTCGAAAAAAAAGTGTTGTCTAAAGTTTGAAATGGATTAAAAAAAAAAAGGAAAAATCTTTCTTGAACCTTTTATTTTATTTTATTTTAATATTAAGATAATAAATTAAATATTGCCAATAAGCATTTCCAACTAGATTTTAAATGATTGGAATTATTTTTTCAGATTATCAGTAAAATCTATAAAATCCTCCATATTGACAGTTATGACGTCACAACATAATTCTCTTCAATAAAAAATCTTTCGAAAATAAAAAAAATAGTTTCCTAGATCTGTATTTGTGAAGAAATAGCTGATTTAATGTTTAATTAATCTGGATTGAAACGAATATTAGTTTTATTTTAATATATCGTAGAAAAGCATTGGCACGAAGGTGGGCGTTTTTATGAGGTGTTGGTAAATAAATGTGAAGAGATAATTGAAATAAAATTATATGAAGAATAAAACGTAAAGGCCTTTATACATATTTACGAGGTAGGATGGAGTAATGGCTTGCGGCCAAGATTGAGGAATCAGAGAGCCAGGTACAAATTCCAGTTGAGTTCATTATATTCACTCGGGAAAGTCATGAATCAATCTCTTCTCTCTCAACTACGGGGAAAAAGTAGGACAGACTGGGTTCTGTAGCCTTGATTGGCAAACAGTCTAGGAAAAGTCTGAATTCAAACCGGCCTTTTATTTTTCCTAAGACACACCACTTCTACTACGGCTGTAGTACACGTGTTTATGGGACTCCTCGTGATCGCGATATATATATATATATATATATATATATATATATGTAAGTAATGAAAAGTTTTGTAAATCGTATGAATAATCCCAAGGAGGGTATAATTCCGAGATCTCAATGTCAAATCAGAGCAATTATTAATTCAATTTAAATAGAAAACAGACAAAACCTTAAGGGTCCATTCGTTATAATTTATTTCCCCAGGTATATGGTTTTTACCTGGTTCATCAGACCACACTTTCAAGGGTGAAAAAATTAAATTTTAAATTTCTTTTGTGATTTAAAACACATATGGAGACCCATATCTATCCCCTCATCGGTAGCGACTGCGTATTCTATGCAAGATATATTGATGATATATTCTTTGTATACCCAGGCAGTGGCAACAAACTTACACAATTCCTCATGACCCTAAACACAGTACACGATTCAGTTAAGTCTGACTATGAAAATTCTACAAGATCGGTAACATTTTTAGACATCCGCATTTACATAGATGAAAACAGGGAACTACAAACAACACTACACAACTAAAATCACCGAAACCCACAACTATCTACACTTTAAGTCTTCCCACCCTAAACACCTCAAAGAGAACCTTCCTTATTCAAAAGTACATAGACTCAGAAAGATATATTCTAATAATGAAGAACTAAACAAAGACACTCAAAATCTGGAGCATCAATTCTGGCTATAAACAACACCTAATTAGGGAACAAATAAATAAAGCAATTTCGATACCTAGAGAAGACACCCTAATGTACAAGATTAAAAATAAACCCAGCCGCATCCCTCTAGTAACCACTTTCAACCCCACTCTGCCTCCACTATCCCAAATAATCAAAAGTCGCTGGGAAATACTACATCTTAAACCAGACCTAAAAAAATTGTTTAAGGAACCTGGCCTTCTAGCATATCATAGACCTAAGAACCTAAAGGAAATTATAGGTAGTAACCATATTTCAGGGGACAAGGTAATCCGTAATAAACCAAAAACAGAAACAACAGGATTTTCCCAACCATGTAACAACAAAAGAAGCTTATGCTGTAACCACATTAGACACACGAATTCATTCACTAGCTCAGTCATTAAATCTACTTTCAAAATCTACCACGACTCTAACTGTAGAAGTCATAACATAATTTACCTCCTAGAATGCACACTATGCCAGAAACAATATGTAGGAAAATCTGAATGCCCTTTCACTATAGAATTAATAATTATCACAATCGAATTAAGTCGACTCCCTACGAAAGATTATTACCTGTAGAACATTTCCGCCTACAAAAAACACGATTTTAAAACCCAACCCAAATCCACTATAATTGAGAGAATAGAAAAGTTCAGAACAGATAACATTAGACAGATTTTAGAAAGACATGAACAAAAACGCTCTATCCAGACGGGCTTAACCACAAATTTAACAATTATAGATCGTATTAATATATAACCCCACAAATCAGGACCTACCCACATTTCTCACCCGCACAAGAGAGGCATGCTTGTGGAGATGTTGAGGCCTCACACTTATACTCACACCCACACGAATACACACACTTACACGCATCATACTCACTCACTCCCTAAGAACCAAATAACACACACACACACACACTTAACAGAGACACATCCAATTTCCAGAAATCAATAAAACTGTCAAAATGACATAAGGAATTCAGAGTAGCATGAATCC
>OZ010607.1:50331743-50361743 GCA_963932145.1 Acanthosepion lycidas | reverse complement strand
CTATCTATCTATCTATCGCAATTTCAATCTTTTCATATTTATATTTCTCACTCTGTTTATGATCTATCTATCTATCTATCTATCTATCTATCTATCTATCTATCTATCTATCGCAATTTCAATCTTTTCATATTTATATTTCTCACTCTGTTTATGATCTATCTATCTATCTATCTATCTATCTATCTCATCTCTTCACTAGCTATCTATTAGGTTGGTGCAAAAATAATGTCGTTTTCTCACATAGTAACACATGTGAGAAAACGACATTATTTTTGCACCAACCTAATATCTATCTATCTATCTATCTATCTATCTATCTATCTATCTATCTATCTATCTATCTATCTAAGTCTTCCCTCTGTCTATTTCAGTCCTCATCTATCTATTTACAAATTATTAGAACGAACAGATAAGAAGAAATAAGGTATGTACACATGCATTTGTGTCAAGTCCCATCTGTACCTTTTTCATATTGGTTTAATTCATTTTTTTTACTCTTGTGTATCTTTATGCAAACCTGCAATAGCTTGAATTTCAAATCTATTTATCAAACATTTAAACCTTTTACTTATTTAACTCTATAACGCCCAAAGAAACTGAAATTAGAAAACTCACTCCCAATCTTTTTCTGCCTCTATCTCTCTCTCGGTCTCTCTCTCTCTCTCTCTCTCTCTCTCTCTCTCTCTCTTTGTCGTCGTGTTGTTTACTTAAGTCTTTCTGTTTAAAACTCGATTTGTATCAAGGTGTCTCCACATTATTCTTCGACTCTCACCGTCAATCCATTTATTTACTTGTCTCACACGCTATCTATCTTCCTATCATTCTTTTTCTCTCCGTGTTTACTTTATTTTCCTCGCACTTAAACAAGCATCTCCAAGAGACTGCTAATTGAATTCTTGTATAAAATGGGAAACCCAAATAATATTGGCGCCAAAGGTGTTCGCGCATGCGTGGGCGAAACCTATCAACGCTGACAATATTCGAAACTGTGTTGTATCATATGGGATATTTTTGCGCTAATAACTTAACGATTTGTTAAAGAAATGAAATAAGACATTTTTTTTTTTTTGGAGTGGAAGGTCGAAAAATAACCAAATGCTATTTCAAACCGTCTTTGCTTTATCCATCTTTATTTACTCAGTCTTTCACTTTCCAAGAGCCTTTTCTCTCATCGTTTTGTTCTTTTTCTCCTCTTCTTTGCCCCCGCCCTTATCTACAGCATATCTTCCTTCTTTTTTTCGTTGTTTTTTCTTCACTCGTTTATATTCTTTCTTTCTTTCTTTCTTTCTTTCTTTCTTTCTTTCTCACACTCTCTCCTTTTAATCTTTTAAGTCACTATTATTCGTTTTCTTTTTTCTTCTTCCTTGCCTATTGCCTTGTCGTTCTTTCTTTTCCCCTTCCTTTCCTTTTATGTTGTTGTCTTTGTATGTTTTCCCATTGTGGAATCTTCCACATTTGCCAGTTACCCCCACTCCCCCGCGGGAAAATGCACTCTTCTCCTGTAGTGATTATCATCACATACATACAAATCATGCAACAAGCATTCATTGGTTAATCTCCTCAAAACTAGCTCGCTGATTGGTCAATTCCGACCAATCAGTTATCCTGCACGCGCGGAATGAAATTTCCCGCTCACTAAGGTTTGAGACCGTCACGTGATACACCACCTTATATAAACAAAACACGAGTAAGCCTTCTCTATCCATTTTCTCTCGCGTCTTATTCCTTGCTACCAAAATGTAACCTTCAAGAACTCCCGTCTTGACTATTCGGTCAGATGTTAAAGATCATTACCAACATTCACGCAAGTACGAACTCTTAACTCTTCTGAACTCTACCAACTTTTCCTAACATCCAACAGGAACTTTATTCTTCTAAAACTTCAGTTTAATAATTACTTATTCTTTATGAGCTCCGGTACAAATATTTCTAAATCTAAGAGACATAATTCATTCAAACTTTCAGCTTATATGCATGTACACCAAAACACAAATAAATTCAATTGTTATGTTTTGAACCATTACGTTCTGTTTTGTATTTTATACTATTTGGTATTTTACGTCAAATATAAATTGCATTGTAACCGCTACATGTTTGGTAACCTCCATCGTCTTTGCTTGTCCTTTTCTACGTCATTCCCAGTCAAAGATAAATAATTGTGGTGATGCGCGCTACACCATCCTTGTTTCTTTCCTTTCTCTTTTCTTTCCTTTTTTTCCTATTGTTACTTCCATTTTTCACAGTATAGTGTAGAGTGTCTCACATGTCGAACAAATCAGTTTTCGAACTGAAAATTCAAGAGGAAAATGTCTCGGTAATCGAACAAAATTTCGGTTCTCGAACAACGTTGCCGAACCCAGTTAATCCGAACGGAATAATTTCTGAGTCGACCGCCGTGTTGTATACATTCGTGTGTTGTGTTTTATTGTACTGTGACGGTTTTTCTCTACATTGATTCCTACTGGAAAAATAGTTTCGGGTTACAAACATTTCGGGTTACGAACGGCCTTCAGGAACGAATTAAATTCGTGAACCGAGGTTCCACTGTATTATCTTTTTTGTACATTTTTTTCATTTTCCTTCCAACCTGTCGTACTGTAGTTCTTCGTTCTTCTTCTTCTTCTTCTTTGTTGTTGCTATTACTGTTGTTGTTGTTCTTCTTCTGCTTCTTTGTTGTTGCTATTACTGTTGTTGTTGTTCTTCTTCTTCTGCTTCTTTGTTGTTGCTATTACTGTTGTTCTTCTTCTTCCTCTTCTGCTTCTTCTTCTTCTTTGTTGTTGCTATTACTGTTGTTGTTGTTATTGTTCTTGTTCTTCTTCTTTCTCCATCTGCTGCTTTTTTGTTGTTGTTCTTCTTTGTTCTTCTTCTTCTGTGTTCTTCTTTTGCTTCTTCTTTGTTGTTGTTGTTCTTTTGCTTCTTCTTTGTTGTCGTTCTTCTTCTCCTTCTTGTTGTTCTTCTTTGTGCTCTATTTTATTTACCTCTTCGCTTTTCCACTCATTTTCCGAACATTTCTTCTTTACTCACAGCTTTCATTCCATTTTCAATCCTTCTCATCTTCTTCAACATTTACTTTCGTTTCATTCTCCTCCCATTATGTCCTTATTTACTCCGCAGTTCACCATTACGTTTCACTAAAACAGAAAAATTGTTTTCACATATCAATATAACAATATAAGCCCAAAGCAAAACAATCCAAAATCTTAATCTAGTAAAACAAAAGCAAAGAAGTCGACTCAGTTTATTGATCAATGGATAATTCTCTAGTGAGAAAATACACATCCTAATGTACAGACAGACAATTTTTCTTTTCGGCGTCTTTCATCCGATCTATTCGACGACTTTCAGATTAATTTATTTAGAAAGGATTCCCCAATCATATATATATATATATATATATATATATATATATATATATATATATATATATATTTATCTATATATATATATATTTATCTATATATATATATATATATATATATATATGTATATTTATCTATATATATATATATATTTATCTGCATATAAATATATATATATATATATTTATCTATATATAAATATATATATATATATATAAATATACATATATATAAATATATGTATATATATATATATATATAAATATATATATATATATATATATATATATATATATATAAATATACATATATATATATAAATATATATATTAGGTTGGTGCAAAAATAATGACGTAATAATGTCGTTTTTTTGACGTAAAAAAACAACATTATTACGTCATTATTTTTGCACCAACCTAATATATATATATATATATATATATATATATATATATATATATATATATATATATTATAAATTAATTGATTTAAAATATGTTTTTTTCGCTACACAGTTCTAACCATGTTTCAAAAATGGAAGCTGAAAGACATTAGTTCCATTTCATCCTCAAGCGAATTTTTATATAAGAACACCGGATTATATATCTTACTGTTCTTTCTTTTTATTTACACACACACACACACACACACACACACACACACACACACACACACACACGCTCAGTTTTGACCTCTGTCATTACTTTTATATTTATATATGTATACACACATATATATATAATATAACTATACGCTTATATACAGCCAATTAAGAACACACGCATACATATATATATATATATATATATATATATATATATATATATATGTAAAACTTACTTAACTTTTAAATATCAATTTTATCCCGACATCGATGTTTCTTGGAAAAATTTCGAGTCTTCAGGGGGTTGTTGTTTTAAACGGTATTTACAATGGTTTTTTTTTCATTTTTTTCTCTTTGTTCCGCATCTTTTTCAATCCTCATTTTTTTATTCCCTTTTCTACACGTTTGTATTCATGAATTCAAGGTTCTTTTACACATGACCATTCATGAAATTTTGCTTTTCTTTACGCCTTTCATGTTTTCAACTATAGATTTTTTTCCAGTTGTAAATTTTTTCATTGAAAGTGAACTATTTTGTTTTTATGGTTTATATACAAGTTGTTATGTTGTATCATTTATTAAATTGTAATATTTGTTAATTAAATTAGAATATTTTCGTTAATATTTTTAATTTATATTTTAATTGATTTATTATGTTATTATTATTAAAGTAACAAAGTCAATATTTGTTAGTATGTCGGTATCGACCTATTATTTCATTCTTTTTATTTAATAATTGAATTTGATTATTAAAAGTTAATATTGCACATTTTTCTTCTAAACACATTCTACACTTCCTATTAGTAATATTATATGAGGTACTTTTTTTTATAACTTCCCATTTAACTATAGTAGGTATATTAGGTTTTATATCTTTTTATATAATATTATTAACGCTCTGTTTTTTTTAAATATTGAGCACTATATATAAAATATCTGCTGTTTCTTTAATCTTATATATATATATATATATATATATATACGCACAGTTCGTTTGAAGTTATTATGCAAATCATATAAGTCATAACTCGAAGTTGTTTTGAACAGTTTTTGTTAAAGAATTTAGACGTCAAAAGAAAGCTTGCGTAAATTTCTTATTATGAAGTCATCTCTTTGATAAAATGACCATAGTGAGATTCGAACCCGCGTCACATGACCAGACTGTAAATGTTCTAACCACTCGGCCACAATACATAAACATACGCGTACATACACACTGACCTATAAGAAAATTAAGACCGTATATACTCATATCTATCCACACACACACACACACACACACACACACACACATACACACATATATATGTGTGTGTGTGTGTGTGTGTATGTGTGTTAGGACCTTGAATAAGTTCTCGCTGATTTTTTTTATGAAAAGTAATGTTTTATTTACAAAAATTAGTAGAAAGCATCTAACTTTTTCCCATCTTTTTGTCAGCATTTGAATTCCACGTCGAAAAAAACGACGCGCCTTTTGAGGCTAACCATAAGTCAACGCATTTTTTTTTTTTTTTTGCATCTTCATAAGATTGAAAGTGCTGCTCAGCCAGCCTAAATGTCATCGATCGGAACAAGTGATAATCAGACGGGGCAATGTCTGATGAATACGGCGGGTGTAGGTGGACTTCCCATTTAAGCGTTTTCAAGTAGATTTTCACCCGTTTTGCAACATTTTGGCCTAACGTTGTCATGTTGCAAAATCACTTTATCGCGTCTCTGCTCGTATACCGGCCGTTTTTTTTAATACTCGCATCAATTATAGTCGATAGCGATCTCCTGTGATGGTTTCAGTCGGTTTGAGCAGCTCATAATAGACTACACCCAGCTCTTCCCCGCGAATACAGAGCAGAAGCTTCGAACCCTGGATATTCGATGATAATGCATGGTCGGGCTTACCCAACAATCTTTTACGCTTAGGGTTATCGAAGTGTATCGACTTACATTATCCGTCACGATACATTGCGAAAAATCTTTCCTTTTCTTGTTGCAGTTTTTGTGTATATATGTACTAGTGAGTCAACCCAAATGACTTGACTCACTTTATAGTCCACCAATAGAAGGTTAACCAATCAGAAGACGTAGAACATTCAATCCGTCGTGTATAAAGGCAGACATTTTGTTTACTCTATCCGAATTTCCAGTGCTAGCTTGTCAGGCGAAGAGGAACAGAAGGAAGAACTACGCTCTGCTACTTTACCGGGATATCCACTACTAACCTGAACAACGCTTCCCTACTGTCTTCAAAAATATTCACTATTAACCTCTGGATTCTATACTCAAAGACGACCGTCATCATGAACAACATTTCTGTCGTTAAAGCAGCTATTCACTCGTGACAAGACGCCGTTCGACGTCTCTTGGCTTCAACTCGTAAGACACCCAATTTCCCTGCTTTTCAATCCTTCCTAATTCTTTCAAACATTTAGAAACTGTTGTGTGATCAACTCCTAATGGTTCTGCAAGTTCTGCTTGCACCTGACATGAGTTTTCATGAAGTAATGTCTCCAATTCTTCGTCTTTAAACTTTTTCAATGAGTCAGAGCGTTCTTTATCTTAAACATCAAAATCAATATTTTTGAAGCTTCTAAACCAATCTCTGCATGTTGTTTTCGACAGTGATTGGTCGCCGTAAGTCTCAACAAGAATTCTGTATACTTCAGCTGCAGATTTCTTTTTAATAAAATAGTGCAATAAAATTCCCTGCAACTACATTTTCTTTAGCACGAAATCCGACATGTGTAACGCTATAAAAAACAAAAACCAAAGTTGTTTACACTTTGGTGAAATGACATACACTGAATTTCAAGCTGGCTTATATATATATATATATATATAGGCAAATATATGGATATAGATCCGACAGTATGAACAAAAATATTCGGAAAAAACAAATAAAAATCCTAATATGCAATTATGCTGTTTTAATGTTAATATAATGTCAACGTCGGACGTTTCGGTCTAATAGACCATCTTCAGGACATATTCATAAAATATAATTAACATTATCAATTCAACATGACAAAGACGATGGACATAAGAACAAGACTTATCCAAACAGATAACTGAAAGTTTTATATGATCAGCGTTCCGTTTAAACATGGTCACGTTGTCGTCACGTGGGCGGAATTTCAAGCTTGCTTATAGGACTTCCTTAAAGATGCGTTATCATCTGAAACAATACGCCCGCAGTTCTGGGAATGCCATCTGTTGGAAAACAGCGAGAACTTATGCAAGGTCCTAATATATATATATATATATAAGCAAATATATGGATATAGATCCGACAGTATGAAGAAAAATATACGGAAAAAACAAACAAAAATCCTAATATGCAATTATGCTGTTTTAATGTTAATATAATGTCAACGTCGGACGTTTCGGTCTAATAGACCATCTTCAGGACATATTCATAAAACATAATTAACATTAGACTATATTCAATTCAACATGAAAAAGACGATGGACATAAGAGCAAGACTGGTATTTATTCGTACAAAAAGTACAAATTGTGGCACGAGGCCAATAAAGGGGAGGGGTAGAGGCTGGTCAACACTAACTATCTTATACCTAGCTAATCAGATTCGCGACCCATTCGTACATTACATTTTACCCATTTACCAAAAGAACTCGTCCATCACCAAACAATCCTTCAACCACCATAATACCACGTGCTCTCAAAGGAGACCTACCAAAACCGCGCCCCATACCATAAAAATTCTAATGATGATATATATATACAATTCTAATAATGATAAAATGAGAGGGGAGGGAAATGAACCCAATAATAAACTTAAAATAAACACAAATACAAACTAAACATAATTGATGTTAATAGGGACCGTCCAACCCATAAAACAGAGAGGCCGCTGTATTCTGCCCAGGGGACAAAATCAAGAGACGCTCTCGCTAAGGGAGTGGGAAAAAGTATAAAATATTAGGCTGGAATGGGAAAATATAAAACCGACCCAGTCGAGATGAAAAGCGGGTGGGGGTCAAAACAAACTGGGGAGGATGGGAATCTCGACTTGGATCATAACCAAAGAACGGCCGGGATGCAGGCCGGGAACAACACTTACTCACATTAACTAGGTACACTGAAACTTGTCTAACCTAACCAAGGGGAGGGTTCCACAGGAAGCCACCCCGATGTGCAAAAGGTTGACCTAGAAGAGAAAATCAAGGCTAGCCCCGTTCACACGAAGCAAGCTCGCTTCTTTTACCCACCTTTCGCTAAAGACTGTCGAATGCAATCGTTTTCTATCCGATCTAATCTTCATCTTGAGCTGATGCTCAAAGAATCGAATTAGATCCGAATGAGAAAGACAATTGCCTCGCAATACTTCCTCCTTTCGCGTCGTCCAAATCACCATTCGAGCCGTGGCCATCAGCGTCAGAAACACCATCCGTTTCATCCCGGAATACGGGGGTGACACATTGTCACACGCGTATGCGCGATCAATGGACACAAGCTGTTAGGGAGCGAGACGAGCCGACAGCTCGCCGACATGGTCCCATAAGGGGCGGACCTGGGGGCAATGGTAGAAGGCGTGCGCAGCCGTTTCTTCTAAGCCAAGGCCACATCGTTCACAGTCTGGCAAATCCGCCAAGCCCCATATGAAAGCCTTGTCGTCGGGAGGCAGCTGATTCCGAGCCAATCGCCAGCTAAGCGAAAACTCAGGGTTACTGAGGTAATCCGCCGCTGGCGCCCAAGACCAGTAGGAGTGATACTCCTCCTCCGCCAAGCCGAGCGTATCTCGTAGGGGATCCTTCGCGGGCCTCTCCACTAATTCACGATAGAAGACCTTCCTAGGCAGAGAAAGGTCGCTGGACCGGGGAACGGCCCTCAAGGCCGACCGACACTCGCGAAGGAAAACCGATTGATCCCGGGGTTTACGACCGCGCTCAACCCGCGAGATGGGGGGACTGATGGTAAGGCCAGGGAACGCGTCCCTAACAATCCCCTCCAGAATCGGATCTCCTCCAGTCAATGCACGGCGTAAGAAAGCCAACCAAGAGGCACGGATGTGACTCGGCAGGTGCAGTATTCCCAGCCCCCCATGACACGGACGTTTAGTGCAGACTCGACTGTCGACCCGATTCCTACGTCCCCTCCATAAAATGGAGGATAGCGATTGCTCGAGCGCCTTCTTGTGAGTCTTACAGAGAGGAAGTACGGACAATCGATAAAGAATCAGGGGGAAAATGCATGTAGCACACACCTCCGCCCTGCCCTTCACGGACAACCTCCGTCGATTCCAAGTCTGACCGGCGGAATCAACCTTTGCTCGTACTTCAGACCAATTCTTCTCCAGCTGGAAGTCAGGCCCAAACCACACTCCAAGAATGCGGACAGGACCGTCTGCCCAACCGAAGCGGCCCGGAAGAGCTGCCCCCTTCCAGGCACCTAACCGCAAGCCGGACGACTTGTCGCGGTTTATTTTGGCCCCTGTCACCTTCTCGTACCGATCAAGCGCCTTCTGTACCACCTCAATGTCGTTGCGGGACGACACGAAAGCAGATACGTCATCGGCGTACGCGGAAACCCTGGCTCGAGACCCTCCAGGAACGGCAATTCCACGTAGGGCCGGACTGCCGGTCTCGTCCTTCAGCCGGCGAAGGAGAGGCTCCAACGCCAAGGCATAAAGGAGAGGCGACAGCGGACAACCCTGACGAACCGACCTAGACAGCACGAACGCGTCCAACAGCCTTCCGTTCACCTGTACCACCGCACTGGGGGAGCGATACAGGAGGCTAATCCAGCGGCAGAAGTTGGGTGCGAATCCAGCGGCCTGCAGGACAGCTGCAAGGTAGAGATGGTCGACCCTATCAAATGCCTTGGACTGATCCAAATTGATCAGCGCGGCTTCTTCGTCGTCTTTTACACCCTCTATGATCGTGCGGATCAGATGCAGGTTGCTCTGAATTGTTCGGCCCCTCACAGAACAAGTCTGCTCAGGTCCCAACAGAGACTCGGCAACTGACTGAAAACGCTCCTGCAGGATCTTGGCCATAATCTTTAACTCTGTGTTTAGCAGAGTTGTGGGCCTGTAATCATCTAGCTTCCCCCCACCACCTTTGCCCTTTTTCAACAGAGTGATCACACACCTGGTGATCCGGTTTGGGATGGACCCCGACCGAAACCAGTTGTTGAACACTGCAGTCAAAATTGGAACAAAGATGTGCGACAGCCTCAAGTACAATTCATAGGGCAAACCATCCAGACCGGGCGACTTGCCTCTGCCGACCTTCTTCAAAACCGCGTAGACATCGCCCTCCGTAATCTTTCCCTCGCAGCTAGCCGCTTCAGTCGGCGAAAGCCAAGGAAAGTCATCCAAATAGCTACGAAACTCCTCCTCACAGAGACCAGGCTCCTTGGTAAACCGGTTCTCGAAATGGCGCCGAAACGCTCCGCACATGTCGTCAGTGGCCCGAAGAGTACGCCCCTCCGGGGATTTGACTTCACGAATGTAACGATCACCACCTCGACGGACCTCTTCTCTGCGCAGATGTGCGCCCAAGTTCACGGCTTCGGAAGACATCTTGCTTAACTTATGTCTAATTACCTGACCCATGTACCGCTCGCTATTCGATCGATCCAGGGCCTCCTTAGCTAAGGCTATCTCTAGGGGATCCCCCCAGCCATCGCCCTGGAATAACTAGCTTTAAGCGTCTTCACCTTTTCAGCTCTATCTAGAGCGAGCAGTTTGCTGAAATCAGTGGTGAAGGACCTAATCCTACATTTAAGGCGTTTCAACCACCTATTCCCGATAACTGCCCCCACTAGCTCCCGCTGCACTAGTCTAGTTAGCTGCTCCTGCAAGTCCAGCCTGTCCAGTAAAGACAGATTGAACTACCAGTAACCAGCCATTCTAGGCCTATTGTCGAACACCACCCGTGCACAAACGAGTTTATGATCCGAATAGCCTACCCAGTGGAACGTAGGCCAATCTAGTAATTCTATGTCGGCTCTTCTCACTAACATTCTGTCAAGGTAGCTAACCACATTGTCAAAAGGCCAATTAAGAGCCCACGTCCACATTTTTCGCTCGGGATGATCGACCCGGTATCTATCGACGAGACCATAATCGTCGATCAGATCGACCAAGCTGCGATCGCTCCTTCACCCGCTAGCACCCCGCCCCCTGTCTAACTTGGGGTCCAGGATGGCATTCCAGTCCCCCATTAAAACTAGGCGCGTTGAATCCACCAGGAACGGCCCCAACCGCCGAAAGAATGAGACCCGCTCCCCCTGGTCATTGGGCGCATAAACCGCAACGACCCGGAACGAGCCACTTTTCACGGCAATATCGGCCACGATCAACCGACCCTCTGCATCGGTATGCACATGGTCTACCTTCGCATCGAGAGTACGTCTGACAAGCAAAGAAACACCTCTGGCAGACCGGTCCCCATATGCTGAATAAACGACAAAGTCATCCTCCAGCACACACGCATCGGAACTGCAAACAAGTGGGTCTCTTCGATCGCGGTGACATCCACATCAAAGGACAACAGGTCCCGGAGCAGGCGGACAGCCTTACCCCGATCCCTCACGCCATTCACATTCAGTGTAGCTAACTTAATTGCCATCGTCTAGGCCTGTAAAAAGAAAAAAGAATAAGTGCAAAAACCTTATACACATACGGGGCGGAAATCTGCGTTGAGCAGGACCCAGACGGATTGTCCCAGACTACCAGTGCCCAATTCAGTCGTCATACGACCGCCTAGAACAATACCGCCGACGTCAATAGGGTACATTAATTTAATAGCCCTCTATAAGGAGGGGTGAACTAAAACCCGGACCCTCCCAGAGCAAAAGATGCGCAGTCTCTTTAAGTCGGGGTTGTCCAATTCGCACATTTTAATGTTCGGAAAGGCCTCCCTGGCCTCGGATATGTCTCTGACACAGGTAATGACACCTGGAACCTTTGGGAAATTACGGGGGTCCTCGACACTTTTGCCGTCCACCTCCGTCGTTTTGTACAGCACCTCCAACAGGGCCTTCCTTTGTTTGGACAGGCCCCTTATGTACTCTTCTTTGTCAATTTTACAAATTGACTCGGGGCCCTCAAACATTTTCTTTTTCTTCTTTTTCTCCCTGGCAGGATGGGGAGGGGAGGGGAGGGGAGGAGGTGGACGTGTGTGGTGGTGTGTTCAACGAACTTGGGGAAGATGTGGAGGGAGAGGGGGATGTAGCACGGGAAGGGGATGAAGGGAAGCTCTTAATGCCGGGAGAGCAGGACGATCTAATTGGCGAAGCCGGGAAGGAGCGCCTCCTGGTTTTGACCACACTGCGTCCCGCCCGGCTACCAGAACAACTTTCTTGTGTTTTTCTTTCTTCTTCTTCCTTCTCCTCCTTCTCCTCTCTGCACCTCTACAGAGACGCCACTCGAGGTGGAGGCATGTGTTCAACTTCCATCAGACTGTCTCTTTGTTCCTTTAGTAGCTGCTGCTGCTGTGTTTGTTGTGATTGTTGTTGATGCTGCTGCTGCTGTTTCTGTGGGGGTTTTTAGGGCGACTGTTTTTTCGCCACTTCTTTTTCCCCATTTTTCTTTTCCACCTGTTGGTGGTGGTTGAGGCCTCTCCTTTTTTTTGAGGGGGGGGGAGCTGGTACATTCTTCCCCTTCCTTCCATTTACAACCTCCTTCCAGGCGCCGTCAGTGTTTTTATCTGCTTCTGCCTTTTTGTCGTTCACCGCTACTGCAGCTACTGGTGGCGTGGGCTGGCTTACAGGCTGAGGCTGTTTCGTTGGGCAATCTTTCACCATGTGTCCCCGGACACCACACACACAACAATTGGGTCATCTGCCTTCCACCACGACCCACATCTTTCTTTTCCTGCAAACCAGGGTGTTGGGCATTCTCCTAAATTCTTCCTGGTTCAGGGTCACCTGCAGTTCCACGTCACCGGTGGCAATGCCGGACTTGCTCAGTATCGCTTTGACCTCCTCCACTTTCCCATACTGGGCGAAGAAAGCCCCCATTCTGTCCTCCGAGATATCCACATGCACGCCGTGGACTGTTATTTTAGTCCTACGGGTGCCCATGTATTCTGTTTGCATCTTGAGGTTTTTTATTGTCAACACGCTGCCTGCCAACTCCTTCGCATCCAGTTCTGTTGGTAGGAGAATGTCCTACATTGCGTTTGACCTCCTAGCCAGCACCTTCGGATGAATTTTCAAGGTCTTTAGGACCTCTTCCATTGTCTCCCTGCTGACTCCGGTTAATTTCCGACTTTTCACATCGGACGTCAGCAGGGAAATGATTTTATTTTCTACCGCTTCCAGTGCTTCAGGGATCGTAAGGAATTCATTTTCCTTAAACGACCCTTCAAAAGTCTCTCTTTGAGCTGCGTAGTATTCGGCATCTTTTTTCTTTTTCGGCCTATTCTCAGACCAGGCCGAATTTTCTAAAGACACCGTCGGTCGTGTATTGTTTTTACGTTATCGTCCATGGTGGCCTGCGACGACCACCACGACAGAACGAATGTCTTTTAAGTGTAAAATAATATTTTTTTGCAGTAAAACAAAAAGAAAAACATAAAGAAAAACGGTGGACAAACAAAAATAAATTTCAATAAAGGAGCAAACGAAGGTAAACAAACAAAATAGTGAGCGGGGTAAAAAGGCAAGAAAGAAAAAACAAACAAAAAAATGCACGAGTACAGAAACACTCAAAAACAAAAGGCTTTTAAACAAAAATTAAAAAGGAAAAAAAAGATTTGCAAAACTTATCAGATACGTAGGTCAACACACCTTGTCCAACCCACTCAAGAAACAAACAATCCGGATGCTAAGCTCTGACTGGTATCGTATAAAATCCATAAAATACGATAAGACGGACATAAGAACAAGACTTAACGTCAAAAAACGACATTATTACGTCATTATTTTTGCACCAACCTAATAGGCGTCCTCCTGCCATGCTTTGATTGTATGATGCTCCAGGACCACCAACTATCGGAGCTCTTTCAACTATCCGTTGAAAGTACCTCAGTGACTCATTGAACGTGGAGACTATCAGGAGAAACGTTGGACAACGCTGCGCGATGCAGTGATAAAAGCTGAAGAAGTCCTTAGGTTTCAGAAAAGGAGAAAAAAAAACAGGACTGGTTCGACGAGCATTCAGGAAGAAGTTAATTAATCAAAAACGAGCACGGCTGGCTTTCGAGAACCCTTTGTGTCTCTGATCTGTATGCTCTACGAGGGAATGGAGGACCGGGTGAACCATCGAGGTGTCCTCTCAAACCCGTTTCCAGTCACCGATGGCCTTAAACAGGACAGTGTGTTAACTCCGACATTCCTCTCCCCGTACCTGGCCGCCATGTTCAACGAGACCACCCCCAAACACACGGCAGCACTGACATTGACATCCGATACAGATTCGACAGCGGACTCTAAAACCTCGCCCGACTTCATTCTCTCACAAACAGTACCACCACCCACGTGCGTGAATTTCAGTATGCTGACGACAATGCAATTGCGGACCGGACTGTCATTAACCTCCAGACATTTGAAAACCTGTAAAACGAGGTCTACAGACGCTAGGGATGCAGACAATGTCAAAAAAAACAAAAATCCTCATCCAGCTGGTCCTTAGATAAGTAACACCAGACTTCAACATCAACATCAACGGACAGCCGGTAGAAGTTCCAGCAAACGAAGCTCCTAAGAATCATTCGTATCACTTGGGAGGACCGCATCACCAACAACGCGGTCCTTTCTCGGGCGTCTCCTAGGTTACCATCCTTCAACATCGCCTCCGTTGGGCAGTTTATGTGTCCAGAATGCGTCCAACTCGATTCCTACGTATCATCCTGTTTGGAGAACTCGCTAGCAGCAAGAGACTATGCGGTGGCCCAAAACGACTCTTCAAGGATCAATTGAAATTATATCTGACACAGGCTAACATCGATCTTAAGACGCGAGAAACCGTTGCTGCAAATCAGCCTTCCTAGAGTAGGACCATCCGAGGCGGGGAGACTTTCGAGCCTAACTGTGAAAATGAAGAGGATCTACGATGTGCTGCCAGAAGGCTCCGACTCGGCCAACCGCATCCACCACCCACATAACACTGTGAATCCTGCTCATGGCACTTCAGGAGTAGGCTGGGCCTTCACAGCCATGTCCGTCATCACCATCAAAGGGGAGAAAGGGAATAAGAAGAGAGGATAACGATTCCGATGCTTAGATGTGAGCGGGGGCCGGCGACTGTTTGACGTAACTTGAAATTCACTGTTCAGAGACTTCGTTCGGGAAAGAAAAATCCCTTTATTCGATACAGTGAACGTATTTCTACATTTCTACCTTGATCATGTTTAACGTAACTTGCAATTCACTTGGTCCAAGATTTCGTTCGAGATTTAAAATTCACCTCGGCCGATGCAGAGAAAAGTATTTGTAACTTGATTTTGTTTAATGTGACTTGAAATTCACTTGGTCCAAGATTTCGTTCGAGATTTAAAATTCACCTCGTCCGATGCAGAGAAAAGTATTTGTAACTTGATTTTGTTTAATGTGACTTGCAATTCACTTGGTCCGAGATTTCGTTCGAGATTTAAAATTCACCTCGTCCGATGCAGAGAAATACATTTGTACGTTGATTTTGTTTAATGTGACTTGAAATTCACTTGGTCCAAGATTTCGTTCGAGATTTAAAATTCACCTCGTCCGATGCAGAGAAAAGTATTTGTAACTTGATTTTGTTTAATGTGACTTGCAATTCACTTGGTCCGAGATTTCGTTCGAGATTTAAAATTCACCTCGGCCGATGCAGAGAAATACATTTGTACGTTGATTTTGTTTAATGTGACTTGCAATTCACTTGGTCCGAGATTTCGTTCGAGATTTAAAAGAAAAGATATTTGTTCCTTTATTTTGTTGACGCGACTTACACTTCGCATGCCCCGTGGCATCATTTCGTCCGAGTTCATTTGATGAAACTACGAGAGATTGAAAGAAAATCTATTTAAATGGTTTTCCTACCTGAACTGTAGGTAACGAAATTCAGCTAGAAATAAATATTTGTGCTGTCCCGGACGAAGTGAAATGTAAAGTAAAGTCTTGTATTTTATTTATTACTTATGGAAAGCCATGACTTGTCTTGCGAATAGCAACGGGATGGCTTCCTCTATATAATCATTCCTATTATAAGTCAGTAAAAGTTGGACAATTTCTTCATCAAAGGAAAAAGAGACTCGAGGCATATATTTCTACTCAAGGATACTGAGAATACAATTGGCAGTACATATAAGTAGCGAAGAATTTTAAAGGCATTAGGTTGGTGCAAAAAGAATGACGTAATAATGTCGTTTTTTGACGTATTTTTAAGGTCAAAAAACGACATTATTACGTCATTATTTTTGCACCAACCTAATAAATGGGAGTGAAGAAAAAGATAATTGGAATTACTGGTACATATAATGAAGAAAGAAGGCTTGGAAAATTTGATAGTCACAGGACATGTTAAGCGCGAGTAGGAAACATGGTGTAACCTGCTTAATGTGTTTGTGTACATGAACTGGAAGAGATAGTAAGGGGAAAATCTGGCTTAGAGATACAAAGGATAGGAAGTTGTGGATAGCCATGATCGCTCACGTTCTAAAGGACATGGTTCATACAAGATTTATTCCACATAGGATACTTCACAAATATGGCCTTGTGTCAAGTGACTTTGTTCAATAAATATTTGGTTGTTGTCCTTTTTCTACAACTTTTGAAATACTTTCCCAGCAACCAAGGTGACATTATTACATTGCCAGATGATAAAACTGAAAGAAATTTCGTTACAAGGAACATTTTTCATATCTAAACGAGCTTTCTTCCGTTTTGAGTAAAGAAAAAAAGAAAACAATTTGAAGAAACCTTTAGTGAGCGGATTAATTTCTATCTCTCTTTATTAAATTAATTATCAGCCATGTACTTGTAAAATCTGCTGATAATTGTAATCTTATCAGATAAGACACACACCTTTTCGTTGGAGGTGGCTTCAATAAAGTGTGTTTATCAGCTAAAAGTTTGTTTCGACCCCCCCCCAAAAAAAAACAAAAACAAACAAACATTTTTAACACCTCTATCGTTTTACCGCGAGATATTATTATTATTATTATTATTATTATTTTAAAACCGCGTTCACTTCAAGCAAGACAGTAAAACCATTAAGACCTAAGGGGTTACTGGGGGTGGAAGAATTAGAAAACAAAAAAAATTAAAGAAGGGCGAGAACAAAAGAAGTGTAATCAGATAGCGATTAACATTGCATTTAAATTTTTGAAGATTAAAGTTGGCTGGAAAACATGGGGCCGGAAGGGAGTTCCACAAGCGAGAGGTGCGAGAAAAGAAACTGTTTGTATTGAACTTACAGTTACGTCTAACCGACTGAACTCTAAATTGATGAGACCTAACCGCCAGTCTAGCGCTTATTATTATTATTATTATTATTATTATTTTATCATTATTATTATTATTATTATTATTATTATTATTATTATTATTATTGCGCGAGTGAGCAGTACGCTAACAAAGTAACTCCAATTTACTAATAATGGCACCCAGTTTGTAAGAGGACGGTAAGTACGACGCTGGGATCCGAAGACGTACTGGGATGGCTAAAGACGCATTCCAAAAGCTAGGCAGAGTATTACGAGACAGGAGGATTTCGTTGGTAACAAAGAAAAGAGTGATGAAATGCTACGTCATATCTGCCCTCTTTTACGACAGGGAATGTTGGACGGTCTTCTCAAAGATGAAGAAGAGACTCGAGGCAAAGGAGGTGTGGTTCTACAGAAGGATGCTGAGGATACCATAGACCGAACATGTGAGCAACGATGAGGTTTTGGAGAGGACGCAAGCAAAGAGGGAACTTATACTTAACATCAGGAAGAGGCAACTTAAATTTTTGAAACACGTAATGAGAAAGGACGGCTTGGAAAATCTGATACTCACAGCGCAGACAAAGGGAAAGAGAGACAAGGGAAATCAACGCGTGACATAAATAGCGGGCTTAAAGCAAGTGGATGGCAGAACAGATTCTCAAAAAGACAAAATGTATTGAGAACTACAAGGGATAGAGGGGAAGTGGAGAGCCATGATCGCCTACGTCCTGAAGGGACACGGCACATAAAAGAAGCCATCATAGTTTAATATGGATATTCCAAGCATTATAGCCAAACGCACACGAAGTACTAACAGGTTTTGGTAAAACGAGTTTATTATCTTCAGGTCAGGTAATCCAGACCGCATATACACTACAGCCCAAAAGTTTGAGGTGACCCCTGGTAATTTTTTTTTAAATTGGCCCCAAAGGTAGTTGTTGTATAATTTAAATAAGAGAAAATTATTATACATGGTTGAACAAAAAGTGAAACATGATTTTTTTTATTAGAAATTGAATTATGACAAAGAAAAAAAGCATTTTATGATTCAATTTTGCTCTCGACAAAATATCCTCCTTTTGCATTGATTACTGCAGCACACATTTTTGGCATTTGCTGCAAAATTTTCTCAAAGTATAAGTTTGATAACTGATTCCATTCTTTTTTCAATGACTCTAAGAGACCTTTTTCATTTTTTTTACTCTTCTGTCAAGTTCATCCCTTACTAATTCTGGTGGTGGCTTCAAACTTTTGAATTGTAGTGTATATGAGCGGGTGAATGGGGCGATGGTTTGATTTTTACGGTTTATCAACCTTTCGCAAGTTATTTAAAGCCAGAAAATATTTTAGATTGAAAGAAATGGTTTTTGAGATGATAATAATTTACTGATAGAAAACCTAGTAATTAACCCATATCTGGTGGCGGGGAGGTGCGGAGAAGAGGTGGATTCATGCCTTTCTCAAGGGTATTTTGTGCATGAGTGAATATAATGAACCCGACCGGAATTGAAACTCGGCTTTCCAATTTTCAATCCTGAACATTATACATTGCACCAAACGTACATCGAGGCTCATAGAAACTCTGGTATTCCCGAGCGGTTACGGCATTTAGGTCCCTGACCTGGCTCGACGTTGATTAACTTCTGTAATGGTACAACAACTTGGGTTTCAATGCACAGGTGCGCTGGATGGGGGAGAAAAAAATACAACAATCGGTTATAATTTTCCACCAATAAACGCTGAAGTCATTAAGTCAGTTATATTACAATTTAACTTTCAAGTTTTTGTCCTCCAATGTATCCGAACTTGTTCTTTCCTTTTCTCATTCTACTATTATACAGAGTTCTCTCTTTTCTTTCTATCTCTCCCTACACACACACACACATATACACACACACATATATATATATATATATATATATATATATATATATATATATATATATATATATATATATATATATATATCTAAGGTGTATTACGGCAGCAAAAAGTCCTCTCAAACCTGTTTTGATAAATATTATGGACACATTTTGTCTATAAATTTTTTTTTTTATAAAATCTTTCAAATGCCCAAATAAGTTATTTTATCGGTAAACACACACGCATGCATAAATGCACACGCACACACACATACACACACATTTATATATGTTTATATATATATGTATGTATGTATGTATGTATGTATGTATGTATATAACGATAAACGATGAAGGTACAACGTTAGTTAATTTAAATTTAACTTTCAAGTTTTTGGCCTCCGATGTACCCAAACATTTTTTTAATTTTTTATTCTAATCTCCACTATATAGATTTCTCTCTCTCTCTCTATATCTATATATATCTATATATATCTATATATATATATATATATATATATATATATATATATATATATATAAGGTGTATTATCTCAAACCACCTTTGTTAAATAATATGGGCAAGATCTGTCTATTTTTTTTAATTAAATCTTTCAAATAAATTGTTTTATCGGTAAAAACTCCCCAGTATATACATATATATATATATATATATATATATATATATATATATATATATATATATATATATATATATATATATATATATATTTGTGTGTGTGTGTGTATGTGTGCGTGCGTGTGTGTGTGATATTGGGGAGAGAGAAAGAAAGAAAGAAAGAAAGAGAAATAACGATATTTTGTTAACGATTTCAATTTGAATGTCGTGATGACTTCGATAATGACTAACCTCTTGATACTTTATGAAACCATATGTATAATCACCTTCCGCGAGCTATCCATTCGAAATATTTTATTTTGAAGTTTCTGATGCATTTGGTAATGTCTACCTTCTTGATAATCTATGAAACCATTTGGGGAACAATCCTTTCTAGATAAACGTTAATAGAAAATTCGTCAAATACATCCGACGAAAGATATCGAAAGTAAAACTTGTCTAGATGTACATTAAGATGAGTATTATGTCACGAGAGAAATATATATTGATCAATAAATTCAGTCGACATCTTTGTTTTGTTGGTCTAGGAATTCGGACAGGTATTGTTGCAGATGTAATCGAGCTTAAAATAACTTGACTTTGGGTAACCTAGGCTCCTCAGACTGTCTCCGACTGAGGGTACTCTCAAATATCTAGATGCGACTCCCAATTCGCCTTGGCTTCCTCATCCTTCTAACTAAAAAAAAAAAAGCTCTCGATACACAGCCGTGATTCTCCTCCGTTTCCCTGGCTTTGGAACAAAAGTGGAGCAAGATGTCCAACTGATTTGCTACGAGACGCGATATTTACTGTCATCCATTTACTTTAAACCCCTATATTTAGTGGATACACGTGTTTTAGTAGGCATCACTGTTTTTAAAGTGGAAATTTACGCTTGTCTGTGCATTCTTGGATACATACACCTTCCGATAAGAGACAGATCAGGCCGAAACAGCTTCTTCCCGAGAACCACTGTCCCATGGAACGGGCTCCCAAGAGGATATTTCCTTGATCAGTATAATCTTGAGATGTTCAAATCTGGAGTTAACTGTTATCTTCCCCTCCTATAAACTACTCCTTAACGTAACCATGTACCTCGTGTGGCCTCCGGGCCTTGTACAGGGTGAACCATACTGTAAAAAAGAAAGAAAGAAAAAACACTGCTCTATGGAACATACTACCAAGTGGATGTTTTCCCAGTCACTCCAATCTTAACCTGTATCAAGTCTAGAGTCAACAGTTATCTTCCCCTTCTATAAACTATACCTTAACGTAAGCCTCTACCTCGGCCTGGCCCGGGGCTTTCTACAGGGTGCATCAAAAAAGGTTTCGAACTTGCATCCCTTTATCGAGAAAACCGTCGTCTTGCCTGACGTGTTTTAAACCACTCACCCACAGAGAACTCTCACAGCCTAGCAACGTTTACTTGGTTTGTTTTGTTTTACGGTATATCAACCTCAATGAGTTACTTAATACCGACAAGATTTTTATTTGTGGTCATTTTTTTTGTAAAATATACTGCTGGTTATCATTTTTTTTGCTTCAAAAATCCATTGCTAGCAATAATTTTTCGAAAATGCATTGCTGGCAATAATTTTTCGAAAATGCATTGCTGGCAATAATTTTTTGAAAATGTATTACTGGTAAAATTTTTTTCCCCCAAATGTATTGTTGTTGGATGTAGTTTATTGCGGGGGTGTGGGTCTTATCCAGCGTATTCGAGTCAGAGTGGATCTTACTGTAAAAGAAAGCAACAAAAAATGTTTCGAACATGCGTCCCTTTATCAGGAAAACCGTCGTGTCGCCTAACGTGTTTTAGACCACTTATCCACAGAGAACTTTCACGGCCTGGCAAGTTTAATTTGGTTTATTTTGTTTTACGGCCTCAATGAGTTTTATTTAATGCCGGCAAGATTTTTATTGCTGGTATATTTTTTTTTCAAAAATGTACCAGTGGAAATAATTTAAAAAAAATATGTATTGTTGGTAATAATTTTTCTTTTCTTTCAAAAATATTTTGCTGGTAAAATGTTTTTCCGAAAATGTATTGCTGCTGGATGCAGTTTATCGTCATACACAGGACGCCTCATTGAAGTGGGGAGTCTTGCCCCTCTGAAGAGGTGCAGTCAGCGTATTCTGAAGCCCCAGCCAAGCGGAGGTTAGCAAGGTTCAATTATTCACTAATTATAAAGTTTTAAAGTGGTAACCAAACTCTGTTTGAATTTCTGGGATGATTAGTCATCATTATTTAGACTATTTAGATTCGGAATATTGTCCTCGTCTTTGTTGTTGTTGTTATCACATCGTTTCAGCCATTGTACCCTCCAGTCATCATCAGGTGTATATCGAGCGAGTAATCTACAGGGAATTCCGAACTGAAACCATTATTTATTCCAATGTCTACGGATATCTCGTATAATTATTGTACTGTACTGTTATTCCTTGTCCTGTTTCGACTGAGGTCAAGAACATTCTGCCCTGCTCAGGGATTGAACTCACAATTACTATGACACCAAATTTAGAAAATGGGATAACAAAATCCGAAGACCTATTGGAATATCGAAAGATGCCTTCTGAAAGTTAAACAAAGTATTAAGAATTAGGAAAATTTATTTGAAAACAAAGAATACTGAATTGCTATATAATAGCAATGCAAGTAAATTACAGATGAAGAGGAGACTATTTGTATTCGGACTATTCATCTTTCTTGTTGTTATCATAAAATTTCGGTCGTTGTGTTCTCTAACCTTCATTAGGTGTATATCAACCGGGTAACCTACAGGGAGTTATATAGGAATAAAGTATCACTGCCGACACTTGAGTTTGAACATAGATCGCCAGTGAGCAAACATAGACGATCCCATCATTGAATTAAGTAGACCACGTGACCATAGAGGAAACGCATAAGTATGAAGTGGCGTGGCGTCCAATTGATCTGCATTTCTAGTCTATCCTCTATTACTATTTGGATCACTATTCCTACGCTATCCTCTATTACTGTACGGACTGCTACTCTCTACTCTATTCACTATACTATTTCTCTATTCAGATTACTATTCGGACGAGTATTATCGAGCAAGTACTATTAGTGCGAGTGATATTCGAAGGCGTCTGACACCAGTATTGTTCAACGGCCTTACTATAGTTGTATCTGAGATTACAAAGTCTCTACTACAACGAGAATAACGAAAGTGACGACGAGTATTCATTAGCATTACAAAAGTGGCTACGAGTGTTCGTTGACATCACAAAAGGACTGAACCCTTCATTTAATCTAAGGAGATAGACTGTTCTTGTTCTACTGTCCATGTCTAGGGATATCTCACCATATGCTTATTTTTCTGCACTGCTCAGTTATTGTTCACTCTGTTTTCATTGAGTCCAATTACACATTGCCTGACCCTGGGATTGAACTCACAATTAGTATGTCACCAAAATGGCTACATCCATAGATTAATTAAAGGGTTCGCGTTTACTGCATTCGCTGGAACGATGATTTGTTGCGGGTGGCATATAGACGAGTAGCAATTTGAAAAAAGTGCGTAGCTGTAGATACAACAACTATCAAGTCAGTGCAGCGATCTCGGAAATTTGAAGTTCTTCTCTTTGAAATTAATGCCGGATTTCTGATTAAACCAGATTATTGATTACCAGTTTTGTAATGGCCAATTAGTAGTAATAATATTGTAGGTTAGGAGGGTTCTAAATTACAGCGCGAACGCAACGTCGGATCTGTCATAAGAGTAGCTCGGAGGGAATATTTAAATATTTTAAATGAACAGCTTCATAATTTTATTTTCTGTTAAATAATTCATGATGTTACCAGTGCATTTGTTAACGTTTGATATTTGACGAATTCTATATCAATTCTCGGTGTAGGCATTTTCCTTCATGATTATCACATTTATTCGGTATTATAATCTTGTCAAGTGACCGAAGAAAAGATAAGAGCCAAATAAAGTTTGCTGATCCATTTATGAAAACGATTCTTCATTTAACCGTAATAATGAGTACCATACATTTCCGCGTATAAGGCGACCTTTAGATAAGACGAAGTAAAAAAATATAACAAATTTTCATGAATTTACCCTATACCTGTAGTATAAGACGACTGCTTATTGATCATATAAAGATGATGTTATTGGAAATGTTCTTACTTACTGTATTCTTAGAAATTCAAACAAAAAAATATAAAAACGATTCCATATTACGTTTTCCCCACATAAGGCCCCTAAATGGAAACCATTGTTTTGTTTACGCTTCATGACGTTATCTCTTGTGAATACTGATTCTTCTTCTTCTGCCTCTTCTTTTCCTATATTTAAACAGTTACAAACAGCCTGGTGTACTAATGGCCATTTACTTATACTTCATTGACAATCACAAAATACCGCTAATAACAGTACGATAATAATACATTCCATTGCTGTGAACGCAATCATAACTCAATGTTTACATTTTTATATCTGAGCTTGCATGGGTTGATTTCATTAATATCAAATTATTCTTCGAATAGGCAATTTATTATGATATTATCCCAATAATATATGAGGTAGAAATGGTTATATTACTTTTATTATCAGTTTATTTAATAATGTGAATCTTTTTTGTGTACGTCATTGGTTAACGCACTGAAGCTGAGGTTAGACTACCAACAAACATCATTCAGAATTTAAAATTTCTTTATTAGAATTATGGTATAAGATGACTCACAAATTTTAAGGATGATTTTAAGGATTTAAAAGTCGTCTTATACGCGGAAATATAAAATATAGTTTTCTTTCGATCATTCCCCCTCCCAAGTAAGGCCATAAAGCCACTAAGACGCAAGAAGTAACTGAAAGTGAAAGAGACTGAGAAAACGTTAGTGAAAAGAAAGAACAATAAAAGAATAGGATTCAAGTAGACAGAAGATGGCGATGGACGTTGAATTTAAATATTTGAAGATTGTAGTTTACAGGAAAGCAAGAAATCTGAAGAGAATTTCATAGGCGAAAAGTTCGAAAGAAGACGCAACTAGAATAGGACTTACGGTTACATCTTGCAATAGTAAAATGATGGAACCTGGCTGCCAATCTAATCTTCTTCTTCTTCTTCTTCTTCTTCTTCTTCTTCTTCTTCTTCTTCTTCTTCTTCTTCTTCTTCTGCTGTTGCTTCTTCTTCTTCTTCTTCTTCTTCTTCTTCTTCTTCTTCTTCTTCTTCTTCTTCTTCTTCTTCTTCTTCTTCTTCTTCTGCTGCTGTTGCTGTTGCTGTTGCTTCTTCTTCTTCTTCTTCTTCTTCTACTTCTTCTTCTTCTGCTGCTGTTGCTGTTGCTTCTTCTTCTTCTTCTTCTTCTTCTTCTTCTACGAGTTGTGTCCATTCAGGACGTGGGCAACCATGTCTCTCCACAACTTTCTGTTCTTTGTAGCTCTTAGTAAATTTTCTCTTTTCGGTATCTCTTCCAATCCCTGTTTTGTCAACCATTTACACAAACTCGTTAGCTAGGTTATGTACTGCTTTCCTCTGTCTCTTCTGGTTTCAATATGGCCTTTGTGATTTTAATTGTCTCGTTCTGATGCTAAGTATACACGTTCGTTTTCTTTTCATTTTCCTCAAAACATTGTCGTTGCTTATATATCCAGTCCAAGGTGTCTCAGCATCCTTGTGTATAATGACATTTGAAATAGAATGATTGTCAATTTCTTCTATTTCTATGTAGGTGATCCTGGCTCTCCTCGATTTCCTTTTTCGTTCTTTGTAGTTTTTAATAAATTGTGTCTTTTTGCTATCTCTCCTAATCCCTGTTCTGCCAAAGCATTTACACAATCTTGTTAAGTAGGTTATTCACTGCTTTCCTCTGTCCCTCTTGTCTTCAATATGGCCATACGGCTAGGACACGCTATAGATTTTTTCACAAGATCTGCAATTTTAACCTTTTAAAGTCGAGGGATAATCGCTGATTTTCCTTCTTACCTTCATAATCTTCACTTCCTACCACATCCTCTTACACTCGTCATTCACTAACACACTACATTGAGTGGCTCTCGAGCCTTGTCTTGAGTGAATATTACTATTAAAACATCTATAGCGGGTACCTTTACACCTTTCACTTCTTTTGTGTGCCGTGTCCCTTCAAGACGTAGGCGATCAAGGCTCCGTCCTATACCACGTAGTTCTCAATAAGATTTTTTCTTTTTGCTACTTCTCCCAGACCCTGTTCTGACATCCACTTGCTTAACCCCGCTAAGTATGTCACGCGTTGCTTCACCTTGTCCCTCTGAAAATGTTCTTTAAAACGATTATTCTCTAGAGAAAAAATAGAAGCAGAACTTCAATTGAAATAACATTTATAGATTCTTTTCAGAAATATACAATTACAATAAAAGGTTCAATTTTCCTTACAGTGAATTTTGTTTTATAAAGTAATTAAGCGTTTGTAATGCGATATGAAATTTGTAGACATACTTACTTTATAACTGTCAGCCCAATATGCTTGTGAGTTCGTAGACAAAAGTTTTAGTCGGCGGCAGGTGGCTGTCAATCACTTCCATTGCATGCGTGTGTGTGGGTTTGTGCGTGTGTGTGAACGCACGTGTAAATCAAACTGACCTCTGGAATTATTGTAAGCCTCCAGTATGCTTCTATTTTATATCCGTAAGGGGATACAAAATCTAATTTCACATAGAGGTGTGAACTTTTTGAATACAAGGTTTTCATTGGTTAGAAAATAATTTCACGCTGCTCCGCGAAAATCTTTTTCTCGAATTTGCGGAGAGTGATGAAAGGATTTATTTTTTTTTTTTTAAATAGTCCACATATATCACGTGGTAGTTCGATAACTACGCCTGCAAGTATTTTGGCAGTATTTTCCCTTGTCATGATTGTGGATCCAAACAACCTTCTGATTTGATTTTATTGGCTGAGAAACAAATATAGGAATTAATTCTTATAACTACCTTTTCTATAAATATTTTAATGGTAATTATTCAGATTAGTTTACCTCTTTGCTACCTCGACTTTATGAATTTAAGAATAGAGTTACATTGAAAAATCTCGTTAGAAACAAAGAAAAGAGTAACTGCTATGTATTTATCGATCCTTCTATATGGCACTGAATGCTGGATTATATCATCACATATGAAAAAGAGACTTGAGCCAAGTGAAATGTGGTTTCACAGAAGGATTCTACGAATATCATAGACCAAATCCATGAGAACGGCAATATTTTAGAAAAAAAGTTGAAACAAAAAGGACAATTATACTTAACGGGTACAGTTGGCTTTTCTAGGACACATAAGAATAAAAGAGCTAAGAAAATTTGATACTCACAGGATATAATGAAGGCAAGAGGAACAGAGGTAATCAATACATAAGTATAATATGTATGGTTTTGTGTAAATGTCTGGCTGAACAGGGTTTAAGAAGGATAACAAAAAGATACAATTTATCACGAGCTACGAAGAACAGAGGTACGTGTAGTGATATAGTTGCTAAGGTCTTGAAGGTATCCTACACACAGAAGAAGATCCACATTGTAATAGTAATTGAATTTCTGAGATGAAGAATTATAATTACTTATTATTAATATTTTTATTAGTCATTTATTTGTGTCATTGTAGTTCATTTGATTTTTGCATAGGGAAACCACTCCACTCTCAATTCCAAAAAAACAATCATGACAATACACAATCAAAGAATTAAAAAAAAAAAAAACAGTGTGAAGGGGGTCAGTCAAGTTCATTGGGGTTAACACCTTACCCTGGTAAGGGAAGGCATAAGCGATAGGTGTCACATCTAGCTGCTGTTTACAACAAACAGAAATTACATGGAATATAAGGACCATTGTGGCCCACTTTAAAAATAAAGCAGGAAATGAATTGGCTAAATATTCCAGTAGTATATGAAAATAGTTGGAGGAAACTTATGGGGATTTTGTCAGCGTTGCAACCTGGGTGATATAGGCAGGAGGAGAGACGAATGAAACCCTTTAATGTTTATTGGCAAATTTTGGAAGTTGCGATAAAAAGAAAATGAAATAAACACGAAAGAATTCCTCGTCAGAGCTGTTTCGACAATGGGTTTTCTCATCTTCAGCATGATTTATCATTCCCTCCGAGTTGCTCAAGCTCATTTGTGTTTCTTCAATATCCACAGAGCCAAACTACAACTACACCGAGTGTGCGTTAGTTACAGTGTAATTATGTGAAGGGCCACAAGCGTTTTTGAATTCTCGATCGGTTACCAACCACGGCTATTTAGCCAGTAGCTGGGATTCGGGAGAAGAGATACATTGATACCGTTCCAAGATTATATATGCGAAAATAAACGTAACGATCTTGACCGGAATTCGAACATGGCTCGCCTCTAACTCACTTTTACACCACCTGCACATCCACGACGAAAGGCATACTGGTCGGAAATGTTCCTTCTGACTACAGAACATGAACTGTAAATCTTATGTTAACGTTAGACGCTTACCTGACAACAAATGTATTAGAAGATGTCCGTGCACGTATGGTTGGTCATGCACTTGGGTCAAACGAATGTTTTGAGGATGGGTTGTTTAAAGACAGAAGATCAGAAACAGAGTCCCGCTAAGCAAGAAGGAATCAATCTTTAAATGTTGACTGATTTGGCCGGGAGCTATCGGCAACCAGCAACTATTACAAAAGTCACTCTAAAGGAAGATAGAATTAACGGTGGTTAAGATTAAAGGTTTATAAGGTGAATAAGGTTTAGGCTCAAAATGAGGTAGAATCGAAAAGGCCTTAAGGTTAATGGCAAGTAAGTAGCAGGTAATAGCGCTTTCCCGTTCAGAGCTAATAAACTTAGCTGAAACTAAGAAACAATTTATTTTCATTAACTATTACCAATAAAACATTTGACTAATTACCCAAGTTTGTCGTTTGGCGATGAATAATGTATTGATGCGGGATCTTAGTTGGAATGGATGGCTGCCATTATAGTTACGATGAAAGCGAGGTTTTTAAACGGTAAAAAAAAACAAACATTTAAGATTGAAATAAATATGGCTCAAGTTTCTTTCGTTCAAAGCCGGTGATTTTGTCCAAGATGGAGGATGATTTAAGAATGCTATTGAAATATATCATCACTAGTGCGGTGAGGACACGTCATTGGCGGGTAGAGGGCTTCCTAGACAGAACTCAGCAATCCGGGCGGAGGATTCTCTCATTGAATCAACGACAGACGCGAATCTTTAAACAGATTTTACGTTGATCTGGAGAGGAATGGACACTGACAGGTCAAATTTTCCCCAACGCACGCTACACATGAATACCTGTCCGACTTTCGATTCAGATATGTGGAGGGAAAATGGCCAGGTGCACAGCAGTATAGCGATCCTAAAACCATATGAAGTCAAGTGATGTTGAGGATAATAATTATGATAGATGGATGGATAATGATGATGATAATGATGATGATAGATTATATTTAGCGAGTTTAGTTTAGGTATTAAGGGAGAAGAGAAATAGTTTTGATAAAGCAATAAAATTAATCAAGCATATATTACTTTTTTTATCGGGCCAGAAGATTGCGTTTAAGCATGAAACAGACTGTCGTTGGGTCTCGACCTCAAAGTTCACTTTTATATTTGCATACGATCTATCTCTGATATTGAGAACTTTAACCCATAAATATAGTATACCTTAAAACTACACTTTTATCATATATATATATATATATATATATATATATATATATATATATATATAAAGAAATATAGTCTTAAGGTGTGCTATATTTATGGAATAAAGTGCTCAATATCAGAGATAGAGCGTGTGTAAATATAAAAGTGAACATAGAAGTCAACACTTAGAGGCGACAGTCTGTTTCATGCTATATGCAATCGTCAGGCCACGTGTGCTGTTATTTTTCTCGTCTATTTATATATATACGGGTTAGTGGTGCATTGTGGGTATTCTGTTATGGCTGTTATTTCACCGGAAGTCGTTTGTTTATCTATTTAGGTCAAATTATATTGCTTGTTTTTATTTTTGTTTCTTATTTTATTTATTTATTTATTTATTAACGTAGTAAGAATTTGTTTATATCACTTATTTAACAGTTTTGTTTTGGTTTGGGAATTTAATTAAAGCTATTTGTTCAGTTTTGGGGTTGATTGTTGTAGTTCATTCTAAGTATTATTTTGGCGGGAACAGTTTTTAATTGATTATCTTTATT
>OZ010607.1:50319243-50329243 GCA_963932145.1 Acanthosepion lycidas | reverse complement strand
AGAAAACAACAACAATAACAACAACAATAATAATAATAATAATTTTTTCTCTTCAAAAAATTCTCACTGGAGAATGTCATGATGCCATTTATGGCCTTAGGTCTATGGTTGGGACCCGGAAAGAAGTGAGTATACACCGGAAATCAATGAAAATAAACTAATAATAATAATATCAATCGCTATCTACTCTCCACCTGATTACTCTTTTCTCTTTCTGCTCATTATTAATGTTTCTAATTCTAATTCTTCCATAGCTCGTAACTCCTCGTGTTTCAGTGGCTTTCCCTCTCTTGTATGGGTGATACAGATTTAAAAATAATAATAATAATAATAATAATAATAATAATAATAATAATAATAATAATAATAATAAAGAAACACAAATGATAAACAAATAAGGTGATGGTACCTTCACGCTTTTAACGTCTGTTTCAGGGAAATAATTTTGGATCTTTTCCTTTGTATCCTTCTTGATTCTTTAATAATTATCCTCTATTCATACATATGATTGTTATTGTAATATTGTGTTAAAGTTTGTTCAGCTCAAATATTTAACAATACAATAGGCGATTTTGCACGAGTGTTTTACAGTCGTGGAAAACGTAAAGATCTTCAGTCATTAACTTGAGACTTTTTTCCGTGCACTGCTCGTTATTATATATAGGCGAACATCGGTCGAGTTTATACTTGTATCTACAAGATACGGAAGTTTATCCCTTTTGGTGCGGATCTTACCCATTCTGCAGGAGGGGTGCTTATTTCTAGATGCTGCTGATAAGGCAAGTAATTAATCTCGACTTGTATATGATTTATAAAATATATAATTATATTACAATTTTGTTCCTCACCATGAGTGCGTTATGACTTGACATTACCTCAGATAAATAATGGACTATTTTGTTTTAATTGCGAGGAAAGACTGAAGAAAAATATGTCAGAGACGCTGTTTGCTTTTAATGAGAAAAAGAAAACATACATAACACGAAAGAAAGTGACACTTCGACGTGGTATAATGGTTAGCAAATTTGAGTAGTGTGTTCGATTCTCCTTGGGTGCCCACAACTTTCGGCCTTGTGCTACAATTAAGCTACGCTTAGAAAACCACCATCATATGAAAAAAAGCGAAGATGGTATTTTCTAGCGGGAGGTTTTTTAAAGGAAGGTGTATAATTATAATGTGTAAAATTATAGTGAGTTATTTTGGGTGTCCGATTTGGGCCTTGTTAGGATTTTAGCCTACGAAAAAGGGATGTATCAATAAGTAAATAAAACACGATAAATCAGATTTTAAGAACAATCAAGTTTGGAGTATAACAATAATAATTTATATAAACATTATTTCGTATTGTACAAAAAACAATAGTATGTTCATAGATGGTACAAGGTTGGTATTTAAGTGAGTGTTGTTACCTAGGGAAGGTTACTGGATAGAATAATCACACGAAGCTTGGTAATGAACGATAATGCTTAGGACATGAACAACACATATAAGATTCGCCAGCGGCGCGTAGAAAAAGTAGTCAACTGTTAAAAGTGAGTCAAGTGAATTCCACAACGAATCTCCAACTGCAGAATATCTACTAATCGCGCCACGTGGTCAGATGTGGCACAAGGCTGAATTTAATGTGGGGTATACGAGCACGTAAGCTCGGCCAAAAATTCCCCGTGGACCCCGTATAAAACCGGATCGGGTAGCTGTTTCCCGAGACGAGGATTGCCTAGTCTGGGGATTCTCTCTGCCCGGAGGCGGAGAGTTTGACCAGCACAGCTGGAGACGAATCTTCAACTGCAGACCAACATACAGTATTTACTACTGTATTTACATGAATGGGACATACCCATTATCGTCCGTAGGTATTCTACAACAGTAAGATTAAATAAAATGAATGGATACAAGAGTTTGTAAAAGTATTTAAGAGTTTTTGAGAGGTGCTAGTTCCATTTGGTAATATGTCCTGTGAATAAGGAGAAGGAGGTTGAATGTATGAGAGAAGTAAAAAGGTTGAAAATGACGAGAGATGTGTGAGGAGTGGTAGTGGTTGTTGAAGCCGAGATGTCTTTGATGTATCCGCTTACAGTTGTAAGGTTTCGTCTCTCTATGTGTCTTCTGTTGGAATCTCTTTTTTTTTCTTTTCGATAGGGGTTTATTTATATTCTTTTTGATAGGGGTCTATTTATATTGTTAGTAAAGAGGTTCCGATTAAGTTGTTGATTAATTCAGGCGGGTTCATTTTTTATTGGTCAACATATATTCATTTAGGATTGTATTTAATCAACTTCAACCGGAAGTTATGCGTGGAGCCTATTGCGCAAAGTCTGAAATATGTCATTATGTTTTAAGCTGTGAAAGAGGTAACTTTTTTCTTGTTTCTGCTCTTAGTGTCACTACATAATCATAGAGATCATAAGGAATTGATTCAATTATTAACTTTAGAATTATGATTCCCCAAAAAATTAAAATAGGAAAATGATGAAATTTTCTTGAATGCTAATAGTTCTAACGGTACTGCTAGTAAATTTATATTCGTAAGTATAAATTTACAAACCATTTTTAAAGATGCGTGAAATTTTAGTGGCGATTATGAAGATAATTTTTTCGATTGTTGCCATCAATTTTCCGGCATATCATTTTCAATTATGCAGAAATAAAAACACATTAATACTCAGCGAATCGGACATTAATATTCGGATGATTTCAAGAATGTACACAACATGCTCTCAATCTGATTACTCATCAAAATTTCGATTCTATTTTTCCCTCGTCTCCTTAATTAAGAATTAATGAACAATTTTCGTAACTGAGAAGAATTTTATCACAGTTTATCTCTTTCGTATACGTGAGAAATATGCATAATTTGCCATTATGAGTTCAAGCCCGTGCACCGAATATCAACAAAGGATAATTTCATTTAGGGTTGGTTTTATACATTACTCCTACTGCGAACTTTATACATACATAAATACAAATATACCTTCCTTTGATAACCTCACTTACACACTTAGGCAGAGTTTCGCAACCTTTTTAAGCAACGCTACACCTGAGGGAAAATGAAAATATCACGGCACACTTAGCAAAATTTTTAAAGGGTATACATTTAAATGTTATGAAATAAAACCATAAGTATTGAATTAAACAAATAATGTTAAATACACTTATATGAAAAAAACATGCGTGGTATTCATCTATTCAAATAAAGGATATTTTTAAAAATTAAAAAAATAATGTTTTTAAAAGTATTTTTATTTTTTAATTTAACTTTAATATTACTTTATCTTTGAATATCAAAATAAAGTACTTTAAATAACATAATCGAAGTACAATGAAAAGAATTATTTGAAAAAAGTTTAATACTCATTCATTTATTCAAATACTAACGCTGTACGATTACTACTTCCACACACATATATAAAGGGTGTTTCATTAAAACGGATTATATATAAGGATGTTTCATTAAGACGGATCAAAGTCAGCAGTAAATAAATCAGTATTATTGGTGAAAATTTATTTATTTTTTCTATTGGATCATGTTATTTAAGTCATGGCAATTATTTGTGAAAAATAATATCGCCCAAATGTCCACCAAGGTTTCGGCGGCACACCTCCATTCGATGGTCAACATTTTTGATGACGTCTCTGCATAGTTGCTCCTCAATCTCACAAATATGCCTTATTATGTCATCCTTCAGCTGTTAAAATAAAGTATTTTAAATAACATAATCGAATAGTGAAAATAATTATTTGAAAAACAACTTTAATACTTATAGATTTATCTAAATACTAATTCTGTACCATTACTACACACACACACACACACACATACACACACACACACACACACACACACACACATATATATATATATATATATAAGCCGTGACAGTATTTCGCGACAAAGTTAAGTCGATCACGCCTTACACTTGTGTACCGGGGCACGACGGTTGAGAATCACTGCCCTAAGGGTAGTAAGATGAACTGATTTTTTACCGAAGTAGTTACAGTATAAGACTCTAGTTCAGCATTTCTCAACCGGTGTACCCGGGCACACAAATGTACCCTGAAAGGTAGCCAAGTGAGCCCCAAGTTAACAGAAGAGTAATCTATGAATTATTTTTATATTTAAAATATCTTTATTTTAAAAAGCATCCAGTCTATGGCTTCTATGTCAATGTTAAGTCTTTGTTATTTGATATTTTAAACTGGATGATAAATTCCTTAATCTTTAAGAAGTCAATAATCCTTTCTTTTTTGCCATTCTCAAGAGATTTAAATCTGTCATTATCGTCTTCACTAAATAAATAAAATAAAAAAAATAAAATAAAATAGCATCTTCATGAATTTGTTTAAATGAAAACAACCGCAAATCCTTTTTGAGAATGTTCAACCAAAATACAATATTTTCGTGATTAATTTTTCCTTATTAAAATTTATTCCTTATTAAAATTTATTCCTTATTAATATTTATTAGGTTGGTGCAAAAATAATGACGTAATAATGTCGTTTTTTGATGTATTTTTTTAACGTCAAAAAACGACATTATTACGTCATTATTTTTGCACCAACCTAATATTAAAATTTTAAGTGTGCCTCACCGTTTTAGTTATTCTGCAAATGTTCCCTGGAGTAAAAAAAAAATAGTTGAGACACACTGCTTTAGTTAATCGCTAGTGAACAATCACGAGTTCCATAACTCACTAGGATCGTTGGGGTACCACGTTTGCTGCAGCTGTGGCAGAGTGGGTATGTCTAGGGTAAGATATCCTGACGAGGTCTATCCTTTTCCTGAATGACAGCTAATAAGAACACACACTTGCATATAACTTTATTCTACACAGGAAATTAGCAGAACGTTTAAATTTCCATTTTTTTTTCAGTTTAGGTTGTCTTTTTTTTTATTAATATTGTAACAGTTAGAAATATCTAAGGACGATGAGTAGCTAGGTTTTCATCCAGTAAATATCTCAAATTTAATTTAAACGCTCTTTAGATTAAAAAAATGAAGTCAAATAAAATTGAAATAAAATTAAATTAAAGTTATAATTAAAAAATATAAATCTAAAATAAAAAAAAAAGATAAATTAAAATGAAACTAAAAATAAATAAAATTAAAGCTAAAATGTTAAAAAAATATTAAAAACATAATTTGAAATACAAATAAAAAGTGAAAATCACTTAAAAATAAAATTGCGCATAAATTAATATTAAAATTAAGCCAAAATAAAAACAAATAATTTCAACACTTATAATTTCCTAATTAAAAGATTGGCGCGAAAATGGGTATTTGCCAATAACGCATTCCAGAGAGAATATTAAAAAGCTCTCAATCCAAGGACAGTCAGAATCGAAATAATTGACAAACTAGATGATTGACAATCTTTCATTATTAAAAGAAGATTGAAAATAATTCAGAACAGTACAGTAATGTTCCGTTTTTTTTTTTTTTTTGGACAATTAAATTTATTTCTATTTTTGATCTTGAAAACGCAACGTTTCAGCTGACTAATTCTACAAACTTCTTCAATTTTCCGCTAGAACATGCAAAGCTATTAGGTTGGTGCAAAAGTAATGTCGTTTTCTCACATATGTTACTATGTGAGAAAACGACATTATTTTTGCACCAACCTAATACTTCTATGGAGTCGAATCAGCCTCATTTCACCCGTATACAAAATGTAATTATTTTAATCATTTCACGCCAAGCAAGGCAATAATTTGGTTTGGTTTGTTTGGTTTTGTCTTTACAGCATATCAATCTCAATGGGTTATATTAAATAGCCGACAAAATTTTTTATTGCTGGTGATATTGATTTTGTTTTTTTCCAAAAACCTATTGCTTGTAATATTTTTTTTTACAAAAATGTATTGCTGGTAATTTTTTTTTCAAAAATGTATTGCTGGTAATAATTTTTCTACAAAAATTAATTGCTGGTAATAATTTTTTTACAAAAAAGTATTTCTGGTATTAAAACCAATTTTTACTAAAAAGAAGTAGATCTCATCTGTTAGTGTAACACAACCCCTCCCCCCAAAAAAAACAGTGTAATAAACAGAATAAAAATATATTTAAACACGAAAAACTTATAAGGTAAGTATCACCAGTTTAGACCTTTACAATTAGGACACACCGTGGTACGACCAAGGAGTCGAATCAACCTCATTTTCTCCGTATCACAAATCCAAGGAGAAACTTCCACTCAGACAACTTTTTTCCCCCTCAAGGACTGCTACTTTGAGGAAGAAACACTCTCGTGGAGAATTCCATGAACACTACAATGTTAATTTGTTCAATTCAAAAGTCAATTATTATCTATCCACATCCTTCTAATCTTCACTTCATACTACTCCTGTTTTCAAAGACATCACACATTATCAATGATAACAAATTTAGTATAGAAGTAAAGGAAATTGTGAACAGAATGGACAAGACCGCAAATTACTAGAAAGGCCAAACATCAACCTGAAAACTAGTCATATACTTAAATAGCCTCGTCACATCGAAACTTTCGTAGGAATAAAAGCAGAACGCCAAACCTGTCACAGAATTATCTAAAGTGTTACCTGTATACAACCACTTTCTAAGATCAATGGTTAAAAATGGTTTTGAGAGAGTGAAGATTGAGATTCTTGGTAAAAGTAATACCTTTTTGAAAATTGTGGACTGGCGCTACAGAATCCCAAAGACCCGTATCAAATAACAGAAACCCCATCACTTGAGGACTACCAAAACAAGCAACAACTAAAATGGATAGAATGATGACATAATCAAGATGATGAAATTCCACACTACTTCAAATAAAAGATTAGGAAATAAATCCTCATCGATACTGGAAAGAGTGATTGAATTGAAAAACTTGTTTTCATGAAAAATTGTTTCAAGAGAAAGGTTTTATAAATTTCAACTGAAAGCAATACTGACTTCTCAGTCAATGAATACCAAATGTTTCCTTATAAGAAAACGTATAATATTACCTTTAACATTCATCAGAATTATTTTATCGGTAAACCTTTAACCTGAGTGGCTTTCGAGCCTTGCATTGCGTGAACTTTAGTATTATATATATATATATATATATATATATATATATATATATATATATATATATATATATATATATATATATATGTATTGTTTCTTTTGCAATTGCGCATATAGCTTCTTCAATCTATTATTGGAGATATTCCCATATCTTTTTAAAGTTCTATAACAACCTTGTTCACGAATATGCGGCCGTAGTGTGTGGAAATCCGCACTAGCTCGACTTGAGGCAGATAAAGTGCTATATATCACCTCTTTCAATTTCCTAAGCCTCTAAGATGTCTGTCAATTATCTGGCCGTTGTGTTGATCAAAGAGACGAAAAGTGATTAAATTGCTGGGGGGCGGGGGTTGGAAGATACCTTTCCCAAGGCTATTTTGGCGTAAGTGAATATAACAAACCCGACTGGAAGTACATTGGATCAAACGGTGTTTTCTCCTACAAAGGTGGTGGGGGTGGGGTGGGGTTTAGTGGGCATTTTCTGTTACAATGATTTCTCGAATACGCCGTATTTAACGTAAATATACAACCAAGTGCATCATTAGAGTCTAGTTATGAGATATTAAGTAATTTTATTAAGGTTGAAAGAAAAGAAAAGAAAAGAAAAGATTTCAAATGTCATTGATTAGTAATAAGTCAAATAAATATAAAAACGAAGAAAACTCATTTAGATGAAAAAACAGTCACAACACTTTGACGATTCCTAAAAGAAAAATTTATCAAAGCCTTTTCTTCCAAATATTTGGTGAATTTCACTTTTAAAACAGACTTTATAAAATACTAATTCAGTTTCAAAACAAATTTTCTTTTTCCCAACGGCGTTCACGCTGTAGCCACTGAGAGCCACTCGAGGTAGCGGGTTACAAAGTATGAGTCATAGTCAATTCGGATTTGTGAGGAAGATGACGGTTAATCCTAGACTTGAACAGTTTAAGATTGTAGTGATCGGGTAAAGCATCCTCTTGGGAGTCGGTCCCACAAAACAGCAATTCGTGAGAAGGAGCTGCTCGAGTGAAACTTACATCTCACCCACAGAACACGAAAAGAATGCGGGTGGTTCGCTATGGCTATAGGGTGGGAAGTATGGCGGGTCCTAGCCATGAAGATTAGAACTGATAGGACTAACGAATGTAGTGCCTCTGATCATTTTCCATGGAAATAGCGATAAAGCATCGAGTCACTTGTGATGTTTCATCTGTGGGAAAGGGGTTGTAGGGTGAAAAATAATTCATCACCCAAAAGGACGTGGGATGCTTTTGAACTGGAAAGTGAAAACTCGACACCTCCTGCCATTATATGCCAACAGTACACCATTGTCAGCCTGATCTGCCTCTTATAAAGGTATTGGATATCGGAAGGAGTCTGGTATTTACTGGAGTGGTACAGGGAACCGATCATTTTTCCTGCATCTTCAGCCAAGGATCGTATGTACGAGTTCCACTTGAGGTCTGGGTTGAGATCAAGGCCCAATAGGCGCTCAAGACACGGGGCTTTCCTGAGGGAACATCCGTTCATCGTGATTGGTGATAGTTCAGGACCCGATCAAATCTTAAGGGAACGTTATTGAAATGTTAAATATAAAGAGTAGAAAAGCACCCGGATTTGGCAAGACCCATTCTTTTCTTTTTATGTGCCATGTTCTTTCAGTACGTGGGCGATCATGGCTCTCCACACCTCCCTCTATTCCTTGCAGCTCTCAGCAAGCTCCTTCCCTTTGCTTCCTCCCCCAGACCACGTTCTGTCATCCACCTGCTCAAGCTCGTCAGGTATGTAACACGTTGCTTTTCCCTTGTCTCTCTTTCCCTCTATTTGACCCGTGAGTATCAGATTCTCTAGGCCCTCCTTCCTCATTATGTTTTCAAGAAACTTCAGCTGCCTCTTTCTGATGCGAAATATAAGCCTTCTCCTTGTTTGTAACCTCTCTAAGGCCTTATCGTTGCTTACACGCTCGGTCTATGATATCCTTAGCATCCTTCTGTAGAACAACATTTCTGTCACCTCGAGTCTCTTCTTCATCTTTGAGGAAATCCTCCAGCATTCGCTGCTGTAAAGAAGAATAGATGTCACGTAACAGCTCAGTATTCTTTTCTTTGTTACCAAAGGAATCCTCCTGTTCGCAATACCCTACTCAGCTTTTGGAATGTGCCCATGGCCATACCAGTACGACTAAGGATCTCAGTGTCGCACTTACCGTAATGTGTATTCTGGTCAAACTATTCCTGCTCAAATTCTAAGGAACAAGTTTTTTTTAGATAATAATTGACGGCAACTCTGTGCAATATAATGGTGTGCGGATTCCGTAAACGTTATCTGGGCGGAAAGTGGAATCGTCCAGCCGAGTTCCAGCCTAGTCTGTTACATCCTCTTCCGCACAGTTGTTCTTAGGAAAGACACCCCCCATCTCTTCTTCCCAAGTTATTAGTTACATAGCAGAGTAAACGAGGCTGTTTAGTTTTGGATAGCAACCAGGACAACATTGAATTCAAAACCGGAGAGAAGCCAAAGGGAAAGCCCTACATTATATTTCCTAAGAAAAGGAAACTGTGGAGAACCATAATCCCCTATGTAACGATCCGAAAAAAATTTTTTTTTAAACGTTTCTCGATATCAATATTACGAGCAATTCGGTCAATTTCATACTTATCAAAAGTTTCTGCTGTAGAGTAAGTAATTGGTTAGAAAAGTCGTCTCGCTACTGATCAACAGTGAATTTGTTGCTCACTGAGTGCTCGGAAGAAATAGATGTGTAAAAAATATATTTATTGAACAGATATTTAGTTTACTGATTAAAGTTCAAAATTCGCAAGCGGTTGATAAAGTGTTCGTTCCACAAATTGGCCTCCTTACTCTCAAAAAACAAAAACACCCCCCACCCCCCCAAAAAAACAAAGAAAAATATCTACTAATTATTTAATTCCACCAGTTCAGACCTTTACCGCTAGAACACGCAATTCTACTTCCATGGA
>OZ010607.1:50271743-50314243 GCA_963932145.1 Acanthosepion lycidas | reverse complement strand
GACTTGATTCCTTACGATTCCTTCTAGGCATTTGATACTCTGCTCGTATGACATGGCGCTCCATCTTAATAAATGTAGAAATTCTTGTCAATCTGATTGGTTTCAAATAGTGGGATCAGTCCTTTCTTTAATATTTGATATTACTTTGGACCATTCAACTGCTCGTCAACAAGAATCAGCTCAGATTTCCCTCCAAACCAGATAGCGACAACCGCCATTACTTCAATCCCTCAATGTTTCACGGTCGCCTGCAGACATTCAGTGTTCCAAGTCTCATTCAGATTTCCCTAAGCATAAACCTGTCTCGAATTCGAATATTGGCAGAATTTACTTTAATCTGTGCCAAACTGTCAAAAATGACAATCTTTGCCCTCGAATTCTCTCGCCCAGTCCATACACCTGTTCCTGTTAACCTCTGAAATCAAGAGCTTATTTCTTGCAACTCTTCTTTGATGGCCTATCTCTTTCTTTCTCGACGCGTATGGCGACATTTCCATGCTGTTGACGACTTATTTGACGCTCTGATGATGGTTTCTGATGACTTCCCTCTTCAGCACACTTTTCGTTCGCTCATCCACGATGCTTAGTCTTCCTGTACGTTGTTCCAGACGACATTGGCCTTCTTCATTAAATTTCTTGACAATATTATTAACCATTTGATGATTAACCTGGAAAAACCTAACAATTTCTCTATTTGACTTGCCACACTGATGTCATCCTATTATTTGCCCTCGTTGAAATTCATTAATTTCCTTACTTCCGCGAACTTTTATTGTAAGATATAAGTCAACTATCGTTCATAGATGAGAGTAGCTTGATACAAACACGGTATTGTTTATAAAAAAAAGAAGAGACGTCATTACACAAGCCAAAATTGCTGTAATCAAGGGTGGCTAAAAACTTATCATAGCACACTGTAAATCTTTAGATTCCAATAAATATCGATAAAACATTGTAGCTAATAATAAGGCGAATTATATAATCTTTTGTGTCCAAGGTGGTTATCTCCGTAAGATAAGGATATATTGAAATCCAAGAAGTATTTCTTGGCGTGGCTTGTACGCAGAGATCGGTTCGATCAGCGACTTTCTAAATTTCAATGGAGATTGCTTTTGTATACCTTATTAGTATTAACGACATCCTGTGTACACGTCAAACCTCGACATAATAAGCCTATTTTCCCTGTGGTATTTTATGGGGATCTATGCTTTGCGTTTTCTCCTATTAATGTTGATTAATAAATATATTTTAACTTTCTTTTATCATTAACATTTTCAATGCTGAATTTTATTTCGTTTTCTCTTTCTTTTTCTCACTGTTTTTCTTCCTTTTTTTTCTTTTTTTCCATTTTTTCTACTTCCTTTTTCATTCCTTTGTTTTCTTCTTCCGTTTTGTTTTGGTACATGTGGTTCTGCCTGGTAGAACTTCCTGAAGAGCGAAATTAAAATCTAAGTCGTTATTAACAAAACGTCGTCTAATTAATTTCATCAGCATTCATTCAAGTTTTTTATTCATTACTTTTTTTTCTTTTTTCATAATAGTAGGAAAATAAGGTTGGTTAGTTGATTTTCTTTAATGGCATATCGACCTTTGTGGGTTATTTAATGCCGAAATCTAAATATGTTTTATCACAATTTTATGGCTGTAACTACAGATAAAATGACTGGTCATTTTACTATAAATATATATCGATGATAAAGTTTTTATATAAAAATGTATTGCTTGTATTTTTACTATGAAAATGTATTATTATTATTATTATTATTATTATTATTTGTGTATATTGCGTTTCTTACTTTGTATCCGATAGAGCCGGGTTCAAACTATGGTCCTTAGACTCTATAGGAGAATTGTCATTTAATTGATAGCACTTTTCTTAGTATATGGGATCTGCCTAATAGGGCCATCTTCTGGGCAACTTGTATGTTGACGTTACCTGGGACGCTGTTAGTAAAATTGTCCATTCCTTTTCTCACGAGGCCCTGAGTTCTGATTATTATTTGTACAATCTGTCTTCATTACCACATCTAGTTAATCTCGATTTCCAGGTACTTGTAATTGGACAATTTCCTGATATTTTTCATGGAGGTGTTTCTTTCAGATGGTACTGCTATGTCAATAAGTAAACACTTCCTGAATTTCTTGTCTTTTATGATAATATCTAGTCTGTTGGCCTTTATTTCCATGTCAGTTTGAATTCGCATGTCCCAGGTCGTATATTTCGATCGCTCAAAAATATCAAACTGATTCAATTTAATTTTTTCAATATATTTTTTTAGGCCCATGGACCGCTTTCTTGAAAATAAGTTCAGAGAGTTTGTGGTCGTTTGCACCTCTCCCTCAGCATATAATGTCCCTGTGCGTCATTTGTGTGTGAGAGCACTGGGACAGTTCATGTCTTCTCTGATACACAATCCATTCGTAGCGTTTATTCTCGAGATCTTGCTATTTTTTTGTCAAGAATCTCGGGATGTAAAGCATGACTACCAGACCAGATATGACAACAGTGTTCAATGCACGGCGTAGCGTTGCAGCTTACAACAGACACCAGGTTCGTTCTCGGGGTGCTTCCAGTCGAATGCCCCCGGTTTAATACATCGAAAATAACTTTTGGTCCAGATAGTTACTGATGTGGGTGCCAAATTTGGGCCCACAGAAGTAAAACACGGAACACGGATTAAAAATAAGAAAGATATATTAAAAACAGGTTACAGAGATAGTGTAAGCAGAGCTTACTATAAGTTAGTGTCCAACACTGGTAGTCGTACGAGACTCTCACTGTCACTCTCTATCACTCTCCTTAGAGTGCTATGTCGCCTACTTAATATAAGCCTGGAAGAGTCTATTGTGTATGTAGTTTCCGGTCTCACAATACCCCCTTCCAAAGAGTTTTCTTTTTTTAAAAGGAGAGAAAAAATAAAACTGTTAATACATTTTCCTCTTGGGATTTATTGTTTCTCAGCTGGAAGTAGTGATCTTGATGCGTGAGCCACAGCTTTTCGCGAACCATCTGGCAGTTTATGCAAAATGCAAGCACCAATGCCGTTACGAGCTTGCATCACTTGCGACTATGATGTCGAGACTAGGGTCGAAATGTGTGAGGGAGAGGTCTGAAAGAAGAGTTTTATGATCTTCTCGAATGCGTCTTGACATTCCGGGGTCCATGACCATGGTTTGTCCTTTTTTAAAAGTTGGTTTAGAGGCCCTCTCAAATTTTGCATGTTCTTAATGAACCCTTGGTAAAAGTTAGCTGGGCCGAGGAAACTTTGTAACGCTTGAACGTTATCTGGTGCCGGCATGTTTCTGATCACGTTGGCTCTTTCTGGATCCGGCTGACGACCATCTTTATTAATGATGTGTCCTAAGTATTTAATCTCTGGTAAGAAAAAGTCACACTTTTCCTCCTTAACCTTAAATCCGTATTCTTGTATCTTTTTGAATACGTTTATTATATGGTTCCGGTGCTCTGCCGTAGTTTTACTAGTAACTAGTATATCATCCAAATAGGCTGTTGCGTAGTCAAGATCGCCCAGCATAGCGTCCATGACCTGCTGGAAAATTGCAAGCGCAACCTTTACTCCAAAAGCCAGCCTGTTGTATTTGTACAACTCTCTATGGGTGTTTATGTAGAGCAATTTGGAACTTTCTTCTTCCACTTCTATCTGAAGGTATGCGTCCGAGAGGTCAAATTTAGAAAAAATTTTCCACCATTGAGTTTATTGAAAATTTCTTCAATGCTTGGGAGAGGATAGTGGGGATCTTGCAAGGCATCGTTTAACCCTGTGGAAAAATCTGCGCATACTCGTATTTGATTGGACTTCTTTTTTACGTAGACCGTAGGTGCTGCCCACTCGCTGAAATCTGTTTTTGACAGAATACCTGCTTGTTCGACTCTATCTAACTCTTTATTGATTTGCTCTAGAGCAGCGAAAGGGACATTCCGTTTCTTTTTGAATACCGGTTGTGCACCGTCCTTCACCTTGAACTTAGCTTTCATTTTAGTACATTTCCCAAGGCCGCCATAAAAAAACCTGGGGAAATTGTTGTTTGAGTTCCTTTTTTAGATTTACCAAATTGGACGTTGTACTTTGTATCTTGCGACAAAATGTACCCATTGGGCAATCCCAAAGATTGAATTTTTCTATCCAATCAGTTCCAAATAAGTTGTCTGAAGTTTTTAATACGTAGGCTTTGAGCTTTTTGGTAACTCCATTTAGTGTTACTGTAAGTATTACCTCGCCTAAAATGTTAATATTTTCACCAGTTACGGATTTTGCTGTTTTATCCGTTTTAACAAGGTCGGCTTGTTTAATTTTCGCCAAGTACGCCAGTTAATAGTTGAAATATCAGAACCCGAGTCAAGCTAGAATTTAATGGACTTATTGAAAATATCCACAGTTACATATTTTCGTAAATTCCTATCGACAATATTGTCAGATTGAGCTTGCCTAATTTTATTTTTGGGTTTTCTCGTTCTGTTGGCGTACCAGCACGAAGTTAACGTATGACCACTTTTATTGAATTTTTGCAATATATTTTGTTCTTAACTGGACAGAATTTCATCCAATGCCATTTACCACAATGGTAACATGGTCCGGGCAGTTTCTTTAACTTATTTGGGTTTTGGTTACTGCGGAATTTAGGACATGAGATTTGTCTTTTGTCTTTTTGAGGGGAATAGGAGGTAGACTTGCTTCTGATTTTATTAATCTGAGTCACACCTGATTCCTCGATAGTGTTTGAGTCACGCTTTACAGATATTACTCTTTGACAGTCCTCTGCCAGTTTTTGGAGAGTCAATCCTTGTTCGTTCTCAAGCTTAGTCAGTACCCGTCGTCTGACTTCGGCGTCTTCTGCAGATACTAGACCTTGTGCGAAAATTAAGCACTTAAAATCATCGGCAGTCAGTTCGACTAGGTTAAAATCATTACATAGCTTGTTCACTGATGCTGCAAACATTAGAAAATCTTGCTGGTTGTCTTTGACTGTGTTCAGGCATTTCCAACGTTTGTGGAACAAGGTTGTGTTAGGCCCAAATAATTCCGATAGGAGCTTAATCGTCACTGAAAAATCCAAGTCAGTCGTTTTCTTGGGTAGTATGAAGTCTACGAACCTACTATGTTCTGTAGTTCCCAGTTTTCTCAATAGTAGACGTACCTTTTTTTACTGGGCCATTGTTCACAGTCTACGTTGAAAATATCTTCGTAGCGCCTGTAAAAAGCCTGGAACGTTTTGTCTTCCTCTGGTACGTATTCAAAGGTTTCCATTGAATTGTAGATTATACTCTGGGAGAATATTGTATCTTTTTCAGAGTTTGAGCCTTTTAATGCATTTACGAGTAATTCTTTAAGTTGTTTCTGTTGTAGTTCAGCATTCTGAAGCGTAATTTTTTGGAATTCCATTTGCTGTTTATGTAAATCCCAAAATAGTTGTTGTTGTCTTTCTTCTGATTTTTGTTGCTGGTCCAAATTTAGTTTTAACATTTGGGCAACTACTTTTTGCAAATCTTCCATATTTAAAAATGACAGCGCTTTTTTGTTGCTTTGAAACACGTGTACTAAGTGGAGGTACACAAAAAAATCTTAATAGATTTTTGTTCCTTTTTTTTTCATTTACAGAAAAAAAAATATGGACAGACAATAGTTAAACTAAACTAATTATGTGTGTTCAGCTTTTTTTTTCCCGTGGTTCCGTTAATTTTTTACGTTATTGAATAATTTTTCACCACACTTATGTATTTTCTTTTTTTTTATAGAGGTACAAAAGGAAGAAAACTCACCTGAGTGAATTTGAGGGGAGAATAATTTTATGCCCGAGTTCAACTCAGTTACATAAAAAAATTTTCGATAGTTTTTTCCGAAAACTTGAGTACAATGGTAGTACTTGATCTTGTGTTGTGAGTTTTTTTACGAACAACTGTTTTTTTTTTCTGTGGGTGTGGGTGTGCAGAAATCGTTCTCGTATTGGACAGACTTTGATATTCCGTAGATGTCGAATCGCTAGTTTGTCAATGGCGTTTGGTATTGGAATATATGTAGACGCTGGGTGTTTAGCTTTTAAATCGCTAATGTATTAATACCAGCTTAATTTCACGTTCAACACTGCTGTGGGAACGCGTGGAGTTTATGTATTTCTTCGAGTACTGTCGCTATTGATACGGTGAAAACGAAATTCTCGAATCTTTTCTGTCGCCACTGATGTGAGACTGGCAAGGTATTGCGGTTTTCCAACGTGAATGCGTTTCTAGAATTCTTCGTCGACCCAGATATGGGATTGGTAAGGTATTTAGTTTTCGCCGTGAGTGCGTTTCTAGAATCCTCGTCGCCACTGATGTGAAGCCAAAGTTGGGACCACAGAAGTAAAACACGGAACACAGATTAGATGTAAGAAAGATATATTAACAACAGGTTACAGAGATAGTGTAAGCAGAGCTTACTATAAGTTAGTGTCCAACACTGGTAGTCGTACGAGACTCTCACTGTCACTCTCTATCACTCTCCTTAGAGTGCTATGTCGCCTACTTAATATAGGCCTGGAAGAGTCTATTGTGTAGGTAGTTTCCGGTCTCACAATAGTTACCGACGAAATAAAAGCATGAGACTAAATTTTCGCAGTCGGCAAATTTTAATGGGTTGTCACCTTCTGTTGTAGACGAACGAGGCAGAGTGAGGTGAGGTGAAGAGGTAAATGGTCCAACGAGCACGTGCATTTCTTTTCGCGTCGGCGTTCGAACGGTCTCTGTCCTGTAGGTGGGTAGGAATCACTGTCTTATAGTGAAAAAGCGTTCTTCGCCCTCTCAGCTTTTATCTAAAAAAAGTAATTAATCGATTTTTTTTAAGCGTTTCACCCCAAGCAAGGCGGGAAGCCACTAGGATGCAAAGGGTTACAGAAAATTTGGAACAAGATCAGATAGGAGTGATAGAAGAAAGGATGAGGAGGAGGGTAGTGGATAGATCAAGGCAACTGGAGATGTCGATTGACATTACACTTGAATAGCTGGTGATTATAGCTCTCAGGGAAACTAGAATAGGGAAGGGAGTTCCACAGGAGAGAGGCGCGAGACATGAAGCTATTGGAGTAGAAGAGACGGCTACATTTAGGAGTTTCGACAGTGAAGGGGTGATGCCTGCCTCGTAGGGCGCTTGAACTCATGAAGTCTGGGAACCAGCGAATGCAGCTGCTCGGAGCAATTGCCATGAAAGTATTTGTAGAACAGACAGAGAGAGGCGACGGCTCGTCTGTGAGAAAGTGACTGTAGACGAGATGACAGAGCAGGGCCAATTATATTGCATATCCGCCTCTGGAGCTTATCAAGAACCCCGAGGCAAACAGAAGGGGCACCAGACCATATATGGTAGCAATACTCCATGCAAGGGCGAATTGTTGATTTGTAGATCTGGAGGATCGATTCCGCGGAGAAAAATTTCCTGGCGCGGTACAGGGAGCCAACTTTCCTTGCGGTGGACGAAGCAATTGATTCAATGTATTTGTTCCATCTCAGGTCAGCAGTCAACCTGAGACCGAGAAGCCGCGGAGAGTTGCTCTCGAGAAGCTGAGCGTCAGACATTCTAATGGAAGGTAGGGAAGGATCTCTGTGGTGATTAATAGAGAGCAATTTTGTTTTTGAAGCATTAAAGTTGACCAGCCAATTCCTGCCCCAGTTCACAACTGATTGGAGGTCCTTTTCGAGACGCACGGCTAGGTTAGTTTTGTCAGTGACACTAGATTTGTTCTTGAGGCAGGAATAAATTGTTTCAAGGTCATTAAATACGGTCCTCATCAGGTTTGCTTCACTCAGCTGATAATTGTCAAAACGATTTTTCTAACATCTTTGAGATGTCTCCTTAAACAGATCACAGCTGATAGGTGATATCGCTACAACGGAAGAATGGTAGATTTATAAATGCGTCGGGTGTCATGTAATAGAGCTGTGCGTCCTTGTGTTTGAGACCACTGGGACAGTCCTGTTCTTTTTTGATCCACAATCCCTTTGTTGCGGTTATTATTATTATTTTGCTAATTTGCTATTTTCTCTCGAAAATTGCGATCGTCACATTTAGCGTATCGAAAGCAAGCAGATTTTGAAATCAAATTTTTGGGTAAATTTATAAAGATAATACGAAAAATTGTTTATTACAGATAATTTTTCAATTTATTAAAGTAAATGAAAGCTGGTTGGTAAGAAGCGACAATCCAGACAAATATTTAACCAATATGATTTTGAAAAAAAACCCTGTTACTCCAGAATAATGTACCGCGCGACATAAAGAAAAGTGTAAGTTAAAAATAAATATTTTAACAGCATTTAAAAAGCAAGTCACGTTTTCAATTGAGGTCAGTTTTTAGTGTTGGTACATCAAAACAGAAATACTTTTATGGTTATTGTTTGGATGAGCTCTTCGCTATGGTACCTAGACTTTTTGAATTTAAGCGCAGTACTAGATTAGCGATGAGAATCTCATCAATTTACAGTCAAGCTGGCTAGACGTATCAGTATATTCTATGCTAAGAGTTTCTTTTTCCGCACTTGTGGCTTGTGGAACTCACTCCTGGATCCATGTTTTCCAGCCAACTTTACTCTGCAAAAATTTAAATGCCAAAGTCAATCGCTATCTACTGTCCTCCTGATAACTTTCCTTTTCCCCACTCATTATTAATGTTTCCACACCCTGTAACCCATTGTATCTTAGTGGCTTTACTTGCCTTGTATACCGTGATACCGATTTTTAAAAATATCACGACAGATCTTTATTGAATAGATCATTTAAAGGCGAGCAGAAAGAACTGGGGCCTAACTATGAACAAATAAATATTTCATTTAAGGTGTAAACAAAACAGTGTTCAATCGAGTTAAACAGAGCTAAAAAGTCTACATTAATAAATACATATAAACCTACGTTTGTAGTGCAACTCAGAGATTCATGCTTACCCACTACATCAGGTACATGCAGCTCAAGTGTAGGTATATATATATATTTATTAATATATATATATATATATATATATATATATATATATATATATATATATATATATATATATATATTTCAATTAAAAGGTGCAATTATAATTTCTAAATTCATGAATCATTCATACAAAAAACAAATATAGAGGTTAATGATTTAAATGGCGAGAATACATAATCGCAAACAATATAAATAAGATACATCAACTCCCGAACCTGTATATGAATGATATGATCCCCGTTTATAAATTCCAGTTGCATAAGGTCGTTTTAATTTTTTTACAAGCTTTAAAAAATTAAAAAGACCTTATGCAACTGGAATTTATAAACGGGGATCATATCATTCATATACAGGTTCGGGAGTTGATGTATCTTATTTATATTGTTTGCGATGATGTATTCTCGCCATTTAAATCAATAACCTCTATATTTGTTTTTTGTATGAATGATTCATGAATTTATAAATTATAATTGCACCTTTTAATTGAAATTATATATATATATATATATATATATATATATATATATATATATATATATATATATATATATATATATATATCGTACAAGGATCTGACTAAAAGTTATCTCATATTTAATTATGTTGAGCCACGATTTTTATTGCTTCAAACGTTATTATAATGAACTTCTTATTTGAAGTAAATGCCCCTTTTTATTTATTTATTAAACTGTGTGTATTACTTCCATCAATCTGCATTATGCTAAGGAAAATGTGTCCTCCAGATAGAGACTGTTTCCCCCTATTTAGAGGAAACTATCGATTGGTCTTGCATCTTTTTACTAGTTGGCTAAAAAAGACTCTTTTTTGACTTTGACTAGGGTAAAAAGACCCTTGCCTTCTGTGAAGTCCTTCGTGACCGAGAGGCTCAATTGTTTTATCACGACGAAACATCCGATCACATTCCAAAACTGAAATTGCAGCAACAGAAGATTATGGTGACCATCTAGTGACCGTCTGTTGGCGTTATTCATTAGAGCTTTCTAGAATCTAACCAGAGCATTACTGCCGAAATTTACTGCAAGGAACCTTATAAGTGTTTTTTTACAGGTTATTTTTTTACGGTCATACGCCCAACTTATCTGTTTGTTGTAACTAAGTTATCAAAAACAACAGAAAAAAAAACTTGGTTTGTTTTCACACATTATGAAATGAACAAAGTCCGACAATTATTTTAAGACATTTTTATGTTTATACATTCTTTTTATAGATACAAATATTTAAGTAAATGCTCTGTTTATAATAAACAGTATTAAACATCATTTACCGGCCTGAATGTCTGAGAAACTTTCACAGAAAATATTCGTCCTTCGACAGGATTCGAACCTGTATCCTATACGGAACCGTCATTTAGTTTGACGTGTTTTTACCGATTTTGGCCACAGATTTCCCGGACATTCAGTAAATTAAATTCTATTAAAATAGAAGAATAGGTTGCATCTTGTTAGTTCATGCAGGGGTACGTTTACCTTTTTTGTTGTAGGGGTACCTTTACTTTTTTTGTTGTACGAGTAAATTTATCTTCTTTTTTAGGGGTACATTTATCTTTTTTGTGGGGTACCGTTATCTTTTTGTTGTAGGGTACCTTTTAAAGAGTAGAAGTTAGCTCCTTTGTTTTGTTACTGTCAATCCTAAAAATAATAACCCCTTCAAATAAAGTAAAATTTGCATTTAACACATTTAGAAAAGAAAACTAAGAATATTTTTGTATATATTTTTTATTTTTGTATAAATTTTAAATTTTTGAATAAATTTTAAATTTTTGTATAAATTTTTAATTTTGTATAATTTTTTATAAATTTTTGTATAATTTTTCATTTTTGTATAAATTTTTAATTTTTGTATAAATTTTTAATTTTTGTATAAATTTTTAATTTTTCTTATTTTCATTCCATATTTTTGAATTTTTCTTTTTATATACGAAATGTTGATCAGTAAAAATTAATTTTAAGCGCTTCAGTTAATAAAACCACATTCTGTTTTTATGGATTTGTTTTAAAGCACTATCGGGTAAATAGATGCAAAACCCTGGCAATTTTCTCCACTGGCAATTTTCCGCCTTGCAATTTTCGGGCCAGCAATTTTCCAAGTGGAAATTTTCCGTGCACGGATGCAGGGCCGTGATGGTTGGCGTAATAGACTCATGAATGTCCGAGCTAAATCGACGATATAAAGAGAGGATCGAACAAGCTACCGACTTAATAATGCATATATGTAAGATACAACTGATTGTAAATTCATTGTAAAGCAAATGCAATAATTTCAAAAAAGTTATAGAAAGGAAATTGAAGTGTTTTACAACATCTGTAGCATTATGGACAGAAAAACATGTAACATCATTTTGGTGGACGAATAGAGTACAAAAGGGCAAAAGTGCGTCATAGACTCATGAAGGTCCTAGCTAACTCGATCAAATAAAAAAAGAATCGAATAAACTACCGACTCAATAATGCACCTCTTATATACGACACAATTCAAGCAAATGCATTAGCTTCAAAAATTTCAAGAAAGGAAATTGAAGTGTTTTACGGCATCACTAGTGTTATGGATAGCGAAACATATGGCATCATTTTTATGTACAATACAAAAAAGTAAGAGAGATAATCTAATGTAGAAATATTTGAATCTCATCTCAGTTGAGATCACAGAGTCCGCAACCTCGCACCGCAGTTAATTTGTGAACTCTATAATCTGTTAAATGGTCGACAGGGTTCTCAAGGAAGTGACCCCAGGACTTTCGTGGCCCGCGGGAAACCGTTTTCGTGACCAATATTTTCTTCAAATTTTAAGAAATTGAATAAATTTGTCCCTTACCCCTTCCATACCATCGCAGTAACAGATTTTTTTGCACTTGACCTACCCCCATGAGCGTAAACATAGTCGATAAATTCTAAGGTCAGCAGAGTGTGTTCCAGTTTCTCTCCAGGGAAAAAGAAATCTCGACCTTCGAAGGAAAAAATCCCCAACCATCACTTATTCTTCAGCAGCTGCCCTGACGAACGGGTACAAATCTACTTTTCGTCAGTGTCTCGGTTTTTCTTTTAAAAATAAATTTATAGGATTTAAATCTAACTTATAGTAGGGAATGCTGACTAGTGGCTACGCTACTATCTGTGAATATAATGCGAATTAATTTTAATGAGAGTGAGGCACCTCTAAAGCTGATGCTCCTGTTGACTATGTTTGCCATAGTCTCTGAATATGGAATCCAGTGAAGTCCGTAATCTCTTCAATATCAGAGGTTGGCAGTGTAGATTCGGAGAAAGTAGCGGCTGTTAATTCTTTAAGTCTTCGATATCAGGTTGATAGTGAAGATAATTTGGGAGAAAAAACAAAATGGCTGCCTTTATACACGTTGCATTGAATATTTTGAGCTTTCTATTGGTGAACTATAAAATGAGTCAGCTCATTTTGACTAGCTCACTAGTACATATATGCAAAAAACTGTAACAGCCCCCCCCCCACTGGAGTTGATACCCTTGTCACTGGTAATACTCTGGAGATGTGCCTACTTTTGACCCGCTTCTGTATAGTATGCGTCTTGCCAGTTCTCGGCTATTAAGAGTAGTATCTTGAAGCGGTGACTTACCTGGGCGAATCAAAAGGGCCAGAGTCGAGTGTATGTTTTGCAAGGGAGCGTGAAGACGGCGAATTGGCAAGCTTTAGACAGACGGTGAATCGGGCAGCACTTTGTGCTGATGGAAGTGGTGGTGTCGCTTGTAGCCATTTTTATTGGCTGGTTCTGGGCGCTCATTGGCTGAGTGCTGGCTGGGACATGTGCATAAAAAGCATGGTACGCTCATTCAACGATAGTTCGCTTTTCACTCCTGACAGGGAGGGGCATATTGGAGTTCGAAGCGAGGAGAGAAGGGTGGATTTTTTTTTGCCTAGTGAACCTATTGGACTCGTACTATCTTTTCCCTTCTCTTCTTTTCCTTTGTGTGCATTCAACCAATTTTTGCACATATCTTATTACCGAAGTTGTAATTATGATTTAAACATACGATTAAAACGTCACTTAAACAAAATTTTTACTCTCACCTGCCACCCAACTCAGTTCATTCCACTATATTATGCAATAGAGCGATATATATGGTTTAGTTCTTGTTTCAATTTCACACGAATCTGCTTTCTCCTTCGCTGATTGCCAACCACGGCTACATGTCTCAGTCTACACTGTTATTTAATCCCTATCTGGGAGTAGAATAAATGGATTCATACCTTTCCCAAGGGTATTTATTCGAAAGTAAATGCAACTTGTTCAGCTAGAATTAGAACTTGGCTTATCAATTTCACTTTTCGAGACGTTAACCATTAAGCTACCAGTCCATCGAGACTGGAAGAGAAAAGAGAATAGAAAGAGGCGAAATTTTTTTTTTTTAAATTTTCCACTGGTAGTTCACCCAATAAAAGGCCCAAGCGCCACTCAAGGTAGAGGGTTACTGAATGATATTGGGGAAGTAAGAGAATATTATGAGGACCTGTAGGATAGAAATCGGTTGACCTTTGACATAAAGAGATCACTATTGTAGTTGACAAGGAAGCATCCTCTCTGTACTCTGGAAGCATCCTCTCTGTACCCCCCAAAGTATCAGTTCTAAGGGAGAAGCTGTCTGAGTAGAATTTACTTTTTTATCAAAAGAACACGAAGGGGATGACGATGGTTTGCCACTGTGAACACGGTGTGGCATGTCCTAACTGTAAAGGTTCGAGTTCGTGGATCTAAGGGATATAACTCGTCCGAACATCTGCCATAGCAATAGTCATATAGTAGTGAAATTGTTAGTTCTTCTTCTTCTATGTATCGTGTCCCTTCAGGACGTAGATGGTCATGTCTCTCCACAATTTCCTGTCCTTTGTAGCTCTTAATAAATGTTGTTTTTTTTGTTATCTATCCTAAGCCTTGTCCCGTCATTCATTTATTCAAGCTCACTAAGTAGTTCAAGTGTTATTTTCCTCTGTCCCTCTTGCCTGCCATCTGCCATGTGAGTATCAGATTTTCCGAGCCTTCTTTCCTCAGTCATAAAAATTTCAAGTTTCATCCTGATGGTAAGTATAAGTATTTTTCTTTATATTTCCTCTAAAACTTTATCGTTGTTCACATGTTCGGTTCGTGGTATTGTTGCTGAGTGATTAGTTTTTTTGAATATATTTTTGATCAGAAGCCTATTTTTAGTTTGGCTGAGTGAACAAAATTAACATCTCTACAAACATTTAGATTATTTGCATGGCACAAGGCCGTCAAAACCAAAATATAAAACAACAATATTTTTTCTAGAAATTACAAAACATTTTTATATCAACAATATATGAAACTGAAGTATGAATTTACTCAGGTAATTTAAACTGAGTTGCAAATTGTTAAATTGATGTTTATCACAGCAGAAATTATTTTATGGCTGGCAAATGTGTTTGTTCAATTGTGCACAAAGTGTATATAAATATGCAGCATTTATAATTAATAATATAGCAGGAGTTATTTCCCTTTAACTGCTAGGTGAATTGGTTAAAACTTTAAGGAAGATGTATTTTTTATCTGAACAAAGAAAAAAGATTTCAGTTCAAGAAATAATAGTAAGTTTCAATGAAAAGAATGGTTTTCAATAAGGTGTTGTAGGTTGAAATGCGGTGTAACATGAATTCAAAGAAACTTGTTGATTGAGAGAAAATGTAATCTTCACTTGAATATCGAAAAGTTGTATTTGGTACTAAAAATGTAGTTTTTAGTTTTAAACTTTTGAGTTGAAATCAGCATAAGTATATGGAAGTTTCTTGCCATTCAAATTCGTAGAGAAGTTGATAAGTTTGCCTCCTTGTAGTTGAAGCAGTGACAAAGATGAAATAAGAGATGTGCAATGTTCGTACGTATGTGTGTGCGTGTGTTTGTACGTGTGTCAAAACGTCTTCCAATAAGGGACAGACGCGGGCTCTTCATTAAACTATGTTGTTGGGGTTCTGAGAAAAACAGAGAAAAAGCGAAATAATCATGATGTACCCAAGTATATATAATATTGCATGTTGTGTAACCGGCCCGAAAACACATAGACAGATTTTGGCGGTAAGTTAATTTTAACCGTGCGGACGTAGACGAAAGCATGATATTGGCATTAATTGACCAATCAGGAGTCAGAGAAATATCAAGGCCCTGTGATTCACTTTGATGTTTAGTTTGTACAAAAGCTGACGTCGAAAGAAAGTGGCAGCAGAATGCTAAAGTATACTCAGCATTTTTCTGTAGAACCATATTTCTGTTGTTTCAAGTCTCTTCTCCGTCTGTAAGGAGATTTTCCAGCATTCACTGCCACATAGGAAGACCAATATTACGTAACAGTTCAGTACTCTTTTCTTTGTTTCTGTTGCTTCAAGTCTCTTCTTTATCCATAAGAAGATTGTCTAGCATCCACTGCCATATAGGAGGACCAATATTACGTAACAGTTCAGTACTCTTTTCTTTGTTTCTGTTGCTTCAAGTCTCTTCTTTATCCATAAGAAGATTGTCTAGCATCCACTGCCATATAGGAGGATCAATATTACGTAACAGTTCAGTACTCTTTTCTTTGTTTCTGTTGCTTCAAGTCTCTTCTTTATCCATAAGAAGATTGTCTAGCATCCACTGCCATATAGGAGGATCAATATTACGTAACAGTTCAGTACTCTTTTCTTTGTTTCTGTTGCTTCAAGTCTCTTCTTTATCCATAAGAAGATTGTCTAGCATCCACTGCCATATAGGAGGATCAATATTACGTAACAGTTCAGTACTCTTTTCTTTGTTTCTGTTGCTTCAAGTCTCTTCTTTATCTATAAGAAGATTGTCTAGCATCCACTGCCATATAGGAGGACCAATATTACGTAACAGTTCAGTACTCTTTTCTTTGTTTCTGTTGCTTCAAGTCTCTTCTTTATCTATAAGAAGATTGTCTAGCATCCACTGCCATATAGGAGGACCAATATTACGTAACAGTTCAGTACTCTTTTCTTTGTTTCTGTTGCTTCAAGTCTCTTCTTTATCCATAAGAAGATTGTCTAGCATCCACTGCCATATAGGAGGACCAATATTACGTAACAGTTCAGTACTCTTTTCTTTGTTTCTGTTGCTTCAAGTCTCTTCTTTATCTATAAGAAGATTGTCTAGCATCCACTGCCATATAGGAGGACCAATATTACGTAACAGTTCAGTACTCTTTTCTTTGTTTCTGTTGCTTCAAGTCTCTTCTTTATCCATAAGAAGATTGTCTAGCATCCACTGCCATATAGGAGGACCAATATTACGTAACAGTTCAGTACTCTTTTCTTTGTTTCTGTTGCTTCAAGTCTCTTCTTTATCCATAAGAAGATTGTCTAGCATCCACTGCCATATAGGAGGACCAATATTGCGTAACAGTTCAGTACTCTTTTCTTTGTTTCTGTTGCTTCAAGTCTCTTCTTTATCCATAAGAAGATTGTCTAGCATCCACTGCCATATAGGAGGACCAATATTACGTAACAGTTCAGTACTCTTTTCTTTGTTTCTGTTGCTTCAAGTCTCTTCTTTATCTATAAGAAGATTGTCTAGCATCCACTGCCATATAGGAGGACCAATATTACGTAACAGTTCAGTACTCTTTTCTTTGTTTCTGTTGCTTCAAGTCTCTTCTTTATCCATAAGAAGATTGTCTAGCATCCACTGCCATATAGGAGGACCAATATTACGTAACAGTTCAGTACTCTTTTCTTTGTTTCTGTTGCTTCAAGTCTCTTCTTTATCCATAAGAAGATTGTCTAGCATCCACTGCCATATAGGAGGACCAATATTACGTAACAGTTCAGTACTCTTTTCTTTGTTTCTGTTGCTTCAAGTCTCTTCTTTATCCATAAGAAGATTGTCTAGCATCCACTGCCATATAGGAGGACCAATATTACGTAACAGTTCAGTACTCTTTTCTTTGTTTCTGTTGCTTCAAGTCTCTTCTTTATCTATAAGAAGATTGTCTAGCATCCACTGCCATATAGGAGGACCAATATTACGTAACAGTTCAGTACTCTTTTCTTTGTTTCTGTTGCTTCAAGTCTCTTCTTTATCTATAAGAAGATTGTCTAGCATCCACTGCCATATAGGAGGACCAATATTACGTAACAGTTCAGTACTCTTTTCTTTGTTTCTGTTGCTTCAAGTCTCTTCTTTATCCATAAGAAGATTGTCTAGCATCCACTGCCATATAGGAGGACCAATATTACGTAACAGTTCAGTACTCTTTTCTTTGTTTCTGTTGCTTCAAGTCTCTTCTTTATCCATAAGAAGATTGTCTAGCATCCACTGCCATATAGGAGGACCAATATTACGTAACAGTTCAGTACTCTTTTCTTTGTTTCTGTTGCTTCAAGTCTCTTCTTTATCCATAAGAAGATTGTCTAGCATCCACTGCCATATAGGAGGACCAATATTACGTAACAGTTCAGTACTCTTTTCTTTGTTTCTGTTGCTTCAAGTCTCTTCTTTATCCATAAGAAGATTGTCTAGCATCCACTGCCATATAGGAGGACCAATATTACGTAACAGTTCAGTACTCTTTTCTTTGTTTCTGTTGCTTCAAGTCTCTTCTTTATCTATAAGAAGATTGTCTAGCATCCACTGCCATATAGGAGGACCAATATTACGTAACAGTTCAGTACTCTTTTCTTTGTTTCTGTTGCTTCAAGTCTCTTCTTTATCCATAAGAAGATTGTCTAGCATCCACTGCCATATAGGAGGACCAATATTACGTAACAGTTCAGTACTCTTTTCTTTGTTTCTGTTGCTTCAAGTCTCTTCTTTATCCATAAGAAGATTGTCTAGCATCCACTGCCATATAGGAGGACCAATATTACGTAACAGTTCAGTACTCTTTTCTTTGTTTCTGTTGCTTCAAGTCTCTTCTTTATCTATAAGAAGATTGTCTAGCATCCACTGCCATATAGGAGGACCAATATTACGTAACAGTTCAGTACTCTTTTCTTTGTTTCTGTTGCTTCAAGTCTCTTCTTTATCCATAAGTAGATTGTCCAGCATTTACTGCTATATAGAAGGAATGATATTACATAACAGTTCAGTACGCTTTTTCTTTGTTTCTGTTGATTCAAAACTCTTCTCTATCTGTAACGAGATTATTCAGCATTCACTACCATATAGGAGACTGATGCAACAGTTCAGTACTCTTCTCTTTGTTCCTAACAAAACTTTCCTGTTTCTTAATATTTTGCTTAGCTTTTGGAAGACACCTTTCGCTATACTAATGTCCCTTCGAATAACGATATTGTATTGAAAGCTGTTAATTAACTTCTCAGAAAGAGACAAAAATATTATGAATACATATTTTTCTAGGCAAAGTGATCGTAAATGAACATGGAAAAGCCTAAATGGCGAAATAAAAAAATGAATCTAACTTGATACTTGCCGACCAAGCCAGTACTGTTAAAGATGGAACCATTGTAAACAAAATTAATATAAGAAGCGATCAGGCAGAAAAAGCCTATAGAGTCAAATTTGATTTAAAACAGTGGGAAATAATATGATTCTCAGAAGGAAAACATGCTAATAAGCTCAAAGAGAACATTACCGATTTCTGGTAGAAACGAAGAAAAGTTTTCTGGATTTACAGAATAACGTAACTAACATAAAAAATGAACAGCAAGATGATAACTATAGTTAAGGAAGCAGCAGATATAAGAGGGAAACAAATGGAAATAACAAAGGGAGATAATAAGACAGAGGGATAATAACGAAGGGAGATAATTCAAGTTAACTTTAGAACTACGGAAAAAAGGGGAAATGCTAAAAGAAATAAGACTGAAAATTTTAATATAGCTTTAAAAGCAGACATATGAAAAGCAATAAAATCGAAAACGAAGTAAAGAAAAAGAAAAAATACAGGGAAAAAATATAATTAGCATGAAGCAGATAAAGCTAAAATAGAAAAAGGAAATTCAAAAAGCTGTTGTCGTTTCTGAATCCTCCGAGTCTGAATCGTCCAATAAAATGCGTGCGCATACATTTATTCAGTGTACACGGTAAAGTATAGACGCAAACTATATAGACCAGAGATGGCAAATCAATGACGCATAGGTCATAAACTAACCCACCATCAACTTTTTAGTGACCCACGAAGAGTCAGTGAAATGACGTCATGAAATATGGTTCGGTCAATCAAATTCAGCGGATTTCTGAGTTTTATTTGCGCCTGGTGGATATATGTTTGTTGATACTCAGCCTATTTGATATCGTTTTATACGGTTGTGTACGAAGATATTGTCTCTTGTAAGGACATTTTATAATAAATGCAAATGTCACTGTGTCACTGTGTCACTCTTTTTCTGGCCGTAGTCCAATATATCATACGATTTTGGAATCAGGCCGATTCCATGGGGAAATTGAAAACATTCTGGGCCGGATCCGAAACCGCAATCCCGAAATTTTGGATGCCCAAGTTTTCATTACTGCGATTGTTTTCGGTGATTTTTTACGTGATTTTTCCGACGAATTTATCTGTACGATAACAATTTTTATAAGTTGAAAATAAATTTGGGAATAATCGAAATTAATTGCGATATCCAGCGAAAGTCACCCATTAAATAAATATAATTTTTTTGTACGAAAAGCAAGGAGATACGTAGACCAAATTGTTTTTAAATTAAGTGACGGCCAAAGAATTATCGTTTAACTTTTGAAAGGTAAGCTTAAATATTAATGCAAAACATGGTATGGAGCCCCTCGGGGTTCTTGATAAGCTCCAGAGGCGGATATGCAATATAATTGGCCCTGTTCTGGCATCTCGTCTACAGTTGCTCTCTCACAGACGCGCCGTCGCCTCTCTCTGTCTTTTTTACAAATACTTTAATGGTAATTGCTCCGAGGAGCTGCATTCGCTGGTTCCCAGACTTCATGAATTCAAGCGCCCTACGAGGCTGGCATCCCGCTCTCACCCTTTCACTGTCGAAACGATTAAATGTAGCCGTCTCTTCTACTTCAATAGCTTCATATCTCGCACCTCTCGCCTGTGGAACTCCCTTCCTTATTCCAGTTTTCCTGAGAGCTATAATCTCCAACTATTCAAATGTAATGTCAATCGACATCTCCAGTTGCCTTGATCTATCCACTATCCTTCTCCTCATCCTTTCCTCTATCACTCCTATCTGATCTTGCTCCAAATCTTCTGTAACCCCTTGCGTCCTAGTGGCTTCCCGCCTTGCTTGGGGTGAAATGCTTAAAAAAAATATACTTAAATTGAGCGATCAATTTTAAGTTGTTCTGTAATTTATTGTTGACTATACCATCTACTCCCGCTCTACCTATTGTGATGAAGGCCCAGCCAAGGGTGGGTTTGAAGCTAGTTATTAATAAATAGAAAAATAATAATAAATATCATAAATAAAGTAAAACAAATAACATGAAAAATTTGTTTAAAATAAATTAAATAAAAATAAAATAATAAAAGTTATCCCAGCATGCAACAGAAAACTTTTCCTACCTGAAAACGGATACTTCACGCCAAGAAACGTCAGTCTGATTCTCTTCGCTACCGAAGCACCTTTCATATTATATGACGAAGTGACTTTTTGTTACATGCAACCTTAAAACACACATAACTAAAATACTCAGGCACATCAGTAAACAGAAACAAATAAAATTATGATTTTAATTTACAATTCAACATGATTTTAGTGTTATTACCTTATATGTTTTTATTCCTGTGAACACGAGGCAATACCTTTGGAGAGCCATGATTGCCTATGTCTTGAAGAGCTGCGGCATACAGAAGAAGAAGAAGTAGAAGTAGTAGTAGTAGTAGAAGAAGAAAACGTAGAAGCAATAGTAGTAGTAGTAGTCGTCGTAGTAGTAGTAGTAGAAGTAGAAGAGGAAGAAGAAGTAGAATTGGTTGAAGAAGAAAATAGAAGAATTAGTAATAGTAGAAGTAGTAAATGAAGAAGAAGTGGAAGAAGAAGTAGAGGAAATAGTAGAAGTAGTAGAAAAAGAAGGAGAAGTAGAAGTAGAGGAAGTAGTAGTAGTAGTAGTAGAAGTAGTAGTAGTAGTAGTAAAAAAAGAAGTAGTAGTAGAAGTAGCAGTAGTAAAAGAAGAAGAACAAGTAGTAGAAGTAGTAGTAGTAGAAGTAGTAGTAGTAAAAGAAGAAGAAGAAAAAAGTAGTAGTAGTAGTATTAGAAGAAGAAGAAGAAGAAGAAGAGAAGAGGAAGAAGAAGAAGAAGAAAGCGTCTACTCAGTCTTCTGGGTGATGGAATTATTTTCTTCCATCCAATACAGACGAAATGTTGTTTCTCGCTTAATTTGTCGCGATAAACATAGAAAATGTTCAGACAAACTACATTCCTTAGGTCAATCAACTCTAATCCTCGCTAAGACCTGCCAGGGAGCCGATACTGAAGCGAAACTACATTTCTTTTTGAAATCGACTCTCAAGAGGGTACATTTCCGACCACTGCAATCTTGTGTTTTTATTTAGAAAACAATGTTAAGACTTCAGTTGAAGCTATAAATCAACTCATAGATTTATTGCCTAAATTCACCATTATATAGTAGGCGTTTGAGGTCAGATTTCGAAATTGACCTCTGGCAGTCAACTTGTTAAGCGTTATCTTTCACACATATTCCCATAACTCTTACATCTTATTTTTAACGCTGACACAAGAAACTCCCTCAGTAACTCTCTAGCGCGAATGGCTCTTGGGCCTTGTATCGGTAAATATTAATTAAAAAAATACATGCAGAAAAGGAAATTACCTCAAACTCAAGCAAAGAAATGAAGACATTGGCAAATATATGTGTCACTCCGACACACTGCTATTGAACTATATATAAATTGCAAATAGACTAAAAAAGCACACTATATAAACAACCACATTTTAGGCGTTGTTGTTTAACAACAGTTAATCTATAAAAAATAAGTCAAGAAAGCGGGAAGAAAGGACTAACTATCAATTGTAAGACAGAATGTACCGAATCTAGCGAATAGGGCAGGCCAATATGCGAATTAGGAATTGCAGATTTTAAAGCCAAGCTAGTTAAGGATCTGCAATGTTACTGATCCTGACCCGGCATCTCAAGTTCAGGGGCTTTCTCACCGACGTGGGTTTCTCCCTGATGAGCTCCCCCCACCCTGAATTTAAGCGTGCAACTAGATTGGCATCTAGGTTCCACCCTTTTAATGTTGACATAGTTAAATGTAACCACCACTTCTACTCCAACAGTTTCTTTTCTTGCACTTCCTGCCTGTGGAAATCTCTTCCGTTTACTTGCTTCGCTTATAACGACAATCTTCCAAAATTTAAATGAAATGATTTCTGTCTTTTTAAATCTTTTGTCTTTTCCTCAATCCTCTCTCTACTCAATTTTCACTTTCACTTTTACCCCCTGTAACCCCCTGCGTACTAGTGACATTCCCGTCTTGCTTCGGGTGAAAAGATTAAAAAAAAGTTTCGACATTTTAATATCTGGGAGGTGTCAAAGCAGGCGACAGAAAATCTGATCCTGAGAAAAAAAGGCGCATTGGAATAGCAAAAAATGCCTTCCAAAAGTTAAGCAACATATTAAGAAACGGGAAAATTTCGTTAGAAACAAAGAAAGGAATTCTGAAGTACTATGTGATATAAATCCTCCGATATGACAGTGAATGCCAATTCCCTCACAGATGGCAAAAGAGATTTGAAGCAGCAGAGGTGAAGAATGTTGAAAATACTGCGAACTGAACAGATCAGCAACAAAAAGGACACTTAGAATTGGAAAGCGACAGTTGGAATTTCTACATAATAAGGAGGCAGGACTTAAAAAATTGAGCATTTTTTACATTAATTTCTCCCTCTACAAGTTACAAGAATCACTCGAAGTGAAGGGTTACAGAATAATAAAGGGTGTTTCATTAAGACGGACCAGCAGAAAATAAATTAGTGTTACTGGTATAAAATGTATTTATTTCTCTATTGGATCATGTTATTTAAGTCATGGGAATTATGTGTAAAAAATAATATCGCCCAAATGTCCGCCAAGGCTTCGGCGGTACACCTCCACTCGATGGTCAATTTTTTTGATGAGCCTCTGCATCGTTTCTACTCTATATCACCAATATGCCTTATTATCTCATCCTTCAGCTGTTGAATTGTTGTTGGCTTGTTGGCATAGACTTTACTTTTGAGATGACCCCAAAGGAAGAAATTTAAAGGCGTCAAGTCGCACGATCGTGGTGACCAATTGACTTCGCTGTTTCAAAAGATGATGCGACCTGGGAACTTCTCATTGCATTTCTGTTTGAACGTCCATTTTCGTAATAAGCTTCGTAACTTTAACACGTTGTTTGATTGTTAATCTTTCCATGGTTGAAATTGCCAAAGACTTAAATTGCTAAAAAAGAAAAAAAATCATTAGATGCTTAAAATTAATTCACATTTAAAATGTCTATAAGTATGCATCACCTTGTGAGGATCGAAGTCATTAGTAATGGGCAACGTGACTAATTGGCTACCCATTAAATCACACGCCTATATGTATGTATGTACGTATATATGTTATTGTGTATGTGTGTATATGCATGTGTTTTTGAACATAAAAATAGGTACCTCCACTTTTTCGCGGGAAAACAGGATAGCGTAATAAACAAATGCCACAAACTTAACGAAAATAAATTTTTATCGTCAAAACGCTTATGTTATTATTAAGATGAAAGACCAAAGTATATTTTAATTATTTTTTGATATTTTTTAATATTTTTTAACACGTTCGAAATTTTGGTTAAAGTTTTCTTTTTTTTACGTCATCGCGGTGCTGTAAAAATAACATTGTTTTTTTTTGCGCTTTTTTCCCGTTGAAAACCCATTGATTTGGAAATTCTTGTAAAATTAAAGTAATTGTCCGATTTTAATGAAATTTTCAGGACTTATTCACAAATGAATGAAATTATTTTTGAAATATTTCTTTTTAGTAAATTTTAGTAAAAAATAATTTTTTTTTTAATATGTTACACCCCACTTACTTATTGTCCCGAAATTTCGTTCAATCCTTTTTATTTCCTTACAATTTTTTTTTGTTTAAAGTAAGAGTCATTGGAGATGGTAAATCACCTACTTTTTTTTTCAAATTTGTTCCAACTCACGGAAAATGAGCTCTGAATAGAAAAATAATGAATCCAATAAAACTATGATATTACTTAATTAGAAAAGCTTTTAATTGCTTTTGTAAATAAGTAATATTAAGGTCATTATTGCCTGAAGAAATAAATTTTTTCTGATGAATAATTAAATTTTACAAGAATTTTTTATTTGTTTTACATTTTGATTATAATAATTTATAATAGTTTAAAAATCGTGCAAAACTCTGTATTAGCTTATTTCCTTGTGATAATTAGTAATTAAGTAGAAACAAAATTTACGAGTTCAAAATTGCAAAGTTTAATAAATTTAGTGATTCCACTTTTTTTTCAAATAATTTTTTATGTTGTATTTTTCTACTTAATACATTCCTTATTTCCATGTACGGTAGACTGAAATTGCCATTATTATAAAAAGAGTTTTGTCCCTTTATTCTAATAAATAGACATAACAGTAAAACTAAAAATAAAAGGGTTCACTCAGATTTCTAGTAATTTTCATTTATGGTCATCCGTAGTAGCTGTCATCACTTGTCAATCAACACATGGATCAAGTATTGGATCAAAATTACGGTACCAATCGTTAATAATTCGTTGTATATTTCTTTTTTATGCTATAATTAAGTAATATTTTTTTTAAATCAGATTAATTTAACATTAAATTTTCTAATTTTACTAAAATGACGTGTCAGAAATATTTTTAAATATTTTTAAAATCGATAAATTTGTGTTTGTTTACAAATTTCTTAAAATTAAGAAAATGGCGGGTTTTTTGAAAATTTAAAAATTTGAAATTAAATTTGACATTCCAATGTATATAGTTTCTATCTGAAATATATCAGAATTGTTTACTTAATGGAAATAATAAATTTAATGATTCAACTTTCAAGTAAAGCTAAAATGAAATCTTCAAGCATATTTTTTCATTTTAAAAAATGCATTTTAAACTTAGGTATCGATAATTTATGCCGAAAAAGTGGATGTACCTACATAAAAATATAGGTCCTTGCTAGATTAGATAATCGTTATATTTATTTTTTATATGTTTATATTTGATTTGTCACCTATAGTCGATATTAATTTTGTCAAATTTTCTTAATTGCACAGCGGCCCTTTCAGTAAATGCCCTTTAGTTTTAGTTCACCCCACCCCATCTCTCACCCCACCCCTTTTTCTTTTCTTTTCTTTTCCTCTTCCTCCCTCTTATTCTGATCTTTAAGATTAGATCGTCTATATTGTGTGTGTATGTCACTAAAAAATGTATCCTTTCCGGTTACATCTTTAATGTATTAGACATCCGGCAACATTCATATTTCTCTCACTTAAACCTCTTCAACTCACCTCTCTAAAACTTCTCTCTGTTAAGTGTTAATCTCCCACAATCTCTCGTCTGTTTCCCCTCTCTTTAGCTCTAACATTCGTCCCACACTCTCATAGTTACACTCTCTCTAAATTCTATTTTTATTTCCGGAGTTTGTTTTTTCTGTTTTCTTTTTGAATTTGTAGGTCTGATGAATTGGATCGTATTTACAATTCCAATGGAATAAATTATGACCATGGAATATTAGTGTTTAAGCCTTTTTATTATATATATATATATATATATATATATATATATATATATATATATATATATATATATATATATATTATATATAATATTTTTATTACCAAATATTTTACATCGCAACACAAAAACTTCTAGGTTTCGGAAATAAAAATGTTTCCTCATTAGGCGATGTTGGATAACTTATGATGAAAATGATATTATTGTGTTTGTACTGGTGTTTTCTTTTCTGAACACAAAAGTGTAAAAACATTCCCCAAAACTCTGAATATACCGAGCTCTTTCGGCTGTATTTTTAGCCAAGATTAGAGACGATTTATGTTTTTTTTTTTTTTTTTTAACTGAATGCGTAGATGTTTTTCTTATTTATATCTGAAGTTCATATATATATATATATATATATATATATATATATATATATGGGAAATAATAATAAAAATAATAATCCCTTAATATAAAGGTAATTTACATTAACCAGAAAAAAAGGCTTAGACAGAAGTGTCTATGTTTTCAAATTTGGATTTTTAATGTAACTATAACAACAAAAACATTTCGATTTCATTTTTGCCTTGAAAAAGTCGGAAGACGAAACGCGTCGGCAAAATGTAAGATTTTTTTCCAATTGTCATTTGATACCAATCTGTCTTGTCCACAGAATTCATCTGGGAATTTAACTATATATATATATATATATATATATATATATATATATATATATATATATATGATATTACATATATATTAATTAATTAAAAAGGACATGTTAAGACAGCACGAAGAATACCATGAATTGGTATTCTTCGTGCCAAGTTTCTGTGTCTTTTAAAAACTGTTATCCCTCCATCCAGCTACATCTTATCTTCACTTTTCAAAGTATTCTGAGATCGGCCTGAAAGGATGTTCTGTCTCGCCACCGTATCCATTTGGTTTCTATCTTTGCAAACGTCAGTTTGACTCTGACTACATTGGTAGGACGGTTCAGGGGTGGGAATCACGTGGCCAATAAAAAGAGTAACAAATAAAAATTGGATCTTTTCGTATAACAATGGGAGCTGCCATTCTGCAGAGTTTCGTACCATGATATTTATCTCCGTATTTCAAATCCAGGCACGGTGGATAGCGGCTCGGTTTGAGGAATCGGAGACCCGAGTTCGAGTTCGAGTTCGAGTTCGAGTTCGAGTCGAAGTCATTATATTCACTTACATACTGATTCCCTTGGGAAAGGTATGGTTCCTCAAACAGAGTTCTATAGCCGGCAACTGGTCTACCGCAGAAAGAAATACTGCGGGAAAAAATCTGCCTCGTCAGTCATGTATCGAAAGATACATGATCGCCTAAGCGTGTATCACATATGGCACACTGGGCAGGCGAGACACCGTGTCGGGTAAGGTAGAGTTTCTTGGTCATATTTCACTACAGAGATGACAGTGTTAGACAAAAAATTCTCACTTTTCCAGTTGGTCATAGGAGTTGTGGTTAACGAGCTCTATGCTATGCCGCTCACTTCCACCCAAAAAGTCTCGGGTTCAGTCAGTCAGTTATGTGCCATGCGTGATACACGTTTAGGCGATCACGTATCTTTCGATACATTACGAGGCAGTTTTTTTTCGCCGCAGTAGGTTGCCATTCCTTTCTTCAGTAAGCCAGTTGCCATCTCAAGACTATAGAACCCAGTCTGTCCTGCTATTTACCCATAGCTTGAGAGGGGTGGAAGAAGAAGATGAAACGGGTATGAACGGAATTGACTGGAATTTGAACACGGCTCTCCGATTCCTCAATCCGAGCCGCTATCCATTACTCCACCGTGCCTCCTTTAGCGGATAGGGTCATGAATACGGCGTATTTTTTTATTTCCTTTATCTGGAAGATGTTATATCATTTCTCCCAATATGTCTAAAACAGACACGAGAACGCTCAAATTTCACGCATACCACATAACATTACGTAAAGTTGTTTTCTATGGTTAGCAAAACATGTGTTCTGAAATAAAAAGGACAAACTCTGTATGTGTAATAAAGAAAATGTACAACAAAATGAATGAATTTGTATTTTTGCCTGAGTTCTGGAGCTATTTGTAAGCTAAACTCATTAGAAACAGTTTTTTTTTTTGGATTTTCACTACGTTAAACTAAATATGCCGGCATTATGAGCACATTGTGGTGAAATTTTATTTTTCGTTCTTTGTATGATTTATAACGCCTTTCACTGCTTTTTTTTCATTTCTCCTAACAATATCCGCTTGTATCATTACTTTTTGTTTGTCATTTGAACTTGAAATGTTCTACCATTTTGTTTTCACTTTTATTTATCTTTTATTGATTTTTTCCTTTAATTTGGATGTTGTTTTTTTTAGCACCAATTCTTTCTTTCTTTCTTTTACTGATTCCCGTGCTTAAAATCTTTCTTTCTTTCTTTCTTTCTTTCTTTCTTTCTTTCTTTCTTTCTTTCTTTTACTGATTCCCGTGCTAAAAATCTTTCTTTCTTTTACTGATTTCCGTGCTAAAAATCTTTCTTTCTTTCTTTCCGAATTTTTTTTCTTTTTTTACGAAATTCCTTCGTTTCTCCCTCTTGCTCTTTGTTTTCTTCACATTTTTGCCCTTTTATTCGCTAGCCATTTTTTCCGTACTAAAAATCTTTCTTTCTTTCTTTTACTGATTCCCGTGCTTAAAATCTTTCTTTCTTTCTTTCTTTCTTTCTTTCTTTCTTTCTTTCTTTCTTTTACTGATTCCCGTGCTAAAAATCTTTCTTTCTTTTACTGATTTCCGTGCTAAAAATTTTTCTTTCTTTCTTTCCGAATTTTTTTTCTTTTTTTACGAAATTCCTTCGTTTCTCCCTCTTGCTCTTTGTTTTCTTCACATTTTTGCCCTTTTATTCGCTAGCCATTTTTTCCGTACTAAAAATCTTTCTTTCTTTCTTTTACTGATTCCCGTGCTTAAAATATTTCTTTCTTTTACTGATTCCCGTGCTAAAAATCTTTCTTTCCTTCTTTCTTTCTTTCTTTCTTTCTTTCTTTCTTTCTTTCTTTCTTTCTTTCTTTTACTGATTCCCGTGCTAAAAATCTTTCTTTCTTTTACTGATTTCCGTGCTAAAAATCTTTCTTTCTTTCTTTCCGAATTTGTTTTCTTTTTTTACGAAATTCCTTCGTTTCTCCCTCTTGCTCTTTGTTTTCTCCACATTTTTGCCCTTTTATTCGCTAGCCATTTTTTCCGTGCTAAAAATCTTTCTTTCTTTCTTTTACTGATTCCCGTGCTTAAAATCTTTCTTTCTTTCTTTCTTTCTTTCTTTCTTTCTTTCTTTCTTTTACTGATTCCCGTGCTAAAAATATTTCTTTCTTTTACTGATTCCCGTGCTAAAAATCTTTCTTTCTTTCTTTCTTTCTTTCTTTCTTTCTTTCTTTCTTTCTTTCTTTCTTTCTTTCTTTTACTGATTCCCGTGCTAAAAATAATTCTTTCTTTTACTGATTCCCGTGCTAAAAATCTTTCTTTCTTTCTTTCCTTCTTTCTTTCTTTCTTTCTTTCTTTCTTTCTTTCTTTCTTTTACTGATTCCCGTGCTAAAAATCTTTCTTTCTTTTACTGATTTCCGTGCTAAAAGTCTTTCTTTCTTTCTTTCCGAATTTGTTTTCTTTTTTTACGAAATTCCTTCGTTTCTCCCTCTTGCTCTTTGTTTTCTTCACATTTTTGCCCTTTTATTCGCTAGCCCTTTTTTCCGTGCTAAAAATCTTTCTTTCTTTCTTTCCGAATTTGTTTTCTTTTCTATTTAGTCATGTATTTCTAGACAAGCTTTATTAATTCTACTTCTTCCGAACCTCCTTTCTTTTCTTTTTTTGACATCTAAACAAACTTTTCTTTTTCCTCCTCAGTTTTCTTTCGATTTTTTTTTCTCAAAATTTCTATAATTTTTCTTTCCTTTTTGCATTTTATTTTCATCTTTTTTCTTCCTTTTTTGCTTGAGTTTTGAAACCTCAACCTCTCATTTCTTCTCCTTTTTCCCGTCCTTAGTTTTAATCGTTTGCCTGTGTCTTATCCACTTAATCTCTTCCTTTTTTAGTCAGTGACATTTTCTTTCCTCGTTCGTCTGTTTCACATTCCCTTCTTTGTTCATTCCGATCTTGTCTAGAAATCATTTTCACCAAGTCACAATTACAGCGGAAATCAGCTCTCTTGACAATATAATCGAAATTGATTAAAGTTTTATCTGATCAAATGAAGCCAGCCATTGAAAGAAAAAAACAACAAAGTAATTAGAAGTATTTCCAACCAGCAGATTTCAGATTAATTCTATATTACCGTCTAAGGAAGTCCACCTTCCATCGAGTCGACATTTCCATCTGTAATGTAATGTACAGGAACTATTTTCTACATGATCACAAGAGACTTAACATTTTAGTTCGCGATTTTCAAAGGTTCTATTATTTCCGGCGTGAATAAACTTGTACCGTTACTGGACGGAATTCTCTTTTCGAATTATAAAGTTTTCGGCGACAAAAGACGAATGATTGGATGATTAAAAACGAGCGAGATAAAGATACATTTGTAGAAAGGAAGAAAGAAATAGAGATGGGTAGATAAATAGATAGAGTGAAAGAAAGATAAATTGATAGATGTAGGAAAAGAAAGGAAAGAAAGAGAGGCACTGTTAGAGAGAGAAAGAGAGAGAGAGATTGATATATATATATATATATATATATATATATATATATATATATGTATATTAATAAAAAGAAAGAACAGTAAGATATTCGCTTCGCTTGAGGATGAAATGGAAGTGATGTCTTTAATTTAAGTACAAAATTAAATTAGGGGCTTTTAGCTTCCATTTTTGAAACATGGTTGGAACTGTGTAGCGAAAAACCATATTTTAAGTCTATTAACTTATAATATATATATATATATATATATATATATATATATATGGAGAGAGAGAGAGAGAGAGATTGATAGGGGTAGAAAGAGGATAGAGAAAGAGGGGGAGTGATATGGATAGAAAAAATGATGAAAAAGTAAGAGGAATGAGTTAGTGAATGTAGCAGAGAGAGATTGGTAGAAAAGAACAGAAAGGGAGATAAATAGATAGAGTGAAAGAAAGATAAATTGATAGATGTAGGAAGAGAAAGGAAAGAAAGGGAGGCACTGTTAGAGAGAGAAAGAGAGAGTGACTGATATATATATATATATATATATATATATATATATATATATATATATATATATATATAATATTTTTACTCTACCATCTGGATTATATTTAAGTCCATTTTACTTGGACGCCCCCAAACATATATTCATCTGTCAATAAATAGTATAATTCAAAAAAAATCTTTCGGTCTATACATATTTCGTCTTAGGGTTTCTCTATAAATGGGAAAAATGGAGCCCTGAAGATGACAAATTGAAATTGTTAAAAGTACTCGGTATGCGTCCTACATCTGACAACTAGAATATAAGCATCTTATTATGCAATGAATTGATAGTAAGTTAATGTCTCATTAAGTCCTGTTAGCGAAGTGTTTTCACCATTAATCACATTAACATTGCTATTTAATTCTTTGTATGAATTGTTTCTTTATGATACATACGCACACACACGCACACACACACACACACATATATATATATATATATATACAACTCTGAATTCAAAACCTGCGGAGGGTCGTTTGGGAACCTTGTGGCATTCGGTGCACCTGGTCTCTGTATTCGTTCCACCAAAAAGTGTGGATGGTCCTGCACGAGGCCTTCACCACTATAATCAAATCTCATGTGCCGGTGTCGGGCTGTCGGTTTCCTGGAAACCGATCTGCTTGACCCTCATACGTCGAATCTCGTCGGGAGAGTCGATCATATATATATATATAAATATATATATATATATATATATATATATATATAGAGAGAGAGAGAGAGAGAGAGATTGTTAGGGGTAGAAAGATGATAGAGAAAGAGGGGGAGTGATATGGAGAGAAAAAATGATGAAGAAAGTAAGAGGAATGTGTTAGTGAATGTAGCAGAGAGAGATTGGTAGAAAAGAACAGAAAACGAAAGGGAGAGAAATTGATAGAAAAATAAATTTGTAGAAACAAAGAGAAAAGGATAGATAGATAGATAGATAGATAGATAGATGTACAGTGAAAGAAAGATAGATTGATAGAGGTAGAAAGAGAGAGGAAAGAAAGACGTATTGAGAGAGACATAAAGAGATTGATGAAGAGAAAGGAAAAGAAAGAAAAAAGAAAAGAATTGATGAAGCGAGATGAAGAGTGAGGTTGAAGAAGAGAGATTGATAGGGTGAGAAAGAGGGTAAAAAAAGAGGGTAAAGAAAGAGGGGTAGTGATATGGAGAGAAAGGGATGAGGAGAGAAAGTGGAATGAATGTGACAGGAAGAGATAAGTAGAAAGGAGCAGAAAACGGAAAGAAGGGAGATAAATTGAGAGAAAAATATAGATATTGATAGAGAAAGAAAGAGAGAAAGAAAGATAAGATAATATTGATACAGAGAAAAAGAGAAGAATAAAGAAAAAGAGAAAGAAAGAATGTAGTGATTGTGATAGAAAGAAAGTGAGAGATAGACTAAGAGAAAGAGAGAAATAAAGAGTGGGTTTTCGATTTTCTCTCTTTCGTTTCATGATGTTTTATTAGCAAAGACAAAATCAGGCGTTTAGGAAGAAACATTTAGATAAAGCATTGTTCATTGTTATTAATTTTAATTAGCATTTCTTTCATCTTAATATCAGTTGCTTTTTATCACAGTTGCCAGATCGTCATTCTACTACCGCGATTGCTTTATTTTCAAACCACAATGCTTACTAATGAATTACATACAGAAGTTTTGGAGGGAATAATTATTATTATTATAACAAAAACTGTTTAAATGATAATAGAAATATATATATATATATATATATATATATATATATATATATATATATATATATATATATATATATATATATATATATGAGGCTCAAACACTAATATTCCATGATTATAATTTATTACATTAGAATCGTAATCACGATCCAATTCATCAGACCTACAAATTCAAAAAGAAATCGGAAAATATAACTCCGGGTATAAAAAAAAACAAAATTTCAGTGAGAGTGTATGTGTGGGAATCGGAAACAAGGGTGAGAGGAAATCATGATTTTGCTTTTCGTCATTTTTAGGTCTTTCCTATGCCTCTTTCTTCCGTTACATCTCTTTCTAGAGCTTTCATACATTTCCCTTTTTGAATTCGTAGGTCCGATGAATTGGATCGTGATTATGATTTCAATGTAATAAATTATAACGATGGAATATTGTGTTTGAGCCTTTTATATTATATTCTTGCTCTGTCCTGGACATTGAGCTCTACCTGGATTCTATCCTCTTGGAAATTTATACATACATACATACATACATATGTATATATATATATATATATATATATATATATATATATATATATATATATATATATAATAAAGAGGTTAATGGTCAGAATAGATTTAGAGACTTAATTAATTATAGCAGCATTATTAAAAAGTGCTTTATTCACATATAAAGAGATAAAAAATTAACATGTAGAGCTTTTAAGAATAGAAAATGAAGAGTTCAGCCGATTCCGCTACCTTGGTTTCAACCTTTCGGTATCTTCAGTCGATTTCGGTCAGATACAGATTTTCTAGTGCAGATATTGACCCACTCTGTCATGTCGGATTTTATATCCCCTGTTTCCTATTAGTTTGTAACCTGATAAAAGATGGCCAATTGTTTCTTGATACTTATCACAGAATCTGCATTTTGGCTCTACACATTTTTTCAGTATGTGTGGTTGGTCATTTCTAGTTAGCAAACATTGGTCATGTGCAGCAAGAATAAAACCTTCGGTTTCATCTTTTAAGCCTGCACTACATAACCACTGACGGTTACGTTGCTTGTTTACATCAACTTGTTTGTATAAACCATGAAGAGCTTTGTATTGCCATCGTTTTTGCATTTAGTCCATTGTATTTGGTTTTGCTTTCTTTTTAGGTTCCTTGTCGCTGCAGTCGATGTATTATGATTTACTCGCATTTTTTCGCACACTTAAAATTCTCTTTTGAATTTGTTGGCTTCCTTTTTTGCTGAATAGTTTCTTATTACTTTCATGTTCTTTAACATATATCATCTTCCAGTCTTCTATAGTTTCCAGGTGTTTTGGAAGACGGATTCTTGTGGTTTTGTAAGACAGTTCTAGTTGAATTAATCCTCTACCTCCTTCGGGTATGGACGCATACAACTGATCAATATCAGTTTTGTGATGATGTATGCGGTGTCATGTGAGAAGCTTTCTTGTTTTAGAATCCATTCGCTTAATATCAACTGGGGTTCAACTAATGATGTTGAAACTGTATTGCACCACAGGGACAGCCAAGGTGTTTCTTTTGTGAATTCAACTCGTTATTTAACAACAGACGCACACGCTTGTAGTTAGTAATCTTTTCTTATTTTCTCCTTCATTTGGGGATGCCGTATTGTGTTTTCCGCTTCCTTGACTCTTAGGTATTTATAGGCTTCTTGTTCCAGTTCCCCAATCTTTGTGACAAGATCTAAATCTATTGATTTCGTTTTTGTAAATCTTCCTTTCTTGAATGTTACTTTTGTGCATTTATCTAATCCGACATTCATACTGATGTCATCGCTGAAACATCCATTCATATTGTGGATACCATTCAACTCACTGTCGTATTTGGCAAAGAGTTTGACATCATTACTGTATAATAGGTGATTAAACAATTTCTTTTTCATTTTGTATCCATAGTTATTACTGTTTAGTCCATAGGAAACGGGAAATAAGGACAGACAGAACAAAAGGTATGACAGGGAGTCTCCTTGAAAGATTCCTCGTCGGATATTCAGGTGTTTGGAAGTAGCAGTCGTTTTGCTGTGATTTAGGTATAATGTGGTTTTCCACAGTCCCATGCTATATCTAAGGAAATTTATTATCACTAGGAGACTTTGTACATTCCCAAAGGCTTAAGGATCCAAGAGCGTGACACACTACCAAAGGCTTTAGGGTAATCTATCAAAGCTGTACTGAGATTTCTTTCCCCCCCCACAATTTCCCAGGATTAGTTTATTTTTTAGTAGTTGATCCTTGCATCCGTATGACCCTCTTCGATATCCCGTCTGTCTTTCATCACGATATATATATATATATATATATATATATATATATATATATATATATATATATATATATATATGGTGGACAGACAGGTTATTAGCCTATAATTTTGTTGTGGATTCCGAGATGAAATCCTGTCTCAAATGAATGACAAACGCAGAAATGAAATATAGCAAATAAATGTATTGACGTAATAATACAATTGGTAATACGGTTAGTAGATCCAGAAATGCGGTTAGTAGCAATAATAATATATATATAGAGAGTCTGGGAAATTCAGTATCGAAGTAGGACTTCCTTCTGAGTCTACGTGCTCGCAACTGTGACTCCTACAAAGGGGTTACCTCACACTCTCACTCTCTCACTGTATCAGTGTATCTCTCTATCAGCGTATCTCCGTTCTAACTTCTGGGTATTCACCGGCAGCAGTACAAGTACACACTGGTCGAGTTCACTTGTATGAAAAAGGGGTGGACTCCTTAAGAAATTGTTTGGGTCATCTATTTCACCCATTTTTGGTACGTGATATATAATACCTTCAGTGATCCATTCTGGAATTTCATTTTGATTATTAAGTTATTATTAAGAGTTTTATGAGTTGATGACAGATGATAGAGCCAAAAGTTGGGTAACTTGTCTTTCCATAAGATTTACATTTTGGGGAAGTTTTTAGAGCTTCCCTAATATTATTCTTGGTTATATTTTTCCATTCTTGCATAGGTTTATCCTTCATTCTTTCTTGTTTTCGTTTGATCCATTCTGCATTGGGATTATATTTCTTTAGCTTGCTCCAAATATTCTCCCAAACTATTTGCACTTCTTCAATAGATGGTGGCTTTTTGACGCCGATAACTGCTTTTCCAATTTCTTTGTAAAATTCCTACATATCTATTTGGAATATCTTATTTTGTTGATAGAACCTACAACGCTTTTCATATCATCTTGTTTTTTGTGCTTTTAATTACAGTTTCTGTGAAGTATTTATTATTATTATTATTATTATTATTATTATTATTATTATTATTATTATTATTATTATCCTTTGGTTTCTTGTGTACGCACATTTCTTTCCGGGTCCCTACTAGAGACATAAGTTTAGAAATGGCATCATGATATTTTCCACTGAGCAGTTAAAAAATCGCACATATTTTCCATAGATAAAGCCCTCTGTAAGTTGTGGGCTGTACTTGTGAGTAGATAATATGAAACAAGAAATGGACATGCTTAAAAATCAATCTCCTAGCTGTATGTGAAAGTAGATGGCCAAACAACGGAGATTTTGTCAGCGAGGAGCACAGGATTATTCTTACTGGCGGAGAGAAAAACGGCAAAGAAGCAGGATTAGTATTAGACAAAACATTTAAGAAATGCGTTCTGGCATATTGCCAACTATCCGAAAGAATTCTGGTAGTCAAACTGAAATGAAAGCCTTTCAACATATCTATCATGATAGTGTACGCACCGACAGCGCAAAGTAATGAAGAAGAAATCGAAGATTTCTCTTCAAAGCTAGACAATGCCAAGGCTCATTGCAAATAACAGGAAGTCATCATTATAATGGGAAACCTAAACGCCACAGTAGGCAGCTAGAGGACTGGGGATCTAGCCGGAAAATTCAGGCTAGGTACCCGCAACGAACGTGGAGAAAAATAGATTCAATGGTGCACGGCCAATGATCATGTAATAGCCAACACATGGTTACAAGAACATCCGAGACGATTATGGGCATGGAGGAGCCCAGGAGGAGACACTAAAAACCAAATAGACGACATAGCTATCAACAAAAGATTCAGGAATGCAATCGTTCACTGCAAAACCTACCTGTGCCGACTGCGGGAGCGATCAGTGGAACTCACTAAGAGACGCATTAGTGACATCAGCAAACGAGATCATCCCAAAGAAGAATGGAGGAAAAAGAAAAAACTAATGGATGACTGAAGAGATTCTCGACATGATTCAAAGGAGACAAAAAACTCTGCCAAGATACGGAGCGGAATACAGAAAACTACACAATGAAATAAAGACCAAAGGCAAATAGGCTAAAGAAGTGTGGCTAAACAAAAAATGTGCAGAAGTACAGAGACTGGGTACCATCAACAAAGGAGATATGCATAAACAAATAAATCAACTAACATGACAGAAGACATACTCGTCAACAGGCTCCTTAAAATCAAAGGACGGAACACTCATATTAGAGAAAGAAAAAATTCTTCAACGTCAGAGCGAGTATATTGGTGAACTCTTCCACGTTGAAAAAGAAACACCAGAAATGCATAGAACTACCGACGGACCTGAAATTCTAAAAACCGAAGTAGAAGCTGCATTGGCTAAATTGAACAGAAACATGGCGGCGGGGCCAGACGGAAATGCTGACAGCCTTAGATGAATTTGGCATAGACAAGATCACAGAAATAATAAATGAAATCTACAACAGTGGGGACGTGCCGGAGGATCTCAGCAGATCTATTTTCATAGAACTATCTAAGAAACCAGGTGCAAACGAATACGAGCTCCACCGAAAAATCAGCCTAATGAGCCACGTCACAAAGCTCATCATCCGTATTCTGATGAATAGAGCACGCAGCAGAATCAGGTCAGAGATAGGGCAAGAACAGTGCGGGTTCGTCAAAGACACCGGAACAAGGAACGCGATATTCATGCTTAGAATGTTATCAGGAAGAGCAATACAAATGCGGAAGGACGTGTACATACGTTTTATAGACTAAGCAAAGGTGTTCGACAAAGTACGCCACAAGGATCAATTGGAACTGTTCAGAAACCTTGATATATTTGAGAAAGACATTAGAATAATCAAGAACCTATACTGGCAGTAAACAGCATGCATGCGTATTGAGAATGAGTTCAGCGAATATACAAAAATATAAAGGGGCGTAAGACAAGGATGTGTCTTCTCACCGGATTTATTCAGTCTAGACAGTGAAGCGATTCCGAGAGAATTGGAGACCCTAATGGGTTTCAGTATTTCAGCATAATGTACGCAGATGACATAGTACTGATAACAGACACGGAGAAGAAATGACAAAACCTCCTACAAAAGGTAGCGAGGGAGAGCAAGAAGAAAGGACTAACCATAAACTACAAGAAGACAGAATGCATGGTCATTAGTAAAAGGATGAGCCCAAAATTCAATTTGTAGGTCGGGGACATTAAATCAAGCAGGTGCGGAATTTTAAATATCTGGGAAGTGTTTTGACGGAGGATGGGAGGTGCGATGCTGAGATCCGAAGACGGATTGGGATGGCTAAGGATACATTCCAAAAGCTGGGCAGAAACAAGTGGATTTCTTTGGTGACAAAGAAAAGAGTACTGAGCTGCTACGTGACATCTGTCCTCTGATACGGCAGTGAATGTTGGACGGTCTCCTCAAAGATGAAGAAGAGACTGGAGACAGCGGAGATGTGGTTCTACAGAAGAATGCTAATGACATCATGAAGCGAGCGTGTGAGCAACGATGAGGTCTTGGAGAAGATGCAAACAATGAGGAAGCTTATACTTTACATAAGGAAGAGGCAGATGAAATTTCTGGGACACGTAATGAGAAAAGAGGGCCTGGAGAATCTGATACTCACAGGTCGAATAGAGGAAAAAAGGGCAAGAGAAAGCAACGCATGACATACATGGCGGGTTTAAGCAAGTGGATGGCAGAACGTGGTCTGGAGAATTTGACAGAGGCACGAAACTTATTGAGAGCTACAAGGGAACAGGGGGAAGTGAAAAGCCATAGTAAAAAAAACAAAACAAAACAAAACAATGGTGATGATGGTGGGGGGATGATTTAAAAAATGCAGTACTCGCCGGCAGGCTAGCTGTTTTTTTTCTTCTTCGGTCACCTCATGGAAATAGATTTCGTGACTCTCTTTCACAGCTGTTACACCGAGCAGTTGTGAAACAGACACCAAACTCAAGCCGCGCCTACTTCGTTTTCCTCTTTGTTCGTCTGTAAATTCGTACTTCCAACTCTATTGCACACAGTCCGCCAAATGACTCCCGATTCACTCGTTCTTCTGGTACCCCGCTTTTTATGCTGTTCTAATACGGCCGAAATTTTCATGTGTGCAAATATAGTCTCGTTTTAGACGAGATAGGCGCAAATAAATTGTCTTCAATAGCGGCCATATTTCTTTTTGTCATTACTTTGCAGGCAAGAGACGTTCGCGCTCGTTTCGAATTTTGAGGTAAGTCATGACTTTCGTCACAGCTTACGTCCTGAAAGGACACGGCACATAAAAAGAAAAAAAGAAGGTTGCCAATTCCGCGTAACCTGATACAAGCTGCTCAATTGTTACTAGATATTTATCACAGAATCTGCATTTTGGACTTTCATTATTTGTTCTTAGTAATTATAGTTAGCAAGCATTGGTCCTGTGCAGCAAGAACAGAACCTTCAGTTTTAGCTTTTAAGCCTGCACTACGTAGCCACTGATGGTTACGGGGTTTGTCTACATCAGCTTGTTTGGTACAGGTAGAGTATTGCCCATGGAGTTATTATTATTATTATTATTATTATTATTATAATTATTATTACGGGTTATTGAAAAAGTTTTGGTCCAACCAAAAACGGATTCCAAAATTCTGATATTCTGTCATTTGATGAAATTTTAGGAAGTTAGTCGAGCTGAGAACTTGTCAGCACCTCCTCGAATGTTATCCTGAGCCTTCCCGATAAAACTCGTTCTTAATTTAATAAGGAATCCGGTCACTTGTGACAATAAATACTTCACTTAACCCTATTAAATAATAATCATAATCATAATAATAATAATAAAAGTCATAGTTTATTAGGATTTATTCCTTGAGGAACAAACAACGCCTCATCTCCTGCGTCATATGGGATAACAATAATTTTATTTAACAGCCAATGAACAGTGACGAAACAAGTCGCTTTTAGAGATTGCTATAGATTTAAACATTTGCGTAAACGAAGGTAACAACGCAGCGAAACGTTGATTTTTCCCCTTTGGCTTTGTTTCTCAAACAAAGCACCAGTTGTTCAGAGATATGGTTAACGAGGCAAACTTGCAAGCCATTGGCAATGAATTCCTTGTTTACGTGGAACTCCAAAAATAGTGTAACAAGTATCGATTGCGTTCATTTGCAATATGATCCAAAGTCGTTTATGTTTAAATATAACAGCCACCACCACCACCACCAACAACAACAAAAACACTATCAGCACCACCACAACACGACCACCACCACCAACAACAACACCACTATCACTACCACAACACCACCAACACCAACAACAACGCCACACCACCATCATCACCAGCACCACCACCAACAACACCACTATTACCACCAACAACACCACCATCACCAACAACAACACTATAACCATCACCACAACCAACAACAACAATAACACACCAGCACCACCATCACCACCAACAACAAGACTACTATCACCACCACCAACGACAACAACAACACTATCACCACCAACAACACCACCACCAACAACACCACCACCAACAACATGGACGATACCACCACCGCCACCAACAACAACAACCATAATAACACCACCACCATCAATAACAGCAACGACAGCAACGACAGCAACACCAGTAACAAGCGCCACCACTAACACCACCACCACTAACACCACCACCAACCCCAAGATCATCACCACCAAGAATGACACCAGTACAACAACAACAACCACCAACAAAATCCACACCCAACAACAACATCAATAGCATGAAAATACGAAGGCAAATCAGTGAGTCTGCAGGTTTATTAGCTGAATTTTGATATGAATTTTTTTCTCCACTTTATAATGTTGGATCAATGTGATTAATGCGGAAGTGTTTGGTTGACAAGGGCAAATATTGTACTGAAAAATAAATATTTGTTGCGCAAAATAAATACGTTTTCATCATTAGGCTATGATATACCTATATACGTGGTATAAATCTAGGTATAGATATGAATATAGATCTAGAACATGCCAATTTTCATCTTTCTTCTTTCATGTAAATATATATATATATATATATATATATATATATATATATATATATATATAAAGAGAGAGAGAGAGACATATATTAAACAATGTATAAATGTATACGCATGTACACACTCACAAAAACACAGACACACAAATATATATTCTTTAATATTAGGTTGGTGCAAAAATAATGACGTAACAATGTCGTTTTTTGACGTATTTTTTAACGTCAAAAACGACATTATTACGTCATTATTTTTGCACCAACCTAATAAAAGAAATAATGAAGACGCCATGAAAGACTGTGCTCAATGTATTATATATATATATATATATATATATATATATATATATATAACACACACACACACATATATATATATATATTCAAAGTAATGTATTAAATACAATACATAAATAAGCGTTTTACGTGGACGCGCTGTTTATTTGCCGATAATCGAACAATCATTAAGCGTTTGAAAAGAACAAGAAACTGAATTTTGTATTAGGGAATTGAGTTTTCTGTCCTTCAGGTCGCGGTAAAACAGCCAAATTTAAGTATCACTTTTGGTATATTGTATTTTGTACAGACACAGTGCAAAGAAAGACTCCAAATTCTGTAGGCTGTTGTAATAAAAGAGAAGAAGCCAACATTAAATAAAGGTACCTTTCTCTATGTGGGACCGTAGAGTGTAGTGTGTATAGTAAAACAGGCGCATTAAAATTTACTTTCACCGTTTATATGAATTCACCTTGAGTGAGTTAAAACTGATTCCATCAAACGTGAGAAAGTCGAAAATAAAAACTACTGGCGTCAATTGAAGTATAACAATCCTTGAAAACGAATGAAGTAACGTACGAAAGTACCCGGGGAAAATAACACAAGATAAAATTTAATATGAATTTTGGCAAATTATATATATATATATATATATATATATATATATATATATATATATATATACAGGATAACCCCAAAAAACGGGAATTTTGGAAGTGCGTATTGCCAGACATGGGCAAGTGGCAAAACTGCGAGACAGTGACCTTTAGCAAGTAAACATTTCGCCATTTTAGTAACTCTGGATCAGTGGAACGGAGAACAACGTGCGTTCGCCATAAAAATGTTTTATAAAAACGGTGATAGTTTGACAGCTGCACAGAGGGAGTTCCGACGTTTTTACAACTTAGAACGTCATGGTGCTGCTCCATCGAAACACACGATAAAATGTTGGATTAATAACTTTGAAGAGACTGGATCTGCCAGCGAATTCAAGATGGAATTCACAGTATCCCAGCTGACATGTTGCAGTAGTCAATGAGGAATTTCAACAGCAGATTTCAAGAATGCATTCGTACAGGAGGACGCCATCTAGAGGACGTAATTTAAAAAAAATGAAAATTCCATCATTGTTTCTTAAATGGCATGTTTTAAGGTTTCAATTACTATGAATAAAATATTTTTCTTCCATCGCTCTTGGTTTTATTGGATTGTTAAATAGTTCCCGTTTTTGGGGGTCACCCTGTATATATATATATATATATATATATATATATATATATATATATATATATATATATATATATATATATATATATATAATTCATGAATCATTCATGCAAAAAACAAATATAGAGGGTAATGATTTAAATGGCGAGAATACATCTATATTTGTTTTTTGTATGAATGATTGCGACGATGTATTCTCGCCATTTAAATCATATTTGT
>OZ010607.1:50234243-50266743 GCA_963932145.1 Acanthosepion lycidas | reverse complement strand
CCGGGTGAGGGTGGACTTGGGAGCACCAGCAATTAAGAGGTTGCTCCATACCCTTCAAAACCAGAGGCCTTGCCGTTGGATATAGTTTATCGTCTTATCCTGGACGCGGATGTAGTTTATCGTCTTACCCAGAACAGGCCGGGAAATGACTGTGTTCATTCAGTGATATGAATTAACCGACTATATGGAACTATTAAGGCAGCTGTAAGTTTGGATATGCGGGTGGTGTAATGGATAATGACTCGGAATTAGTAATCGGTGAGCCGAGTTTCAATTTCAGTAAGGGTTCGTTATATTCACTCATGATAAACGTATAAATCCAACTTTTCTCCTCTAGCTATGGGTCAATAAGTAAATTACTAAATCATTACCATCTAAAAAAAATTCTTACAATCTAAAAATATTTTCTGGTTTTAAATAACCTGCAAAGGGTTGATAATCCGCAGAAAACGAATCGATGAAAAAGAAACTAAGACTGAGAGGTCAAAGTTAATTTAATCGGGAAAACGACGATTTTTAAAAGCATTTATGCAGATTGAAACGACTGGCATTGTTCATTGGTCGCAACTGGCCAATAAATAATGAACTTCTGTGTAATGTTATAACCTAGCCAACATTGTTTCTCTTCAATCGAATCTGCTGCCTCGACCGGATATTTACGTCCATGCCGACAAAGGCGACCAATTTTAGTAACTATGGTAATACTGCATTTAAACAAACAAAAACAACAACAGCAGTAGTAGCAACAATAATAATAAAAGTAATGGTAGTATATAAGTATAGATAAGGAAACATTTGACATTCATTGGCCAAACAGTCACTACTACCTTCCAATGAAGTTTATAATATCTTTTTTTGAAAACAATTTTTTAAAGTCCAATCTCAAATCCAGTAGCTGTTATAGCTCTTTCAAGTATTGATGGGTTTTTTTTGCGAACCTTCTATTTGAAGTGATATGGAATGTTAACATCTTGATTATGCTATTATTTTCTCTTCAAGTTACATGTGCTATCCATTTTAGTTGTTGCTACTGTTGGTAGTCCTCAAGTGATGTAGTTTCTATTATTTGGCCCAGTTCTTTGTTTGTGATCCTGTAGCGCCAGTCCACAATAAAAAAAATAATAATGCTACATCAGATATAGCTTTTGTGGCTTCTGATCGAGATGGTCTACATTAATTTTCCTGCTCAGTATCACATATTTTCTTGTCATTTGCCTACACATAACCATTTGGGTATCTTCCCAAGACGCTGGTGGGTGCTGACTCACTGTGTATTTTGGTTCACGAGTCGGAGTAGTGGGGGAGCATTATGGCAGAATGTCCAGAGGCTTTATTTGTAACAATGGAAGATAGGCCAACCAAGGTAACTTCGGGTGCATGGCTAGATGCTTGGGAACACCACCAACCAGCGACTGTCCAAAAGGACTGGGTTACCCAACACTGAAGGTATTTCTAACTGGGACCCACTTACAATGTTACGCGTTGCTTTTATCAAAACCTGTCGAGATAACGTCCATAATTGGCTGTGATGGATGTGCTTGGTATACGCTCATCAAATTTGGTGTCATGATGAGTATATATTGGGCTTCGTATATTTGTACTCCAGCGTCAATGTCTTAGCGTGCTACTTTCTCACTCACTCACTCACTCACTCACTCAATAATAAAAATAATAATAATAATAATAATAATAATAATAATAATAGGTTCTGTGACAAATATCAGGAAGTCATAGACCATCTAATTTCATGATGTCCTGTACATGCGCCAAATGAATATAAAAATCGTCACGATAGAGTGGAGCAATACTTACATTGGAAAAGATCTGAAAAACACTGGTATGAACATCACCCAGTACAGGTTACAGAAATAAAAGGCATCACAATTCTATGGGATTACATCATCTTTACAAAGAGGAAGATTGAAGTAAATAGGCCGGACATAATTATCGAAAACCTAAAAGAAAAAAGATTCGCCTACTAATTGATATGACTTGCCCAGCGAACTGTAATTTCCAAGAATTTTGAAAAACTATCGAAGAATAATGACCTGGAAATCGAAATAGAAAAAAAAATGTTAAAAACTGAAAACAAGAATAGTACCAATCATAACAGGTGAACTTGGAATGATAAAAAAGGAACACAACAACATATTGAAAAAATCCCTTGAAATCCCAGCTTAAGAGAAATACAAAAGAGTGTCTTGATAATTACAGCTCACATACATACAGAAGAACTTTGTCTGTGAAATACTAGTGATTTTATAGGGGTTAGAAAAACAAATCATGAAATGTAGCCATAACAGCACACTACCTTACTGAGGCCTTCCTGCAAACTTGGTAGGTAATGTGACCATAACACAATCGAAATATAATAATAATAATAATAATAATAATAATAATAATAATAATAATAATCATAATAATGATGTAATGATACAGAAATAATAATGCAAATATAATAGTTTAGTCCGGTTAAGACATTTTAAAGTGATAAGCAACCGCTAAATACAAATATGTATATTTTATGTAATAATTATTTTGCTATAACGCAAAGAGAAAGCCTTGCATTTAAGCATTCAGATTTAGTTTTCTTTCAGCTACGTCTAATTAGTAGTTGCTTTGTCCTGTTAAGTCCCCTGTTGAGATTAGGACTACAGCTTCACTATATTAAAGCAACGGCCTCACCACGCTAGGGTAACAGCGTCGTCAGGTTCGGGCCACAGCCTCACTACGCGATAGTCACAGCCTTACTACATTAGGGACAAAGTCTCACCAATCGAGGGTGGAGCGGGGTGCGGATAAACTACATCCGACAGCATGACCTCTGATTGGGAGGTTTTGAGGAGCGTGTAACCACCTCTTAATGGATGTTGTTCCTGGATTCACCCTGACCAGGAGTGGTAGCACCTGTTAGGGTCCCAGCTATAGGCAAATAGTTAACCCCAAAACTGGGGTCAAAACACTATGAAAGTGTGAAAAAAATATTTGATAGTAAAAATACCAGCAATAATTTTTTGTAAAAAAAAGAATAAATAAATTTCCTTTGATGAAATTACTAATGCTCGCAAGAAAATTAAATTTTGACATTAAATGGCCCATACGGTGCTAGATCCACAGCCTCTCCACGCTAGAGCCACAGCCTCACCACGCTAGGCGTTACTGCTCTAGTTTCGGCGGCAAGTAGTTTTTTCGTGGGTGGACATGCTAGCTCTATGCACAACATATTTTGAAATCAGAGTTGTCCTTTTTCTGGATTGATTGCAAATAAAACAAGAATGGCCATTGTACTATTTACCCCTAGCTCTGCATTTATACATTTTCAATGTTGTTTGTGAGGAAGAATTTGAATTCAGAACATCAATCCCACTTCCCCAACGATAGCCGCTAAGTTACGAACATATTGTACGTCTAGTTAGCGTGGCAGAAATAAAAATCCATTGGAAAATAACTTTGAAAAATTCAAGTAGAAATTATCCTTTCTTAGCGAAAAATGGAAGACAAATAAAAAGCGATAGTCGTAAATTAGCCTCTCGATTTATTATTATGTTTTTTTAAATTACAACCCTGTAGAGCCGTCAAAATTAACCACAGAATATTGATTTTATGTTCGATTGCTGATTCCCGCATTTAGCTACTAAACACACAAATGCACATACAGACAACACTCTCATTTAGGGCGCTAGTTGTTTAACTATCCTGATTTTGTTTCAGATTATGATAAGCTTTTTATTTTATTTTTTTATCGTCCCCCCCCCACAAGCAAGGCGGTAATACTACTAGAAGGCAGTAGGTTAGAGGGAGTGGAAGTGAAAGCGAACGAGAAGACTGAAAATGTATTGGGGGTGAAGAAAGGACAAAAAAAAAACTAGGTTCAAGAAGACAGAAGATGGCGATTGACTTTACATTTAAATTTCTGAATATTGTAGTTATCGGGAAAGCAAGTAATCGGAAGGGAGTGTCACAGGTGGGAAGTGCAAGAAAAAACTGTTGGAATAGAAGTGGCGGTTGTATCTAGCTAGTTCTTCAGTGAGACCTAGTTGCCACTCTAGTAGCACGTTTAAATTCATGTAGTCGAGGTACCAGTGAAAAAAAGCCACGTCATGCCTGTGAGAAAGCTACTTTTTAGTAGTAGTAGTAGTAGTCGTTGACAGACTAGCCATGAATATTATTTCTACTGTAATGAATTCGTTTCTCACTAGGTTACTGTGTCAGGGTAAATTAAATAAAAATATATATTAAATTCAAGAGTTTTTTTGGCTTTTTTCTGCTTCTTTTTCTTCTCCCAAATTAGTTATCATATCCCAAAATCAGTAATGGAAATAATATTCGTCTTACTCTTTTGAGTGATTTATACGCCGTGCAGATATTAAAAAACAAAACAAAAAAAAAACGAGTCTGTTCAGGTGTAAGTTTACCCAGTGTGCGCATGCGCTAAGGACGTGGTATACAGGGGCCGAATCCGGTTACTGAATATTTTCTTCGTTAAAACACCATTGTTATGCGCGATGCTGGTCGTGTATTTAGTTGGAAAACACGTGTCTCCTAGTATGTGTATCCAACAACAAAAATGTCGGACTCGGAATGTCCAAGTAATAACTAAACAAAGTACCAACAAAGCTATATATATATATTTAAAGTAACGACAATGTATGTATTAACAAAACAAAGGTATACATAGACAATAGAATATTGTTGCGTGTTACTGAACAATGCATATGAAAGATAACATTTAAAACCAGTGAAGGTGTTTGCGTAGAAGAGTAACAGGCGTGTGGGAAAGACACATGATGTGTGTGAGAGTTCAAAAATCAACAGATGTCCAAGGGAAGAGAACGCGCCTCTTATTTATATACATGTGACTACATTTGAAACTAGAGAGAAAAAAAAAAAAAAAAAAACGGAAAGAGAAAGAGAGGGACAGAATGTCACTATTTATATGCATAGATAGCGTCCACTAGCGGCAGTTTTTTTAGGAAAGTAAGCGGGGCAACTCACCATTTCAGCATTGTTTAATAGCCGCATTTTCTATTACTTTAAAAATTTCAAATTGATGTGTTGCTCGATTTTTGAACATACACATTTTATGACACGTTAGAAAACAGTGAAGAGTTGAACTATTTCAACCGTTCTCGTATTATTTGCAAATGCGCGTTGGGGTTACTTATACATTAGCTTAGTCATGTTATATATTAACCACGCCTCGTAAATAATAACGGGAAATAAATCAACTATAAGAATTTTCACTTGTATGGACAGACGACAAATGCTATTTTTTTTTACTTTCCCACCGAAGAAAAAGAGACACTCAAGCAATACTAAATAAGACGCAAAAACTTATTGTTTTTTTTTAAATTGCTGTGTAAATTAGGAACAGTCTGAATAAACATTTTTAATTCATTAACCACGTTTAAAATAAGCGTATATAAAACAGATTTGTTTAGATGGAAAAATGTTAAATATTACTAAGAAAATAATTCACACGACAATGGGATAAGTATCTACGAAAAGACATTAAAATACATCCACAGTATAGAATAGAAAATACGTACATATGATTATAAATACATGCAAAGGGAAAATGCGCAAAATAATGTAACACGTACACAAGACAATAATTACGTACGCGAGACATTATGCAAATAATAAACTGTGTAATAAACAAATAGGAATTTCATTGTAATATAAGCATAATTCTACATTAATCCCCTGAGAAACCCCTTGCTGCCTTCCATCAGCATGGCTGATGCTATCCTCTAGGAAAGGGATTCGTTGCTCCTTCTCGGGCTCACGTTCTCTACTGATATGAAGTGGAAAGACTATATTAAATTCATTGCTAGGTCAGCCGTCAAGAAAGTCGGTTCACTATTTAGGGAGAGACTTTTTTTCTCTCCAGAATCTGCCTTATTATAAATCTAGCATTCGTCCATGCTTAGGATATTTCTGCTACATATGATCCTGCTATTTACCTTGAGCTCCTTGATAAGATCCAAAGAAAAATCTGTAATATTATTAGCCCTGATCTGGAGGCTCAGCTCCAGTCACTTTCCACCACCGTAAGGTTGTCTCTGTATGTCTTTTCTACAAATACTTTCATTGTTCAATTATGTTTGAATTAGCCTTTTGCTATGGTACTTAGAGTTTTTGAATTTAATCGCAGTATTAGACTGGCGTCGAGATCGCATCAATTTACAGCTGAGCTGGCTAGATGTAGCTGCAAATTCTATGCTCACAGTTTCTTCTCTCGCACTTCTCGCTTGTGGAACTCCCTTCCGGCTCCATGCTTTCCAGCCAACTTCAATATCAAAAATTTAAATACAATGTCAATAGCTCTCTACTGTTCACCTGATTACTCTTTTTGCTCATTATTAATATTTCTGTTCCTAATTCTTCCATACCTTGTAACCCCTTGTGTTTTAGTGCTTGGGTTGATTCCGATTAAAAAGTAAATAATACAATATAATAATATTTACAGGCATTGGTAGAAGAACATACATTACTGAAGAAGTCTGCGGAGTGATAGTAAATGATCGAAAATGCTTTCTGTTGACTTACTTCATAGGATGCTTAATGTCATGAAACCAACTTACTGCGAGAGGATCAAGATCATTTATGAAAATAAAAAGCGTGAATCTGTGGTCGTAATCAAAGTCCATTATGTCGTTACTAAACTGTTTATCCAGACATATTTTTCCAGTCAGGGTCCATCAAACACATTTATAAATCTACCACCCTTGCATTGAATATTACTGCCGTATCTGATTCAGTCTTCCTATTATATATCTTGAGATTCTTGACACAATCCAAAGAAGGGTCTGTAATGTAATGGATCCTGGCCTTGCATCTCGACATCAGTCCCTTTTTCGCCGATGAGACGTGGATTCCTCCTGTCTCTTCTACAAATATTTTCATGGCAATTGTTCTTACAAGCTTTCCTCCGTATTGCATCGACTACATGACTTTAAGCGTTCTACCAGATTGGCAGCTAGGTCCCACCGTTTTACTGTTGATATAGCTAAATGCAACCGTCAGTTCTATTGTAATAGTTCTTTTCTCTCACTTCTCACTGTGGAATTCTCTTCCGATTTTTTGCTTCCCTGTCACCTACAGAAATTCATAATTTAAAATTTAAATGCAAAACCAATCGCCATTTTCTGTCTTCCTTTTATCTGTCCTTTTATTGTCCTTTCTCCCCATTAATGTCTACTCATTCCCTTTCACTCTCAGAACCCCTTTCATTCTAGTGGCATTGTCATCTTTCTTGGGGGTGAAATAATTAAAAAAAATGTGTGGTGAAATAAAACTGCAATTGCCTCTAGACAAAGTAACAAAGGAAAGCGAGAAGAAAGTACTAAGCATCAATGGTAAGAAGACATAATGTATGATCTTTACGAAGAGGGACAATCTCTTCGATTTGAAGATGTCAAATTAGAAGTGTAGAAATGTAAATCAATAGGAAACGTTAAAACATACTTTGGCAAAGGTAACAGAGCAATCCGATAATGCATTCTGTTGTAACCTAGTGAAGGTTACTGAATCAAACGCAGGTTGGTAATGAACGATAATACTTAGGACAAGAACAACACATATAAGATCCGCCAGCGGCGCGAAGAAGTAGTAGTCAACTGCTAGATTTGAGTCAAGTGAATTCCACAATGAATCACTAAATGCACGATATCTACCAACCGCTCCACGCGATCAGATGTGGCACAAGGCCGAAATTAATATGGGGTATACAGGCCTAAACATTCCCCGAAGACCCCATATAAAACGGGGTGGTGTAGCTGTTTCCCGAGACGAGACTCTGCCCTTCGACATAGGCTCGTCTGGGGATCCTATCTACCCGGAGGCAGAGAGTCTGACCAGCACAGCTTGAGACGAATCTCCAACTGCAGACCAACATACAGTATTTACTACTGAATTTGTATGTGAATGGGGACATACCCATTATTGTCCGTAGGTATGCTACAACACATCCTAATAGCGAAAGCCATGCAAAATATTAAGAAAAGATTCCGTTGGAAATAAAACTAAGAGTGTTCAACAGTTACGCAATATCAACTTTCCTAAATGGCAGTGAATGCTGGACAATTTCATCACAGATAAAACAGTGCAGATTTGAGATATGGTTCTACAGAAGAATATTGAGGATATCAAGGACGGAACATGTAAGGAAACATCCCTGCCTCCTATCAGCATCAACTCCACGAGAGCGCCCCACTGCGCCTTCCTGGTCTCACGCTCTTCACTGACCTGAGACGGAACAACTGAATCAATAGCTGCATCTGCCGTAAGGAAAGCTGGTTCTCTGTGTTGCACTAAAAGGATTTTTCTCGACTGAGCCCATCCTTCACATCTACAAATCTACCATTCGTCCATGTATGGAATACTGTTGCTATATATGGTCTGGTGTCCCCGCTGTTCATCTCGAGGTTCTCAACAAAATCCAAAGACGGATATGCAATGTGATCGGTCCTGACCTGGCATCTCGATTCCCGTGACTTTTTCAACGATGTAATGTGGCTTCCCTTTGCCTCTTCTATAAATATTTTTTGGCATCTGCTCTAACGAGCTATTTAAACTAATACCCCGACTCTACTCATTTCTGTCGAAAGAGTTAAATGTAACTTCTACTCCAACAGTTTTTCCTCTCGCACTTCCCGACAGTAAAACTCCCTTCCTGTTACTTACTACTATAATAAAAAATTTAAATGTAACGTCAATCGACATCTTCTGTTGCCTTGGACACCGTTCTTCTTTCTATCTTTTCCTCAACCCCCCATACCCAGTCATTTACCTTACTTTCACCCTCTGTAGCCCCTTGCGTACTAATGACACTTCCGCTTTGCTTGGGGTGAATTGCTTTAAAAAATGGGAATAAAAAGGACACGTTTTCTTCGGATCAGAAAGAGACAGTTAAAAGAAGGCTTAGAGAATTTGACACTCACAGCATACAATATGGTCAGACAGCAACAGCGAGTAACCAACCTAACGAGATTGTTTAAATGGATGACAGAGCATGGACCTAAACAGACAAAAGTTGTTTAGAGCTACAAACGATAGGACGTTGTGGAGAGTCATGATTACGCACGTTCCGAAATATTGGATGTTTGTAATATTATTTATACTTTTTGTATTCGGAAAATTGTCCTCATCTTTTTCGTTGTTATCACAGTGTTTTGGCCATTGTGCTCTCCGCCCTTCCTCGGGTGTATATCGATCTGGGTAACCTACAGGGAATTCTGAACTGAACCCTTTATTTAATCTACGGGGTGAGACAGTTCTCGTCCCGTTCTTTATGTCTATCTTGTTTGGTTCTTACTTTTAGTACTGCTCAATTATTTACAGTATTTACATTGTTCGGACTGTTGTCCTAATCTTCGTTGCCATATTCATTACGTTTCGACTGAAGAAGGCCGGAGCGTACAACGGCCGAAACGTCATGAATATGAGGGCAACAGTTTGAACAAGGTAAATAGTGTAAATAATTACAATGCTTATCTCAGAAATATAGACAGATGCTCGGTTATTGCCGCCCGTTTCAATTGAATTACCCGACTTAGGGAATGAACTCACAATCACCCTGTCGCCAAATTCACGAACCAATGCTTTAATTCACTAGGCCATTGCTCCGTGGCAGTCTGTATTTGGGTCAATGAAACAGGCGAGCAATAACTAAATAATAATAATAATAATAACTAAACGATATATCCCTTGGCATGAGCAGTGGAACAAGAACTACCTCCATATATACACTTGAGGAAGGTCGAAGAATACAACAGCCGAAACGTTGGGATAGCAACAAGAAAGATGAGGACAATAGCTTGAATATAAATAATGATAATTCTTCATTCCAGATAGAAGTTTGTAATATATAATTGAAAAGCCCACGGCTTTCAAAGCAATAAATATCTGTGGCCGTAAGAAAGATGTGTTATATTATATAATTATTTTCACCAGGCGTGTCCCGTAACAGATTAGGATTGTAAAGGAATCATGCGTACTGCTGCCATAGCCACTGTCGGTGTGTCTAGTATGACGGTGCCCAAATATCTACAGGCTGATTTTGAATTCAGAGTTTTCCTTCTCTTAGATTCGTTGCCGTTTAAAGCCGGAGAGCCCAGTCTGCACTGTTATTTAACATAATGGAGGAAGATGGGCTCTTTCCCAAGAGCATTTCCGCGAAGAACGTAACAGAACCGAGCTGGAATTGAACTCGCCAAGACTAATTCGCTCTCAGCACCATTACCCATTACTCCATCCGCGCCAACCTTTTCCTCAAGACAGAGGTTAAATGCCGATTATAATCCTGTTAACAGCGACTAGATTAGTCATACATCGACTTTCGCTGGACCGACTGATACACCCACTGTAAGAGCTTAATAAATATTTTAAAATTTACGTCGGTGTGGACGTAAGCTAACGTTAAGTCACGCATCGATCGTTCAATTCGTGGGCTAAAAGCCATATCAAAGCGATTGCACGCCCAGTCGTATAATGGTAACTATATAATTGAAAACTGTAATATATGCTCTATATTCTTCTTCCATTAATATGTACGCTATTTACTACGACAAACATCTTATTGCATAAGATTATTGTAGATGCGATAGCATGTGATACCGCCACCTGGAATAAAATCACGTTCTTCGTGGTCTTTTGGCTGGATGTATTTCGTTGGCATAAAGATCTTAAAAATATATCAAAGAGGTGTCAGCAATTTGGAAGGTCCAAGGTGATAAAGTAATAAAATAGTCAAATTGTAAATGTTATTTTCTTGTGTACTAGCAGGATAAAATTATTTCCTTCACTATCATATTTTCTACTGCAACTGTCTTATTTTCTATGTCACGCTTATTCTTTTTAAATTAATTTTGATTTGTTTTACGACACTAAACCATTTCAAAGATATTTTATGCCAAATTCTGTCGTCTTGATTAACAATAGATTGGCAGTTTGCCAAGAGTCAAGAACGTAGACATTTTGCAAGAAAGTCAAAAAGAAGGATATTGATTCGAAATTAAAAATAAAACCAGTGAAGCTGGTACATAAAAAAATGAAATATTACACACGACAGAGAAATGACAATTTATTAAAGTAGCTGGCACCTAATTTTAAGTTGAAAAATCCCCGCAGGCCTGACTGTTCCTGATGATACTTATATCTATATATATATCATGTTGTAGCCTTTGTCTGTCTGTTATCAAACTCCTCCAAGGCTTTTGGAGATAAATGCCTATAACCATATATATTTTGAAACTAAATTACCCAGTGTACTTGGATAAGTAGATTTCATTTTGATCAAGAGGTCGGTGGTGGAGGCACAAACTGAACAATAAAAATTGTTTTCCCTTTAATATAAATTAAATCTGAATAAGGGAATGACTCCTTGCGTACTTGGATAAGTAGATTTCATTTTGATCAATGTGTCACAGCTCTAGCATCACTCTTTTATAATCAGCCTATAAACTTTTCAGCCCATCCCGTAAGTAAGTTTACAAATGCAAATGTCAGTACGATTTAATTATTTCCTTTAATTTGCTCCAACAAAAAATCCTTTAATTAGTATGTCGCACTTAATATTTTTCGAATAATTTTAATTAGTTTGTTTTATAACATATCAACCTTTTCCAGGTTATTTAACGGAATAAATTCCTTATTTAATACTGAATTCAAAGCATGTCCGATTTATAAAGATTTCCTATTTGTCCCTTATCCTATCATTCTCTTGCATTCCTATCTACATTTGCTCTTAATTCATATATATATATATATATATATATATATATATATATATATATATATATATATATATATATATATCAGATGCATAACTATGCCTGGAAGAAAATATTAAAATAATTAAGTACAAAAATACGCCAGTTATTGAATCAGAGAAATGAAATTATACTTAAATATCACCATAAAAATGACTTTATATAGTCTTAAAAATAGATATTTATTTTGCATCAAACACTGAAAAATATATATTAGGTTTGTAACTATGTAAGTTTATATATATGTATGTATATATGTATGTGTGTATTGTATATTTGTGTATCTATCTATTACTTTCATTACTATTATTATTACTTTAAATATATTATATATATTTTTTATTACTATTAAATGATGATGATGTTTAAATGAATAACAACATAGATTGCATTTCTGTGATTTTTATTACTGGTTGCGCAGTTAAAGTTTTATCCATAAAATTTCCCCCTACCTTCCCTTACTGCAATATTCTCAAAAAAAAAAAAAAAAAAAAAAAAAAAAATCTAAAGTAGGATCTGTAATGTCATCGGTACTGAATTAGCTTCTTGACTTCAGCCGCTTTCTTACAGACGTGATGTGGCTTCCCTCTGTCTTTTCTACAAATATTTTCATGGCTACTGCACTGATAAGCATTTTCCCCTGGTGCCCTGACTACATGAATTTAAGTGTACTACTAGATTGGCATCTAGGTCCCAACTTTTTACTGTTGAAATAGTTAAATGTAACCGCCCTTCTAACAGTTTCTTTCCTCGCACTTCTCCATATTGGAACTCCATTCCTCTCACTTGCTTCCCTGATAACTACAATCATCAAAAACCTAAATGCAACATCAGTCAACATGTTTTGTTGCGTTGATACCTGTTCTTTTTTCCTTTCTTCAATCCCCCCTACACCCACTCTTTTCTCTCATTTTCACTCTCCATAACCCCCTGTGTGATAATGGCACATCTGACTCGCTTGAGGTGAAATGCTTAAAAACCACCACCAAAACATCGAATATAAAATAATTAAGGTACTGACAAAAGCATCTAATAAAATAATAAGGGTACTGAAAATAGCATCTACCACAATCAAAGGTAAAACTCTCCCTATCAAAAGCTAAAATAATAAAAAAGTGTTCAATACAATATATATATATATATATATATATATATATATATATATATAACAGGCAGGGTGTGTGTGTGTAACGAATGCACGGCCGCAATTTTCGACGGATTTGCACCAAAATTTACATGCACATGCTCCAAGTTAGCGGGAAGGCCAAGACCGATTTTGCATTTCCCAACTCCCATCGATAGTGGAAATAATCGATTTTTTCATGTTTCTACGGCAGTTTTCATGTAGTCTGCGGCCATTTTCTACTGGCCAGTGTGAGATCCTATAGCTGGCTGCCACGAATAGGCAGGAAGATTCTACTGGTCAGCATGAGAACCAACAGATGACTGACACGAATGTTAACTAGCATGCTAGCATGCAAAAAAAAAAAAAAAAAAGATAGCTGCATTCGTCACAAGTGGGAAAAATTTAAATCTGCATGGCACTTTACTCGAATTGGCTCATTCGCTTGCTTAAACTCAACGTTGATTCTGATTCCGCAGAACTGGGTTGTGTGTGAAAAAGTATTTGTTGTTAACATTCTTTCTTCATTCGTTTTTTCCAGTTACGAGTCCTTTTTTAAAGCTGATCGTTTTGTGTTCATTTTGTTTAGTTCTTTTTTCGTAACAGAGTTAATGTTTAGTAGAGAGCTTAGAAAAAATTTGCAGTGTAAGATAAGCAAGAAGTAAGGCATGTAGCAACATCAGCACGGCAAAGGGCACTCCTTTAAAGGCAAGGAAGGGCAAAAACATTTTAAGTCAATTGATAGTGATTGCTGTATGAGTCGTACGATTTTTTAATCAAGCACAGGCAACGCCGGGCCATGCTGCTAGTTATAAATAATTCTTAATTAAATTATTTTAAGCAAGAGTTTTACTTTGAGAAAAAAAAAAGTATATTGGTTTCATTCACTTTTAACCTCAGTCAGAACGTGATACACGCTTACGCGATCATGTATCTTTCGATATATGACTGACGAGGCAGATTTTTTCCCGCAATAGGTTGCCATTTCTTTCTGCGAGTGACCCGTTGCCATCCAAGGCTATAGAACCCAGCATGCCCTTTTATTTACCCATAGCTGGCGGGAGAAGATGAGGATTCATACTATTCCCCAAGGGTATTAGAACGTAAGTGTATGTAATGGATTCGATTGGAATTCGAAATCGATTCTCCGATTCCTCAATCCGAGCCGCTATCTATTACTCCACCGTGCCTCACCGTTGACTAAAAGCCATTTCGAGTTGCGTCTATTTTCCAGAACGCAATCTCGATATAAATCAACACTTGGCTGTACTTTGTTAATGAATAGCTACATCTAGAGTTTCACACTTTAATATTTGTAGTGGGTCGGAACAAAAGTTTGTGTGGTTCTTAAACAAAATTTCAATGACATTATTTATATATTTATGCATAGAATTATTCCACTATATACAGGGTGCGGCAAATTAACGGCCTGTTTTTCGAGCTGATAATTGAGTGATCATCACGATCACCCGACGTAACACCATCAGACATTTTCTTTGTGTACTGAAAGATCTTCTTTGCAGACGAAAACCGAAAATAATTCCTGAATTAAAACAAGTTCTGATAAATTTTCTGAAATTAATATAGAAATGTGTCAAACAGTTTGTAGAGGTGTAGCTGATAGGGTTCAGCGTTTTTACATGAAGTGGAGCATTATGAAAATGTTAAATTGTTGTTTAATGATAACAAATCATTTTGTTTTCATATGACAATACTTATAAATAGGTATTCATAGCTGGGATAGGAATGACTAGGAACAAAAAATCAACATCATCTGTTAATTAATAGTTTAGCAGACTATTATTTTTAGGGGGAAAGTGTATCTCAGCTTCGACTTCAGGAGGTTGACCTTCTTGGTCAGATGTACGACATAATAAGAAAGTCGATGGCTGAGCTAGCGTGGGAATAGAGAACGGTTTTTCAGTGAGTTGGTTCTTACCCGTGAAGATATGTAGACGTGTTCTCTTTCGTGTCCGAAACGGCTACCCTCACTGGATAGTTAGATAATTTCGACATGATTAATGAAAATAGTTAAGCTAAAATTCTTTGTGCTGAAGTCTTCGTTCTGAACAGGAACGATTGGCAATCGCCCGCCAAGAGAAAAAGCTGCATTGGGATCATTCACTGGTGTCAACTTGTAACATATCAACCATGTGTTCCAAAGAATAGGGCTCAAGATAAACCTTTCGAAAACCGAAACAATGAAATGGAATTGGAATGTAAGCAGTGGTGATACCTATCCTGAATCTTCATAAAAATCCAGGATGTGTATTTAGTAAATGCCAAAACACTTCAAACAACTTGGTGTATGGATCAGTTATAACAAATTTGGCAATGAAGATAAGGAAATTGCATAGAATAGGCTGTGCTAGGGATAGTTTCAGTCAGCATAAAATTATTCTTTTTATGTGCCATGTCCTTTCAGATTCAACAAGCTTCTTCCCCTATGCTTCCTCCCCCAGACCACGTTCTGTCATCTGCTTGCCCGACAGGTATGTCACGCGTTGTTCCCTCTATTCGACCTGTGAGTATCAGATTCTCCAGGCACTCCTTTCTCATTAGGTGTCCCAGAAACTTTAGCCGCCTCTTCCTGGTGTTAAGTATAAGCCTTCTCCTTGTTTGTAACCTAAGACTCGATTCATGTTTTTAATCCCGCGTTAGCCCCCTCGCACTTCCGAACAGGGATAGTCCCTTGGTATCTGCCTCCCACGACAACTGAACTACAACCGCACCACACCGCGTGCTACAAGCCCTCACTGAGTCAGAAGAGTTTCGAGAGGGAGTGAAAGAAACAAGTTCGCAACTAGGAATTATGAGTACTTAAAAAAAATTGGGGGTAAAAAAACACTATGTGAGTAACGCAGGGCTAAAAAAAAACGTCAGATCGAAACATTGTTATGGATATCATCAGCCTCTGAAGGTCATAGACAAAATATACTACCACTAAAAAATAATAGTCTGAAACTATTATTTAACAGTAACCTGAAACAATAAAAAAACAAAACAAAAATAAGATGCGGATTTGGTAAAAACTAAACGCTTCAAATACCTCGGTGTATTGATCGGCTATAACAAATTTAGTATAGATGATGAAGAAATGGAACAAAGAAAAGGCTGCGCTAGGAGTAGTTTCCCTCAATACCTCAAGTTGCTACTAAACAAAACCTTAACCTCAAAACGAGAGAAATGTTCTTACCATTAATCACTCTGTATATGACTTCATTCGCTGTAAAACAAATTTTCCTGTCACGGAAGGTGACTCTGAAGAATAATGTGCTTGAATTTCATAGTTGTGTTGTCACATCCTGCTATGGCAACATAAAACAACTTTGTAGAAAACAGTGGAAAGGGAAGTAATATTAATAATTCAGAGTGCTATTGCTTAAATAGCCTTGTCAGATCGAAACTTACAGAAGGATGCCACGCATGGCGCCAAACTCGTTCAGAAATATCTAAACTGTCAGCTGTATACAACCGCTTTCCCAAATCAATAGGTAAAATGACTGAAACTGGTAGGTAGTTCTCAATGAGGAACATTCTGGCGCTACATAATCACAAACAAAGAACTGTACCAAATTCCAGAAACGACATCACTTGAGAATTTTCGACAAGAGCAACTACCAAAAAGGATATCTCATGTGATTCTAAGAGAAAATAACAACATAAGGTGTTCACGTTCAACACTACTTCAAACAAAAGGTTAGGACGGAAACTCCCATCAATACTGTGAAGAGTGATGACAGCCAGTGGACTCAAGAAATTTTCCTGAAAAAATTGTTTTTAGTGAAAGATTTTATAAATTTCTACACGTAGTGGCACTGGCTGCTCGGTCAACGAATGTCGAGTGCTTCCTGTGAGGAAGCAGTTAATATTACTATTACCAAGATCTGTATCCGATCTTGGGTGTAGGCAAGTAAATTGATAGCCGTGAAACATCTATGCGTCAGTGCGAGGGTTGAAACTAGCAGGTAAAATAAGCGAAAGTGCTTACTGGAATCAGTGTAACGTATTGAAATATAAGCTAATACAATTGTTCAAATTTGATTCGGCGATAACTGAAATCAATTTATTTCATTACAAATTGCCAAGTGGCGTGTTCTTATTTATTATTTGTTTCTACCATTCAGAAAGCCGAACAAATTTGCGCATACACATACACATATCTATCTATCTATCTATCTATCTATCTATCTATCTATCTATCTATCTATCTAAATTCTTTAACTATTTCAGTATGTTCTTTATCTATCTATCTATCTATCTATCTATCTATCTAATCTCAATCTCCATATCTACCTTTCTCGCGCAATCTATCTATCTATCTATCTATCTATCTATCTATCTATCTATCTATCTATCTATCTACTTTTCCCACTCAATCTGTTCATTATCTATCTATCTATCTATCTATCTATCTATCTATCTATCTATCTACTTTTCCCACTCAATCTGTTCATTATCTATCTATCTATCTATCTATCTATCTATCTATCTATCTATCTATCTATCTCAATCTATTCATATATATCTTTCTCCCACTTTCTATTTATTTAATTCGAACTCGGCTTGGCGATGTCTCTTCTCAAGTCGAATTTGAACAGCATCATCATGGGTAGTGCTAATTAGTTACTATACATCAAAGTTGGACTTAGAAAGTCACCACTGCTACAGTGAGGCCAGAGTTAGAATCTCACACAAACAAAAATTATGCGATGTCATTAGGGAAATGCACGGAACATTGTTTGTTAGGCATTGTTCGATCTAAACAGATTTCTATTGCTGAAGAGTACAAGATGCAGCTGCAAATGGTGCTTGATGGAATCGTCGAAAAATACAATTACACAAAACCCGTTTGTTTTACGACAATGCCAGGGTGATTGTTTGTCAACTAACACGCGAACAACTGTTATACGTGGGTTGTAAAGTACTGTTGTTCCTGACCGCCGCTTCTGAACCTGGCGCTCGATAGTAACTACAGCTTCCGAGGGCTTCCGAAATGACAGCAACATTAAAACGACATCGCACAAGTTTTTCCATTCGAAACGAGATTATTTTATAAGAAATCACTGATTTGCCTACACTAGAGTAAAAAGTAATAGCAATTGCGATTAAAATGAATTTTGTTTTGTTTTGTTATGTTGATTGAAGAAAGTTCTAATACGTTACCTACGAAATAAAAACTTCTATTGTTACAATAGAGGATGAAGATCTGGAAGAAATCCAGGAATGCATCCACGTAATGAAGGCTTATGAAGCTAAAACGACATATGACAGTTGCCTACAAAGCATTTAATAAAGATAAATATATATCATGAACGCAAATTCTTTTATGAATATGTAATGCCGTACGGGGTGGGGAATTGTGTGTGTGGATAGAATAAATCAAGAAACACACGAAGTAAAAATGGAAGCGCTATCGTAAGGTTAATTTCAAACTTTTTACATGGATAATAGAATAGATGAAAATAAGAAGTGCCACAGAAGCGATTAAATCATAAAAATGAAATGAACTGAATATATAACAAGAAGGAAGGATACAAGGTGGAGCAAAAGGTTGGTTAAAGAATAAGCAATACATAGCAAACACGGTAAGTAAAAGACCAGACAATAGAATCTATCTTTCATATCTATAAATCCATCATTCGTCCACACTTCGAATGCTGCTGCCACACATTATCCTGTACTCCTGCGACATACTTAGTCTTGATAAAATCCAAAGAAAAATCAGCAATATTATTGGTTCTGACCTGGCATCTTGGCTTCAGTCACTTTCCCGCCGTCGTTAAGTTGCTTCTCTGTGCCTTTTCTATAAATAATCCCGTGGCAACTCTTCAGATGAACTCTTCGCTATGGCAGCTAGACTTTATGAAGTTAAGTGCAGTTCTAGATTGGCGGCAAGGTCCCACGATTTTACAGTTGAAATAACTAGATGTGGTCGTAAGTTCTATGTTAACAGTTTCTGTTCTCGCACTTCTCGCTTATGGAATACTCTTCCGGCTCCACGCTTTCCAAGCAACTTTAACCTTCAAAAATTTAAATGCAATGTCAATCGTAATCCACTGACTTCCTAATCACTCTTCTATTGTTCTCGCCCCTTAATAGTTTTTCTGTTTGCTTTGTTCACATCGCTTGTGTCTTGCTTAGGGTGAACTTGATTCTTTATATATATATATATATATATATATATATATATATATATATATATATATATATATATAATTCTTGTTTTTTTTCAGTTCGTTTTCTATAGGGGAACATCGGAATTTAGTTGTGTTAATTTTTACTAGTGGGTTTTTCATATATTGAAGTGATAAAATCATCTAAGAAAGGGATTTTATTTTGAATGTTGAGTTCTAAAGTGAATTGAATTCTAGAACTAAGTCACTTTGAAATATGTCGTTAAGGGTTTTTAATTCATCTTTGCTTTCCGTTTGTATGAAAATGTCGGCAATTTTTATGACATGGTTCACGTCGAAATTAGATAAGGTAGGAGCAAAGGCGAGCCCATCGCTACGCCGTCAGTCTGTGCGGCAATGATAGCATAGTTATTGTAGAATGGTACTTGCGTGGTGCCAAACAGTAGGAGTTTACGCAAAATATTTCGTATGGTATTAGGAGCTATGAACTTATGGTAAAAGTGAACATTGAAGTCAACACTCAGACGCGACAAGCTGTTTTATGCTAGACACAATATTCAGGCCGCGAGTGTTGGATTTTTTCTCGACTATTTATATATATGGGTCAGTGATGCATTGTGAGTATTCTATTCTGGCGGTTATTTTGGCGGGAGTGGCTTGTTTGCTTATTTATTTTGTTTAGGTTAGTTTATTTTATTTTATTTTTATTTTTATTTTATATATTTATTTATTCTTTTCGGTTTTCGATATTTTATGAACGTCGTAAAAAATTTAGGGGATTTGCTTAGGTCAATTATTTAATAGTTTGTTTTGGTCTTGGAAGATAGTTAAAGCTATTTATTCGTTCAGGATTTAAACTACTTGCCGTAGTCTATTCTGTTATTTTGGCGGGGGAGAGTTTTTAATTTGTTTATCATTTATTTATTTGGATTGTTTATTTTTACTTGTTTTTGCTTATTTATATTTATTATTATTCGTTCTAACGGTTATTTTAGCGGAAGAGATTTGTTAATTTGTTCATTTATTTATTTATTTGGATTAATTTTTATTTGCTTTTTCTTATTTATTTACTTAATTTTATTTTCTATATTTTTATTTACTCTATTCGGTTTTCGATTTTTGAGTAACATAGTAATGTTTTATTTTTATTTTTTATCGTTATATAGCAGTTAAAGCTATTTTTACGCCCATTTTTTGGAGTGATTGTTGTAGACTATTCTAACGGTTATTTTGGCGGGATTGGTTTGTTAATTTCTTTGTTATTATTTACTTGATTTATTTATTTGGGTTGATTATTTTTACATGTTTTTTATGTATTTTATTTTTATTTATTCTATTACTTCTGTTCTAACTGGAGTGGTTTGTTAATTTGTTTTTTGGGTTAATTTATTTTACTTGTTTTTTATATCATTTTGTTTATATATATTTATTCATTTCAGTTTTCGATTTTTAAGTAATGTAGTAAAAATTTATTTTCATGTCTGCATTTTGAGATGAGCTTAGATCGTATATTTAGTAATTTATTTTGATCTAGCTATTTTTTTTTACTTCAAGCAAAGTTTATAGGTTTTGTATTGATTGTTGTAAAGTGATGATCTTTTTCATATTTTCCATGATATTTTTGGTCTGATTTATGTTTTGTTTTTAATTTCCCAGATATACTTGTGCTGTTCGCGTATTTACTATTTGGGAAAGTTGTTTTGTGTGCATAGTTTCTTTGTTTCCAGGGTCCTTCAGTTACTCCTATGTATACTTTTTTCTTCGTTATCTGGTGATTTTACCGTGCCTTAGTATATTTGGTTGTTTTGTAAGCAATTACAGTTTAAGGGACATTCATTCTTTATTCTACATTTACAATTTTTTCGGGTGGTTTGGTGACAAATATAGCACACTTTAAAACTATATTTCTTCATATATATATATATATATATATATATATATATATATATATATATATATATATATATTATAAAGGACGAAAAAAAATAATGATAATAATAATAATATTTATCTGTACTCTGTATTGAACTCCCTTTTAAATTAAATGTTACGGACAGTAGAATTATAAGAGAAAGTACAGTCAGATAATAGTCCACAGTTCTTTAGCATTTATTTTTGTAAAAAAAGTGTCTGATACAAAGTAGCGCATAATATTACTATATTTATATTTAAAAATATTTTTTCATCGCGACAAGGAAATTTTTATGTTTCGGAATCTTAAATTTATTCCATTACCAAGCGATATACAGGAAATAAAGTTAAATATAAATATTGTAATATATATATATATATATATATATATATATATATATATATATATATATATAATTCTAGGTTATGCCATAAATAATATATATATATATATATATATATATATATATATATATATATATATATATATAATTCTATGGGTCATCAAGGATAAATTATATGTAATTATAAAAGTAGAAATGGAAGTCAGCACCCAGTGGCGAGAATCTGTTTCATGCTTATACGCAATCGTCGGGCTTTATGCGATGAGGTATGAGCATAGAACAGACGGGTGATTATTTAGGAACTTTCCCAAATTCAAAACGTTGATAAACCAAGGACATCTTTGCTCTCGTTTATATATAGGCGCAACAAACTAAATTCGACATTTACCTTGATAAGGTCCCTCAGAAGACGAAACGCGTCGGCTATGAACAGTTTTTAGTCTTGTTTTTTCATACGTTTTGTCCCTTTACAAGTTACACACTATCTGAAAATGATTTACAACACACACACACACACACACACACGCACACGCACACACACACACACACACATATATATTCAATTTATTGAGTAGGAAGTAAGCAGCATATTTGAAACGTTGAAAAAACCGCATATATATATCTATATATATATATATATATATATATATATATATATATATATATATATATATATTGAAGATGTAACAGTATTAATTTTAAATTCATATATTTCTTTATTTTTAATTTTCTAAATTCCTCTTTTTCTTAACATTTATGTTTACTTTTTTATGTAAATTTTTTTATGAGAATTTTTTTCCCATTTGTACAAGAGTTAATATTTTAAATTTAGCTCTTTGTTCATCTTCAACCGTATTTTTTCTGGCTGGACTCCCACCCACCCTAATCACCTTAGTTTCTTTGTCTCTCTATTTCCCATTTCCCTTATATATTGTTTGTGCCACTTATTTCTTATTTTTCCTCCTCTTTTTTTTCTTTCCTTGCTTTCTTAATTTTTATTTCTTAAATTTCTAAAAGAAAAAAACAAAAAAACGTTAGAATTTATTTCTTTATCAAATGTATTTGCAGTGACAAGTCCAAGGGAGAAACTCCCGGGGACGAAATGGTCACCAGAATGGAGTAATTTGGGTTTCATTTTTGTAATTCACACACACACACACACACGCGCGCGCACACACACACACACACACACACACACACACACATATGAATAGACAAAAGGAAAACTTTTCACAGTCGACGCGTTTCGTTTTCTGAGATACTTCACCAAGGCAAATGCAAGGATTTTATTTTGTAAGAAATATTTATATACAAGAGCAGAAATGTTATTGTTTTTTCAAAATTTTTAAATGCAAGAATGGTCATGAATACTCATCGGGGCAACCGAATTGTCTAAACTATGGAGGACGCCAAGTGACACAATTCAGGTTCTAATAAACATTTTTTAATGCAAATTAGCATTTAAATTTTTTTATTTTGGGAATTATTTATTCGTTATATATTTTAAATAATATCAGGTGTTGAATTTAACCGTTTTTCATTTAAATTTTTAACATTTTTATGGCCATTTATGTTGGCTTGGCAAAGTAGAATTTCTTTTAGGAATAGGAATAATTGAAAAAGTTCAAGGTGCAGAGTTAGATTTTGATAAAATTCGATAACGGCATCCTCAAATACATAAATTACTTTCTCTTTTAATAAGCGTGACAATTTTAGATCAAAGTTGGGGTTGGATTTATTTCTATGTATATCTAATACATTAGATAAATTGTGTATAATATCACTTTTGTGTTTATAGATACGTTTTATTTTGAATTCCTTCAAGTCTTCCCAATGTATTGTGGTGAGCAGTTCTGGTAATTTATTTTATATATGATTGCTTCAGATGATAGAACTGCTCAGCTATCTTGATATATTTGAGCAAGATATCAGAATAATCAAGAACCTATACTGGCAGCAAACAACATGCATGCGCATTGGGAACGAGTTCAGTGAACATACAGGGGTGTAAGGCAAGGATGCGTCTTCTCAGCCCACATGTTCAACCTATACAGCGATGCAATTCTGAAAGAATTAGAAAACCTATCTGGATTTAGCATTGGCGGCCATAATCTTAACAACATAAGATACGCATATGACAGTACTGATAGCAGACGCAGAAGAGAAATTACAAAATGCGATTTCCAAGTCAGGAACCATAGAATCAAGCAAACGCGGAAGTTTAAATATCTGGGAAGCATTTTGACAGAGGATGGTAAGTGCGACCCTGAGATCCGTAGACATATTGGAATGGCCAAGGACGCATTCCAAAAGCTGGGCAGAGTAATGCGAGACAGGAGAATTTCTTTGGTGACAAAGAAAAGAATACTGAGCTCTTACGTGACATCTGTACTTCTTTATGGCAGAGAAGGATTAGACGATTTCCTCAAAGATGAAGAAGAGCCTCGAGGCGATAGAGATTTGGTTCTACAGAAGGATGCTAAGGATATCATGGACCGAGCCCGTAAGCAACGATGAGGTCTTAGAGAGGTTGCAAACAAGGAGGAGGCTTATAATTAACATCAGAAAGAGGCAGGTGAAGTTTCTGGGACACATAATGAGGAAGGAGGCCCTGGAGAATTTGATACTCACGGGTCGAATAGAGGGAAAGAGAGACAACGGAAAACAACGCGTGACATACCTGGAGGACTTAAGCAAATGGATGACAGAACGTGCAGAGGGAAAGTAGAGAGCCATGATCGCCTATGCCTGAAAGGACATAGCGCATAAAAAGAAAGTTTTGGGCTTAGTTGTATTTATAGTGTTTAGATTAGATAGTGGATGTTCCGGAGTAGGAGGTATTATTATATGTTTGTTTTTATCTAGCTTAATGTCATTGTTCTCGCGTGCTTATTGTGACATTTTTTAGATTTCCACTTCAAGATACTTGTATTTTGATAGTTTTTCTTTTTGAAGATCTTCAATGATATATTAAAATCTGCAGGAAATAAGAAAGCACATTCTCTTTTTGTGCTCTTTAATCATGCTATTTGGCCGATAAGCTTTGTCTGTGTGTATTGTAAAGCCCCCCCCCCAAATTATTACAGGTCCTATCTCGGTAACCGTGTCTAGGTGCTTTTTAATACTAGTTTCATGCAGTTACCTCCCCGTAAAAGTTGCATATTTTTCGATGCAGATATTCGCCCACTCTGTCATGTCGACTTTTATATTCAGTCGGCTCTAATAACATGCAACATGATACAAGATGGTCAGTTGTTTATGGATATTTATCACAAGATCTGTATTTCAGGTTAACACAGTTTTTCAGTGTGTTTGGTAATTTTTAATTATCAACTATAAAGAAATAAACATATATATAAAATATATGAAAATTTCTCCGATTTAACCAGTAGAGAAGACAATATTTATGAATAAAAATGACAATAGGAAAACTAGTATTCCTACTGTCATTTTTTTCATATATATATATATATATATATATATATATATATATATATATATATATATATATATATGTATATGTATATATATTTGTGTATGTGTTTGTGTGTGTCTGTGTATATATACATATATATATATATATATATATATATATATATATTTATATCCCTCTCTCTCTCATTTATATGTGCGTGTGTGCATCTATATATCTATTAATCTCTCTCTCTATATATATATATGTATCTATATATCTACAAATCTCTTTCTTTCTTTCTCTTTCTCTCTCTATGTGCCTATATGTGTGAGTGTGTATCTATATATATTATCTCCCTCTTTATATATATATATATATATATATATATATATATGTGTGTGTGTGTGTGTGTGTGTGTGTGCATGTAGTGTAACTGTTAACGAATCGGAAAATTCGCATTCCAGAGAATCCGTTACGTTCATTTCTGCAAAGCTAAACCTGATATGAATCCATTACCCGTCAGCAGAGCAGGCTGGCCTCTCTCGGCTTGGTTGGCAACCAGTCTAGAAGAAGGAAACCTCCGAATATCAAATTAGAGCAGGAGGGCTGTTCAGAAACTTCGTGGAACACAGTTCATCATTTCCCTGTTATCAGTCCACCCACACAATTTGGCCGGTTTGTGCGGCAAAAGCCCCCAACAATATAATCAAATCATATGCGTGAGTTGTCTGGCCTCTCTGTTCTAAAAAAATTAACAGTTACGCACTCTTGCGTCGAACCCAGTGGGAGTATTCCCCCCCCTCTCTCTCTCTCTATATATATATATTATGGCTTGTTTGTGTCTGCACAAGTACATCTGTGTGTGTACAGATACAAGTATATATATAGGTGCGCGCGCCCGCACACACACACATACATATAAATATACCTAGTAGTATACATATTTTCTTAAATCATATGTAGATTGTGATCTTTTTGTTTTCGAATTTGCCGCTAAGAAAACTACTGGGGCTTAAAGGTCAAAACCTCGAGAAAATGCCAAAAGGAGAATTTCGATTTATGTACTTGCCAGTCCCAATGCTATTTCAATGTCATAAACATTCATGCATACAAAACCCTTTTTGTCACTTTCTTTCTTTCTTTCTTTCTTTCTTTCTTTCTTTCTATCTATCTATCTATCTATCTATCTATCTATCTCATATTCCATATCTATCTATCTATTTTCTATCTATCTATCTATCTATCTATCTATCTATCTATCTATCTATCTATCTATCTATCTATCTATCTCATTTTCCATATCTATCTATCTATCTATCTATCTATCTATCTATCTATCTATCTCATTTTCCATATCTATCTATCTATCTAGCTATCTATCTATCTAATTTTCCATATCTATCTATCTATCTATCTCATCTTCCATATCTATCTATCTATATCATTTTCCATATCTATCTATCTCATTTTCCATATCTATCTATCTATCTATCTATCTATCTATCTATCTATCTATCTATCTATCTATCTATCTCATGTATTCTTACAACTATTCCATTCGTTTCTGTCAGTTTTTCTACCTTTCTATCACTTTCTCGCTTTCGTTCAATCTATTTATCATTTTCTCACATTCCTTTTACCAGTTACTTTCTGTAATTCTCTCTACCTTTCTATCACGTGCTTCCGTTATTTTTACCTGTCTATGATTTTCTGTAACTCATATCTTCCTGTGTATTCTTTTCATCCTTCTCGCACGTTCCTCCCTTTATTCTTTCTTTCTATCGCTTTCTGGTTATTCATTCTAGCACTTTTCTCATACCTTTTTCTTTTCTGTCACTTTCTGGCATCCTTTCTGTCTTTCTATCATTCTTCTTCTTCTTCTTCTTCTTCTTCTCTATCGCTTTCTGTCATTTCTTCTTTCTTTCTATTGCAGTCGGTCAATTTTTCTACTTTCCTGACACCCACTGTCATTATTTCTCCCCCTTTGTCACTTTCTGTCGATCTTTCTACCTTTTCTGCTCTGTCATCTATTAAAGGCAAAAGAGTTGCTGCTTTCACCAATAAACAAATTCCTGATAAATTAGAATGAACATTAACCTACTATTTTTAAAAAAACACTTCACTGATTGAAACGAGTCATAACACTAATACAATTTCTCACATCGTCGTTATAGCGATTTTCCAAGCGTAGCTTAGATGTGGCAGAAGGTCGAATGTTTGTGGGCACCCAGTGAAGAGCGAACTCACTACTCAGTCTCAATTGTCCTAGTGAGACAAGCTTGCTAACCATTACACCGCCTCGAGGTGCCTCACTTCGTTGTTATATTAGCTTTTAGCTTTCAAATTCTGCATTATATCTCTGGCTACAAAATGAAGCTATTATTATGTTTTTTATATGGTAAAGACCTAGGTTTCAAACAAACGAGCTGATTGGAATAAACGGGGTAGCTGGAATGTTCAAAAATAATTTCTTATTCTTGTCTGTAATGTAACTCTTTATCCGAGAAGATACACAGACAAAGCCACGTGCTGGGAGGCAATTTCTTGAATATGTAATAACAGTGATTTTTAAGAAAAAGATGTTCCACGGAAGGGGTGGGTTCTCCAAAAAAGAATAATAGTCATAGCCCGTCTTTTTGAATTTCAAAAGTATTCATAGAATATATTCATGAAGCAAAAGTTGCCATCGCTGGTATTACGCGCATAATAGTTTTTTTTGGCGCTACAGCAAGAGCCCAATCCATCAAAATGGGATATAAGCTCTTGAACCTATGAATACATCAATATGTTTGAAATAACTGAATTTGTATATATTATTTATTATAATCTCAATATCCTTATGAGTTATCTCCCTTGCACTGTCGATACCAAGTACCAAAGTCTGCGTTATGAAATGGTTTATTTTTTTTAACTTACATGTGAATACGTAATTATAAGAACTTAACGAAATAACTGAATTGATATATATATATATATATATATATATATATATATATATATATTATAAGAGATTATAATAAAAACATTTTATATCGCTACACAAACGTTTTCATGTTTCAATACTATGATTGTACTTCCGCAGCTGATGGTTGGTAACTGGTGATAAAAATGATTTTTTAGGGAAATTTAAAAACAAATCGTTACCATTTTTCTGAAAGTTAAATGGGGGCATATAAGGTTAGAATTAAAAATATACTTGTGGGTATTTCAAGATTAACCAATTAAATATCAGTTCTATGCTTAATAGTAAAATAAGGTCAGAGGGTAGAGGTGGGTGAGTTATTTTTCATGTCACGATGAACGGTACATAGACATGGCATCATTGACGATTGTGGAGAATATGGCAGCGACAAATGCATCACCATTACAGCCAAATATGACGCTCTATTTGTTGAAGTTGGTGGGTAGTTTAATCAGACGTAAAGTTAACAGAAAAACATTTTAAAAAAATATTTATATTCAGGTAGTTTCTTAAAGAGGCCTGTATATACAAGGCGTAGCAAAAATACTTTTACGAAAAACACAAAAGAAATGCATACTGTCAAGACCACACTTGAAAAAACTCTTTCCTTAACTTTACCTACAAACTTTGTCAAAAAAATAAACTCCCATTCTTAAACGTTCTTGACCCACTCAGCAGTGATAAAAATTTCCTAAAGATAGCACACGAGAATTCATTCTCTCGTCAACTTTTCTTGAAAGAACTCAACAATGAAAAACAGACGCTAGTTAATAACGGCTTTCCTAACTACCTCATCGACCACCAAATTAGATTATTTCTTTTCAAAGTAAATAATAACGATACTGAACACACATACATAAATAGCATAAACTTTTTTCTACAAAAGCCAAATGAACGTCAACTTCAAAGAAGATGAATTTTCACTTAGAAATATCATAAAGAAATACACTACGCCAATTGGCCCGAGAAAAAAAAATTATTTACTACAAAAAAATTAAAACTGCTAAATTCAACACCCGCACAAATCAAAATTAAACAAAACACCCCCACAATTAAAATTACAAAGAATGAACATTACTTATGATTTCAAATGCCCCTTAGGGAACTGTGTTCCTGGTAAAAACGAACTCATAAATAATTACATCGGTCACACTACTACATGCCTATCTAGACGACTTACGTTATACCTACTTAGTTTTTACTTAATAGCAGTACTTTGTCGTTTAGTCATTTTTATTCGAGAAGGGTTGCTGCCTAAATACACAGTATATGTGTTTATGTCTCTTTGCGTCTTTGTGTGCATGTGTGTACATTTATCACTCCTATATGCCATCAATATAGAGGTATAATTGTTAGCTTGGGAACGATGGTAATTCTCAGAAGCACTTGGTGTTTTTCACTCGACATTCGGTAGAAATGTCAGTAGATTCGAATCGAAGAAGTCCGCCTATTACATCCGGTCAGCGCAGTGTCGTTAATTGCCGCGTTTGCTGAAGTTGACTCTATACGCATGCGTCTTTGACACGTACTCACCGGAAATTTTAGTGTCAGCAATATACGGAAGTTTAGCACTGTAATGTCGGTGATAGTCGTCAGGCTGGTGGCGTTCACTCACAAAGACTTGAGATATATCGTCGGTGACATGTGTCCGTTCCCAAGCTCCGACCAATTCCAGGAATTCTACAATGGAAACGGAACATTCGAAATGATGAAGAAAAAAACCAAAAAAAAAAAACCCGGTAAGACTGGGTGAAAATGAAAAAAAAAACAAAAAAAAAACGGTAATATATATTCTCTGCAACATAAAGGAAGCAGAAAAGTAAAATGCAATAAAGAAAGTTTTCAAATATTATTAACTGAAATTTACACACACACACACACACTTCGCACATACAGACACTCCGCACACACACTTTATCTCAATGGCGCGCACACAAACATACACACATGTGGTATACAAATCGAGGAGTAAAGTGCTAGCAGAATGTTCGTTGTAAGTTAACAATACATTATACTTGTGGAGGCAAGCGTACCAGAAGGGTGTCCCGCATGAGGCCCTCCTCGCTGCTTAACGTCTTTATATGTGTGTGTGTGTGTGCGTGCGTATGTGTACGTGCATGCGTGTAGTGTGATTTAACGGGTCTGTGTGAATGGACTGCAGGACAGGATCGAACAGGAATCCTGTAGGGTTAAAAGTTAATCTGAGCAACAAAAGACAGTCTGTCAGACCTACACTAGAAGATTAGGATCACGCACACACAGTCAGTCTCTCTCTCTCTCTCTCTCTCTCTATCTCTCTCTCTCTCTATATATATACTAACCAAAATGTTCTGCTGTAGATAAGACGGACTACGACGTCATTGGAAGATTATTAGTAATATATGCTTTACCATTACGGTATCTATCTATCTATCTATCTATCTATCTATCTATCTATCTATCTAACACATACACGCACACACACACACACACACACACACACACACACACACACACACACATATATATATATATGGTATCAAAAGACAATTGGAAAAAAACTTTCATTTTGCCGACGGGTTTCAACTTCCGACTTTTTCAAGGCAAAAATGAAATTGAAATGTTTTTGTTGTTATAGTTACACTAAAAATCCAAATATAAAAATATAGACGCTTCTGTCTAAGCCTTTTTCTGGTTAATGTAAATTACCTTTATAGTAAGGGATTATTATTATTATTATTTTTTCCATGTCGACAATATAGTTAAATTCATGCAAGATCTTGTAGCGCTGTTACTTAACATTGAGCACTGTTTTTTCTTACACTATAGAGTTTTCATATGTATTTTTATAGGATCGCTTGCTGGTATACCTACCTATATTTACTCATTCGGTTATATCAGGGATAGGGCGTATGTAAATATTAAATTAGACATTGACGTCCACACCAAGTGACGACAGTATGTTTCATGGTTATACGCAATCGTCAGGCTTGATGATTGCGCATAATCCTGAAGCAGACTGTTGCTGCTGGTGTTGACTTCAGTGTTCAATTTACATATATATATATATATATATATATATATATATATGTGTGTGTGTGTGTGTGTGTGTGTAAATTGAACACTGAAGTCAACAATATATATATATATATATATGTGTGTGTGTGTGTGTGTGTATGTGTGTGTGTGTGTGTGTATGTGAGTGCGTGCGCGTGTGTGTGGCTCCAAAAGTTGGTTGGTTGAGTGATTTGTTTGTTTAACGGCACGTCTACTCCTTATGGGTCATATAATGCCGAAATTTAATTTTCTTGGGAGTTTTGAAGTAATAAAAATATAATATGTGTTATTCTGCTCCCGCAATAGAATACATGGTAGACTATACTCAATAGAATACATGGTAGACTATACTCACTTTTTGTGCATATACATGTTTGTGTATACATAATTACTACCGGCGCTGATATGTGCGTTTTATGTCGTAGATTTTGAAGTTATATTTTGGAATACAATTTGATAGAAATTGTAGAATATTATATGGATTAATATCATGAAAAAAAAGTTCTTTCATGTTGGTCGGTTGATTTTTGGCGGTATATCGTCCTATATGCGTTATTTAATACTGAAATCTAAATATTTTGAACACAATTTTATCACTTCAACTAAATATATTTTGCACGTAATTGTATGGCTTCAACTTTAGAGAAAATGTATTGTTGGTAAATTTTTCATATGAAAATGTATTGCTGGTATGTTTACTATAAAAATCTATTTTTATACCTTCGAAGTGTTTTGTGTAGGGTTCACTATTTGCCCATAGCTGGGACCCTGACGGATTCTACCACCTCGGTTCAAGGTGGACTTGTGAACAACAGAAATTAAGATGTAGTTCCATGTCTCTCAAAACCTCCAATTTCCCGATCAGAGGCATTGCTGCCAGATATAGTTTATCGTCATACTCAGGACTAGATTCCAAAGGGATCTCACCGGTCTTTGCGTTGGTTTTTGTCTTATCATTTGTAATTTTTCATCACCTGGTACCAGTTCTTTTTTTTTTTTTAAGAAAAGTAATTGTTGAAAAAATGATATGAAGTTTCAACGTATACATTCTCGACGATACTTTTTTCTCTGTCTACATATAAAGGTTTTTCTTAATATATCCTAACATTTTGCCACTGGTGTATCTGCTAAAGGAACGTAAGGCGTCCTCTTTTGTTATTTCAAGCTCGCTCTCTATCGTAATATTGTGAGAGGTTCCTATATCGTCAGGTTCACACTCCTTCCCGGTCTTTTAAACAGGAGTAGAGGTTTATGCCTAGTTTCTTGCTTAGGATTCGGCTTCAAGTACCTTCTAAAGTCTGCTTCAGCTATGTACCTTTAACGCTTGTCCTTTCCTACGCAAATATAAGTCCACACAGTAAACCTCTACCTTGAGTGACACTTGCGGCTTGTATTCGGTGAACATTAGTAAAAAAAAAAGAAAGAGCTATTTTATCCAAATATATATATATATATATATATATATATATATAGACACACACACACACACACACACACACACATATATATATATATATATATATATATATATATGCTCACATATTAAGTGATCAATGTTTATTTATTAATTCGACAGATTTTACTGTTTAAACGTTATTCTTATTGGATGTCTGTATTTGTCTAGACAGTCTCTTTTATTTATTAAACAGTAAAAATACATCCTTTTCTTTTAGAAATTGCTTTGTTTACATTAGGATATATGAAACTGGCCATGTAGGTTTCTTTTGAGAGATTTGTGTTTAAAAACACTATTCAGTTTTGTCCATAGACGCACTTCGTGACCGAGATGTCTAAAGCA
>OZ010607.1:50211743-50231743 GCA_963932145.1 Acanthosepion lycidas | reverse complement strand
CAAATGTCGGACACCTATTTCTAGAGAGAATTATGCAACAAAACCTTGAACGACCATGATCCTTTAATCTCTGTCGATGGCAGACCCGTCTGTGACCTACGATTTGCAGATGACATTGACCTCATAGCAGGTAGTAGCATTGAGCTCAAGGACTTGACCAACAAACCTTTCGAAAGAGCCGGAGTATATGGAATGGAGGTCAGCTGCAAGAAATTCGAAGTAATGGTGAATAGCACAAATCATAACACCTCTATCAACATTACCATGAATCGAAATTCACTGGAGAAAGTGTCCAGTTTTAAATACTTAGGAGCAATCTTTTCTAAACTGAAATCCGTATACGGATTGCCGGAGCCATGGCAGCGATAGCCAAATTGGAAAGCATACAAGGAGTAAAATCAGGTTTCAAACAAAGGACAGACTACAGAAATCGCTGGTAGTCTCCATTCTCCTATATGGATGTGAAAGGATCCAAGCGTTTCAAAACAAATGCATGAGAAAACTCCTTGGCATCTTCTATTGGGAACATAAAACCAATGAGCTTGTACGGAAAAGAGATGAAAGTTTTGTGGGCCACTAGAAATATCTTCGCGCCACTGTCAAACAGAGAAAAACGGCGTGGTTTGGACACATTACAAGGAACGACAGCCTGTGCAAGACCATCACGCAAGACAACGTTGATGGTGGACGTAAGAGAGGACGCCAACACAAAAATTGGTTGGACAATGTCAAACAATGGACAAGTATGACTATACCAGAATTGCTGAGGGCTGCCTTTGATAGACCGCTGTGGAGGAGATTCAGTATCTTCTGCATTCGGATCCACTCTACGTTTACAAAGTATCAAGGGGATGATGATAATAATGATGATGATATCATATATTGAAAATTTCCCTAGAAATAGAATTTTACTAGTTTTACTTTAAGATTTCACTCTCTCTCTCTCTCTCTCTCTCTCTCTCTCTCTATATATATATATATATATATATATATATATATATATATATATATATGGTTATTATTTATTTTCTAAATTGCTTACATGTTTTAAAACAATACAAGCAGCAGGGTCCGGCGTTGCCCGTGCTTGATTCAAAAATCATACGACTCATACAGCAATCGCTATCACCTGACTTAAAATATTTTTACCCTTCCTTGCCTTTAAAGGAGTGCCCTTTGCCGTGCTGATGTTGCTACATACCTTACTTCTTACCTATCTCACACTGCGAATTTTTTCTAAGATCTATATTAACCATAAAATATGTTACGAAAAAAGAACTAAACAAAATGAACACAAAACGATCAGCTTTAAAAAAGGACTCGTAACTGGAAAAACCGAATGAAAAAAGAATGTTAACAACAAATACTTTTTCACACACAACCCAGTTCTGCGGAATCAGAATCAACGTTGAGTTTAAGCAAGCGAATGAGCCAATTGTAGTAAAGTGTCATGCAGATTTGAATTTTTCCCACTTGTCACAAGTGGGAAAAATTCAAATCATATTTTCAGCAATACTGTACGTGTTCTATACAAAAGTTGGTAGACATCTTGCTCAAATCGGCAAAGCAATCAAAATAGAGAAGTGGGTGCTTCATAATTTGATTAATGATTAAAATCTTACCTGTTTTGACACTTTTTAAAAAAATGATTTCACCCCAATGTAGCGGTTAATAATTTAAAATCATTTCACCCCAAGCGAGGCGGGAATGCCACTATTACGCAGGGGGTTACAGGAAATAAAGGAGAAGACTGAGAGTAGGGAGGGTTAAGGAAAAGTCAAAAGATGAACGGGATTCAAAAAGTCAGAAGATGGCGATAGATGTTGCATTTAAATTTTTGAAAATTGTACCCATCCTGGGTATGACGATAAACTACATTCGACAGCAAGGTCTTTGATCAGGAGGTTTTGAGAAGAGTGGAACCACCTCTTAATTGTTGGTGTTCTTAGGTCCACCTTGACGCGGGGTGGTAGAACCTGTTAGTGTCCCATAGGCAAATAGTAAACCACTAAACTGGGGTCAAAACACCATGAAAGTGTAAAAATACCAGAAATACATTATTACCAGCAATACATTTTGGAAAAAAAAAAAATACCAGCTTTTATATTTTTAAATTTAAATAAATTTAAAAATAAAATATTAACAGAAATAGAATTTTTGAAGAAAAAAAAATATTACCAGCAATACATTTTTGGAAAAAAAAAAAAAATTACCAGCAATATATTTTTTAAATTTAAATAAATTTAAAAATAAAATATTAACAGAAATAGATTTTTTGAAGAAAAAAAATATTACCAGCAATACATTTTTGAAAAAAAAAAAAAATTACCAGCTTTTATATTTTTTAAATTTAAATAAATTTAAAAATAAAATATTAACAGAAATAGATTTTTTGAAGAAAAAAAAATATTACCAGCAATACATTTTTGGAAAAAAATATATTACCAGCAATAAAAATTTTGTCGGCATTAAATAACCCATTGAGGTTGATATGCCGTAAAACAAAACAAAACAAAACGAAGATTGTACTTATGAGGGAAGCAAGTAAAAAGACGGAACTTCTACATAGCGATTGATGTTGCTGCAATTTGATTGGCTGTTTTAAAAAGCTGCCTGTACTTGATCGTCTGCTTAATTTTAATGAAACGAAACCTCTCTCGGATAACGAGAAACATGGCCATACTTTCATGGAAGACATTATTGTTGTGATTTGTAACTGATGCCAGCAAGACACACGGACAGTGTCATAGTTCACAAACCATTTTTAGCATAAACTGATGTCCCACCGTCTCTTTTCATTGAAACTGTTTTCTCCGATTTCCACTATTCCAGGGTTTAACTTGAATCTACACTTTTCCAGGGTTTTACTCGAATCTACACTTTTCCAGGGTTTTACTTCAATCTACACTTTTCCAGGGTTTTACTTCAATCTACACTTTTCCAGGTTTTTACTTCAATCTACACTTTTCCAGGGTTTTACTTCAATCTACATACCAGCAGGTATACACTATTGCGGACCTGGTCTAAAATGCCTTCCAGCAGTTTATCGAATCACGCAGTTTATATCGGGATATAATAAATGCATTGCCGATTCTAATGGCGCTTACTTTGGCAAACAATGTTTTAATTGAGACTATTTGTGACGTTTTTAAAACGTATTGTTCAGGATATCCATTTATTTTGTTCAAACCAGATATCCTAACAGAGTATCCGTCAAAAACAGGATTACTTTTATTATCGTTAGGCAGATCTATTTAGGATCACGGTATCTGAGCGCTTTAACTAGGATAATAACTGGTTCTCTGCATATTATTTAAGTGTGGTATCTGTTTGCAAGGAGGCACGATGGAGTAATGGATAGCGGCTCGGACTGAGTTCAAATTCTACTCGAATGCATTATATTCACTTATGTGCTAATACCCTTGGGTACGATATGAATCCTCTTCTTCTCCTCCCAGCTATGGGTAAATAGCAGGACAGACCGGGTTCTATAGCTTTGGATGGCAACTGGTCTACCGTAGAAAACAATGGCAATCTACTGCAGGAAAAAAACGCCTCGTCAGTCATATATCGAAAGATACATGATCACCTAAGCGTGTATCACGCATGGCACGTAACTGACTGATTTGTTCGCATTTTCACATGAGTTATGCAATGTACGAGAAATGCTTCGTCCACATTTCCTCTCATTTGGATGTAGTAGAAGCCATTTTTTTTAATTTATCGGTTTAACCCCAAACAAGGCAATAAAGCCACTGAGACACAAGGGGTTATTAGGTGTGGAAAAATTAGAGACAGAAACATTGCTAAGGAATATGAACAAAATAAGTGTAACCAGAAGGACAGTAGATAGCGATTGACATTGCATTTAAATTTTTAAAGATTAAAGTTGGCTGGAAAGCATGGAGCCAGAATGAAGTTTCATAAGCAAGAAGTGCGAGCAAAGAAGCATAGAACTTACGGCTAAATCTAGCCGGCTAAACTTCAAATTGATTGGATCTCGACGCCAATCCAGTACTGCGCTTAAATTCAATGAGTCTCGGCACTTTAGCGAAGAGCTCACACGAACAATTACCATGAAAGTATTTATAGAAAAGACACAGAGAGGCAGCCTTACAGCGGCGGTAAAGTTATTGAAGCCGAGCAGCCAGATGAGGACCAGTAATATTGCTGATTCTTCTTTGGATTTCATGAAGGAGCTTTCGGTAAGTAGTAGATGCTCCGGGCCAAATGTTGTAGCAATATTCAGCAATAAACACGGACGAATGTCAGGCTTATAGATATGTAAGATAAATCCTGGAGAGAAAAATAACCTATAATCTTTTGGCCTTGTTACATATTGCAATCTGGAAAAATAGCGTCTGACATGAGAATTCATACGAAGTTCAGATATGTCAATAAATTACTACCTGTGTAAAAAAAATGCCCCTTTTGATATTTACAGTTGGGCTATAAACAATTCTTCTTCTATGTGTCGTATTCTTTCAGGGCGTGAGCGATCATGTCTCTCCACAATTTGTTACCCCATTATTCTTTTTCTGTCGAATTTGCAATATGCATAATAGCAAGAAACAAACATCTTCAAGTAGTGTGGTAGCGGGTGCTAGGGATATGGCTTCGTAACCAACGAACTAAAACTACAAAAAAATTTTGGAATCAATGTCTTAGATGAAGTGTAGAGCATTACTTACTGAACCACAACACGAAAGAAACCTTTTTTGATACACCCAGAAAGATCTGATTTCGAGATTACAATTATTTCCATCTGAATTCTTCTTCTTGTTTGTGCTGAATAGCTTCAGAACGTAGGCGGTTATGACTCTCCCCAATTTCCTGTCCTTTCTAGCTCTTAATAAAGTCAGTCTTTTTTGCTATCTCTCCTAATTCCTTTTCGGTCAATCATTTATCCAAGCTTGTTAGGTAGGTTATGCTCTGCTTTCATCTGTGCATTTTGTTTTTAATATGTTCTGTGAGTGTCAAATTTACTAGGATCTCTTTCCTAATAATATGCCATAGAACTTACAACAGTCACGATCTGATTAAATTTTACTCCAAACTTATATCGTTGCTCATATGTTGAGTCTATGGTATCCTCAGCATCTTTCTGTAGAATCACATTTTTGTTTTCTTGTGTCTCTTCTTCATCTGTGGGGTGATCCTCCAGCATTCACTGCCACATAGAGGGACCGATATTACATATCATTTCAGCACCTTTTTTTTCTTTTGGAAGGTATATTTCGTTATTTCAATGTGGCTTCAGATTTTGGAATCGTTAAGATGGGAGTTTCTTTCAAGTACGCCAGAGTTAGCCCTTTCAGATTTTATTGGATTATTCAGAAACAAAAAAAAAAATTATAGGATATTCAGAAACAAAAAAGTCGAAAACAATTTCCCCCAATTTTTTTTTTCTTGTTGGGGGCGGAATTCTTTAAACTTCGTACCGAAAATTTGTTTTCCCGTTGGGCTGCAGTCTTTGAAAATTAAGTTGAGGACGTTTCGTTTATAAATAGCATTTAAATAAACGGACATTACTTTTTAGAAAAAATCGTTTCTGGTTAAACGTCATTACTTTTCAACCACGCTGATACTAATAAAGTCCTATCGTGTAGTGTGAAAAACTTACTAACCTTTCTAAGTAGGTTAATCATGCAGAAGTAACAATATGTCACATGATTCTTGACTTATCTTCTCACAATCAGAATACGAACATTTAGGAATTTTATCTTTGTTTTCACACCAACGACACATTTGCAAAACACCTTTTCTAGCATATGCTGGAACAACAAAACTTTCATCTTGATCTCCGAATATCATTCCAAAAATAAGTTTGGTAATTGGATTTTACGAAAAGTAGAATTTTAGAATAGTGATCAAACATTGTTACTTCGCAACTGTTATCTTTTTTTTTTTTTTTTTTTTGTGATGATAGATTTCTTTGTTTGATATTTTTGTTAATTGATTCTCCAAAACTAAACTGCACTCACAAAATCAATCTGCTCTCTGTTAATCGACTGTGAGATCCCTTTCTGACGCTAACCTCCAGAAGAGTGTCTCATGCCTCCTTTTCGGGCTAACATTCTCTGCTGACATGAAGTGGAAAGGTCAATTACTAGGTCTACCGCTAGGAAATTTGGTACATTGCGTTGTGCTAGACAATTTTTATCTCCAGAAACTATTTTACATATTTATAAGTCTACCATACGTCCATGCTTTAAATATTGCTGAAACACCTGGTTTGGTGCTCCTGCTATATAAAGGGTGTTTCATTAAGACGGATTATATATAAGGGTGTTTCATTAAGACGGATCAAAGTCAGCAGTACATAAATCAGTGTTATTGGTTAAAATTTAATTATTTCTCTATTGGGTCATGTTATTTAAGTCATGTGTAAAAAATAATATCGCCCAAATGTTCACCAAATCTGAAAGAAAAATTTAAAAAACTTCATTAGACGGCTAAACTTAATTCACATTTAAAATCGGTCGAAGTTATCGGAACAACCTTTTATTTAGAGATTCTTGATAATATCCAAAGAAGAATATGCATTGTTTTTGGTCCTGATCTGGCATCTTGTCATCAGTCTATTTACCACCTCCACAATACAGTTTCCATTTGCCTTTTCTGTAAATAGTTCATGGTATTTGTTTCGATGAATTTTGCTCTATGGTACCCTAGAACTTATGAATTTAAGTGTATTACTAATTTGGTAAAAAGGTTTCATGATTTTACAACTAGATGGAACCGTAAACACTATGCTAACAGATTCCTCTCTCGCAGGGGGTTACAAGGATTGAAATTTTAAGAGTAGGAGAAAACTGAGAAGGAGGAGGATTTAGGAAAGGAGAAAAGGGAACAGGGTTCAAAAGACAGAAGATGGCGATTGACATTGCGTTTAAATTTTTGAAGATTGTAGTTATCAGGGAAGTAAAGATTGAAAGGGACTTCCACAAGTAAGAAGTAAGAGAAAACAAACTGTTGGAGTCGAAGTGGCGATTGCATCTAGCTAGTTTAACAATAATAGATGCCATTCTAGTATAACGCTTAAATTTATGTAGCTTGCCAGTGTAGTTGCCATGAAAATATTTGTAGAAAAGACAGAGGGAAGTCACGTGGCATTGGCGAGAAAGTGAGTGAAGTCGAGATGCCTGTTCTGGATCGATTATATTACAGATGACTTTTGTGGATTTTATCAAGAACCTCTAGATGTACAGCAGGAGAACAAGACCGGATATGGCAGCAATATTCAAAACAAAAAACGTATGCTTATAAATATGCCGAGAAATATTTTCTAACATGGCCCAGTGCACACAACAATACTCACACATACTCAAAGTAAAAAGAACCTTCAGATATTGGAAGCCATCTACATTAAAAGAAACGAACACACACTCAACAAAATTATATTTCAAACTAGTCACAACACATTACATTGCATCTAGACATATGGTTCTGTTGTTAATATTTCGGTCTCTAACGTGGTATGATGTCATAGAACCGCATCTTGAACTTACAACCTGCGTCTGTTATTCCGCGACCATTAACGTCGCATTGCAATCTTCTATATTAACATAACAAAATATTATCTTTGTTGGTGAATATCTTTCTTAAAATGCCCGCATAACCATTCAGAAGATGTCCTATGTGAGCCCAAAGCTTAGATCAAGGACCAATTTAATAAAAAATATCCAAATTTTCCTCAATTTTTGTCTTTATTTTCACCCGAAACTAAACTAAATATACGAACATTGGAACGTGTTTCACGCACAATGCAAAGATGGTCAGAGCATTTGCCATGAAAATATTTGTAGAAAAGTCAGATCGAATCAATTTCAAGTCTGTGAGAAAGTGACTGAAGTTGAAATGCCTTATCAGGGTCGATTACATTGGATTTTGTCATGAATATAGAGATGAATAGCAAAAGCAGCGGGAATGCACGGATTTGTAAATATTGTCATAGATCCTCATGCCATTCTTGGCATTTGAGTGGATGGTCTGCTTCTCTGGGAATGTGTCGTCTCAAGCGTGCTACCTGGAACATTGATGTCGGCGTGACTTTCCGTCTACTGGCCTCTCCGATAAAACTGCTTCACCTAGGGGTTCAGGCCAATTGCGTCTGGACTATCTTCACATTCTTGGCATTTGAGTGGTTGGTCAGCTTCTCTGCCTCTGAGAATGTGTCGTCTCAAGCGTGCGACCTGGAACATTGACGTTGGCGTGACATCCGTCCACTGGCCTCTCTGATAAAATTCCATCTCCGAGGGGTTCAGCCCAATTGCGTCTGGACTATCTTCACATTCTTGGCATATGAGTTGTTGGTCTGCTTCTCTACCACTGGGAATGTTTCGTTTCAAGCGTGCTGCCTGGAACGTTGACGTTGACGTGACTTTCCGTCCACTGGCGTCTCCGATAAAACTGCTTCTCCGAGGGGTTCAGCCCAATTGCGTCTGGACGATTTTTCACATTCTTGGCATTTGATTAGTTGGTCTGCTTCTCTGCCTCTGAGAATGTGTCGTCTCAGCGTGCTGCCTGGAACATTGACGCTGGCGTGACTTTCCGTCCGCTGGTCTCTCCACGTGCGCGTCTCCTTTTTGGCGCCTAATTTTCTCGACTGCTGATTGGCTGCTTTTGACCAATCGCGTTGTTTCTTTTTTGCTATCTTACTCGGTCTGAATCTACTTTTACGCGTATTTCTATGCGTGTCTCCTTTGGGTTCTGTTGTCGGAGTGGGGAATAACGTATATGTGTGGGCTTGAATTCGTCACAATGTGCAAGATGGATTCTGACGAGAAAGATTTTCTGACTCAATATAGTGAACCAACTTTTCGTTCAGTAAACGAAGCACTTGTTTCGATATAGTCACTCCACTTCATGTCAGTAAAAAACTCTGTGGCGAAGAATGTGTAGCATGTTGCTTTTCTGGAGTTTAGCATCAACTATACTGATCAAAAGCAGAAAAGGGTTCTCCATGGAGATTGAATGAAAGTAGTTTGTTTTGGTGTCATTCAAATCGAAAAGCCATTTCTTGCCCCAGTTAACCGCAGATTGGAAGTCGTTTGCAAGAGTATCTGCCAGGTTTACTTTGTAGGGTCTGTCGGATTTGCTACTGAGGGAGGAGTATGTGGTTGCGTATTTGATTAAATACTTAGTTGGAAACTGGTGATATCGGGGAAATCATTGAGGAAGATCAGAAACAATAAAGGTCCAAAGATAGGACCATGGAGAACCTCTGCGTTAGGATGAAATGAACTGGAAGCGTAGCCGTTCAAGACGATCTTCATTACAAGAATTTTTAAGGAACGATTGGATTAAACCAAATATACGTCCGCTGTCATCGTAGGCCATTAGCTTGCACAGAAGACCAGCATGAAAACCATTCCCAATGCCCTCAAGAGCAATTGCTATATTTGGAAATTTTTTTAATGATTGCCATATTTGGAAATGTTTTTAAAGATTTAATGGTAAAAATATCAAAATAAATTCCTATATACCTTTACGTGTTACATTTAGTTTCTCCTTGCTCATTTCCCTCGTATTTCATAATGCACTTCGACCAAAATGAATGGCCGTCTTCAGAAATCCTCCAACCTGGCTCATATAATGTATTTGCTGAACCTATAGTCAAACCTCGTCAAATCTTTTTGCCGCCTCTTCATTTCGATTGATGAAAAAATGTTGTTAAGTCCATTTCTTGCGGCAGAAATACATTGCATATTTTAAACTGCCATCTGTGTGATGCTAATGAACCTAGGCAAGTGACAATGGCATCATTTATCTAATATCTTACCATTTTTTTGCAGAAACCGTTAGTTACCAACATAATTTGAACCGGCGAAGTCTGTACATTTGCTGTTAAATCTGTAATTATAACACAGAACGCCTTTCGAGCTGATTCCAATCCGGATAGAAAATCGATACTTCTATGGGTTGAAAATTTCATGGTCACAGGAGCAGCGATTAAAAGTAAACCACCTGCAAGATTTCGAAATGCCCGAAGTTCTGGGTGAGGGAAAATTTTAGAAACCATCTAGAATAGTGCATGGCGAACAGATGTCACCATTTGGAGGATGTCATTTTTAAAACAAAATAAATAAAAAACAAAGGTAATATATATATATATATATATATATATATATATATATATATATATATATATATATATATATATATATATATATATATATATATATATATATATATATATATATATATATATAGCGAGACTCTTCGCATGTCGAATTGAGTCACTGTCGGTCACTGGGCGTGTTTCCTAAAATAAATACGCCATAAATCCACCTTCATCCGACGGCTTAGTGGTAGGATATCCGCCTGATACCAATTTAGTCGGGTTTCGATCCTAGCTAGAGGCAACAGGATGTCTAGCCGCACTGATGAGCTGTGATACAGCGAAACAGTCTGTCTGTGGATGACATTATATATATATATATATATTAATAGCAGTTATCTTGGTCTTTTTCTCAACCCTTAACATGTGAGAAGTATTTTTGCCGCACCCTGGTATATATATATATATATATATATATACACACACACACACACACACACATACATATATATATATATATATATATATATATAGCAGTTATCCTGGTCTTTTTCTCAACCCTTAACATGTGAGAAGTATTTTTGCCGCACCCTGTGTTTATCCGATTTCTATTCAGCTTGGTTCCATAACTTTATGAATGCAAGGATTTTACAATCCAAATATGTGTATTTTCTTTTGGCGACAGCCAAACAGATGACAAACACTTTGACCAAAACCAATGGCCGTCTTCAGAAATCCTGCAACCTGGCTCATATAATGTATTTGCTGAACCAATTGTCAAAACTCGTCAAATTTTTTTTGCCGCCTCTTCATTTCGATTGATGTAAAAAATGTTGTTAAGGCCATTAGTCAAGGCCTGTATTAGCTTTCAAAACAGAGAAACTAACACAAGTCAGTGATGCTAAATTGTATGCAGGCATTTTTGATGTTCCTTGGATTAGAAACCTAATGAGGGATGCACATTTCGAAAGAGTAATGAGTGAGATAGGAAGGAATGCATGACAAGCCGTCAAATTAAGGGCAAATAAATTTCTTGGAAACCGGCGAAGTTCAGAATACGTGCGCTTTGCTGAAGAACTGATGCTGAGCTTTAAGACTCTGGGAGCACGTATGTCAGGAAAATTGCATTTTCTCATATTGCATCTGGGTAATTTCCTTGAGAACTTTGGAACAAGGGGAAAAGTTCCACCAGTTTATTGGAACTTTCAGAGCAAAGTAGCAGGGACGATGTTAGAGGATTACAGCCCAATGAAAAATACAAGCGAAAATCATGGAAGATGTTTTTCTTTTATAATGATATATATTCTTGTTGCATTTCAAGATTTACTAATATACTAATATTTAGTCATAGTCACTCTTTATTATTAGGGCGGGATTATATAAATTTTTTTTTACCTTTCAAATACCGAGCGTTTTGACCCAAATCAAATACCTAGGAAAGTATTGTCATTATTGTTACTTCATAGACTGATTATTTAGATTGAGTTATAAAAAATCCTTGACAAGAGAAAATGTTTTTTAATTGCCATACAGTTTATATATATATATATATATATATATATATATATATATATATATATAAAGTTTAATTAAAAAACTGACCATCTTAAGGGTCCATTAATTATATTTTATTTCTCCACGAAAGTGATTTTTCCTGATTCCTCAGATGACATTTCCAAGCATAAAAGAAAACCTTTTCTTTTAAGCTTGGAAATGTGATCTGATGAACTAGGAAAAATCACTTTCCTGGAGATATAAAATATAGTTAATGGACCCTAAAGATTGTCTGAATTTTAATTAAACTAATATTCGCTCTGGTTTTACATTGAGCTCTCTGGATTACATCCTCCTTGAGATTATCCATACGGATTATGAAACATTTTTATTACCTAACTATATATATATATATATATATATATATATATATATATATGGATATATTTGGCGTCACACATTATGAAATGGACAAAGTCCGACAATTATTCTACGACATTTTTTGTTTATACGTTCTTTTTATAGATACACATATTTAAGTAAATGCTCTGTTTATAATAAACAGTATTAACGACATTTACCGGCCCTAATGTCCGGGAAATTTTCTTAGAAAAGGCGTCCTCCGACAGGAATCGAACCTGTATCCTATACGGAAGCGTCATTTAGCTTGACGTGCCTTAACCGATTGAGCTACAGAAGAGCGTTTCGGTTAGCAAAGTCGATTTTACTATTTTTAAACTACATTTCTCCATGATTTTCTGTCGTACATTCATAACTACTCGATGCGTATCCAAATGTAAACAAATGACGTCACACATTATGAAATGGACAAAGCCCGACAATTATTTTTAAGAACGTATAAACATAAAAAAATGTGTCTTAAAACTCTGTGGCTCAGTCGATAAAAGCACGCCAGGCCATATGACGGTTCCGTATAGGATACAGGTTCAATTCATGTCGGAGGACGCATGTTTTCTATGAAAATTTCTCGGACATTCAGGCCGGTAAATGTCGTTAATACTGTTTATTATAAACAGAGCATTTACTTAAATATTTGTATCTATAAAAAGAACGTATAAACATAAAAATGTCTTTATATATATATATATATATATATATATATATATATATATATATATGTGTGTGTGTGTGTGTGTATATGTGCATAAGCAAGTTCACCACAAGCAAAGTAGTAAAGCCACTAAGACACTGGGCGTGAAAAATTATAAAACAGAAACATTACTAAGGAGCGGGAGAAACAGGGAGAGTAATCAAGAAGACAGTAGATAATAAATGACATTGCATTTAAATATTTGAAGATTAAAGTCGACTGTAAATCATAAACCCGGAAGGGATTTCCACGGAACGAGAAATGAAATTATTATCGTAGAACTTATGGTTGCATCTTAGCCACCTCAATTGTAACTCTAGCATTGCGCTATGTATCATTTTCCAGACACCATTGCGCAGAGCTTACAACGAATAATTACCATGAAAGTATTTACAGAAAAGGCAAAGGGATGCATCTTTACAATACTTGGAAAGTGACTGAAGCCGATACGCCAGATCAATAATATTGCTGATTTTCTTTGAATTTTATCAAGGATCTCTAGATATAAAGCAAGCGCTCCCGGTCATATGTGGCAACAGTAGTCTAAGCATGCACAAATATAGATATGCAAGATAGATTTAGGAGAGAAGTTCTCGCACGACACGTAGAAGTTGACCTAGCAATGTATTCAATATTGTCTTTCAACTTCATGTCAGCAGAGAACGTTATCCCGAGAAGGCGCAACTAGTCACTTTTCTGGATGTTAGCATCAGCCATACTGATCGAAAGCAGGAAGGAGTCTCTTAGATGATTAATAGTGAGAAGTTTCGTTTTGGAGGCGTCTTTTGCTGCAGTTTACAACAGACTGAAAGTCGTTTTTGTCAACTGCTGCCAATTTGACCTTATCGGACAGATCAGCGTTACCTTCGAGACAAGAAGAAATAGCTGTGTCCTCAGCATATATACGAAGTTGAGATCTAATGCCATCGATCAAAGTGCAAGCCCCTGGGTGACATCTGCATTAGTAAACATGTCTCCAGAAGAATGGCCCGTCTGGATAACTTTTATTTCACTATTTGATAAGAAAGACTGGATCAGTCAAAAAATTTGGCCGAACACTTTTCAACTAACTCCAACGTTACTTTTCAACTTGTGGAGAAGATTTGTATGCCAAACCCTGTCGAAAGCTTTCGAGGTTCCGCCATGGAAGTGCGGTGCGTAAGGTTTAAAATGTTTTTAAAAAAATGAAAAATCTTTCTTGAAACTTTTATTTTAGCTTTAATTTCATGCTAATAAATTAACTTTAATATTTCTAATAAGCAAAATATTTTGCTGTATTTCAGAACGAATTTAAAGATTGGAATGAGTTTTTGTAATCGGTAAAAATGAATGATTTCTGTCAAATTTACAAATATCTCAGCACAACGTATTTCTCTATTTTTAAAACCTATCAAAAATAAAATATCAGTTTCTGATACTGTAAATGAAGGGCATTAGATTATTTAAAGTTTAATTAATATGAATTGAAGCAAATATCACATTTAGTTTAAAATATCGCAGAAAAGCATTTTTAACATGGAGGTGAGTGTTTTGATGAGGTCTTGACAACTACCTCGATAAGTTTATGTTTGGGAAGTTTTTCTATTCAGGACATATCTGTAAAAATTACTCGACAAATATAACGTAAGCGCCTTTTTTATATAATTTTTTAATTACCCAATAATCTTAAAAATTTAGGAAATATTCTCCGTAATTTAATGTTTTATTGAATTTTAGGTACTTTGGTTTTAAATTTACTATAGTTACCGCACATATTTTTTGATAACGGACATCCGTATTTACAAAAATCGGCACGTTTAGGAAAATACAACAAAAATCGTAGACATTTTTATTTATGATTATTAAATATAGTTTTACTTAATAACGATATGACCTAATCGCTACAAATTAATGCAGAATTTTAATAAATTTAAAATTTTATAAATTATTCTAATTAAAAAAAAAAATGAAAATATTTCTTGTAAAAATTAATTATTCATCAAAATTATTTTCCAAACAGTATCATCCATAATATATCTTTAAATTAAAAGCTTTCCTAATATATCTTTAAATTAAAAGCTTTCCTAATTAAATAATGTCTTAGTTTTATTGAATTTACAATTCAGAGGAGATTTTCGATAACTAATATTAAGCGGTACAAAAATTAATTTACCGAAATTTCATAAATTACATAAGTGTGTGTGTGCGTGGGGGCTATGGGTGATAACATATTTAAAAAAAACCCCAAGATTTTTAAAAAGGAAACATTTCTCAATTAATTGCATTGATTTGTGAATAATTCCTGAAACTTTCATTAAAGCCTGACAGTTATTTGTTTTTTGCAAGAATTTCAAAATCACTGTTTTTACTGCAAAAAGACACTAAAATTTCCTATAGTAATTCAAGAAGCGAGAGCAAGATCTAAAAGGTCAACCAATCTAACAGTGATCTCATCTCACAATGCTCACGCTTGCTCCATATGTGGCCTCCTTTGTAAATCACTAGCGGGTCTTAAATGCCAGTTAAGATTAGCGCATAAACTTTCATAATTGAATCAATAAGCTGACAGATCCTCATACGTCGAAACCGACGGGAGAGTCCCTTATTATATATATATATATATATATATATATATATATATATATGTGTGTGTGTGTGTGTGTGTGTGTGTGTGTGTGTATGTGCGTGTGTGTGTGTGTGTATACTCTCCAGTCGCTTTCGAAGTATAAATTTCCAGCAGTTGAGTTCTTAGAACCGAACCGCTAGAGTAACGGCATATATGATTTAATTATAGCAGTGAAGGCTTGTGCAGAACCAACTGCATTTCGGATGAACCGAATACCGGGGCACATAGTTAACCTGAAGGTCTTCAAACACGCTTTGTCATGTGAATTTAAAGGTGTCCTTCTAGATCAAGTTTATGGGGCCCTGCCAGTCCTGATAGCTGTAAGAAAAATCGCCCCTTAGATTTTTTACAGGTTGGTTCACCCTTTGCAATACCCAGGGGGCGAGGGTGACTCGAGGTAGAAGGTTACGTTTGGAGGCCATTTGTGTGTATAGGAGTTGAAGATAACGGTTAACCCTAGCCTTGAACATGTTAAGTTTGCAGTGATTGGGGAAACATTCTGTTGGGAGTTGGTTCCACTGGGCAGTAGTTCGCGGCAAGAAGCCGTTCGAGTGGAACTTACAAAGGAAATAGTGGTTTGCTACCGTGTAAGTGGCATGGCGTGTTCTTGCTGAGAAGGTTTGAATATGCGGGACCAGAGAATATGGTTCATCTGAGCACTTTCTGTGGAAGTAGCAGTGGAGCAGTGATAGGCTTGCCACATCCCAAGGCTGGAAAGTGAGGTCTGGACAGCTCCTGCTCAAATATGACAACAGTTCTCCATTTTTGACCTGTTCTAGTTTTTTAAAGTTAGAAGATAGCAGGAGTAGTCAGGTACTTATAAGAGCAGTACAGAGAGCTGACCATTTTACTTGCATCCTTAACAATGGATCGTATAGAGGTCGGGTTTAAGTTTGAGGCCCAACAGTCTTTCAAGGCACGGTTTTCCACCAAGAGGACCTCCGGTTCATCCTGATTGATGGTAGTTCGGGGTCAGATCGGCGATGATGGACTGTAACTAGCTTGGTCTTCGAGGCATTGAATGTAACAAGCCAGTTTTTATTCCATTCGGTAGTTTGTGCAAGATCGAAAGATAGATCAGTTGCCAATCTCTGACCATCGAGAATTTTAGAGGTGCGCCGATATATAGTCGTATCATCGCCATAGATGTTTACAAATGATTTAAGTATATTCCCAGACATATCATTTAAGTAGATCAAAAAATGGTTGGTCCGAAAAGTGACTCTGTGTGACGCCTGCGTTGACTTCTAGGGCTTCGATGGACTGGCTATTCAGGGAATAGGAAGGATTTTATGATCGAGAAGACCCTTCCGGTGATTCCATAACTAGAAAGCTTGAGTAGTAAGCCTTTGTGCCACATCTTTTCGAAGGCCTTTGAGATATCTAGTGCAATGGTCCTCGAGGTGTGTCTGTCGTCAAGAACCTATTTCTGTGGGTGATGGTAGTTAGGATGAAGAGTTTGTTCTTTTCTAGGTATTCGACGGCCTTCTTATTGATTATGGCCTTAAAAAACTTGTTGATGAAACTGAGGAGATTGATGGGTCTGTACTGGGAAGGGGGAGATCGCACGTCCGCGTTCTTGAAAACCAGGCATACACTCGACACTTTCCACAGGCTTGGGAAGGATTTCTCCTTTAAGTAGCGGTTGAATGTTCTTAAGGACAACCACTGGAACTTTGTATAGACCAGTGGCTTTCTTAGGGTCAAGGCCTTTGATAGGTCTAGACACTTCCCACACTGTGATGATGATAATATTGAAATTGTGTTCAGTGAGACGTGGGTATTTGGGGACGGGGTTTGTCTTTCTCATCTAACGTTGAGTTAGAGGCAAAGATAGAAGCAAAGAGTTTCGCCTTATCTGTCGAGGAAGATATGGCTTCAGAGCCGTTCATAATTGTGGGAACAGCTGCTTTACCTCTGTTCATGATTTGATTGGTGATCTTCCAGAATTCACGATATCCAATTTGTTTCTTTTCAACATTGTTCGTGTATAGCTACTCTTGACGTTTTCTAGAACTTTTTTGTAGCGATTGTGGACAGTTCTGAATGCAATGAGAGCCGAAACCCATCGCTCCTTGCGATAGATATTGAAGTAGTGGTTTCTGGGAATTATGTCTGAAGAGCATACGGGGGTGAACAAGGGTTCACTGGTTTTTGCTGGAATATTTTTTCGGTATAAAACTCTCCAGAAAGGATCCAATCAATGAGAAGAGCAGCAGTTTTTCAGACAACATGCTTGAAGAATGTTGGGAGGGTAGCTTCCATCATGTAAGATCTTCGCGTAGCGGAAAATTTGTTCCAAAGAACGCTACATCAGGGGATGCCTTAGGTTTGGCATCTATCTGGACACAAATTAGGGAATGGTCTGATGTGCTTAGTGGAAGTAAAACTTTAGATAGGCAGGAGGTTAGGAAGAGATCGAGGAGGTTCACTTGATGTTCCGTCATGTCCGGGAGCCAGGTAGGTTCTCCAATGATCTGGGTTAATTCAAATGCGATGGAGAAGTCTCTAAAATATATGCCTTCAACATCGGTTTTATCGGAATAGACTAGCCGATCTTCATGGTGGATATTGAAGCCACCGTAGCTGGCCGAAAGGAGTTGAGTGAGGATATCAATTTTCTCTGATATTCGGTCGAAGATTACCGTCCCTTAGTCCCAAGGACAGTAGAGCTCAAAGACGAATGTGTTACTATGGATAAGTGAGACGCGGAAGCACATATACGGGAGATCGGGTTCCTCGTTTTTTAAGACCCAGTCACAGGCAAACTCGTCCTTGAAGTAGGCTCCGAATCCCGACCGTGACGATTTACGGGGATATATTTGACTATGAGATATATATATATATATATATATATATATATATATATATATATATATATATATATATATATATATATATACCTACTGTGCCAAATATTAAAATAAAGAGACAGAAAACGAAAAGAGAAAAAAATCTTACTAGGAGTTAACTTAAATGTACATAGTAAGGTGAAAGAAAAAAAAGAATAAGAAATAGCAAATATTCAGAAAAATGATGGGATATAATGAAAAGTCTATCTATCTATCTATCTATCTATTAGGTGGTTGCAAAAATAATGTCGTTTTCTCACATAGTAACATATGTGAGAAAACGACATTATTTTTGCACCAACCTAATATCTATCAGGGTTTCACAGCACCCCAAAAAATGCGCAGGAGTATCTCTACCACTACTTCCGCGTCAGACTGCCTGTGTGTACAGGGACCACGCTTTGAGTGAAGACATAGCCACTTCTAAATGTGGCTGGCAATGAGAGCAACACTTCTCCCTTCAATATTTGCTGATAAAGTTTGCTATTCACTTCCATGCCTTCTTTAATGAACACCAAGGACTATTTCGAATCATCAGAAGCAAAAGCAGTTCAGACGCTGGCACCAGTTGGTTGCCGTCGCTAGAAATGCGTTCTGACACCTTCAAGATTATTTCGTGGTGAATTGGCGTAAACACTATTGTTTTGGTAGTTGACCACAGCCACTACAGTGAAAAACATCTCATTCAACGAAACGATGACTTTACCTGAATCACGAGGCGTCTCCTTCAACATATTCTCCTCTGCCAAGCCGTTTTTTTGCTTGGAGGCATTAGAGTGCAGCTGTCATCGTTGAAACTTGTTTGGTTTTAGCCCTTAAACCTCTTTCGTAATCTGCATATATACACTGGTTGAACAGAATAATGGAAAAGTCTGATTAAATCTATCTATCTATCTATCTATCTATCTATCTATCTATCTATCTAATTCTCTCCCTCCCACTCTTTCTCTCTCCCTAACTATCTCTCTCTCCCTATATATATATATATATATATATATATATATATATATATATATGTGTGTGTGTGAGTGTGTGTATAAATGTGTGTGTGTGTGGAGCCGTTGGTTAAATAGAAACTTTTTGTTAAATGGAAGTTTTATTATTTATTACGGAGTTGATCAATCAAATATTTCCTTATCTATCTATTAGGTTGGTGAAAAAATAATATCTTCTCACATATGTTAATATGTGAGAAAACGATATTATTTTTACACCAACCTAATATCTAATTCTCTCCCTCCCACCCTTTCTCTCTCCCTCTGTATCTCACTCTCCCTCTGTATCTCACTCTCCCTATATATATATATATGTGTGTGTGTGTGTGTGTGTGTGTGTGTGTGTATAAATGTGTGTGTGTGTGTATAGCCGTTGGACAAAATAATGGAAACTTTTATTATTTATTACGGTGTTGATCAATCAAATATTTCCTTATCTATCTATGTAATTCTCCCCTTCCCAACCTTTCTCTCTTTCTATATATATATATATATATATTAAAGACATTTTTATGTTTAACGTTCTTTTTATAGATACAAGTATTTAAGTAAATGCTCTGTTTATAATAAACAGTATTAAATAACATTTACAGGCCTGAATGTCCGAGAAATTTTCACAGAAAATATTCGTCCTTGGATAGGATTCGAACCTGCATCCTATACGGAACCGTCATTTACACTGACGTGCCTTGACCGCTCGGCCACCAAGGGTCGTTCGGTAGGCAAGGACGAATATTTTCTATGAAAATCTCTCGGACATTCAGGCCGGTAAATGTTATTTAATACTGTTTATTATAAACAGAGCATTTACTTAAATTATTTGTATCTATAAAAAGAACGTTAAACAAAAAAAAAATGTCTTTAATAAATAAATTGTCGG
>OZ010607.1:50201743-50204243 GCA_963932145.1 Acanthosepion lycidas | reverse complement strand
TTATCTATCTATACGTTTGTGAACATAATATATATATGTGTATATATATATATATATATATATATATATATATATATGTTATGGGGTCCACCCCTTTTTCATATAAGTGGACTCTACCAAGTGTACCTGGACTGCTGCCGTTAAATACCCAGAGTTAGTTAGTAAGTAGTCGAATCGTGAGGGTAGTCGAGGATATACGGAGAGTGAGAGAATATACGAACGGAGATAGTGTGAGGTAACCTCTTGTAGAAGTCAGTTACAAGCACGTAGACTCTAAGGAAGTCCTACTTCGAGACTGTATATATCTATCTGTATTTGCTACTAACCACATTCCTGGACTTACTAACAGTATTACTCTTTGTATGATTGTGTAAATACATTTTATTTCCTATATTTAATTATTGCGTTTGTCATTCCTTGGAGACCGAATTCATCTCGGAATCCACAACAACTTGGCGAACGAGGATTCGAAACTCACGCGGGGAAAGAAAAATTTTCATACGCCTAACAACAACAACTTGGCGACGAAGATTCGAACACACGCGGAAAACAAAAAATCAACAAAAGAAAAATCCTTCCCTCGTCGTCCAACAACAAATTAGAGACAAACAATCTCGAGGAATAAAAATACATAAAATTGAGTTATCATGGAAGATTTAAAAAATATGTTGGTAGAACTGATAAGACACCAAAATGAGCAACAATTACAAATGCAGAAATACCAAAATGATCAACAGTTACAGTTACAAGAAAAATGGCAAAAGCAAATATTACAAACGCAAAAGGAAATCAAGATAGACAAACAGAGCTCCAGGAACTAATATTGAAAGTAGCGGGCAGCAAGCAATTAGATAGTGAAAAAGAAGCAACATTTTCGCAAGACGCAGTGTGGAATACCATAGAGATTTTCAAATATTCTCTAGATGAGGACAAAGATTTTGGAGATTACTTCAGACGACATGAAGACATCTTTAACATAGACTGTCAAAATTGGACAGAAGCAAAAAAGCTACGTCTATTGCTTAGAAAATTAGGAACTGAAGAATATACAAAGTTCGTGGATTATATCTTGCCAAAAAAGACGAACGAATTAAAATTTGACGAAGCAGTGACATGTCTTAAAGAACTCTTCAGCCCCAAAACATCACTGTTCCATAAGAGGTGGAAATGCCTTAACCTGGTAAAGGGCGATAATGAGGATTATTCCACGTTTGCCGCAATCGTAAATAAACATTGTGACGACTTCAAACTAGCGGAATTAACACCGGACAATTTTAAATGTCTCATCTTTGTTCAAGGGCTAGTTTCTACAAAAGATAGCGAAATGCGTAGAAGAATGCTTGCAAAATTACAAAATGAACCGGTTCTAACATTACAGCAATTATCAGAAGATTGCCAGAGATGTTTAAACATAAAGAAAGACGCAAAGAACATTGAAGAATCAGCTGTTTCTCATATACGTAAGTTAAATAAAAGTCTACGTTCTTCACCCTCCTCGGAAAGAAAACTAAAATTTTACGTCAATGAAAAAAGATTCTCACCCTCTCCCTCTTTCATAAAAGATACTGAAAATTTAGTAGGTATCGACTGGATACAGAAATTCAACGTTTGGGACCTACCTATCAACTCGTTTTGCAAAAAGTTAGAGGTTGAACCATCAGATACCATAAAATTGAAGGAAGAATTATACAAGCAATTTCCTGAGGTATTTTCAAGTGGGTTGGGACGATGCAACAAATTTAAGGCCAAAATAGAATTAAATAAAACGTCCAACCAATTTTCAGAAAGAAGCGAAATGTACCGTTTGCTACTATAGAAAAAATAGACAAAGAATTGGAGAGACTTGAACAAACTGGGATTTTATCTAAAACAGAGTTTAGTGAGTGGGCAGCGCCGGTGGTTTACGTAAAAAAGAAGTCAGGAGAAATTCGCGTATGCGCAGATTTTTCGACGGGACTCAACAAGGCAATAAAAGACCACCATTACCCACTACCGAGCCTAGAGGAGATATTTACAAAGCTCAACGGCGGTAAGATATTTTCAAAAATAGATCTTAGTGAGGCTTATCTACAAATCCCAGTACAAGAAGAGAGTACGAAAATCCTTTGCATTAATACGCACAAAGGGTTGTACAAATTCAACAGACTACCATTCGGAATAAAAGTTGCACTTGCAATTTTTCAGCAAACGATGGACACAATGCTCACGGGCCAGAATTTCGTAACCGCTTATCTGGATGAAATTCTAATTAAGAGCGACAATGTTGAAGCGTTTGAGATACAAAGACCGCAGGAAAATACAGTAATGAGAAGGTCAAACAGGAAAAGAAAATTCGTCGAACCCCTGATCATCAACCACAAGAGACAAAAATATTAACTCCCCTAAAAAGGGATCTAAGGAGGGGGTGTTATGGGGTCCACCCCTTTTTCATATAAGTGGACTCTACCAAGTGTACCTGGACTGCTGCCGTTAAATACTCAGAGTTACAGTCAGTGAGGGC
>OZ010607.1:50134243-50199243 GCA_963932145.1 Acanthosepion lycidas | reverse complement strand
ATTCTCTCATGTCGCATTTTTTAGTTCAGCGTTTTTCTTCTCCTGCTTTAATAACCGAACGATGGCTAAGGGGCCCAACACACCAATTTATAGTTACCTTGAGTCTAGACACCAACCAACACGTGGGCTAGATATCACTTTATCCCATGAAAAGATTCACCCACCAATTGAGAGGTATTGTCTTTTTAAATTCTGATCGTTGTCTAGCCACGCTTCTCACCAGAAAACCTGGTGGCGGGACCGGTTTAGTCGCTGATAATCCACGGTAGTAGGGTGTTACATAACACCAGTAACGATCACTAAGGGATTTGAAGTATGACCGACATAATTCCCATTGTAAGCTATTAATGTGCTTTCAACGGACATGGCTCTTTAAAACGGAAAAAAAAAACAATCTTTTAAAATCTATGACAAAACGTTGGCAAATATGGGAAACATACATTTTGTTGTCATTAGTTCTATTTTTGTGATTCTTTGCATGACTTTCCGGTCCACCTTGCAAACTTTTCCGCAAAAGTGACATGATTCCTCAGCAGATAATTCCATTTCAGAGCTGGTTGATGCTCTGGTACGAAGACTTCGCATATGACTTAATTTTCCTGCACACACAGCACAAGTGATGCAATGCGTGTCACCTATAAAGTCTGGTAGTTCTGCATCAATATATTTTCAGACATTACTTTTCAGCTTTTCTTTCGCAATCTGAGAATTCTAGAAAGGAACGTTTCCATCTTGAAGCGTCTTCTGCTATTTGCATTGAACTCATCGGCACTGGGATACTTGCAATGATCAGTGATTATTTCTCGTTGCTCTGTCGCTACTTCCACGGAAAGAGGTTGGATGAACTACATTTCTTGGTCCTGCCAGTTCTAACCTTCAAAAACAGGACTCAACATGCAACTCAAATTGTGTAGCAAACCACCCATATTCTCTCTGTATTCCATTGGTGAGAAGTAAGAACAGCTTTTTGTTTTAATCACTCCAAGCAAGGTAGAAATGCCAATAAAATTTAAGGAGTTACAGGGTGTGGAAGAATTAGCAAAAGAAACAATGATGAGCAGAAAGAGAAGAGAGTAATCAGGAGGACAGTAGATAGAGATTGATATTGCATATGAATTTTTGCAGATTAAAGATGGCTGGAAAGCATGGAAGCGGAAGGGAGTTCCACAAGTGAGAAGTGCGAGAGACGAAACTATTAGCATAGAAATTACGGCTCATCTAGCCATTTCAACTGTAAATTGATGAGATTTCAACGCCATTCTAGGGCTGCGTTTAAATTCAAAACGTCTCGGTACCATAGCGAAGAGCTCATCCGAAAAATTACCATGAAAATATTTATAGAAAAGGAAAATTACCATGAAAATATTTATAGAAAAGGCACAGAGAAGCAAAGAAGAAGTGGGGAAGAGACTAAAGGCGAGATACCAGAACAGGGCCAATAACACACACATATATATATATACATATATATATATATATATATATATATATATATATATATATATATATATATATATATATATATATACAAGAAAGACATTCGGATTACTAACTCAAAAACAGAGAATGTCTCATAACGAGAATATTTAACATTGTAAAACATAAAGGAACAAAATTAATTATTTTTAATAATATGTGGAAATCTCCGCCTTTTACCTGAAGACGGTCGCGAGACCAGAAACCCGTGTAGTAAAATTATGGAAAATAAAGCATAATATTTAAAAAAAAAATCCACATTACAACCAAAACGTTTGCGGCACCTCTCTTCTTATTAATATACACACTTTTCTCTCGTTGGAACCACTACAACCTCTTTCTTATATATATATATTTTTTATGTTTAACGTTCTTTTATAGATACAAGTATTTAAGTAAATGCTCTGTTTATAATAAACAGTATTAAATAACATTTACCGACCTGAATGTCCGAGAAATTTTCATAGAAAATATTCGTCCTTTGACAGGATTCGAACCTGCATCCTATACGGAACCGTCATTGACGCTGACCGCTCGGCCACCAAGGATCGAATTTACTGTTTATAAACTTCAATCCCGTACATTCATAACTGCTCATTGTATCGAATGTAAACAAATGACGTCATATATTACGAAATGGACAAAGTCCGACAATTTATTTATTAGAGACATTTTTTTTATTTAAAAATTGTCGGACATTCAGGCCGGTAAATGTTATTTAATACTGTTTATTATAAACAGAGCATTTACTTAAATCCTTGTATCTATAAAAAGAACGTTAAACATAAAAAAAAAAAATGTCATTAATAAATAAATTGTCGAACTTTGTCCATTTCGTAATATATATATATATATATATATATATATATATATATATATAGTTTCGTGTGCACAAGCACACAGACATATATAGTAATACTTTCTATATATACGTGTATATTTTAGCTCAACGACAGTTGTATTTTAGGTTTCGCATGATTTTAAGTTTTAACTAAAGGTTTTAAACGAATATATTTCTTATTAAAAAAAAGAATACCAGAGCGACGAGATTCTTCCTGCGAACCACTGCTCTGTAGACCCGACTCCCAAGAGGATGTTTTCCCCGATCACTGCAATCGTAAGCCTTTCAAGTCTAGGGTTAGTCATTATATACCTCTCCTATCCGTACAAACTATCTTTTAATGTAGCACTCTACCTAGAATGTCACCCCCACCCCGACCTTGTACAGGGTGAAACTTTCTGTAAAAAAGAAAAGAAAAAAAAAAAAACATCTTTATTGCGATTCTTCGGCTTATGGGCTGGTTCCTTTTCATTAGCAAGCTTTCCATGCAAAAGCGGCTTTGGAACCCTGTTGTCACCCATGCGAACAAAATTGATCACTTCAGCACAGGCTATATTTCAGAATGTTTGCTTCAACGCTGCCGCACTGACTTCTCTCAAGCACTTCTACATCACTGAGCTGCATTCTCCAGTTGATTCCAAGTATTTGTTGATGACAGCGTTCAAGAAGCTTCAAGTGATCGCGATAGGGAGGGGCACGTTTCTTATGCATCAAAATAAGCACGCTATGGCAAAAGCATGGTGCACCTTGATTTAAGTCATTTTCGAAATTCCAAGAAAAATATCCATCCACCCAAACATCCATACATCCGTACATATATATGTGTATACACTGAAATAAATAGATTGAAATTAACCTAGATAGATAAATATAATAAACACAGACTAAGTTGAATGATAGATAATGAATAAATTGAGATAGATAGACATGATCGAACTAAGATAGATAGATAGATAGATAGATAGATAGATAGATAGATAGATAAGAGGTTGGTAGGTAGGTAGGTCGGTAAGTAAACAAATTGGGATAGACAAATAGATAGGTAGGTAGCTATTTAGGTAGGTGGGTGAACAAACGGAGATAGATAGATAGATAGATAGGGAGGGAGGTAGGGAGGTGAATAAACATAGATAGATAGATAGATAGATAGATAGGTAGGTACGTGGACAAACGGAGATAGATAGATAGATAGGGAGGGAGGTAGGGAGGTGAATAAACATAGATAGATAGATAGATAGATAGGTAGGTAGGTACGTGGACAAACGGAGATAGATAGATAGATAGGGAGGGAGGTAGGGAGGTGAATAAACATAGATAGATAGATAGATAGGTAGGTACGTGGACAAACGGAGATAGATAGATAGATAGGGAGGGAGGTAGGGAGGTGAATAAACATAGATAGATAGATAGATAGATAGATAGATAGATAGATAGATAGATAGATAGGTAGGTACGTGGACAAACGGAGATAGATAGATAGATAGGGAGGGAGGTAGGGAGGTGAATAAACATAGATAGATAGATAGATAGATAGATAGATAGATAGATAGATAGATAGATAGGTAGGTACGTGGACAAACGGAGATAGATAGATAGATAAGGAGGGAGGTAGGGAGGTGAATAAACATAGATAGATAGATAGATAGATAGATAGATAGATAAATAGATAGATAGGTAGGGAGGTAAGTAGGTAGGTAGGTAGGTGAACAAACGGAGATAGATAGATAGATAGATAAGTAGGTAGGTATATAGGTAGGTAGGTTGACAAACGGAGATAGATAGATAGATAGATAGATAGATAGATAGATAGATAGATAGGTAGGTAGGTAGGTAAGTAGGTAGGTAGGTGAACAAACGGAGATAGATAGATAGGTAGGCAGGTAGATGAACAAACAGAGATAGATAGATAGATAGATAGATAGATATGTATGTAGGTAAGTAGTTAGGTATGTAGATTGAGATACGAGGGGTGATGAAATGTTTCCGGTCCGATAAAGGAGGGATTAGAAATATTATGTTTGATCATCTTTGAAGTGCTCCAAATCGGGGATTTTTCATTATACACTCATAGACAGAGAAAGAGAGATAATGAATAGATAGATTAATAAATAGATAGGTAAGTAGATATAAACTGACTGGGATTGATAGAGAAATAGATAGATAAATAAAAAATAAACACATAAATAAATAAAATAGTGAAATATATATTTACATAAAGTGAAAGAAAAAGACATAAAGTCAGAGAGGAAGAAGAGTTAAGCGGAAAAGAAAAAATATTTTTCTCATCAAGAATTGATTAAAAAAACAAAATAAAATAAATTATTGATTAAAAACAAAATAAAACAAAGAATTGATTAAAAAACAAAACGAAATAAAATAAAAAAGAACTGATTAAAAATAAAATAAAATAAAGAATTGATTATAAAAATACCGCCCCCACCCCTCAAAAAACGAAACCTGTCTTTGTATCCTATGAAATGTTTTAAATATGTACGTGGATGGCACAAAATGTCTTCTTTCATAATACAAGTACATATACTTGTAAAATCCCTAAAGAATGTGATGGCGAAGATGAAAACTGTAAAAGATAAGTAGGTGTAAAAGCACTAACGACGATGATAAAAAAATACTTAGAAAACTGAAAAAGAAAAATAGTTTTTAATATCATGTTTAGGGCGTAGGCTATCATCGGTCTTTACAGATATCTATTTTTCATTATCTGTGAATTAGCATTTCGGAAATATAATGGTGTAGATTTCTTTAAGACTTTATGTAATATCAGTCTGTGACACCATTTATGATTGCTAGAAAGAAAGAAGAAAAAGAAAAGGCGAGAATTAAATTCAGGTGATAAGAAGCCATTACGAAATGGACACTAAGCGATGTTATCTTCTTTCTAACAGAAGAAAAGTGCTAAGGGTTTTTATTCTCATTAGCGAGGAAAGTAGGGTCGCGGATGTGTCGGATTTAAATTAATTTATGACAACGATAATGAAAATTTCAGGTTGGCCGAGACCCCTACCAAACAGAAACTGAGAAATAGAAATTAATTAAGCACGCGCTGACTGAAAAACAAAATGCCAGAACCAGTTTCTTAAAGAACAAACAAGAACCAGTTTTTTAAAGAACAAACAACTTAAGATGTTAAGACTCGCCTAACAAACACAAAGTGTCACGAATCCATATAGCGGGTTGGGAAGAAGACGCAGTCCTGTATTCAGCAACCAGATATATTGTTATCCTTTTTTTAACACATTGAACTTTTCGAGTTATTATTTTATTTTCTTTTACATATACTTGTGCGGTGTTGACCTTGATCGAACTCGGCTTGCATTACGGCCCGGCGACTGATTGATTTCGTCTGCCTAAGATCAAATCCCAACGTGGGTAGGTTAGACTGGAAATCAAAACAGTTACTTCGGTAACCAGACGTTGGAGGCGAGCTGGGAACGACAAGGCTGATACCGAATCTAACCAGATTCCCATCCGAATCAGTAAAAGGTTAGAACGTCACATTTGGTGCCGAGACCAATACCAAGCCAGTTGGTCGTCACAGGATAGGATAGTACGACGGACGTGGCCAGGCAAACGTCACATTTGGCGCAGCGACACCGGGGGACGTCACAATTGGTGCCTTGACAGCTGCTACAGGAGTTGCAGTAAAAGTTCGACCAGGACAACACACGGCGTCTCAAGGACTCAAATTGAAACAGACTAGAGTGGGATCCAAAAGGACTTTGGTTGGCTATAACCGTGCGGTTTCAGACACTCTCGTACGACAACCTGGAACCTGAGAAGAACGAGCTGGAAATCGTCTGTCCGGTAGGACACTTTATTTTCGGTTGATCTCCCAATTTCGATTGTTGCTGCTCAGATTGTTTTTCTTTTGCTGTGTTAAATATGTCTGACTATGAATCAGATAGGGTAGACATAGAGGAAGAGGGGGTTGAACAGGGATTGCCAACAGACCTGAGAAAATTATTGGGTGGACCGAGGGTGCCGGCGTTTGATGGTAGTAAAAGAGATTTTAAGAATTGGCTGGCAGTCCTGGATAAGAGCCGCGTAATAAATGAACTCTCAGACCGGGAAACCCTGTATTTGGCGTATGATGCCGCCAGAGGGAAAGCGTCTGAGTTTATAAAAGGAATCTTAGCCAGTGAGCCCCAGTTGACATGGGAATGTTTGGAAGAATTATTAACGCGGGAGTTCGCCGATGAGGAGACGGCGATAGAGGCCATGAGAGCCCTCCTGAAGATGACGCAGCTGAGGGACGAAACCCCTGGAGAATTGGAGGCGCGAGCGGAGAAACTGTCGTCATTAGCCTTCCCAGAGGTAGTGAGAAGTAATGCGGTCATGCAGGCCCAGTTGTCTGATCTGTATGTGGAAGCGCTCAGTGACGAGCGTGTTCGTCACGATGTTTTGAAGGAAGGACCGCTAAGGTTATCGGCAGCAGTGACGCTGGCCAAAGAGAGCCAGGGAGTTTGAGAGAAGGTAAAAAGAGGTGGGAAGAAGCAAGAGCTGTCGAGAGGTCGGAAGAAAGGGGGAAGGAGGAAGAGCCCCCACGTGGAATCGGAAGGTTAAGCTAGAGGTGGGTGAGCCTAAGGTGTGGGAAAGAGATCCCAATAGAAAGGCTTGGTCAACAAGGCATGGGTTCTATAAGCCCACGCCGGGTAGATACGGGCTGGTTTGCTGGACATGTGGGCATGAGGACCACAGAGCAGCGGAATGTCCGACGAAGTGGGGTTTGCCCCCAGACTTCGAACAGGATAAATGTACTAGGTGTGGGAAGAAGGGACAACTAGCCAAGTGGTGCGGGTTGAGAAAAGGTGCCCCACCGATATTGATAAAAAAGGCCGAGCCCAAGAGACAAAACCAGGGAAAAGCCAGCGGGCCACCCCAGAATTAAGGGGGAGGGAGGCTCAGTTAAAAGGAAGGAAAGTAAAACGTTGGACATGTGGTCAGGATAGCCACTTAAGTAGAGGGCAGGTCCCCCCAGGAATAAGGGAGAGGGTGGCCCAGTTGAAGAGAGGAAGAGTAAAATGTTGGATATGTGGTCAGGTGGGCCACTTTCCGCTAAACTGTCCAACAAGAAGGTGCTGGTTTTGTAGGAGACCAGTGCACCTGAAGAGGAATTGTACTCTTAGGAACAGCCGCAAGATACTGGGAGAGGTCAAGCCGGGACCGCCCAGGTGCAGAAAACGCAGAACTCCCCCATATGAGAAGAATGAAAAGAATTTGTTTCTGCCGGCGCCTATGTCTGGGATGACCCAAAGATGGGAACCCAGGAAAAGGAAAGCCCAAGTATTCTCTTCGCTGACGCAGGGGAGGGGGCTATCCTGTGGGGCGGAGATAGGAGGTAGGGCAATGAAGGCCCTGATAGACATAGGAGCGTCTGTTTCATTGCTGAGAGAGGAAGCATACAGGCGGATGAAACAGAAGAATGGGTTGCAGGAAGCAGACATAGAAGTCACACAGGCAGATGGAGCCCCCCCCCCTGGAGATAAAAGGGATGGCGAGGCCCCCTGTGAGGATTGGGAAATTAAAAAGTACTCAGAACTTCTATGTAACCCCCAACCTGTGTACGGAAACAATCTTGGGAGAAGATTGGCTTCAGAGCCAGAGGACTCGCATAGAGTTCAACCCCACTGTACTGGTAGTGAATGGCGAGAGAACGCCATTGGGATGCCCACCGGAAGAAGATATAACAATAGTGGTAGAGGAAGATGTAAAGCTACGCCCCAGAACGGCGGTGTCGGGAAAGGGTAGGCTAATATCAGGGAAGAAAATAGGAAAAGGAACCCTGCAATTGGTCCCTGTAGAAGGGAAGGGAAGGGCATAGAAGAAAATGAGGTAACTTTGTGTGAGGCAGTGGTGGAGGCAGCTGAATTAGTGCCCATTATGATGGTGTACCAGGCCCAAAAGACGATAAAGGTTAAGAGAGGAGAAGAGATAGGAAAAGCATTACCCCTACGAACTCTGAATCGAGCGAGATTCGAGGAGAAACAAGGAAAACTCATAGAACAACCAGAAGGAATAGTAGACGAAGAGATATTGGCACCTGATCAATTTAGGGCCAGAGTGGGAAGTCTGCTGAGAGATAATCGAGATGTGGTGGCCCAATCAGACAAGGAATTAGGCCAGACCCACACAGTAAAAATGAAAATCGACACCGGCGATCACTCACCTGTGAAACTGAAGCCCTACCGGACACCTATTCATAAGAGACCCCTTGTGGAAGAGGCAGTAGAAGAGATGTTGGAAGCTGGGATGATCGAAAGATCGATCTCCCCTTGGAGCTTTCCAATCGTGATAGTAGGTAAGAAAGATGGCGGGCACCGTTTTTCTGTAGATTTTAGGAAACTGAATTCTATATCGAAGCCGTTGGTGGTGCCATTACCACTAATCGATGACATATTGGCATTATTAGGTAAAGCGAAGTACTTCTCTACGTTGGACTTGAGGTCCAGGTATTGGCAGGTAGCCCTTGATGAGGCTGACAAGGAAAAGGCCGCATTTGCGTGTCACCTGGGACTATTTCAGTTCAGGGTGATGCCATTCGGTTTAGCCAATGCCTCGGGAATCTTCCAACAGCTGATGTCAATAGTGTTAGGAGGATGCGAGAGCTTTGCCATGGCATATCTAGATGATATTTTGATATTTTCAGAAACAGTAGAACAGCATTTTTTCCATCTAAAACAAGTGTTGGGAAGGTTAAGAAAGCACGGCTTAAAATTGAAATTGTCGAAGGTGGAGACCAGGTATTTGGGCTTGGTTATAAACGGAGACGGTATTACCCGACATGGATAAAGTCAAAGTCAAAGTCATAAGGGAAATGCCAGAACCTAAGACAATGAGACAAGTAAGAGGGTTTATAGGAGCTATGGGGTACTACCGACGATTCGTCCCGGCATTCTCGAGAATTGCCAAACCACTAGTAGCCCTGACGAAGAAATACGCTAGGTTCAAGTGGACAGAAGACTGTCAACAGGCATTTGATACCTTAAAAGAACAGTTGACAGCCGTCCCACTGCTGACGTACCCAGACCCCAGGAAGCCCATGGTACTATAGACTGATGCCAGTGAGCAGTGTGTAGGAGCAGTTCTTACCCAGCCGTGTCCCGATAAAGAAGGACCAGTGCCAGGCATACCAGAGGAGGTACCGATATACTTTCTCTCTCATAAGCTCTCAGAGACACAACAGAGATGGCCAGTAATAGAAAGAGAAGCATATGCTATCATGTATGCTCTCCAAAAACTGGACTACTACTTGAATGGTGCGATCTTTACTATAAAAACAGACCACAAGCCTATGCAGTACCCACTGCAGGCAGAATGGACAAATAATAAGATTCAACAGTGGGCGCTAAATTTAAGTGGCTACCATTGTAAGACAGAGTATTTGGCAGGGAAGGAAAACACGTGTGCAAATTTACTCTCAAGAATTCCGAAACAACTTGAAGAAAGATCTGTAAAAGTAGAGCAAGGAGTAGATGATAAAGCCTATAGAATCGGAGTAACTAACTCTAATAAGCTAAAAGATCGCCCTATGTTAGAATCGGACGAGGAAGGGGACGCATAGATAATAACCAATCCTTATATTCCAGAAGGAATTGAGAAGGAGCAGGCAGACAGTGAAATAGCTGCCCTTAGAGAAAAGGTGGAGGCAGGAGAGACCACCAAGTATGCAGTAATAGAGGAAAGGCTGTATTATCTCTCAGGTAGGGATGAAGAAGTCAAGCCCAAGTTGTATGTGCCCAAAAGTTTAAGACCACAAATATTGGAACAGTTCCACGAGAGGTTGGGTCACATGGGAATTGATAGAACATATGATCTAATAGGGAGAAAGTACTATTGGCCCAAACTGTACGGAGAGGTCACTAACTATGTTCGGAGCTGTGTAGTGTGCCAGTCGCAGAGCAGAAGGCAGGAAATGGCACCATTGGAGGAGATGGACGTGCCGAACTTCCCCTTCGAGAAAGTGAGTATGGACGTATCAGGACTATATGGGCAAACTGCACAAGGAAACAACTATATAGTGAGTTTTGTCGATTGGCTAACAAATTGGCCTGAGGCATTTGCAGTACCAGACAAGCAGGCGAAAACTGTAGCCGATTTGATAATAAGTGAAATCTTCCCTAGGTATGGCGCCCCTGTGCAACTTGTCACTGATAATGGCACAGAGAATATAAACAGCATAATGAGAGAGGTGCTGACAGGTTTAAAAACATCTCCATATCACCCCCAAGGAAACGCTAAAGTGGAAAGGTTTCATAGAATCTTGGGAGATGTGCTGGCCAAGCTGGCCAGAGAGAATACAGAAAATTGGGATTTGTATTTGACGCAGGCTCTGGCGGCCGTGAGGTTTACTATAAACGAAACCTCCACATTTTCTTCTTACTTTATGTTGTTTGGCAGAGACGTGGTCCTGCCTGTGGATAACCTGTTGAAGCCCCGAAGAAAGTATATGGGAGAAGATCATCATCAGTTGTTGCTGGAACAACAACATAAAATATTTGTACAGACCAGAAGAAGAATAAAGGGGGCACAGAAGAGAAGAAATAAGAAAATCAATGCTGAAAGAAAGGTAGTAGAATTTAAAGTTGGAGACCCTATCTACTATAAAATCCACCAGAGAGGAGTGGAACTGGACCAAAGATGGGAACCGTACTACCGGATAGTAGAGCAGACGGGTCCAGTATCATATTTAATATGGGATCAAGTGGCAGGACGAGCAAGGAGGGTCCATGCCAACGATCTGAAGAAGGCTGAAATAGCTAACCTGGAAATGAGCGAACCGAGACCTAAGAAGACAAGGACAAGGAAGGTAACTGTGGTTGAGCTGGAAGAAATGGAGACGGAGGAGGATTCCGAGGAAAATGAAGAGATAGATCGACTTGGCCAGATAGACGAAGCGATCCGAGTGACGGAGTTGGAACCATCGGCGGGGATCAGCGGCGTTCAGTCGTCGCCTGAATCGGTGCAGAGAAGACCCTGTGATGTCACCATCGCTCCCCCATGCCCAAAGAAAAGGAAGAGAAAAACTAAGAGATCCAATCAAGCAGTCAAGGGCTCTAAAAAGAGGCGCCCTAAACAAGACGAAGAGTTCAACGAGTGGGAGGAAGAGGATCAAATACCCCTTTCTCAGCTCAAAGAAAGACTAAGAAACAAGAGAGATTTAGGCATCGCGTCAATAAGTAAGGAAGACGTCCAGGGCGCGGACTCGAAACAGAAGGAAGAATCAGGAGAGGATGAAGAGTACAAAACACCTCCTGAACGGGAATTGAACACCGAGGGAAGGTTAGAGGTCGAGCAGGAACTACCTCTGAAGATGGGATTGAGAAGGGTGGAGAACCCCAAGTCTCAGTAGAACAAAGAAGGCGGTGCAGAATAGAAGCACTCGGTGTCGACAGATAACGACATTGGATCATCCAAAAACCTACTGGCTGACTGTGGTGGATGTGGATAGAGGAGACGGAGTCGCGAGCTGCACCTCACGAAGGACGGAAGAAGATTATTGGCATTTCTAACTGGCCATCAGTGGTGTCATGAAGTACGACCTTTGAATTGGGAGCGCCACGCACCTGTCCGGATCATTCTGTCTGCTAGGAGTTAGTTAGGGGAGGGAAGAGCTGAGGGATTACAGACCTAGAAAGAAATTATGGAATAATTGAGTGAAGAATTGAACAAGACCGAAAGGTTATGAAGAATAAAAACAAGAGAATATTGTTGCAGGAATGACCAAAATGAAAGGGTTGATGATGATCATGGTGATGATGATGATGATGATGATGATGGTAGCTACACGAATGGTAGCAAGGTAGAAGATGGAAACAGAATACATAGCTTTAAATTCGGGTAGAACAAAATTCATGTTGCTAACAGTTGAAGAAGCTAGAAAGTGTAGAAATGATGCTCTAGGGGTTTGTACATCGTTAAGCCCTATCTATATAGCGGGTAACCAAAAAATGTGCATACTAGAATTGTTTGAAGGGAAGAAAGAGGGAATTAAGAGAACTTGTCAAGTAGAGGTATTAGCGAACACGGCATTACCACAAGCTATCAGTGTTTCAGACGGGGTGTGGGCAGTGACCACACAGAAACCCATCAGCTTGTCTAGGGTATGTGGAGGAGAGTCCACGAGGACATTAAGAGTAAGGCCACCATTATCCCTGTTAAAGTTACTCCTGGGATGTTCGGCATTTGGGATATCTATTTCCTTACCCCCCCTATTACCAGGAAGAAGAAAGATATGAAGAGAAAGATTCAATCATAGAAATGATTGACAGAAGCTTAGTCAACTGTACAGAGTTGTGGGAGCCAATAGTGAGGGGATTCCCCAATGTTACCTTGAATAAAATGCCAGTACTAATGAAGCCGATAGAAAAGATCGATATGGATCAATTGAAGGACAAGTTAAGTGCGTTGGGAAATGAAGTTATGGCTTGGGAAGATGATGAGCAGATCGCGATAAGTTGCTCGGCAATGATGGGTACATTCATAATTATAGCCATAGGGGTTATGGCAATATGGAAGATTAGAAGTAAGAGAAAATTAACTAGCGATAATCAAATGAGCATGCAGCAACTCGAGACGGAGATGCCGAGCAGTGTTCTTTACTCATACAGAATCGGCGAAGAAATTGCAGAAAGACCGGCGGAAGAGGCTGGCGTGAAACCGACACGCGCGGCGGAAAAACCTTCTACAGCGGAGAGAAAAACATTGACCAAGAAAAACAAGCCATAATAACCATACATATGTACCCAGAGGCACCCACAGGCACATGCACACTTTACATTTGCATGTAGAACAGAAGAAGATGAAAAGAACATTACATTTGCATGTAGAACAGAAGAAGAGGAAAAAGAACATTACATTTGCATGTAGAACAGAAGAAGACGAAAAAGAACATTACATTTGCATGTAGAACAGAAGAAGATGAAAAGTACATCACTTTACATGTAAAACCTTAAAGAAGACAAGAAGGATAGAATTGCATGGGACAGATGCATGATGCATGATGCATGCTAAATGGTGTATTTGGGTTTAGGTGTCATTTACTAGTAAATGACAAATAGGTTAGGAGAGGATTGTGACACCATTTAGGGTTGTTAGAAAGAAAGAAGAAAAAGAAAAGGCGAGAATTAAATTTAGGTGATAAGAAGCCATCACGAAAAGAACACTAAGCGATGTTATCTTCTTTCTAACAGAAGAAAAGTGCTAAGGGTTTTTATTCTCATTAGCGAGGAAAGTAGGGTCGCGGATGTGTCGGATTTAAATTAATTTATGACAACGATAACGAAAATTTCAGGTTGGCCGAGACCCCTACCAAACAGAAACTGGGAAATAGAAATTAATTAGGCACGCACTGACCGAAAAACAAAATGCCCGCGAGACCTCCCGTAGAGTTCTAAAGAGATAAAAATTATTCAGGTCAAACTTGACCGAAACCAAAATGTCCGTGGAACCACCTCCATGTCATTTGGGAAAAACACCTGTTTATTGTCAGCCTGGCTATGATAGCGAAATTATTTTATCAGAACAGTTAATTAGCAACAGAATACAAATACGTTCAATTGACCACCCACTTGTTTGGCGAAGGCCCCGGGTGATAAAGTCCAAGTGACATTTGACTAAGATAAGAGTCTAAGGTTTGTTGTCGGACAGAAGGAAAGAAAGAGAAAGAAAAGAAAAGGAAAAAAAAAAAGAAAAAGGAAGATAATTTTTTTCTTTGAGCAAGATTTTTTAAATCGAGGCTAGTCTGGCCACATCCACGCCGCTGAGCGCCCATTGGCTGGATGGTGGCATGAGCGTTAGGCGGAGGTAATCATATGAAGAAGGAGGGGAGGCCTGTTGCACCCCCCGAAGGGATAGGTGTGAGATGCCACTGTGAGAGAGAGGGGAAGCCCGTTGACACCCTCTGAGGGTATGGTGAGGTGCCAATATGAGAACAGAAGAAGTTGGGAAGACGAAAGACTTCCAAAAATGGAAAATAATAAATTTTCCTGACCGAAAACAAAGAAGTGGATTGTGGATTTAGAATTATCGAGGAACCTCAAACCCCGACAAGCCCATCCCGGTTTTGGTCGGCGTCCATATAAGCAGAGTCGCAGCGAGTGAAAAGCAGTTAAGTACCAGTTCGAGTTCCAGTTGAGAGGCAGTTGAATGAAGTTTGCAGTTGGAGTTGCACCCGCCTCGCAGATAGCTGACTTGAAAGATTTCAGGCATTACGACCTCAACTTCTAGCCAAGAACAATTTATTTTTGAAGAACGACTTAGACTCATACAACCAAAAAAAGTTTTACGAATATCGCCTGAAGATACACCAAGAACCAGTTTCTTAAAGAACAAACAACTTATGATGTTAAGACTCGCCTAACAAACACAAAGTGTCACGAATCCATATAGCGGGTTGGGAAGAAGACGCAGTCCTGTATTCAGCAACCAGATATAAAATATTGTTATCCTTTTTTTAACACATTGAACTTTTCGAGTTATTATTTTATTTTCTTTTACATATACTTGTGCGGTGTTGCCCTTGATCGAACTCGGCTTGCATTACGGCCCGGCGACTGATTGATTTCGTCTGTCTAAGATCAAATCCCAACGTGGGTAGGTTAGACTGGAAATCAAAACAGTTACTTCGGTAACCAGACGTTGGAGGCGAGCTGGGAACGACAAGGCTGATACCGAATTTAACCAGATTCCCACCCGAATTAGTAAAAGGTTAGGACGTCATATTTGGTGCCGCGACCTATACCAAGGCAGTTGGTCGTCACAGGACAGGATAGCACGACGGACGTGGCCAGGCAGACGTCACATTTGGCGCAGCGACACCGGGGGACGTCACAGTCTTCCTATATGGCAGTAAAGAAGAAACTCGAGGCAACAGAAATGTGGTTCTACAGAAGGATACTGAGAATACTGTGGACTAAAAATGTAAGAAAACTTTAGTGAGGAGAAGTGAGCAAAAAAGACATTAAAAGAATAGGTTTCAGGGAGACAGAAGATGGCGATTAGTATTTTATTTAAATTTTTGAGGATTGCAAGTAGCAAACAAACAAGTTAATCTGAACGGAGTTCAACAGGTGAGAAGGGCGAGAAAAGAAACTATTTGGATAGAAACTGACGGTTGCATCTAGCTCAGCAGTAAAACGAGTTGCCAATCGAGTCAGTCAGTTAAGTGCCACACGTGATACACGCTTGGGCGATCATGTATCTTTCGATACATGACTGACGAGGCAGATATTTCCCGCCAATCGAGTAACATTTAAATTCATCCTGTTGAGGTACCAAGGGGGAAATCTCATCAGAACAGTTGCCATGAAAATATTTGTAGAAGGAACAGCGTAATGCTACATTAGGTTGGTTAAAAACTGATTGAAGTCGAGATGCCAGGTTAGGATATTATAGACCCTGCTTTGAATTTTGTCAAGAATCTTGCACAGGATCATATTAAAAAGAAATATAGACTAAACCAGAATTAAAAAAAAAAATAAATAAATAGATTTTTCATTCTCATCAGCATCTATCTTCTATACTTATAAATGTATCATTCGTTCGTGTATTGCCTAATTCTGTCTTGACTCTAATATCCAGTGCACGGACGAATTTTATTTAAATAATTTTTCTATTTGCCACTTTATGCCAGACACCTTTTCGTTGAACTTCCCCTTATTTTAATATAGTTGTAAGTATTATATATTAAAATATATATTAATATATATATATTAATATGTCCGTTTTTAAATATATATAATTCTGTATTCTCTATGAATTAGGAGGTTTACAGCTATATTATATTTAAGCATTTATTCTCGTTCGATCCGCGGAGTTAAGCAAAGTTGAGCCTGAGACGGGTAGTCGCTTAGGAATACCAGGTATTGTAAGTTTGGATGTGTGGGTGGTGTAAAGGATAACAGCTCAGAATTGGAAATGGGAGAGGCGAGTTCCAATTCCAGTTCAGTTCGTTATACTCACTTTTCGCAAATACCCTTGGGAAATCTAGGAATCCATCTCTCTTCCCGCAACTATGGTGTCAATGAGTAGAATTTGTATAAGTGAAGATCATTATTCCCCCAAACTTCTGAAACGTCAAAAACATATTTTCTGGCTTAAAAAAAAAAACAAAAACAGTAAAAGGTTTATAAGCCGTAAAAAACAAAAAAACAAAACAAAAAACAAAAACAAAAAACAAAAACAAAAAACATATCAATAAATCCATCATTTAGGAAATGTATTTTGGCTTGAAAATTCGCATTAAAAAAAAAAAGAAAAAAAAAAGGGAAACATTCATTAATAATAAGTATTCTTTATAAATAAATGTAATCTTTGCTCTAATTAGATATATTTTTATTCAATTTAAAAAAAAATTATTTTCTGAATAGTCTCAGAAGATGTGTATCATGAAGTAAATTCGACTTTCTTTTCAGGTCCCGAGGCGTGCATTGTGTTGCAGGGAAGAGAGAAGCTTTTTCTTATATCGTGACCATTACGAAGAATACTTCTGATAAATGATGGTTAAGAGAAACGAAGCATGTTTTCAATCGAATAGATAATTCCCAATCTTATTTCTGCAACTCACGACAGCTACACAGAAAAGCTTCGATACATTCAGTACATTTTAGTCTCCTATTGCCATCTTAATCGACTTAAACAATCTACGCTAATCAATGGATGTCCCACGATTCCGTGACTCGTGCAAGTCTAGTTTCATCGAGCTACGAAAGTCGGTGCAGGAACGCATTAGGAGATACCAATTTGTTTGCAGGGAAGAAATGATAAAACGTTTGAAATTCTAATATCTATAAAAACCATAAACACACTTGTAAAATGATGGCAACTCCTTTTTCAATTTTTCTTTCTATACTATGATATATACTTCATTATCTGTCCAAAGAGTTTACAGCTTTTGATAAAATCTGTGCGAAACGTTTTAATTAGCTGATATTAATACATCTGAGATATACAGTTAAAGTTACAAAGTTAAACAATATAGCAAAATTTTAATGAATTTATCCTATACCTGTAGTATAAAATGACTGCTTATTGATCATATAAAGATGATGTTATTGGAAATTTTCTTACTTACTGTATCCTTAGAAATTCGAAATAAACGAACTAAAAAAAAACGATTCTCCATCATGATTCCCTAAAAGGGAAACCATTGTTTTGTTTACGTATCACCATGTGATCTCTTGCGAATACTGATTCTTCTTCTTTCTCTTCTTTTCTTATATCTGAGCAGTTACAAAGAGCCTGGTGTACTAGTGGCCATTTACTTATACTTCATCGACAATCACAAAATACCGCTAATAACAGTACAATAATAGTACATAACTTTGCTGTGAACGCAATCATAAATCAGTTTACATTTTCTCAGCTGAGTTTACACGAATACAAGTTGATTTCATTGATATGGAATTATTCTTCGAATAGGTAATTTATTATGAAGTTATGCCAGTAATATATAAGGTAGAAAGAGTTTTATTACTTTTATTATCAGTTTATTTGATAATATAATTTTTTTCATATACATTATTGGTTATATAACCGAGGCCCAGGTTAGCCTACCGACGAACATCACTCAGAATTTAAGGTTTTCTTTTTTAGACTTGTAGTATAAGACGACTCTCCAGTTTTTAAGGGTGATTTTTACGATTTAAAGGTCGTCTTATACGCAGATCTATACGGTACCGAGATAAAGTACGACTGCATAGTGTATTCTCTTCTCAGTTATAGTTTAAAAAGTGCTGTAGATCTTGGGTGGACGGTTGTTGTTTAATAGGACTATATTAAATTCAAAACCATGCAGAAGGCAACGAGAAACATTTCCATTATCTTTCCCAAGTTGTCATGGTTATTCGTAGGAAATCAAGAAAAGTTTTTTTTTTTTGAAAAGACACGATCGCTAGCATCCTGAACGGACATGGCATTCAAAAAGCCACCAGATTTTTATATGCACAAACTAACAGTTTACAGATTGCTTAAAAGAAGCATTGTCAGTAATTATCAGTTTTCGACTAGTTCCTTGGTGTATGGACCAGTTATAAAAAATTAGTATAGGAGAAAAGGAAACTGAAAATAGAATAGAATGCGCTAGAGGTAAAATCAACATCTGCTATAAAGTGTTCCAGGAAATAAAACACAAGCTCAACCTTTCCAAAAGAGAAACAATGATCTGGAATTAGAACAAAAATAATAAATGGAACCTACCCTGAATCCATCTTAAAAATTCAGCATGTCGAATTAGTAAATATTAAACACTTCAAATACCTCACTGTATGGATCAGTTATAATAAATTTAATAAAGGAAAAAAAGGTAATTGAAAATAGAATAGGTTCTGCTGGAGGTAATTTCGTCCAACACCGCACATAGTTACAAAACCAAAACATAAACCTGAAAACTCGAGTTATGTTCTTAAATAGCCTTGTCCGATAGAGACTTTCATATGGATGTCATGCATGGCGCCAAATCTGTTCAGAAATATTTAAACTGTTAGCTGTATACAACCACTTTCTAAGAGCAATATTTTAAAAAAAGACTTTGAGAAAATGATGATATAATCAAGATATATTCGACACTACTTCAAATTTTGAAAAGAAAACCCCATCAATACTGGAAAGAGTTATAACAGTTACTAGACTTGAGAAACCTATTTTCCTGAAAAAATTATTTTAAGAAAAATATTTAATAAATTTCAGCTGAAAGTAATACTAGGTGTTCGGTCAATGACTGCCACAGGTTCCCTTATAAGGAAACGGCTTTATATTACTGTTACCATTACTAATATTATTAATATTACCATTAATACCAAAAGTATGAATTATAAAGAAAATGTACACTTTTCTTCTGTCGAGTTTTTATGTTATGGGCCCAGTGGTTAGAACGTTCGCATTCTGACCATGAGACCCGGGTTCGAATCTCACCATGGTCTATTTGTCAGTAAGGAGACTTCCTGATGTTTTCGGACTGGAGGGGTCGATCCCAGCGTGCGGCACCTTTGGAAAGTACCTGAAGAAACATACCAAGCATTGTGAGTTAAATTGAGTGCCGCCGATTAGCTGTGCTAGCACGAAGTCACAAGTCATTATGGCCGAGCGTGATCATGCTAGATAACACCCTCTTTCCCAGAAACTGTAAATAATTATAGTTGCAATATAAACCACAGGTGGGCTCTGTGGGTGTTGAATAAATACAAATGCGCCTAAGCAAGCGTCTGCACTACACTCTCAAACGAAGAGTGGACTAGGTTACCTGCGTCCCATATTGAACATATTTGATGCTCGGTAATCACACTGAGGTGATGGGTATATATTTGGGTTTTGTATATTTGTACCCCAGCATGTTGCACTCTTAGTCAATAACTGAAAAATTCTACAAACCTTCCGAACAAAAAAAGCTTACATTTACATACATTTCTTAGTGAATTCCTGGTTCAAATAGCAACTCAAAAGACGTAAACAATAGTCACAACAGTAGACAGCTATACAATGCCAAAAGTATGAATTATAAAGAAAATGTACACTTAATGTATTTCTTTATTTTCTATTTAGTATTTATGTTACCTTTTACCATAATTCTCAAATCGTTAAATAAGTTACGTAGATAGAAAATGTATTGGATGGCGGCTCGGACTGAGAAATCGGAGAACCGAGTTCGAATTCCAGTCGAATCCATTACATTCACTTACGTGCTAATACCCTTAGGAAAAGTATGAATCTTCTTCTTCTCTCTCCCAGCTATGGGTAAATAGCAGGACAGACTGGAATCTATAGCCTCGGATGGCCACTGGTTTACCGCAGAAAGAAATGGCAACCTGCTGCGGGAAAAATCTGCCTCGTCAGTCATGTATCGAAAGATACATGATCGCCTAATCATGTATGACACATGGCACACAACTGACTGAAATAGGAAATAAAGAACACAACTCCAACTAGATTTGAACACACATTTCATATTATTCAGTGTCTTCATTTTTTCTGTTTTGGTTTATGTTGTGACCAAGTAAATGGTTAAGTAATAACAAAAACCAGGTTTGCAGATATAACATATATTATACATTAAGTACACGAGACTAGTGAGAGTATATCGAATGAACTAGCGCTCAATCTATTCACAGTTCACTGTTCCCCGTTCATTCTCTCCTATTAAATTTATAGTAGGCGGAAGAGTCTAACATAGATTCTTTAGAGGGAGAACACCACAGCATTTATAAAGGAAGAAAGGGAAAATTAAACATAGAATTTTGAGTTATCTACACATGCTGATAAAAGTTGAGGTCATTTGAACGAAATTTGGTCAAGTTATTAGATTACGAAATGATATCAATTATTTCTGAAACACCTAGTTTATGTTCTCGCACTTCTCACTTGTGGAACCCCCGTCCAGCGCCATGCTTTTCAACCAACTATAATTTGAAAAAAACTTAAAGCACAAAAAGTCTTGCTCTTTGAACATTTTGTGCCATGCCCAAATCTGCATTGCAGTTGGTGCAGAGCGCCCTCTTCTATTCTCACACACGAAACACCTTTTCTTTTGATACTTTGCTATTCTCTTTTTCCTTCTTCTGCCATCTATTCACAGAAATTTGTTAAATAGGTTACAGACTGTTTTCTCCTGGCATTTCTTACCAACGACATACCTTGTGTGTGTTAGATTCTCTAAGCATTTTTTCCTCAATATGTAAAGAATCTTTTTTTGTTGTGACCAAGTAAATGCTTAATAACATAGACCAGGTTTGTAGATCTATCGTATATTAAACACTAAGTACACCAGAAGAGTATTACACGATTAGTGAGAGTGCATCGAATGAACTAGCGCTCAATCTATTCACAGTTCACTGTCCCCCGTTCCTTCTCTCCTATTAAATTTATAGTAGGCGGAAGAGTCTAACATAGATTCTTTAGAGGGAGAACACCACAACAGTTTATGTTTTTGTTTATTTACTAAATTCATTTTCTATCCGTATAGACGCGGTTTGCTCTCAGTTTCTGGATTATTCTAATATTCTTCACAAATAAGTCATGGCTACATCGCCATTTTTTGTGACTTACGTTATCAAACGCTTTTGCATACTCTAAAAAACATAGGTATACATAGCATCGTTCAAACACAGATAACCCCCCATCCCCAGATAAGGCATACATCACTATTATAGGAGAAGCTGTTCAGCATCACTTGGTATCATTCAATCATTAACGTGTGGCACGTGGATCAGTATGCTTCACGTGTGATTCTATTCTGATCTTAAATTATTTCATTCACCCGGTTCACGCGCCTCTCTGGCTTTTGGAACAGGAGTAGAGGATTATTCTTTGTTTCTTGTTCAGGATTGCGTTTCCGGTTTATTCTAATGTCTTCTTTAACTCTATACTTCTGACGTCTCCACCAGAACTCTGAAATTTTATGTACTAACTAGCAGCTTGCCCGTGCTTGATTCAAAAATCGTACGACTCATACAGCAATCGCTATCACTTGACTTAAAATATTTTGCCCTTCCTTGCCTTTAAAGGAGTGCCCTTTGCCGTGCTGATGTTGCTACATGCCTTACTTCTTGCCTATCTAACACTGCGAATTTTTTCTAAGCTCTATACTAAACATTAAATCTGTTACGAAAAAATAACTAAACAAAATGAACACAAAACGATCAGCTTTAAAAAAAGGACTCGTAACTGGAAAAACCGAATGAAAAAAGAATGTTAACAACAAATACTTTTTCACACCCAACCCAGTTCTGCGGAATAATAATCAACGTTGAGTTTAAGCAAGCGAATGAGCCAATTGGAGTAAAGTGCCATGCAGATTTAAATTTTTCCCGCTTGTGACGAATGTAGCTATCGGTTTTTTTCATGCTAGCATGCTAGTTAACATTCATGTCAGTCAGCTGTTGGCTCTCACGCTGGCCAATAGAATCTTCCTGTCTATTCGTGGCAGCCAGCTATAGGCTCTCACACTGGCCAGTAGAAAATGGCCGCAAACTATACAAAAACTGCTGTAGAAGCATGAAAACATCGATCATTTTCACTATCGATGGGAGTTGGGAAATGCAAAGTCGGCCTTGGCCTTCCCGCTAACTTGGAGCATGTGCATGTAAATTTTGGTGCAAATCCATCGAAAATTGCGGCCGTGCATTCGTTACACACATACACACACACACACACATCCTGCCTTTTATAGATAGAGATTATTTTTTCTCCTCAATAGAAGTAAACAGTTTCGCCTATTGTTCTGTTCACACTCCTACCCGGTCTTTTGAACAGGAGTAGAGGTTTATCCCTTCTTTCATGTGTAGGGTTGGGCTTCTGGTCTTTTCTCAAGTCTACTCCAACTCTATACTTCTAACATCTCCATTTTTTTTATTTAATATTTATTTATTTTTTTTTCAATAGGAGTAGATAGATTTGCTTATCACCCGCTTCATACTCCTCCCTGGTCTTTTAAACAGGGGTAGAATGTTTTAACTCTTGTACTCTGTTTAGGATTGGGTTTCCAGTTACTTCTAAAGCCTTTTCATTCACTTTCTTTATCAGTTGCGGCTTAGTGTCATTATCACCGTTCTTGGGGTCATTTGATTAAGAAAAAGATTCAATAATTGAATTTGGATCAACATGAAAAATTTTAATGACTTGTATTATTTACATTATTCGGACTGTTATCCTTATCTTCATTGTCGTACTCACAATGTTTCTCCCGTTGTACGCTTCGGCCTTATTCAGGTGATTGGAATTTCGAGCCGAACCCTTTATTTCGTGCACCGGGGTAGATTGTTCTAGTTCCACGTGACATGCCTCTTCCGGATGTCTTAGTTATTTCACTTTAACTCAGCTCTCCAAGTTTTTGGTTCAACACTGCTGTGGCCTGGTATTAAACTCACAATTATTTGGTTCTAGTCACTGGATCTAACCAACGTCTTTATCCACTGGGCTATGTGTCCTTGAGGACACACCTGTAGAAAGCCGGAGCGTACAACGGCTGAAACGTAGTGAATATGACAATGAAGATGAAGATAACAGTTTGAATAATCTAAATAATGCAAGTCATCATAATAACTCATCTTACAGATATAGGCAGATATTAAAAAAATTTAGTTCATGATAATTTCCTAAATAAATTATTGTGACTAAGTGATTTATCAATATCATTATCCTTATCTCTGTTTTAGTCACACAACATTTCGGCTGATACATTTTTCAGCCTTCGTCAGGTAATGTTCAAGTTATTATTTGAGATTAGAAATAATATATTTCGTTCTCCCTATATTTAATATGAAAGTAAGTAATACGATTGAACTAGGTAAGATGTACTCATCCATTTTCTTGCGTTTCATGGTGTAATGAAGAGCAGTAAGGAAGGAGCCCAGTTCGAGTTCCACTCGAGGTTGTCACATCCACTTACACGCAAATACTCTTGAAAGAGAAATGAACTCACCCCCACAGCTATGGGTTAGGACATCTGGAAAATTCTTTGTTATTCTTAAAAATGGTCAAAGCAATATTCACTTGCAAAAAAATTGTCTTAAAATACAAAAAAATATGTTCCAGTATTAAATAATCTACAATGTTTTTCGGTCTTAATTAACCAGACAAGTTTTTATAAGCCGTAAAAGTAAATAAATTAATGAATCAATTTCTGGCGCTTAGAATATACCAACTGAATTCTTGTAATAGTGTCAGACATATGAAGAGCTCATCTATTTTGTGGGTGCTTGCACTCACCTTTTATATGAGCCATCAATGTTTGTATTATGTACTCAATTATAACAACCGATACTTATAGATAGATAAGACTAATGATTATAGATAAACACGACTAATACCTATAGGCTGAAGCCTAATAACGAATAATACTTAATACTTACTATTAATACTTAATATATATATATATATATATATATATATATATATATATATATATATATATTCATGAATTATTCATACATAAAACAAATACACGTTCCAAAACTATAACACACATTTCTCATAGCATTTTTCGGATTACAACCTTGTTTTCGTTTGTCCACGTATTACTGAGAGTATAAACAATAACACAATATTTCATACCTGAGGATGTCTCTAGGAACAGACGAAAGCTTGTAAAATAAAAAGATCTGATGCAACTGAAATTTATAAAACAGGATCTTTTCATTCATAAACAGATTCGGGGTTTTTGTATATTATTGAATTGTTCGCGAAGATAGATTTCTCGCCATTTAATCATTAACCTTTGTATTTGTTTTATGTATGAATAATTCATGAATTTGTAAATTAATTGCACCTTTATTAATATATATATATATATATATATATATATATATATATATATATATATAGATATATATATATACTCAAGTATAAAGACAGCTAATTCTTGCGGGGAACTCCGTTAAAAAATGCAACAGGCAAATGAAATGGATTTAAGTGATATTACTAAAAACCTCAATTCTGTACAAACACCTGTTCATACAGAAACTGACGCATTTTTGTTCACATGTCGGCTCCAATTTGATTTTCCACATTCGCATATATTAACCAACCAGTGGCGTTATTGGAAACGCGCTGACGGCTTTGGAAAATCAAACGACTATGTTTATTGTCTCCAAAAATGATCAACAATATTTTACCTCTTTAAAATAGATATTTAAAAACTGGGAAAAATATTTATTATTTTCAGTTTAGTAAACTATAACTTTTAGATTTCTGAAGCCTTTTCTTTTCTGCATAAATACCATCGCATAAATTAACAAATTTAATTTTTCAGTTTTTCCGTAAACCTTTCACTAGAGTCGGTTGTGCGTTGTTGACAAACTGAATTCCCAAAACCTACGTAACATTTCACAAATTTTATTGGAGTAACTAAATTAGAAAGTTTATCGATTTTAAAGCATATTATGCATACTTGAAATATACGGCGTAAGTAGTAATATAATACAGCTATCGTTCATACTGCTACTATTACTAGAAAATTACATGCATTCATGAAACATCGTAAATACGTGAAAATGCTGTATGTTCTATCGTACCAATGCAATTAATTTGGTTGTATTGTAAATAAAGAAAAATAAAAATATTTTTGTGTGAAGTTGTTTCGCAACGATTTTGTAGTTAATTTCTTTCAGTTTGAAAGAAAACAAATACTCAATAATAAAATTTATTTACATTTTTAAAGCCATGTTTGAAGATCGTTTATTTCTTCGCTTTCACATACTTAAACTACTACACTTAATTATAGACAGGTATAAACAGGACTAATTTTTCTATAAACACAACTAATGCTTACCTATATACTCAAGTATAAAAATGACTAATGCTTACCTATAGGCAGGTATAAACAGGATTAATACTTACCTATAGACCAAGTATAAACGCGTTTAAGTCTTAATTATAGATAAGTAAAAGTATAATCACGAGTAATACTTAGACTTAAGTATGAATACGAATAATGCTTAACTATAGATAAGTAAAAATATGACTAATGCTTATCTATAGATAAGTATATGCTTAGCTATAGACTCAAGTATAAACCCTACAGCATTTTGTCTATGGATTCAAGTATAATCGGAACCAATTCTTACCGATAGTCTCAAGTATAGATTCGGCCAATGTTTACCGATGGATAATGATTAGTCATGGTCAAAATTATAACAGAAAACTAATTTTTGCAGATATGTCGTAAAATACACCAATCCAATCCAACCCAACCTAACGCATGTTTATTACTTTTAATGAAGCGAGTCTGTCTTAAGTAATATAAGATTATAAGAACTGGACCCTGGTTTTTATTCAAAACTTATCGGCGCTCCAGTTTTAAGAGAACCTCCCTCTTTTTGGAGATAGAACTAAGTATACTTTTCTTACCAAACGAGGTGGCGATTAATTATTTTTAAAATAGTCGTGGATTTCACTTTAGCCGGACTCGAAACAGGCAAACGTCAGCTTATGAAATTAAATATTTCACTGTTCTTTAATGCAAACATCTTTGTTAAATATGGTGACCTCTCTTTGTCAGTCTTTGACATATTGATATTATCTAAGACACGGGTCTTAAATGTGGTGGCTTCTCTTTGTCAGTGTTTGACATATTGACATTATCTAAGACACGGGTCTTAAATGTGCCGAGATAAAAATGCGGCGGACTCGAAACAGGCAAATGACAGATTATGAGAAAACATTAACTTGAGTGGGAGGGAGACTTGAAAGAGGGCTCACTAGTAGAAATACATTTTGTCACATTAAACTTAGTTCGAATCACGTTCGGAGATGGGGGCCAACGCTTTTTGCAGAGAGAAAGAGAAACTTTCCCTGATATGAGTTGTCAAATTTATTTCTTCTCATCGCAACGTACATTTGTACTCTCTCGTCAGGTAGATAATGAAAAATACGTGGTTGTGGGGACGTCGAATTTTTTCCCCTTCCCTGGAGAGGATCTAGAAATGACCCCTGTCAAGCGGCATAATCTCTCACACATTCAACACTCACCCAACTCCAGGTAGAACTTACAACCTGTTAGCATCTTTTGTTAGCATGAGTAGCGAGATTCTACACATCGACTTCTCGCTAGGCCTGTCGCGAAGAGTAGAGCACCTGGTATTCACCAACGGTCATCCATCTAGGTAATGATTTAGCTCAACGTTTATTAATTTCGAGGATCGGTTCTGTTTCCTGTTTTCCTACCTTTCTAGCATCTGTTTCCTGTCTTCCTACCTTTTTAGGTTCTGTTTCTTGTCTTCCTATCTTCCTAGACTCTGTTTCCTGTCTTCCTACGTACCTCGGTTTTGTTTCCTGTCTTCCTACCTCCCTAGGCTCTGTTTCCTGTTTATTACCTTCCTAGGTTCTATTTCCCGTCTTCCTGCCTTCCTAGCTTCTGCTTTCTAACTTCCTATCGTCCTAAGTTCTGTTTATTAGCTTCCTACCGTTCTAGGTTCTGTTTCCTGTCTTTCTACCTCCCTAGGCTCTGTCTCCTGTTTTATTACCTTCCTAGGTTCGGTTTTCTGTCTTCCTAACTTCCTAGATTCTGTTTCCTGTTTTCCTATCATCCTAGGTTCTATTTCCTGTCTGCCTACCTTGCTTCTGTTCCCTAACTTCCTACCTTCGTAGCTTCTGTTTCCTTTCTTCCCGCTTTCCTAGCTTCTGGTTCCTTTCTTCACGCCTTCCTAGCTTCTGGGTCCTTTCTTCCCGCCTGCCTAGGTTCTGGTTTCTTTCTTCCCGCCTTCCTAGATTCTGGTTCCTTTCTTCCCGCCTTCCTAGCTTCTGGTTCCTGTCTTCCCACCTTCCTAGCTTCTGGTTCCTTTCTTCCCGCCTTCCTACATTCTGGTTCCTTTCTTCCCGCCTTCCTAGCTTCTGTTTCCTGTCTTCCTGCCTGCCTAGGTTCTGGTTTCTTTCTTCCCGCCTTCCTAGCTTCTGGTTCCTGTCTTCCCACCTTCCTAGCTTCTGGTTCCTGTCTTCCCACCTTCCTAGCTTCTGGTTCCTGTCTTCCCACCTTCCTAGCTTCTGGTTCCTGTCTTCCCACCTTCCTAGCTTCTGGTTCCTTTCTTCCCGCCTTCCTAGCTTCTGGTTCCTTTCTTCCCGCCTTCCTACATTCTGGTTCCTTTCTTCCCGCCTTCCTAGCTTCTGTTTCCTGTCTTCCTGCCTGCCTAGGTTCTGGTTTCTTTCTTCCCGCCTTCCTAGCTTCTGGTTCCTGTCTTCCCACCTTCCTAGCTTCTGGTTCCTTTCTTCCCGCCTTCCTAGCTTCTGGTTCCTGTCTTCCTGCCTGCTTAGCTTCTGGTTCCTTTCTTCCCGCCTTCCTAGCTTCTGGTTCCTTTCTTCCCGCCTTCCTAGTTTCTGGTTAATGCCTTCCTGCCTTCCTAGCTTCTGTTTCCTGTCGGCTTACCTTCCTAGGTTCTATTTCCCGTATTCCTGGCTTCCTAGCTTCTGGTTTCTAACTTCCTATCGTCCTAAGTTCTGTTTCTTAGCTTCCTACCGTTCTAGGTTCAGTTTGCTGTCTTTCTACCTCCCTAGGCTCTGTCTCCTGTTTTATTACCTTCCTAGGTTCGGTTTTCTGTCTTCCTAACTTCCTAGATTCTGTTTCCTGTTTTCCTATCATCCTAGGTTCTATTTCCTGTCTGCCTACCTTGCTTCTGTTCCCTAACTTCCTACCTTCGTAGCTTCTGTTTCCTTTCTTCCCGCTTTCCTAGCTTCTGGTTCCTTTCTTCACGCCTTCCTAGCTTCTGGGTCCTTTCTTCCCGCCTGCCTAGGTTCTGGTTTCTTTCCTCCCGCCTTCCTAGATTCTGGTTCCTTTCTTCCCGCCTTCCTAGCTTCTGGTTCCTGTCTTCCCACCTTCCTAGCTTCTGGTTCCTTTCTTCCCGCCTTCCTACATTCTGGTTCCTTTCTTCCCGCCTTCCTAGCTTCTGTTTCCTGTCTTCCTGCCTGCCTAGGTTCTGGTTTCTTTCTTCCCGCCTTCCTAGCTTCTGGTTCCTGTCTTCCCACCTTCCTAGCTTCTGGTTCCTGTCTTCCCACCTTCCTAGCTTCTGGTTCCTGTCTTCCCACCTTCCTAGCTTCTGGTTCCTTTCTTCCCGCCTTCCTAGCTTCTGGTTCCTTTCTTCCCGCCTTCCTACATTCTGGTTCCTTTCTTCCCGCCTTCCTAGCTTCTGTTTCCTGTCTTCCTGCCTGCCTAGGTTCTGGTTTCTTTCTTCCCGCCTTCCTAGCTTCTGGTTCCTGTCTTCCCACCTTCCTAGCTTCTGGTTTCTTTCTTCCCGCCTTCCTAGCTTCTGGTTCATGTCTTCCCACCTTCCTAGATTCTGGTTCCTTTCTTCCCGCCTTCCTAGCTTCTGGTTCCTTTCTTCCCGCCTTCCTAGCTTCTGGTTCCTTTCTTCCCGCCTTCCTAGCTTCTGGTTAATGCCTTCCTGCCTTCCTAGCTTCTGTTTCCTGTCGGCTTACCTTCCTAGGTTCTATTTCCCGTATTCCTGGCTTCCTAGCTTCTGGTTTCTAACTTCCTATCGTCCTAAATTCTGTTTCTTAGCTTCCTACCGTTCTAGGTTCAGTTTGCTGTCTTTCTACCTCCCTAGGCTCTGTCTCCTGTTTTATTACCTTCCTAGGTTCTGTTTTCTGTCTTCCTAACTTCCTAGATTCTGTTTCCTGTTTTCCTATCATCCTAGGTTCTATTTCCTGTCTGCCTACCTTGCTTCTGTTCCCTAACTTCCTACCTTCGTAGCTTCTGTTTCCTTTCTTCCCGCTTTCCTAGCTTCTGGTTCCTTTCTTCACGCCTTCCTAGCTTCTGGCTCCTTTCTTCCCGCCTGCCTAGGTTCTGGTTTCTTTCTTCCCGCCTTCCTAGATTCTGGTTCCTTTCTTCCCGCCTTCCTAGCTTCTGGTTCCTTTCTTCCCGCCTTCCTAGTTTCTGGTTAATGCCTTCCTGCCTTCCTAGCTTCTGTTTCCTGTCGGCTTACCTTCCTAGGTTCTATTTCCCGTATTCCTGGCTTCCTAGCTTCTGGTTTCTAACTTCCTATCGTCCTAAGTTCTGTTTCTTAGCTTCCTACCGTTCTAGGTTCAGTTTGCTGTCTTTCTACCTCCCTAGGCTCTGTCTCCTGTTTTATTACCTTCCTAGGTTCGGTTTTCTGTCTTCCTAACTTCCTAGATTCTGTTTCCTGTTTTCCTATCATCCTAGGTTCTATTTCCTGTCTGCCTACCTTGCTTCTGTTCCCTAACTTCCTACCTTCGTAGCTTCTGTTTCCTTTCTTCCCGCTTTCCTAGCTTCTGGTTCCTTTCTTCACGCCTTCCTAGCTTCTGGGTCCTTTCTTCCCGCCTGCCTAGGTTCTGGTTTCTTTCCTCCCGCCTTCCTAGATTCTGGTTCCTTTCTTCCCGCCTTCCTAGCTTCTGGTTCCTGTCTTCCCACCTTCCTAGCTTCTGGTTCCTTTCTTCCCGCCTTCCTACATTCTGGTTCCTTTCTTCCCGCCTTCCTAGCTTCTGTTTCCTGTCTTCCTGCCTGCCTAGGTTCTGGTTTCTTTCTTCCCGCCTTCCTAGCTTCTGGTTCCTGTCTTCCCACCTTCCTAGCTTCTGGTTCCTGTCTTCCAACCTTCCTAGCTTCTGGTTCCTTTCTTCCCGCCTTCCTAGCTTCTGGTTCCTTTCTTCCCGCCTTCCTACATTCTGGTTCCTTTCTTCCCGCCTTCCTAGCTTCTGTTTCCTGTCTTCCTGCCTGCCTAGGTTCTGGTTTCTTTCTTCCCGCCTTCCTAGCTTCTGGTTCCTGTCTTCCCACCTTCCTAGCTTCTGGTTTCTTTCTTCCCGCCTTCCTAGCTTCTGGTTCATGTCTTCCCACCTTCCTAGATTCTGGTTCCTTTCTTCCCGCCTTCCTAGCTTCTGGTTCCTTTCTTCCCGCCTTCCTAGCTTCTGGTTAATGCCTTCCTGCCTTCCTAGCTTCTGTTTCCTGTCGGCTTACCTTCCTAGGTTCTATTTCCCGTATTCCTGGCTTCCTAGCTTCTGGTTTCTAACTTCCTATCGTCCTAAGTTCTGTTTCTTAGCTTCCTACCGTTCTAGGTTCAGTTTGCTGTCTTTCTACCTCCCTAGGCTCTGTCTCCTGTTTTATTACCTTCCTAGGTTCGGTTTTCTGTCTTCCTAACTTCCTAGATTCTGTTTCCTGTTTTCCTATCATCCTAGGTTCTATTTCCTGTCTGCCTACCTTGCTTCTGTTCCCTAACTTCCTACCTTCGTAGCTTCTGTTTCCTTTCTTCCCGCTTTCCTAGCTTCTGGTTCCTTTCTTCACGCCTTCCTAGCTTCTGGCTCCTTTCTTCCCGCCTGCCTAGGTTCTGGTTTCTTTCTTCCCGCCTTCCTAGATTCTGGTTCCTTTCTTCCCGCCTTCCTAGCTTCTGGTTCCTGTCTTCACACCTTCCTAGCTTCTGGTTCCTTTCTTCCCGCCTTCCTACATTCTGGTTCCTTTCTTCCCGCCTTCCTAGCTTCTGTTTCCTGTCTTCCTGCCTGCCTAGGTTCTGGTTTCTTTCTTCCCGCCTTCCTAGCTTCTGGTTCCTGTCTTCCCACCTTCCTAGCTTCTGGTTCCTGTCTTCCCACCTTCCTAGCTTCTGGTTCCTGTCTTCCCACCTTCCTATCTTCTGGTTCCTTTCTTCCCGCCTTCCTAGCTTCTGGTTCCTTTCTTCCCGCCTTCCTACATTCTGGTTCCTTTCTTCCCGCCTTCCTAGCTTCTGTTTCCTGTCTTCCTGCCTGCCTAGGTTCTGGTTTCTTTCTTCCCGCCTTCCTAGCTTCTGGTTCCTGTCTTCCCACCTTCCTAGCTTCTGGTTCCTTTCTTCCCGCCTTCCTACATTCTGGTTCCTTTCTTCCCGCCTTCCTAGCTTCTGTTTCCTTTCTTCCCGCCTTCCTAGCTTCTGGTTCCTGTCTTCCTGCCTGCTTAGCTTCTTGTTCCTTTCTTCCCGCCTTCCTAGCTTCTGGTTCCTTTCTTCCCGCCTTCCTAGTTTCTGGTTAATGCCTTCCTGCCTTCCTAGCTTCTGTTTCCTGTCGGCTTACCTTCCTAGGTTCTATTTCCCGTATTCCTGGCTTCCTAGCTTCTGGTTTCTAACTTCCTATCGTCCTAAGTTCTGTTTCTTAGCTTCCTACCGTTCTAGGTTCAGTTTGCTGTCTTTCTACCTCCCTAGGCTCTGTCTCCTGTTTTATTACCTTCCTAGGTTCGGTTTTCTTCCTAACTTCCTATCTTCTGGTTACTGTCTTCCCGGCTTCCTAGCTTCTGGTTCCTTTCCTCCCGCCTACCTAGCTTCTGGTTCATGTCTTCCTGCCTGCCTAGCTTCTGGTTACTTTCTTCCAGCCTTCCTAGCTTCTGGTTCCTGTCTTCCCGCCTTCCTATCTTCTGGTTCCTTTCTTCCATCCTGCCTAGCTTCTGGTTCCTTTCTTCCCGCCTTCCTAGCTTCTGGTTCCTTTCTTCCCGCCTTCCTATCTTCTGGTTTCTGTCTTCCTGCCTGCCTGCCTAGGTTCTGGTTTCTTTCTTCCCGCCTCCCTAGCTCCTGGTTCCTGTCTTCCCGCCTTCCTAGGTTCTGTTTTCTTTCTTCCCGCCTTCCTAGCTTCTGGTTCCTTTCTTCCCGCCTTCCTAGCTTCTGGTTCCTTTCTTCCCGCCTTCCTAGCTTCTGGTTAATGCCTTCCTGCCTGCCTAGGTTCTGGTTTCTTTCTTCCCGCCTTCCTAGCTTCTAGTTCCTTTCTTCCCGCCTTCCTAGCTTCTGTTTCCTGTCTTCCTGCCTGCCTAGGTTCTGGTTTCTTTCTTCCCGCCTTCCTAGCTTCTGGTTCCTAGCTGCCCAAAGTCCTAGGTTCTTTTCCTTTCTTCCTACCTTCCTAAATTCTGTTTCCTGTCTTCCTATCTTCCTAGGTTCTATTTCCTGTCTTCCTACCTTCCTTGGTTCTCGCTCCTAGCTTCCTAAGATCCAAGGTTCTGTTTCCTGTCTGCCTACCTTTCTACCATCTGTTTCCTAGCTTCCTATCTTCTGTCTCTTTCCAGCTACTAATTCCTAGTATCTGTTTCCTAGCTTCCCAGTTGTTATTTCCTACCTTTCTCTTTTCAATTTCCTAGCTTCCTTCTCGTACCTGCCTAGATCCTGTCTGCTAGATTCCGAGAGACTATTTTCCAGCTGTTGTTTCCTGCCTGTCTAGCTTTTGTTTTCTGGCATCGTAGCTTCAGCTGCCTACCTTCTGTTTACTCGTTTCCTATCTTCTATTCCTATTAGGTTGGTGCAAAAATAATGACGTAATTTTTTACATTAAAAATACGTCAAAAAACGACATTATTTTTGCACCAACCTAATAGCCACCAAGCTTTTATTTCCTAGGTTCTGTTTCATAGCATCTTAGCTTTAGTGTCATACGTTTCCTATCTTCCAAACTTCTATTTCTTAGATTCTGGTTCCAAGCATTCCTAGCTTCCAACATTTCTAGTTTCTGTTTCCTAGTTTCCTTGCTTCTATTTCCAAGCTTCCTAGATTCTGTCTCTTCCTAGCTTCTGTCTCTTCCTAGCTAGGATTTTCTAGCATCTGTTTCCTAGCTTCCCAGCTGCTGTTTCCTATCTTCCTCACTTCAGTTTCCTAACTCCTGTCTATGAGCTTCTATTTCCGAGCTTCTGTTTCGTAGAATCGTAGCTTTAGTTTCCCGGTATCCCATCTTACGTTTCCTACCTTCCAACCTTCTGATTTCCAGCTTTCTGGCCTCATCTTTCAACCTTCTGTTTTCCAGCTTTCTGGCCTCATCTTTCAACCTTCTGTTTTCCAGCTTTCTGGCCTCATCTTTCAACCTTCTGTTTTCCAGCTTTCTGGCCTCACCTTTCAACCTTCTGTTTTCCAGCTTTCTGGTCTCACCTTCCAACCTTCTGTTTTCCAGCTTTCTGGCCTCACCTTTCAACCTTCTGTTTTCCAGCTTTCTGGCCTCACCTTTCAACATTCTGTTTTCCAGCTTTCTGGTCTCACCTTCCAACCTTCTGTTTTCCAGCTTTCTGGCCTCACCTTTCAACCTTCTGTTTTCCAGCTTTCTGGCCTCACCTTTCAACCTTCTGTTTTTCAGCTTTCTGGCCTCACCTTTCAAACTTCTGTTTTCCAGCTTTCTGGCCTGATCTTTCAATCCTCTGTTTTCCAGCTTTCTGACCTCATCTTTCAACCTTCTGTCTTCCAGCTTTCTGGCCTCACCTTCCAACCTTCTGTTTTCCAGCTTTCTGGCCTCATCTTTCAACCTTCTGTTTTCCAGCTTTCTGGCCTCATCTTTCAACATTCTGTTTTCTAGCTTTCTGGCCTCACCTTTCAACCTTCTGTTTTCCAGCTTTCTGGCCTCATCTTTCAACCTTCTGATTTCCAGCTTTCTGGCCTCATCTTTCAAACTTCTGTTTTCCAGCATTCTGGCCTCATCTTTCAACCTTCTGTTTTCCAGCTTTCTGGCCTCATCTTTCAATCTTCTGTTTTCCAGCTTTCTGGCCTCATCTTTCAATCTTCTGTTTTCCAGCTTTCTGGCCTCACCTTTCAACCTTCTGTTTTCCAGCTTTCTGGCCTCATCTTTCAACCTTTCCATTTTCCAGCTTTCTGGCCTCATCTTTCAACCTTCTGTTTTCCAGCTTTCTGGCCTCACCTTTCAACCTTCTGTTTTCCAGCTTTCTGGTCTCATCTTCCAACCTTATGTTTTCCAGCTTTCTGGCCTCACCTTTCAACCTTCTGTTTTCCAGCATTCTGGCCTCATCTTTCAACCTTCTGTTTTCCAGCTTTCTGGCCTCATCTGTCAACCTTCTGTTTTCCAGCTTTCTGGCCTCACCTTTCAACCTTCTGTTTTCCAGCTTTCTGGCCTCACCTTTCAACCTTCTGTTTTCCAGCTTTCTGGCCTCATCTTTCAATCTTCTGTTTTCCAGCATTCTGGCCTCAGCTTCTGGTTACAAGCTTTCATAGCTTCTTACATACCTAGCTTCCGTTTCCTAGTTATCTAGTTTCTATTTACAAGCTTCCTAGCTTCTCTCTCCTAGCTTCCAAGCTACTATTTCCTATTTTTTCCAGCTTCCTAGCGTCGTAGTTTCACATTTTGTTTTCTAGCTTCTGCATCCTAGCCTCTATTTTCCTAGCTTATGTTTCTCAGCATCATTGCTTCTGCTCCATAGTTTCTATTATTAGGTTGTTGAAAAAATAATGACATAATAATGTCGTTTTTTTGACGGTAATAATACGTCAAAAAACGACATTATTTTTGCACCAACCTAATATATACAATACCTATGAACACTAATGGGTATGTCCCAGTCCTCATAAAGACGTTGGACACTATTGTAAGTGGGGGTAATATGCTGCCTAAGTAGTTCCCCAATAGCAGTGGTTTACCTACTTCACATCGCTGGCGAGTATTGTATTCTGTTGATGCTATAAAGATTACCACTTCATTTCTAACCTCTGTTTGGTTATTCCTCATTCAGTAACCTTTTCTAGGTTACAACAGCTTCATAGCGTCTGTTTTCTAGCTTCTGTTTCTTAGTTTCTTGGCATCCCATCGTATGTTCCCTAACTTCCTGGCTTCTGGATCCTAAATTCTGTTTCATAGCTTCCAAACTTCAGTTTCGTAGGTTTTGTTTCTTAGACTCCGAGCATCCGTTTCCTAACTTTCTACGTTCTTAGCTTCTTTTCCTAAGCTACCTTGCTTCTGTTTCCAAGCTTCCTAGCATCTGTTTCCTGGCTTCTACCTTCCTATCTTCATTTTACTAGTTACCAAACTTCTATTTCCCAGCTTCATATCTCCCTAGTTTCTGTTTGCTAGCGTCCTCGATTATGTTTCCTCATTTCTGCGTTATGTAGGCAGCCACAATGTACATTGTAACCTTTCATCGCTGAGTTCGAAAATGAGAATTTGATTTAGTTTCTAAACATCTGTAGTGTAAATGTGTTGAAGTCAATGGCAGTTTTGCAAAATATATGGAAAAAAAAAAAAAAACAAAAAAACTAAATAAGACAAAATACAAAAACAAAAAACACAAAAAAATGTTCTTTCACGAATTAATGGAAATATTTTTTTTCAGATCTTTTCCGAAGAAGACTGTATGCATTTAGATAACAGTTTTCACTTCCCGAACAAAAAAATGTCTCGTAATGTACAAAAGAAATTCATTATTGGGAATGAACTTTGTCGAGCTTCCTTCAATTCCGAAAATTTTTGACGCTATATTCCGTCGATCGTGAACAATTTTCTAGATCTAAGAGATTTTGTCAGGAACATTATTAAGAACTAAAATGAATTTAAAGTCATTTTTGAAGAGTGTGGTGTTCTATAAGGAAAAAAAAATACAACCAGTATTTAGTCTTTAAGACTGCCTTTCACTAAAAGCAACAGATATAGTTCTTAAATCTTTTTTTAACCATGAATTGTTTAGAAGCAGAATTTCTCCTTATACTGACTATACAGTATTCAGTATGCAAAGAAAACACATGGTAAAAAAATAGCTAAAAAAATACTATTTGCTTTGGTTGAGGACAAAAGGTTAAGTTTGTAAAAGAAACAGTGAAGAATATTAGGCATTACACAAGTTAAAAGTCATTAAAGCACATTAGAATAGAGAAAGATACCTTTCCAAAACCTAGACAAAGTATTAGGTTGGTGCAAAAATAATGACGTAATAATGTCGTTTTTTGACGTATTTTTTAACCTCAAAAAACGACATTATTACGTCATTATTTTTGCACCAACCTAATATTTATTTTTGTTATTCATATATTTATTTCCAGTAACATTTCTTTTGTATTAAGTTGGTGCGAAAATAATGACGTAATAATGTCGTTTTTTGACGTATTTTTTAAGGTCAAAAAACGACATTATTACGTCATTATTTTTGCACCAACCTAATATTTATTTTTGTTATTCATATATTTATTTCCAGTAACATTTCTTTTGTATTAAGTTGGCGCAAAAATAATGACGTAATAATAAGAGATAGGAAAACTTAATCAGAAACAAATAAAAGTGTACAGAACTACAATATAATATTAATCAATAAATTTTATTTACTCCTATCTTAAATCTTAATATCGTTACTGCCTTTAATCAATATGGCCGATGCTAACCTCCAGAAGAGTGAGGCTTTCGGTTATATCACGTTGAAACACCGATTCCCGTTTCGAAGAACGAAGTTAAGGACCTAGATAGCCGACAGCTTGTGAATAGCATATAGTGTAAGTTTGGATATGCGGGTGGTGTGAGAATTCTTGGGAGAATTAGTAATATCTTTTACCAAAAAAATGCATTGTTGGTAATTTTTTTAACTATGAAAATGAATTACTGGTATTTTTAATATAAAAATGTATTTTTATACTGTCATAGTGTTTTCACTACAGTTTTGGGGTTAATCCCCTTCCCATAGATGGTACCCTAACAGATGCCACCTTCCCCGTTCAAGGTGGACCTGGGAACAAGGACAATTAAGAGGTGGTTCAACGCTCCTCGAAACCACCCGATCAGAGAATTTGCTGCCGGATGTAGTTTATCGTCGTACCCAGGATGTAAAATAGAGAGAAATAGAGAGAAATAAAGAGAAAAAGAGATAAAAGTAAAGAAAAAGGAAACTGAAAAAGAAAAAATATAGAAGGAAAAAAGAGAAGAATCTTAAAGAAGGAGAAAGAAAGATCGAGAAAATGAAAATAGGGAAAGAAACGAAGGTGAAAAAAAAAGGCAAAAAACAGAGAAGGAGAGAGAGAGAGAGAGAGAGAGAGAGAGAGAGAGAAAATAAATAGATAAATAGGAAATCCTCTGAAGCAGTCTGCTATTCGCTGAAGCCTTATAAAAGTGAATTGCTGATTTGTTTAAAATGTTAAACTATAATGCGGGTATTATCAATAAAAACGAGGTAAAACATTATAAAAGTAAACTTTATCTGTCATCTCACACACAAAATAAAAATAAAAGTACGAGTGACAGATAATAGGCTAACTTCAACTATATCGGGTGACTTTAAGCAATAATAAAAGAAATTCTTATTCATTCCATGATTGCTCGACGTAACAAGTTAGCTCACTATCAATCGTCTTTTTCTTTGTCATTTATTTTTTTGTGAGGTGATAGATAAAGTCTACTTTTAAACCGTTTTATTCCATTTTTATTGGTAATTCTCTTTTATTGTTTAAACTTATCAATGATCGTCTTTGATGAAGGTTGATCGAAAAGCTTAAGAGGAAATACATAATATTTTTTACTTTTTGGCGACCATTTTCAACGTCTTCGCTTTTTCCTGCATAAGTTATATACCATTAAGAAATTACATATAAAAAGTTCCGGTTGTACGTTTATTTCATCTGGCTTGTATAACACAATATATCCTTGTACTTTTTTTTATTTTTATTCATCATTCTTGTATTAATAGAGTACCGTGTAAAAAGTCTTAGTTCATTTTTAAATTATTGTAACTATTTAACAATTGCTACCTTGTAAGTAGTTTTTTTTTCTTACTGTGCTGTCTACAGGTGAAACTTTAACCATATCGGAGTCATTTTCACAATCGGTGTCACCCCATGCAGGACAGTAATGCGACTAAAACACAAGGGGTTTCAGGGTGTGGATGAATCAGAAACAGAAACATTAATGAGCGGAGGAGAAAAGAATTATCAGAAGGAGAGTAGATTGCATTTAAATTTTTGCAGATTAAAATTGGCTGAAACGTACGAAGTCGGAAGGGAGTCCCACAAGCGAGAAGTGTGAGAAAAGAAACTGTTAGCATAGAATTTTACGGTTATATCTAGCCAGCTCAACTGTAAATTGATGAGATCTCGACGTCAGTCTAGTACTGCGCTAAATTTAAAAAAAAGTCTAGATAACATAATGAAGAACTCATCCGAATAATTACTATGAAAGTATTTATAGAAAAGGCACAGAGAGGCCACCTTACTGGGGTGGGAAAGTGACTGAAGCCGAGCCGACAGATCAAGACCGATAATATTATGATATTTTTTAGGAAGGAGAAAGTGTGAGAACCTCCAAAATAACTGTACAAAATCCATCAGCCATCTGACCCGTTTTTTTTTTTTTTTGTTTACTCTCTTCTGTTTTCGGGTTATTGTTTCACCGTTAAATGATAAATATTTTGGATGGTGGGCAGGATTTGATATTTTTTTCTTCATATCGGCTAAATTCTGACATTGGATACTTACATTTTTTCATTACTTGAAATCATGACGCAAATTTCCAAAGAAATCTAAATGAAGACAGTGATGATGGTCAAGAATATGAACCAGCAAAGAAATGCTAAGGAACATAAGAATGTTAAGCCGTATTTCAGAAATCTTCAAGTTTCAAACTACTGGGAGCGTTTTGACTTGACGGAACTACGGTCGCCTTCGAAAGCTGCAGGATAAGATAATAGGAAATAAGATCAGTAGGCCGGACATTTTAGTGAAATAAGACAAATAGACAAGTGCCACATGTTCAATTTGGTGTCAGTAGATAATACCAAGTTGATCCTTCAAAGGCATGAACTGAAAAGAAGCAGTATTAAGTTGGTTAAAGTGGTATGAATTGTGGGGTGCAGACGCTCGGGTTAAAAGCACATTCAGCGCTGAAAAAAGATGGAGCTGCGTTCTAATAAGTATGAATTTTTTTCAGAAGGCCGCCAGAAAAATGAAATGACCGGCCTTTTACATCGAAGAGTATCACGTTTTGAGAATTAGGATTCTGATATAAAGCATCATAATCAGAATAAAAACGGATGCTTCAAGAAAACTGGTTAAAATTGACGATAGCGCAAATAGTGACAAATACATCCTATTGCTGAAAGAACATTTGATAGCAGACTTGGATGAAGGGGATATTTTTTATCATTACGGAGCTCCATATCACAGATTGCATATAACACAAGGGAGAACAATTGATGAATATGTCACTGTATTAAAAGATTGGTCAGATGAGACACCAGAGTTAAATTATGGATATAATGTTGACAGAAATAATTAGTAGAGTGATCTTGAGTTGTGAGATCAGGGAATGGTATCTCATGCCTGTGGAAATGGTGACGGATTTTTATGCGTCCCATCCCAGACACATTAAAGCAATTATTAAAGTTAGAGAAGCCCAAAAAACTACTGAAAACGTGCATTAACTTCTTACAATCAATATTATATTATAAATTTTCATTATATAGATTTTCTGTTCAAGAACATCTAAGATTATTTGGGTGAGGTGGCCAAAATAATTTTTGAGTGGGGTCGTCTTTGATAAAATTGGATAGTTAGGCGTGAAAATGACTCCAATATGGCCAAAATATCATCAGTAGACAGCACAATAAAAACATGTAATTAAATAGTTATTAGAAGTTTACAATATTTAAAAATTTCCTAAGACTTGCACGGTACTCCATTTACCTCTATTTACTACGATTAACATCATTTAGTCTAAGATTATCGTAGTTCCGATAGTATATGTGATATCACTACCTCGTATAAATCACGTCCGGTGTGTTCTTTGGTTGGGTTAATCTCGTTGGTTTAAAGAGCTGAATATAGGCCCATTCCAGAAGTAAGAAAAGGTGTCAACAATTTGGAAGAACAAAGTGAAAAATGTAATATGAAAATAGTCAAATTGTAAATGTTATATTCTTGTGTACCAAAAACTAGTGCCTGTACGATTATTTCCTTCACCAGCATATTCCCTCACCACTGCGACAATTTTATTTTATATGACACGCTTATCGTTTTTAAATTAATTTTGATTTGGTTTGGTGTGTGACATATCTACCTTTTCCAAGGTGTTTAATGCCGAATTCTGTCGTCTTGATAAACAATAGATTGACGGTTTGCACGAGAGTAAAAACGGTAGACATCGGTCTTGTTTACAAGAAAGTCTAAAAGGTATACGTTGGTCTACTTTGCAAGAAAATCCAGAAGGTAGACATTGGTCTAATTTGAAAGAAAATTCAAAAGGTATACATTGGTCTAGTTTGCAAGAAAGTCCAAAAGATAGACATCGGTCTAATTTGCAAGAAAGTCTAAAAGGTATACGCTGGTCTAGTTTGCAAGAAAATCCAAAAGGTATACATTGGTCTAGTTTGCAAGAAAGTCCAAAAGATAGACATCGGTCTAATTTGCAAGAAAGTCTAAAAGGTATACGCTGGTCTAGTTTGCAAGAAAATCCAAAAGGTATACATTGGTCTAGTTTGCAAAAACATCCAAAAGGTATACATTGGTCTAGTTTGCAAGAAAGTCCAAAAGATAGACATCGGTCTAATTTGCAAGAAAGTCTAAAAGGTATACGCTGGTCTAGTTTGCAAGAAAATTCAAAAGGTATACATTGGTCTAGTTTGCAAGAAAGTCCAAAAGATAGACATCGGTCTAATTTGCAAGAAAGTCTAAAAGGTATACGCTGGTCTAGTTTGCAAGAAAATCCAAAAGGTATACATTGGTCTAGTTTGCAAAAACATCCAAAAGGTATACATTGGTCTAGTTTGCAAGAAAATCCAAAAGATAGACATTGGTCTAATTTGCAAGAAAGTCTAAAAGGTATACGCTGGTCTAGTTTGCAAGAAAATCCAAAAGGTATACATTGGTCTAGTTTGCAAGAAAATCCAAAAGGTAGACATTGATCCGAAATTATTAAAAAAAGCTGCAAGCTGGTGCATAAAGGGTCCACTATTAGGCACAAAAGAGAAAGCATACTTTATGAAAGTACAAGGCGCTTATTTTATAAGTTAAATGTTCCAGACGATTGTTGTATTTAGTATAAAAGTGTAAGCGATTGACTCAGACACATAAAAAAGACCATTAATAAAATAAACGCTATTACAAGAAACAGTTACTCTGGAATCAGATTCTATTTTAATCTGAAAATATATCAACGTCGGTTGGTTAATCCTAATTTTATTTTGAAAAGATTGTTTTTCATCGTACACTCTAATAGGGTATATTAAAGGTTACTGATTTCACTTGTTACCGCAGTACATCCTCGATTATCCGAACATCTTGGGATACGGCTTGAAACAATTTTTAAACAATTTTTAAACAATAATTCACAATTCCGGAGAATTCAACCTTCCGGATAATTGAATATCTAAAGAATAAAGAAAAAAATCCTTTTCTGAAAGAAATTTAATATATTCTCTAATAACATTTTCAAACGCTTACGTTTCGCATCAATCTTGGTCTTTTCTGATTGTCCACACATTTTTTCTGCTGCTCCCTATCGAAGTTTGATTGAAGCAGATGTATTTATAATGATAGCATCTGATAGCTTCGTTAGCCATAATCTCTGGCGCGACCAAAGTGTGATAATTCAAATGTATTTTCTTTATAGGAAATTAACAAGAGGAAATTAACTAGAATTACGTGAGCTGATTTTATCAGCATTTTCATCAAAAGTTGAATATGGTTTTCTAAATGTCCAAAACCCTTGTCCGAGATTAAAAATTAAATTAATAGTAAAAAATGTTTGGACGAGTTTAGTTTCCTTCTTCGTTTCACGTCCGGAAAACCAAAGTCCGGATAATCGAGTCTCGGATAAGGGAAGTGCAGATAATCAAGGAAGTGCTGTATAAGAAGTCGTACGGTAAATAGTGGTAATCATTCCAACAAAAACAACTGATTTACAAAACCATTCGTGAGAATATCATATAGTTTGAGCGACCGGATGTCATTGCTTCAACCATCCGATGCAGCGAATATGTCTTGCAGGACGACAGGTTGTCTCAAGAGAAATTGATTAATAATAATCCTAAGTGATGAAGATAGTATCACTTTGCAATAAAATTTATTTCCATGGCAACCATAACATCAATTTAGCAATGTTTTATTCAGTGTCAAATTAATCATTATGAATGTTTGATTATTCTGAGAAAGTCAGCATAAAAACCTCTCGTAATTTAGCACGTCACGCTCGTTGTTTTCAGATGATTTTCTCTGCGGCACGGTTATTTTGTTCCACGTTTATTAAACTTATATAAAAATTCTTAGTAGCACATTTATTTGAACCGGCACACTTATTGTAGTAGTCGAACAATTCCTACCGGCATGGCTATTTCAGATTTAACTTGCATTTGGTAACAAATATTTGATAGTATTCTGAATTACATTCGTCTGCACCTTAGTTTTTTATGCAACAATTTGGCCGAAGACTTCTTCAGCCTTCTTACATGTTTCTCCTGGTAATTCTTCGGTGGTACCCACTGAATTTAAAATTCAAACAAGTACAAAAATTTAAATCTCTAGGTTGTGTTTTAACATTGGATGGAAAATACGACAGCAAAATCCAAGGGTACAATGGAATGAAGAAGAAACGCCTTCCAAAAGACAAGTAAGGTGTCACGTATCCTGTAACTCCTAAGGGTCGTAGAGGCTCCACACCTAGTGTAGCCATAGCAGCAATGGCGTTTCATGACCAAGACAGACTGTCGGAGCCAAACCCTCTCCAGGCTGATATGAATTCAAATTTTTCCTTCTCCTAGACAGGTTGCCAACCAAAGCTATAGGGCCCAGTTTACTTATAATTGAGGGGAAGAGATTGTAATGAACTGGACAGGAATTCGAACTCTCCGTTTCCTCAATCCGAGTCGCTATCCATTACTCCACTGTGCCTCCAAGAAAGGTATTAACAAACAGGAATATTTCGATGGAAAGAAAAGAGTGGTCATATAACATTGATCTTTCTATATGGCAGTGAATCTTGGACAATCTCCTTACAGACGGAGGTACTTGAGGCAAGAAAAATGTGGTTCTACAGAAGGATGCTGAGAATACCATGGACTGAACATGTGAGCGACGACCTAGTTTTAGGGAAAAAGGAACAAAAAGGACATTTATAATTAGCATCAGAAATGGTTGAAAATTTTAGGGCCGATAATGAGGAAAGAAGGTTTGAAGAATTTGACACTTACGGGAACATATTGAAAGCAAGAGTTGTAGAGGAAAGCAGCGTGAATCTAACAAACGAGCTTGTGTAAATAACAAAAAAGGGATTAGGAGTGATAGCAAAAAGATAAACGTTACTAACAGATGAAAAGGACAGGAAGTTGTGACAGACATGATCACCCATGTCCTGAAATGACACGGCACATAGAAGAAGAAGAAGAAGAAGAAGAAGAAGAAGAAGAAGAAGAAGAAGAAGAAACGTTCCTAAATTCCGTCATGTTGTTTGTTTTCTGATTTTCTAAATATAATTCGGACTAGAATTCTTGTCTTTGATGCTCCAATCCGAAAGTTTCAGTCGATATGCTAATCCTTCTTCAGGGGAGTATTCGGATTCTTTTAGAGGATTAATGAACAGAGCTGAGAGTCAAAGTTACTTTTTCCTACTCAGAAACCTCGGGCAAAATCCTCCAAAAGTGACAATACTGATAGAAGAAATGTAGCTCTAGTGCAGTAGGCATAGGACGCCATTATTCGACTTTACCTTATTTTCCCGACGTCTGGATGTCGCATAACATTACATGCCAAATTCAGTTTACTTGTTCAATCTTTTAACAAATTTATTTTGCCCACTTCAATATAGGAAGCTGCTATTCTTTTACATATATGATCTGCTATGCCTGGTTGCTTTGGAATATGGATTTATTAGGCGGCGCGTTTTTCTAACATATTTAATAAAACATGAGAGTCTAACGTCTGGAGGTTATATGGCGTAGATTTGCTTAGAAAAATATCCTTGTCTTCTATCAGTTTATATGAATCATTTCGACTCTCATGTAAAGAGTGAAGTAAAATAACAAATTTGAATATATTAATCGAAAATTCTTTCTCTTGCGGAAAACCATCATTTTGATGATGGCTACCATTTTTCTGTTACTAAATTTCACCTAATACAAGGCTAATGAGTCGCTTCAGGTAGAGGGTTACATTCAGAACGGTAATGATGATGTTTACGATACGACTGAAAAAAGAAGGTCGCAGAACGTAAATATTATGAGGATAAGTAGGATAGATAAATCTTGATACTTGACTTCAAGAGTTCAAGAGAGTTGTGTTCAGGTAAAATACCCATTTAAGAGTTTGTTTTAAGTGACAGTTTTTTTTTTTTTAAAAAGCTGAGTGGAACTTTTTTCTTATATTTCGAACATGTTGAAAATGAGGCTGATTCGAGTCTACGGAAGTGGCTAGGCGTGATCGAACTTTAAAGATCTGAACTGGTGGAACAAAAGACTGGAGCTGATCTTGGCATTTACCATGGCACATCAGCAATAGGGAAGCGAAAAAATTGTAACGTTGCGTTTTAGACAAAGAGGTTGCAGGGTAGAAAATATGTTTTTCTCCAAAAAACCGCCATACGTTAGCAATACACCATTTTCTAATCTGATTCTTGTAAATATAGAGTATATCAGGAGGAGTCAGATACTTTCTGGAGCAACATTTTTCGAGTAATGGATCTCTATCTATAAAAGGCATGATGTGTGTGTGTGTAACGAATGCACGGCTGCAATTTTCGACGGATTTAGACCAAAATTTACATGCACATGCTCCAAGTTAGCGGCAAGGCCAAGACCGACCTTGCATTTCCCAACTCACATCGATAGTGGAAATAATCGATTTTTTCATGTTTCTACTGCAGTTTTCATGTAGTTTGCGGCCATTTTGTACTGGCCAGTGTGAGAGCCTATAGCTGGCTGCCACGAATAGGCAGGAAGATTCTATTGGCCAGTGTGAGAGCCAACAGCTGACTGACACGAATGTTAACTAGCATGCTAGCATTCGTCACAAGTGGTAAAAATTTAAATCTGCATGGCACTTTACTCCAATTGGCTCATTCGCTGTCTTAAACTCAACGTTGATTCTGATTCCGCAGAACTGGGTTGGGTGTGAAAAAGTATTTGTTGTTAACATTCTTTTTTCATTCGGTTTTTCCAGTTACGAGTCCTTTTTTAAAGCTGATCGTTTTATGTTCATTTTGTTTAGTTTTTTTTTTCGTAACAGATTTAATGTTTCGTATAGAGCTTAGAAAAAATTCGCAGTGTGAGATAGGCAAGAAGTAAGGCATGTAGCAACATCAGAACGGCAAAGAGCACTCCTTTAAAGGCAAGGAAGGGCAAAATATTTTAAGTCAAGTGATAGCGATTGCTGTATGAGTCGTACGATTTTTGAATCAAGCACGGGCAAGGCCGGGCCATGCTGCTGTTATATAAGTTTCACCAGAGGGTTGATGTGAACCCGAAACCCAATAGGTGTTAAAGCCATGGAACCTCATCGACACTAATACTTAAAATCAGAAAGAAACATTTGAACATTTTTGGGCAAATAATCAAAAAGATCTTTCAGCTTTTCAAAAGACGTACTTAAAGCTAGAGAGACGGAGTTCTGTCATCCATTTACATAAGCTCGTTAGGTTAAGGTAGGAAACTGTGGAGAACCATGATCTATCTTCTGGCATCTTGCTTTCCAGTTAAGTTTGCTGTTAAAAAACTGTAAATCTTTATCTTCTTAATTAATTTATTGTTCTCTCTTCATCAATAATGTTTTTTTCTTTTTATTCTCTTATTCTTTCACATCCAGTAACCCTCTGCTTCTTAGTGACCTTATTGCCTTGATTGGGATAAAATGATTGTAAAAGCTCTTATATGCCATTTGATGGTGGCCAATTTCTTTACATATGTAAAGAAAACTTGAGGCAACAGGAAAGTCGCTCTACAGAATGATGCTGAGAATACCAAAAACGGAACACGTGATCAACGAGGAAAATGAGAACAAAATGACACTTGTACTTGGTTTGAAATATCCGGGGTAAATAATAAAAGAAGAGCTTGCAGATTTTCAATTGTACAGATGGGAACTAGTTTGGACTCATAGAGACTTTGAGGTATTACGATGGCTGTAGTAAGAATGGTAAGTTAGAATGTGTTGTCGTGGTGTAAGGAATATTGTGGGATGTTTGAGTCAGTAATTATGGCTAGCTAAGTTTAAGATAAGACAGATTCAAAACCAACCTTCCCCCATCCCTCTTTTGGCATTTTGCCATATTTTTCAAAACAAATATTATTAGGTTGGTGCAAAAATAATGACGTAATAATGTCGTTTTTTGACGCATTTTTTAACGTCAAAAAACGACATTATTACGTCATTATTTTTGCACCAAACTAATACTTTGCTCTATAAGACATTATGAATTTAAGCGCAGTACTAGATTGGCGGTAAGGTCTCATCATGTTACATTGAAAGGTAACTCTCTTCTGGCTTTTTCCTTCCCAGTTAACTTTGAATTTCAAAATAATTAAATGCAATGTCAATTATAATTTGTCTTCTTAATCCTTGTTCTTTTATTCTTATTTCTCCTTAATACTGTATGTGTGTGTGGTAGGGGGTATTGAAAGTTAAATTCAATCACCCTAGCCCCACCCCCCCATTCAGTCGCTACGTCTAGATCAGAAGTGACATCAGCTGCAAGCTCCATCTGAAACTTGCAGAGCAGAAGGAATCAGATACTTCTTGGAAAAATAGAAAGGGGCAGACCATTCCCAGTATTTTTAGTTACAGATTATATATGTGGAATTTAAATTAATCATTTCACCGAAAGCATAAGGATAATGTCACTACGGCGCAAGGGATTATTGGGTGTGAAAAAAGGACTGAAGAAGACAAAAGATTGTAATTTTTTTAAGGGATTCAAGAAACCGGAAGAGATTTCCACAGGCGAGATGTGCGAGAAAAGAAAATATTAGAATAGAACTTACAGTTACATCTAGCTAATTAACATTAAAACGATTAGATCAACTTGTCAATCTATTAGTATGCGGGCGTAGTACCAAGGTGGAGAACTCATTAGAACAGCTGCCATGAAATCATTTATAGAAAAGACAGAGGGCAGCGGTGTGAAAGTGACTGAAGTCGAGATGCCAGGTCCGGACCATTAACATTAACAGACCCTTGTTTGGGATTTTGTTGAGAATATAGCAGGAGCATCTGACCAGATATGGCAGCAATATTCAATGCACGGACGAATGGTAGATTTATAAATGTGTAAGATGCTGACGAGAAAAAATTGTCTGGCACGACACAGTGAATCAACTTTCCTAGCAGTAGAGATAGCTATCGATTCAATTTAATGACTCATGTCAGTGGAAAACGTGAGCCCACAGAAAGTGCGATGATTTACATCAGCCATGCTGATGGAAGGCAAAAAAGCAATTCAATAAATGCTCACAGTATGAAATTTCACTGAGAATGAAACCAAAACTTCATGACGCAATGATTATGACCAATGCCAGTTTAAGTTTTGAAGTATTGAAAGTTACAAGCCAGATTTTCTCTACTGAGCTGTTAGAGATAGATCAGAGGGAAGATCAGCTGCAATCCTCCGATTATCCTGTTTTTGGAAAGTATGTCCATAAACAGTTGTATTAGTTGTATAGATACTAAGTATTTTAAATTGAGTGTGTGTGTATGTGCACTGAGGATCATTACCCAGGGACAATTCAGTTTTCATGGTGGTAAAAGTAATTTCCTTTTTTCCCTAGTCGTAAATATAATGTCAAAACTATCTGTATTTGTTCTGTATTAATTACCAGATAAAATATCAGTTGTAGGAGCTTCCACCTGCCTTTGGGATTAAAATTGTCCCTGCCCTAGCCTGGTTGATGACCAAGGCTATAAAACCTAGTCTCCCTTACTGTTTACCCATACCTAGAGGGAGAAGTGTATTCATGCCCTTTCCAAAGATAATAGTGTTAGCTGAACGTAAAAAGACATGACCGAGACTCGAACCTTGCACGTCGCTTCCATTTTTTTCATTCAGCATCTCGTTAATAGTCCGAATAATTTGGGTTGTTAGCAAAAGGATGAGCCCAAAGTAGGAATTGCAAATCGGAGATACCAAAAATCAAACAAGTGAGGAAATTTAAATATCTAGGAAGTGCTTAAACAGAAGACAGGAAGTGTGACACTGAAATCCGAAGGCGTACTAGTAAAACCAGACATGCATTCCGTAAGTTAAACAGATTGCGATGAAACAAGGAAAAGTGTACTAAACTGTTACATGATATCTTTTCTCCTGTATGGGAGTGAGGGCTGGACAATCTCCTCAGAGATGAAGAAAAGATTTAAAGGCAGAGACAGTTGAGGTTTCTAGGGCACATAATGAGAAAGGAGGGGTTGGAGAATCTGATACTCACAGGACAGATTGAAGGCAAGGGAGACGGAGGAAAACAGCGCATGACATACTTAGTGAGCTTTGAGGAAATGGATGACGGAACAGAGATTAGGGGAAATAACTGAAAGATAAAACAGGACAGGAAGTTGTGGAGAGCCATAATTCTTTATGTCCTGAGGGGACACGGCACATAAAGAAGAAAAAGAAGAATTTGGGGAATAATAAGAATGCTTCATCGACCATATTTATAGGAGCGAGATTTAAAGAGTAAAAGACAGTTCCTGTCATCGAATATCGATGGGCAACCTCGAGGAAAAATAAAAATGGCCCCCAGGAATAACAGACAGTTGGAATTTGGAAGCAGACAGAATTAATTAAGAATGACCAATCAGCTGGTAAGACGCTCATTATAACTATTGACTTGGTTTACGCCTTGTTAAATAACGAGACATGTTTCGATTTGGATGACAGGTTTGGGAAATCCTTGGAGAAAATATTATTCCAGGAATCGACATTAGACAGGATGGTTAGTAACTCACGTAAAAGAAACTATTGGGATGCGAAAAAGAAAAGACAAAAGATTTAAATACAACAGGCGGCGAAACAAACAAGAAGAGACAAAGATCTACAAAGAGATTTTAAGAGAAAGAACGAAAGAGTGTGTGAAAAGGACGAATGAAAGGAATATAAAGAAGGTTAGTAAAATAAAAGAAGAACGTTATTAAAAGACGCTAAAATAGAAGATAAAAAAAAATTTAAAATAAAAGATAAAAGACGATATTCAAAGACGTTAAAATGACAGACAAAACATTAAAAGATATTAGTTAAAAATGAAAAGAATATAAAGAAGCTTAGCAAAATAAAAGAATTTATTAAAAGACATTAAAATAAAAGATAAAAAAGACTTTAAAATAAATGCTAAATGACGTTATTAAAAGACGTTAAATAAGAGATTTAAAATAAAATATAAAAGACGTTATTAAAAGACGTTAAAATGAAAGATAAAAAGATTTAAAATAAAAGACATTATTAAATGACGTTAAAATAAATGCTAAAATAAAGTCATTAAAAGACGTTAATTAAACGATTTAAAATATAAACGACGTTATTAAAAGATGTTAAAATAAAAGAAAACAAACGTTATTAAAAGACGTTAACATAAAAGATAAAAGACGTTATTAAAAGACATTAAAATAAAAGATTAAAAAAGATCTAAAATAAAGATAAAAGACGTTATTAAAAGACATTAAAATAAAAGATTAAAAAAGATCTAAAATAAAGATAAAAGACGTTATTAAAAGACATTAAAATAAAAGATTAAAAAAGATCTAAAATAAAGATAAAAGACGTTATTAAAAGACATTAAAATAAAAGATTAAAAAAGATCTAAAATAAAGATAAAAGACGTTATTAAAAGACATTAAAATAAAAGATTAAAAAAGATGTAAAATAAAGATAAAAGACGTTATTAAAAGACATTAAAATAAAAGATTAAAAAAGATGTAAAATAAAGATAAAAGACGTTATTAAAAGACATTAAAATAAATGATTAAAAAAGATCTAAAATAAAGATAAAAGACGTTATTAAAAGACATTAAAATAAAAGATTAAAAAAGATCTAAAATAAAGATAAAAGACGTTATTAAAAGACATTAAAATAAAAGATTAAAAAAGATCTAAAATAAAGATAAAAGACGTTATTAAAAGACATTAAAATAAAAGATTAAAAAAGATCTAAAATAAAGATAAAAGACGTTATTAAAAGACATTAAAATAAAAGATTAAAAAAGATCTAAAATAAAGATAAAAGACGTTATTAAAAATGTTAAATTAAAAGATAGTTGTTATTAAAAGACGTTAAAATAAAAGATTATAAAGATTTTAAATAAAAGATGAAAGACATTATTAAAAGACGTTAAAATAAAAGATGTTCTTAAAAGACGTCAAAACAAAATCTTAAAAAGGTTTGAAATAAAAGATGAAAGACGTTATTAAGATACGTTAAAATAAACGGTAAAAATGATTTAAAATAAAAGAAAAAACCTTATTAAAAGACGTCAAAATAAAAGTTAAAAATAGTTAGAATAAAAGATAAAAGACGTTATTAAAAGACGTTAAAATAAAAGATAAAAAAAAATTAAATAAAAAATAAAAGACGTCATTAAAGGACTTTAAAATATAGGTAAAAACTGGTTTAAAATAAAAGACGTTATCAAAAGACGTCAAAATAAATGTTAAATATTTTTAAGATGAAAGATAAACGATTTTATTAAAAGATGTTAAAATAAAAGATAAAAAAGATTTAAAATAACAAATAAGAGACGTTATTAAAATATATTATTGCATATAGTCCTGTATACGCCTACTACATGTTTAAGCGCGACCTCAGATTTTTTGTGTAAAAACTGATTTTTTTAATATATTTCCTGTATAATGTGACCCCCACATTCTGAGCAATACTCGTAGGCCTACTGTATTTAAATATTGTAATCCTAGCTTCTTTTTAATAGTAGACAGGTTCACTTATCATCCAGTTAATACTTTCTGTTTTACTCGTTTGGCGTAGATGGTATTCGCTTCGTTATTTATTGGTATGGTATATTAAGCTGTTTCTTGAAGAGTGCAGCTTCTTTGTTGATGGAGTGGATTTGGTGTTTAACTATTTGTAAGAGAGGAATATTAGTTTTCGTTGAGTAGGCTTCCAATCCGATTGTTGTAGTTTTTAGAGTTCAAGTTGGATTAGACCTCAACCTTTTAAATCTCATGGTAGAGACAGCCTATCAATATCTGATTTCGGTTGGTGCTTCCTCATTTGGGCAAGCATTTTTCTGGTCTTGGCTCCCAATTTTTTAATGTCATTCAACTTAATAATGTTGAAGCTGTATGTTACTACGTGTATAGCTAAGGTGTTTATAGCCTTCATTTTATTGGCCCCATTAAGTTCGCTTTCTCCTATCAAATAATATTCTTTTCGGATCTTTTTCTTCATAATTGAATGTTGTATTCCGTTTCCTTCATTAATTCCTAATTGTTTGTATGTATCATCTTGGTTAAGTTCCTTAATCTTGTTGTTGATATCAAGGTCATAATCCGTAGTTTTCGTTAGTTTACTGCCTTTAAAATTGGCTTTGACAGATTTGTCGATTCCAAACTCCATCCTAATGTCTTCGCTGAAGGTTTTAACAATGGTGAGTAGAATTTTCTGTTGGTTTTCATCCTTGGCAAACGTTTTAAGATCATCAGTATAGAACAAGTGATTCAGTTTGCCATTCTGTGACTTGTAACCGTGGCTACTGTGATTCAGCAGGCAGCTGAGTGGCTCTAATGCAAGGCAGAAGAGTAGTTGTGACAAAGAATCTCCTTGGAAGATTCCACTTTGATGTTGATTTGTCTCGATGCCAATGACCCGTTTGTATGGCTTAGGTTAAGTGTAGTCTTCCAGTTTTTCATGATCTCCGTTATGAATTTGATCGTTGTGTGGTATACTGTCTATAATTTTAGGCTCTTCTCTGTCCATGAGTGTGGTACACTGTCTTTCTGTAGTTGATCCATGCTATCGATAAGTTTCTTTTATTCTTCTAATGTTGTTTTATTGATCATTATTTGATCCTTGCACCCGTAACTGCATCTTTTACATCCATTCTGTTCTGCTGAGTGTAAATTGGTTTTCTCAAAGAAGTTGTATGTCCTCTTGGTTATGATAGAAGTGACGGTCGTGTACATTGATGGTAGGCATGTGATGGGTCTATAGTTCTTCGGGTTCTACGTCTTTTCTGTTTTAGTGAGTAGGTTTGTCACTCCCCACGCGAGTCATTTGGGGCATTTTCTGGGTTTATGATTATATCAATGTATGTCCGTGGGAGGTCTTGGTAGTGATAGAATTTTTTTTCTTCAGGCATTGGCTATTTGTTCTGTTCCTTGTGCATTCCAGTTTTTGGTTTTGCAGTGGTTGTTTCAGCAATATTGATATCCTTCCATTTTTGGCACTCTATATGTGTGTGTTGTTCCTATTATTGCTTGAACCATGTTTATCTTTCATTGTGCATTTTGCAGTTTTCTCACATCTTACACCATTACTTATTATTATTATTATTATTATTATTATTATTATTATTATTATTATTATACTTTTACCTTATTGTCTTGTGAATGGGTATTAATTAACAATAAAGTGGAACTCCTTTCTTAAAATTTAGAAAATTAAAAAATAATATATATTCGTAATCTTGATATCTTAATCGTTAGAAATATGAATTTTTTTAAACAACAACAGCAAAAACATAATTATATCTTGGAGAGGTAATATTTTTCATTACCAATTATTATTATTATTATTATTATTATTATTATTATTATTCAAACTTGCTTTTTCTGTCTCCCGTTTTCATTTCTTCTTACACGATTAAACAGGTTAATAGAGAAATCACCCTAAGTCCAGTATTCCCTTCGGGAAATATTGCAAGTAAGATTCCCCTTTTTTTACACACCGTTTATTGTTGCATATATATTATAATTTCTCTGCATGGGACAAGTGTATAGGTGTATATATCTAACTTTGTGTACGACGTAGCATTATAAAACTTTCTCTGAGATCTAAGCATGTTCGTCATTCTTTTTCCATTCAGCTATCTCGTTACTCCCGTGAAGTATGGTGTTATTATATCATCGATATGATAATGCTCATAGCGGGGAAAATTCAAATGGGAAAATAAATCTTTCTTCCATGGCCAACTCTGCCAATTTCCTGTAAGATTATGCGCTGCTTTCATCTGTCCCTCTTGCCTTCAATATGTCCTGTGAGTGTCAAATTTTCCAAGCCCCCTTTCCTTATGGGCGTTAGATATTGTCTTTTTCTGATGTTTAGTATAAGTGTCATTTTGGTTTACATTTTCTCCAATATGGCGTCGTTATACGCAGTACGTAAATGCTAAGAATTCTATCAAGCAGGATAGTGAAATCGGAGGATAATAATGAAACATTTTATGACACGCCGAAAATGTAAAAGTCCAAATCCTGTAAAGAGTAAATAAGTCTTGAAAATCGATCCAATATGACGTCGTTATACGCAGTAGATAGATAGCAAGAGTTCCCAACAAGCCTATAGGGAAATCTGCGTATAATACCGAACCATTTATGCGTATTTGAAATTTCACCCTGTTGCAAAAACACAGTTAAGCCTTAAATGGCAGCTATGCTCAATTAAAGTCTCATTGGAGATCAGTTGATGTTATCAACTGATAATTTATACTTTTGCTATAACACACGGATATCATTGATTCATGAGTCGTGTCCAAACGACTAATTGGCGACTCTAGGATTCTAAGTTACAAATTATTAGGATTAATGGTTACGCCATTGCCCGAAGCATTTACCTGCAAATAATGTTGGAAGGAGAAGCCAACTACGTTGCTATGTCTGCAGGAATACTTCTCGAAGAGAAAAGAGGCAAAAAAAAAAAAGAAAAGAAAGTGTATCATATTAAATTTAGGAACATGACATTTATTTTGTTTGCATTTTACCTTTATTTTGATAATCTAAAAGAGTTAACCATTTTCATAGCTCTTGCAGGTGAAATTAAATATTTCGTTGTTTTACTCATCTGGTGGGCACGTTTGTGTAACATTGATCACGACTAAGAGTAATTCATTATGGTTTGACATACACACACACACTGAGTTATATATATATATATATATATATATATATATATAATTGATTATTAAGATTTGACATACATACACACTCACACAGTTATATATATATATATATATATATATATATATATATTGTGTAAATTTAGGCAGCATCTTTTCATTCATACAGGTTTCATTAAATAATATAGCTAAGAAATCATCTATGTTAACATTGACAGACAATCATCACCGTCTTGTCCGTATATTGCTTAATATGTTATAACTGACATCTTTCATAATGGCTAATGTAAGCCGAAAGCTTAGATTGTATTAAAAAAATATGGATCAATATTGTGAATTTCTTTCTTCGTTCAATGATAATGTTATTAAACTTATCAGACGTTATGAAAAGAATTTACATAAAATAAATAGACAACACTTGTCTATATTATTTAATGAAACGTGTATGAATATATATATATATATATATATATATATATATATATATATATATATATAATGTAAATCTATTTAAACTCAGTGGTTGAAAAAGCCTGGATAAGTTCGCATCCGAGGAAAAATGGAAAAAAAAAAAAAATTATGAAAGGACCAGAAACCTCCGAACAGGGCGAAAGGAATCGTCCAGTACCTTAAATCTCTGGTACAAAGAAAAAAATCAGAGAGTAATAAGTTAAAACGAAGTATGTTCAATTCACTAAGTAGAGCAAAAATAAATAAATCCTAACGAGCCAGGTAATACCTACCTAGTTTCACTACATGGGATCATCACTCTGATGATCCCATATAGTGAAATTATATATATATATATATATATATATATATATAGGACTAAGTAAAAGGTTTGTCACTTAGCTGATTGATGTTACCTTCAGCATTCCAACTCCAGAGTTTCGTACACGGACTCATCCGTTTACTCGTCAGTGGGTATCAGCAATTGACTGCTTATACTTTTCGAGTTTTCTTATTATATGCATTTATCATTGATGCAAGATTTTGTTCCATAGTGTATGTCTGCGTTTGCGCACACGCACACGCATACGCACCCAGCTGCACGGATGTGCGTACGTGTACATTGTAATGATAATTTGTTATTATCGTTGCTTTTTCCCCCTACTTTAAACTCACTTTTTAACCTTTTCTCTCTTATTTATTTATTTATTTTTCCTCTTGTTTTTCAATTGTTGCTATTTGGATTTCGGTTTTTCTAGACAGGCTGCTGTTGTTAATTTTTCAACTTGCTAGTCTCTTCTTTAGTGAGGAAAATCATAGATCGCTTTTTACAAACGATTAATGCTTAAAAGGAGTACAGGTTAGATTCATGCCGGAAGACATATTTCTCTTTAGTAAGACTTCTCACTCACGGTTGTTATCAATTTCACTGTATAAGAGTATAAAAATAACAAAGATAGCAACCAAAAGATGAGCCTGTACGCACTAAAAATAACGTTTATAGTAATAAGACACACACACACTGGTATATTCAGACTGTGTGTTGCCTAGACTACAACCCCTACTCGACCGTACCGACAAGATCGAAAGGAATACAAGACATTACGACTTGGCTGCTGGTGTTGCCGGTAATTGACAGCCAATTGGCTTCCGGGTTATCCGTCTGTATTTATTTCTCTATAGCTCGTAAATATTCATTCTTGGATAAACAGTGCATTATATATATATATATATATATATATATATATATATATATATATATATATATATATATATATAAATGCACTATATATATATATATATATAAATGCACTATATCATCCACGGAGAACCCTAACAATATGATATACATTGGGTCCACGAAAAATGCCTTTAAAACCAGATGGAGGCAGCATAAATGCTCCTTCAACAACATAAAACTTTAGACATCAGACCTCTCTATCTAAATATTTTGGCACCTGAAAGAAAAAAATAGGACACCTAAAGTAAAATGGAAAATCATTAACAGGACTAGAACTTGCAAAACTTGGGATGACCCATGCCCTTTGTGCCTCCATGAGAAACTATACATTATTAAGCTTCTAAACAATAAAAACCTATTAAACAACCGGCAAGAATTAACAGTTTTCTGCCGACACAACCGAACTTACGCTCTGAATAACTAGCTAAAAACACGCATACAAAAAAATAAATTTTAAAATCCATAGCCCATATACATAGTTTTAATAACCTACAAAATTTGATAACCCTTTATGAAGTCGTCAAATAACAAACGTTAAGGCCTTTTCGTATACACAAATCCCTTTCATAAAGAGATATAATAAAAGAATAAAATAAAAATAAATAAATCTCCGTAGACGCTCAAGCCAGACTATGCGAAAACTTCCTCCGTCGTAAATTTAGCCACCCCCACCTTACCGTGACCCGGCATCTATGAAAGTAACTCTATACTGATACAAATTATTAACACCCCACCCCTGCCGATTCTAAACAATCCGCCCTTGATGTTACCATGGAAATTTTTGATTTCAATTCTGACCATACTATTAAAACCCGTAAATTTCAGAAATAAGTCATTCCCAAAAAATTTCGCTTGAAGATGGAACAGAGCCTACTTTAACTCAAGTTAATTCAAATATTATTTTGAAGTTTTCGGCTCTTGTTTTGAAACATGAGACCTCTTATGTAGCGAGTTGGAATCATATTTTTAAATAAATAATTATATTTATGCTCTACTTTCGTATCGAGCACTATTTTTTAAAAATAATTACAAAAATACTAAGGAACTTTGGATTATTTACCAAACCAGTTTCTTTCCTATTTTCTACAATATTTTCACACACACACACACACACACACACACACACACACACACACACACACACACACACACACACACACACACACACACATATATATATATATATATATATATATAATGAAATGGTCAAAGTCTGAAAACTCGTTGGCCCAGCAATTTCATAAAGTAGAAGGAGGTAAAAGCACTCCTGCTGGCTGGGGGGGGGGTACAGTAGAAACGCGTCCAAGGCAAGAGTTAGACCTTACATCGGGATAACCCTCGACAGGGTCCCCAGCCTTTCGCCGAACCTACCGGTTGTTTGAACTCGTAGTAGGACGGGACTTGGGAGTATATCAATGTTTTGGCAAAAGCATCTGTTGAGCATAATTTAAAGAAAGCCGTTAGGGTTGTGTCTTTAGGGCTTTCCGCAAACTGCTGGGCGTTTTGTTCGGTGAAGTACATCCTCTGTCCATTTTCTAAGTGAACAGCAAGCTGCACAATGGCTGAAGCCCTTTGGTGCATGGGGGAATCCGAAAATTCGCCAAAAGGCCTCGCTACTGCTGAAGTAGCGTTCAGCCACGTAATCGGGCCACCTCGTCAACGCAATTGTCGCACCGGATACCGAAAACGGCAGCATCGCTGCCTTCATTAACGTACTCGCAGATGTACTTTATTGACTTAACCGAGTGGCAGCATTCAACGTTTATGTGGGCTCCAAAAGTCTTGGACAGCAGCAGTAACCACCTAACGATTGTCCAGAGTGTGCCCCTTAACTGTCACAGTTCTGCCGCCCTCAGCGGGGCTTCCACGCCTGTACAGTGGGTAACCATCCTTCGCAGTCTCCGTTTCTGAGATAAACTTACGGGGGTAACCCTTTGCGCAAGTGGGTCCGCTTGACCAACATGGCCTTTTTTCGTAATTCGCGCCACTGGGGCCGTGTATCATATTGTTTTTAACGATTTCGTGGAGCAAAGGATCCAGCGCAGGATCCGGAATTTCAGCAGAAATAAAATCGTCTATTTTGTTTGCGTCAACCTTATCGTTGAGCCACAGCAGAATGTGAGCATGAGGCAAACCGCATTTCTGCCATTCCACTGTATATATATGACACTTGACGCGTCCGAAGACTTGCCCTTTAAGGATCAAATCCATAAGCTTACACAGGTGTAACCGGAAAACGCAGGCAATGAGGTCAGGGCGGTGTGAGTACTGCTGACCTGGAAAAATTCGCGTGTGATTTCAACCCATTTCGGATTGCACGTGAACGTGACGAACAAATCAGGCCTCCCGTAATGAGAGACATAGGTCATTGCGTCTTGTGTCCTTTCATGCATGTATCGAGGGCCACCAGTGTAAGAAGAAGGCAAAATGCACGGTTTGCTGAGATTGCATGGGTCACCATCAGAACGCAGATCATTACGTAGGTGAATGTAGGAGTCGGTTCTAAGTTTGGATTGGTTTAACTTGATGAATCCTAACCTCTCCGACTCCATTTTTGCAGCCATGTCAACAGCGAATTGTAGAAACAGTTGACGGCACCTGTGCAAGTGGTTAAATTCACCCTCCCTAACCATAAACATGTAGGCGTAGTAAGCCCTACAGGAGACCGTCTTTCAGATCGACATAGAATCCCTGCTTGCCTGGTATGTTGGGATTTTGAAGCGGTACCGTATGGAAAAAGAAGGGGGTATTGGAGACAGTATGAATGGTGGGTTTCACTGATGCGGCGCAGACCACCGCCCCGGTATTTTTTACAATGTCACGGCTGTTATGTTCCTCACTATGGATGACTGCGGCGACTTCATTACATGCAGGAGCATTGAAGCGACGCTCATGCTCACCGTGAGGCCGTCTGTCTGCATTGACGACAACGCTGAAAGAGGGCGAAGAGTTGTTTTGCAACGCAAACTTTAAGCTTCGGATGTAACTGTTAGTTTCGTGAAGCATGTCTTGTAGACGGAACAGAATGTCTCTACGGGGACCGACGGAAAAATCGCTAGAGAGGCATGTCGAGACGCGCATCAACCTGCTTGTTGTAGTCAGTGAGAAAGTAAATTTGTAGGAACTGAGGTGGCTCTCCCTGATCAGCCAAAAGTAATCAAATTAAGTGGTAAACTTGGCCTTGCACTTTGAAAGTATCCCCCCCTCACTAATAGCCTTCACACCAAAAGACGTAATCTGGAAGCAACAGTTGTAATTCCGTATTGCTTCAAGAAAATGGGTTCACTCCGAAGTTGTACACAGATGGAGGTCCCTAAGCGGCTGGGGAGGTTCGTCTAAAGAAGGGAGTTTGATTTTGCACCCAGAGCAACAAAGCCCAGGTTGCTCACCGGCCCATATTTTTTCGTTGCAAAAAGTGCAAACTTTATCCATGACCCCTATTTGCACGTCTCTCCTAGCGGAATAGTTGACAGTGCAGTCCTAATTGTATGCGGCATTTGACCAAAATGACGCAGACGGCGAAGTTACGCCATTCAAAGAAGCTCGAAGTTGCTAATGTTTTCGAGCCGTTGACGGCGTACTTCAGAGTTTTCTGCAGCCCTGGCAGACGCAGTAGAGCAGGCATTTCTAACGCGACGAACAGTGGTTTGTGCAGGGACTTCTAGGGCTCTAGCAGATGCAGTGGAGCGGGCATTTCTAACGCGACGAACAGTGGTCTGTGCAGGGCTTTCTAGGGCTCTAGCAGATGCAGTGGAGCGGGCATTTCTAACTCGACGAACAGTGGTCTGTGCAGAGCTTTCTAAGGCTCTGGCAAACGCGGTGGATAGGGCATTTCTAAAGCTATGATGAGCGGTTTCTTGGAGTTGTTCTGAGGCTCTAGAGGCGGCTGTAGCCCAAGTATTCCTAAGACGACGTGAAGCTGTTTGTTCGGGGCTTTCTAAACACCTGGAGCAAGCTTTGGCGGTGGCATCCCGCAAACGACGAAGGGTTTTCTGTGCTGGGGACTGTGAAGCCCTCAACCTAGACATGCGAACTGCGTCCTGTGAATTCTGAAGTGAACGTTCTTCAACTGAAAGCCTGGCGCGGCGTGCGGACATGGTTGAAGCCGCTGAAGACAACCTTTTAGTCTGCGCAGCGGCGCTTTCCGTAGATAAGCGAGCAGCTGATCTTGAGGCCATCCGTGAAAGACGCAAAGAAGTCTGTTCAGGGGTTTCACTCGCTCTCGCTGCTCTAGCAGTGGAGGCAGCTGTCGTGCGCCGTCCCAAAAGTTTCCTCCTTTTAGGTGGCATCCAAACAGTAAAAACGTCAAAGAGGGTAAAGCTTAAAAAGAGATTTCAACAAATCCAAAACGAAAAAACATGCACTGCTAACGTAGACACAAAAAGGGGAACACCCAGTAAAATGAGTTCAGATGTTACTCAAGGGGAACTCGAAACTAAAAAAAAAGTGGAAATTTAAAAAGATAAACCAAGCGTAAATCCAAAAGTAAATTGGTTTTTAGTACAATTGGCTAACGTGTGTGGGGTTGGTTTGGAACTATAAAACAAAAATGCAGCTAGAACACGTAATCAACAACTTGCGGTGTCCGAAATAGGCGAATAAAGTAAGCCAAGTGCGTGCACGCGGGCAACAATAAACGTAAAAGTGTGAAATCAGGCCTGAGTCACGCAATAGAGGGGGTTGACCTTGAGCGCACTTGCACATAAGCCGACGCGCGATCACGCGGGCGCTATAACGTGTGAGAAATCCTGCGCGTTGATTGGACAGGCCCCAAGGTCAAGCTCTGTGAAAGCGACCAATGGGCTTGCAGCAGTCTCGGTATCAACACGGGGACTCGGCTGTACGCAACTGTGCGCGTGTAAGGAAGTTACAAAAAAGATTGATCCGCGTGCAGCTACGGTTATTTTTGCCGAAAAATTCTGAAATTTGACACACATAAAGGCGATAGTAAGCCGCAAGTGTGTCGTAAATTTTATTTGAATGAAATCCAGATTGTACATACTGTGCCAGTGAATGTGTGTTCAGAGGGCTAAATCCTGTTCCTTGGTACTCTCGTTTATGGTTCCCTGGTCAAGCGGCTTTGACAATCTTGCAAACAATTTGGTACTTGTTAGATAGCCAAGCGTTAGTGCTATCAGAAACTGGACCTTTGCTTTGTTTTGGTGGCTCGGTAACAAAACAACGCCCAAAGACTGCGAAAAATCTGCATAAATGGCCCTTAACCGTGCTTTCAAATTGATTTTGTGCAAAAACAATTGTGTTTTACCAATTTTTGGCGCTGTCACAACCACCGCCGGGTAATTTTACGTAGTTCTGTGAAGTTTTGTTGAAATCGGTTGAAAAATGTAGGAAATCCGATCCCATATATAAACGAACAGACACACACACACAACCTGCGTTTTATAATAAGTAAGATATAATTTTTAGTGGGTATACGCCTTCGAGTTGACATACTTGATTAGTAACAAAATGGTAACGGCATACATCATATATATTGACCGATTTATTTTTTACAGCTTATCAACCCTTTTTTGATAAACCTATTTAGGGTTGTATGAATAATTCTTTTTTTGTGAATGAATATTGCAATAACAATTTTTATTTAACAATGTTTTTGAAAGACGCAAATATTAGTATTTAACCCATAATTTCGGGGATAGATAGATATGAACAGAATGTGATATAGATAGATTGATAAATAGATATGAACAGAATGTGATATAAGTAGATAGATATGAATAGAATGTGAGATAGATAGATAAATTGAGAAATATATGTCAGTGAATGGAATAAAAATAGGAGTGTCAGAGAAGGACGAGAAAAGGTGCAAAAGCTACAGAATGAAGAGAAAGTGAGCAAGAAAGAATAAAGAAAGGAAATTAAAATGAGAGAGAGAGAGAGAGAGAGAGAAAGAGAGAGAGAGACAGACAGACAGAGAAGAGAAAGCGAGAAAACGATAGAAGAGTAAGGAAGTGAAAAAAGAGAGTGATAGCGAGAGAGAAAAGGAGAGAAAGAGGTAAATTGACACATTAATTAGCGGAAGACTAAATATTGAATGAAATCAATTAAAATTCAATTATTTGAAACAGATCCAATCACTATTTCCTGCACGAATAACTCCTTTGTTTCGTATAAAGACGCCACATTTCAGTCGGCGAACACCAACAAAAAGGGAAAATAATCTCAACAATTAACGAAACTGAAAGTACATCACGTGACACCACAAATTTGTGACAGGGACCCAACCATGTCGTCAAAGAGATAATCCCTCTTCCCTTTCGATATTATAGATGACCAAAAATGAGTGACATCCAGTTAGGATCGAACGAAACTGGTTTGCAGATTGGTACGGCACCTTGAGACTCTCGTTTTTTTTTAGTAGTTTCCTAAAAAAAAACAACGACGTAAAATCCTATGATAGCCAAATGAATCTTTTCGTAATTTACGAGATGGTTATTTATTCTGCCGAGAGTTCTTTTTATAAAAACCGATAGGGTTGACATACCGGTAAAACAACAAACAATCAATAAATCTTTTTGTTACTAATTTAACGTTGCTTTCTCGCACCGTCCATAGAATTCCCAGCATCCTTCTGTAGAACTACAGTTCTACTGCCTTTAGTTTTCTCTTCATCTGTGGAGAGATTATTGAGCATTACAAGAGTACTGATATTACATAGCCAACTGTTTTCATTGTTAAACACGAAATATTCCCGTTTCCTAAGACTTTGTTTAGCTTTTAAAATGCGTGTTCGGATTTCGTTGTAGCATTTTCCATTGTCTATTAAAGCATTTTCCAAATATTTAAACCTCTGTACTTGATTGATATCGACATCTCCAATTTCGTAATCCACATTTTCGCCATTTTCTTTTGCTGATGACCATAGTTTCTGTCTCTTCTTATAGTTGATGACTAAGCCTCATTTTCTCTCTTTCATTTACTACTTTGTCTTAAAGGTCTTGTTTTTTTCTTTCGCTGTCTGTCATAAACACAGTTTACCATTACGCCCACTGATACTAAATCCTGGGAGGATTTCCAGCTCCCTTAGGATAGCCTCGCTTTGCAGTTTGAACTAAACTTAGGACATTCTTGTCTTATGCCTCTTTCTATTTTTGTGTAGTTAGACACTTCATTTTCTATCCGTATACAGGCACTTCATTTTCTGTCCGGATGCAGGCACTTCATTTTCTATCCTGATGCTAGCAATTTATTTTCTATTCGTATAATAGCACTTCATTTTTAATCCGTATACAGGCACTTCATTTTCTATCCGGATGCAGGCACTTCATTTTCTGTCCGGATGCAGGCACTTCATTTTCTATTCAGATGCTAGCAATTTATTTTCTATTCGTATAATAGCACTTCATTTTTAATCCGTATACAGGCACTTCATTTTCTATCCGGATGCAGGCACTTCATTTTCTGTCCGGATGCAGGCACTTCATTTTCTATTCAGATGCTAGCAATTTATTTTCTATCTATATACAGACACTTCATTTTCTATCCGGATGTAGGCACTTCATTTTATCTCTGGATGCTGGCAATTTATTTTCTCTCCGTATACCGGTACTTCGTTTTCTCTTTGTAAACAGGAACTTCATTTTCTATCCGGATGCAGGCACTTCATTGTCTACCCAGATGCTGGCAATTTATTTTCTATTCGTATACTGGCACTTCATTTTCTATCCGGATACAGGCACTTGATTTTCTATCCAGATGCTAGCAATTTATTTTCTACCCATATATAGGCACTTCATTTTCTTTTCGTATACAAGCATTTCCTTTTCTAACTGGATGTAGGCACTTCATTTTTTACCCAGATGCAGGCAATTTATTTTCTATCCGGATGTAGGCACTTCGTTTTTTATCCAGATGCAGGCAATTTATTTTCTATTCGTATGCAGGCATCTTCATTTTCTATCCAGAGGCTAGCAATTTATTTTCTATCCGTATATAGGCACTTCATTTTTTTTTCGTATGCAAGCATTTCATTTTCTATCCGAATGCAGACAGTTCATTATCTATCCAGATGCGGGCACTAGTATAAGTTCTGTTTTATTCTGGCATCTTTCCCAAATAGATCGAGTTTCTCTATGAAATAGATCCTCGTTCCGTACCTTGTCAAATTCTTTTGTGCAATCAATAAAATTTGAGTGGAAATCCTTCTGCATTTGTATTGATTTCTACGATATCATTCTGATCATAAATATTTGCATTCTAGTCTTCTGAAGAACGCGAGACAGCGAAACTCGAGTAATGATTTGGGTTGTCTTTTGATAGGAGTTAACATTGTGAATCGATTTTTGTCTAGGTAATCTAGGCGTTGAGCACTTTTCTTTACTGAGTAGGTAGGTGTTTGCCTTTAGGTATTTTTCTTTCCTTGTTCGAGATTTTCTCCTGATTATGGTGTTTGGTCTTTTGACATGTTGCCTTTTGGTTACACAAACGTTTTCTTTAATATATATATATATATATATATATATATATATATATATATATATATATATATATATATATAAATGGTGGTACTCGCTTGGGAAAATCTTGGATAGTTCAACTTGCAGTAGAACAAATCACCCTGATGATCCGTTTAGTTGAAACCTAGTTAGGTTTGCCTGGCACCTTAGGATTATCTTACACACACACACACATATATATATATATATGTGTGTGTGTGTTTCTGTCCGCAAATCAGTTTAAGTTTAAAAGTTTACGATAGATGTTCCTGTGTTGCAATGTAGACTAGGTTACATTTGTCATTCGTGTGCATTTGTGTCTCGTCTGTCTTCAACGTTTAACGTGTCTTGTACTGAGTTAACTGACCAGTGTTCCTTTTAAT
>OZ010607.1:50084243-50129243 GCA_963932145.1 Acanthosepion lycidas | reverse complement strand
AATATTATTTTCATTTTGTTTACATAATAATGTTTTCAGTGATACAAATCTTACAAATTAATCCATGGCCGGTGGCAGGTAAGGTGGGTTAATACCTTTCCCAAGAGCATTTGCGCATGTGAGTGTAACGAACCCAACTGGAATTGGAACTCATCTCTCTGATTAACGATTCCAAGTTACACCACCAGCATATACAAGCTTACAGCACCTGGTATCACCAAGCGGTCACCTATTTAAGTACTGATCAGGCTCGGCGTTGGTTAAATTCGGTGACGGTATGGGAAATGACGTTACAAGATAGGTTGGTAAGCAACATGAATAAAGGAAAACATATATATATATATATATATATATATATATATATATATACATATATATATATATATATATATATATATATATATATATATATATATATATATATTGTTGTCATCCAATAAAAAGGAAGGCTGTATATTTTGAATTTTTGACACTTTAAATTTAAATTTGTGAAAATCATATTAAAAAGGTTTAAGCGTAAATGCCAATTTTTAATTATGTATTTATCATCTTCTAATCAGCGTTTAAATAATGTTTACTAACTCATATATTTGGAAACTTGAGCCCTAAAATTTTGACAGTTTTATTCTGAAAAATGCACTCATAATAATGTAAAGACCCTCTTTAGATTCATTTATAACTATGATAAACTTAGCGTGTACATTTTAACGTTCATAGTGAGTAGGTTTCTACCTGCACGTTAATTTTTATTTTTATCACTAGAACGTTTTTTGGTAGTCTATTTTTAAATAAATCCTAACCTTACAAGCTTGCTTATAATTGTTTACCACGTTCCCGTGGTCTCCCTTATAAACTTGCATTTAATTTATTGTGGCTATATTTCTATTAATGTGTATAATATTCTTGCTTTTAAATTGATCACTTCATTGTTATTCAAAAAGCTTAGCCAAACCCCTCCAACTACAGCCTGACAGTAATGCCAAGAAAGCAAAACCCTTCACTTTGACGTGCTACTACTACAGCCAAACGCATGAAAGCACAGAGAAGAAACGCTTTGCAACAAGAAACTCAAATTAAACTGACACAAAATGCTATTCGTACAGCTAATGCAAAGTCAGCAGAAACTAATGAGCAACGGTTAACTAGACGAGGAAGGAACGCTGCCAAAACCCCTGCTACTCGAGCTGTGGAAACTGAGAGGCAAAGAACAATTCTATACAGTCTTTGTGAACGTTGGTTTTCAGCCTTGGCACGGCTGCTAGGTGAAGTCTTTGTTGAATTTCTTCTTCCAATGCATGTTGTTCATTCGATGTAGTTTGAGCAAAAGCTGTCAACAAAGCATTTCTTCTCAACAATTTTCGAAGATCGATTACGATTAATGTACTCTTCATTTGCTGACAAATTGTTTTGTATCTTCTGTGTTTCTGTAAAATCAACTTTCTCGTGTTATAAATGTTTTCACACTTCATGTCATTAGAATTTTTCGCCATATAGATAAGAGACACTAATGAAAAATCTTCTTGATTTTAACTTTACAGATTGGATGAGGCTCATGATCCTATTTTGAATAAACCCAGGCAACGCCTGGTAATGCTGCTAGTATATATATAAAACAAACATACAAATTATAGTTTGACCGTTTTTATGATTATATGACGTCACTTTGTGTGATTTGAAATTGGTTCAATCAAATGTGAGAATGCCGAAATTAAAAATCAGTTGCGAAATTACACACAGAAGAATCCTTGAAAATGAATGAAGCTTCATTCGAAAGTACTCGGAAGAAAATTAATATAAAATAAAAATTAATATGAATTTTGGCAATTTCCCGATAACGCTAAACTACTTATTTGGAAATTTGAATGATTTAAGAAGAAAATTGGCAGACAGAATTTGTCCAATAATTTGAACAAAAAAAAAAAAAAAAAAAAAAAAATATCAAAAAATTAAAATTTTCAGAAACCCCGTGTTGTATATTAATATGTTTTTTTTTTTTTTATTTCAATTAAGTTCCTCAACTAGTTTCGACCAGCATGGTCATTGTCAGGAAAAAAAAATCCTTGCTTGTTAGTAGCAGTGAACTACAGGAATGACTGACTTTCTGAAGAAAATGAACTTTATCTATAGTTTTCATTTGTTTTTTATCGTTAATTTTGGTCAATCGCTTGTTTTGGTTAAACAGCTTCTTTCAAGTTGTTTTAAAATAGGGGCTGGGGCATTCCTGTGTCTCAGAATTTCCTTCATTGGTATTTAGACAGTTTTATTGGTTGCTGGGAAGGCGATGCGTGTGTGAAGTGTATGCTATCTTTTATTTTTTGGGGAGTGTGTGTGATATGTGTATGTGTATATATTTACGTAAGTGTGTGTATATGTGCGAGACCTCAATACGTTTGCAAGCATGTCTGTCTTGTGTGAGTGAGAAATTTGGGTATCGCTTGATTTATGGGTTTATACACACACACACACACACACACACACATAATTCCTTACTTCAGTATTAAGGACTCATTTTCATTTGTTCAGGTTATTCGTGATACTCCTTCTAAAAATAAAATTATGTGTTCCTTTGACGTATGTTCTCTGTTTACTTGTGTTCCAGTAATGGAAACTATTGATATCTGCTGTAACATGTTATATCGAAGTGGTTTGTCACCTCCGGATATCCCAGAAAATGTGTTTGTTGAGCTAATGCAATTCGCCACTATGTCTGTGGAGTTTAGCTTTAACAATTTTATGTACAGACAGATTGATGGGGTTGCCATGGGCTCCCCGTTGGGTCCCGCTTTGGTCAACATTTTTGTGGGCTTTTATGAGACGTCCCTCCTCACTTTTAACAATGCACCGTCTATGTACCGTAGGTATGTGGACGATACATTTTGTCTTTTTAATAGTGAGGTGGAAGCTGATTCCTTTCTTACAGTTATGAACCAACTTCATCCATCTTTAAAATTTACTATCGAAAAGGAGTCCAATTCTTGTCTCTCTTTTCTTGATGTCCTTGTGCATCGGACTCCTTCTCAATTCCTTACTTCAGTATTTCGCAAACCATCGTTTTCTGGTTTGTATACGCGTTGGGACTCATTTTGTCCCAGAAAGCGTAAAATTAATCTCATCAAGACCTTAACTCATAGGGCCTTGATGATCTGCAGTCAACAATATTTGGATGAAGAATTGGATTTTGTCCGCTGCACGCTATTAAACAATGGATATGCTAGTGATATTCTTCATAGTGTCATGCGTGATAAGATTCTTAATTTTCGAAAGGAAAAACAATATTTAGCTCAGAAATGTCCCGTTTACTTGCAGCTTCCATTTATTGGTTCGCGGGGCGAGTTTTTGGCCAGGCGGGTCTTGTCTGCTGTCCATCTGTGTTATTTTTCGGCTCAACTTAGGATTCATTTTGCGACTCGTTCTGCCTTTCCCTCTATGCGTAAGGATCCTCTTCCTCCCCATCATGTTTCTTCCGTGATTTATTCTTTTAAATGTGGTTGCGGTAGCAACTACATAGGAAGGACTTCCCAACGTTTAGATTGTAGGATCAGGCAGCATGTCCCATTGCGAGTTCTTAATCCGGATGCCCTTAAGAGCCAGTTGGTTAATACTTCCGGGTCAGCGATCACAGAACATTTGATAAATTGCAGGGATTGTGCAAAGGATTTCAGTCCGAACTGGTTTACTGTACTGTCCAGTTCGCACTCTCCATTTCATTTGCGAGCACTTGAGTCTCTGTATATTCGGTCCAGGGAGCCGTCTCTTTGTAAGCAAAGAGACTGTCTCCTTGGACTTCACGTTATTAGACTCTAGTGTGTATCATACATTCCCCTCACACCACCCCCCAAATAATTTTTTTTTTTTTTTTTTTTTAATTTTTTTTTTTGTGCTGGGCATATTCGCGCGGTTTGAATTTTTTTTTTCTTCCCCACTTATACCATTAATCATTTCATTTTTTAATGCTTTAATTGTATGAAGGGTGTTTGTGTGAGTCAATATTGATTGCAATAATTGTTCCCAGTCGACCCTGATGAGATTGGGAACGAAACCGGTTGGTCTGTTCTGTAAGTGTGTTTCATCTCTTACTTTTTATTTTTCATAATGCCTTTAAGAAATAATTTGTATCTATTCCTTGCAATATTACGGTTCTGTACCTCCAACAATTTATTTACATATATATATATATATATATATATATATATATATATATATATATATATTGAGAACTAATTGTAATGACGAATGTATCATCCTAACTGCTAACTATAATAATAAGCTGTAATTTAAAAATAAATTTGGGTATACTAATATACCTTGATTTTTTTTTCACAGACGTGGCAGCGTACCCAGCGGATTAAAGGAAAAATGTTGTTTTCATCCATGACAACATAAAGTCTCATACAGTAAAAATAGGAGAGGACGTATTTCAGGAACTTGGTTGCTCTCTTCTACGCAGCCCTCCATATTCACTTGACCTTGTACCAACTGATTATTGCGTTTGACGATCGCTGCTGAAAGCTTTCTTTAAGAAACCACATTCAATAGTTTTCGCATCAAAGCGTGCAGAATTTTATTCAAATGTATCGAAGTACTGAATGGTGAATATATAATCGAATCACTTTTTAATTGCACATTATTTTTTTTTTAGTGTGACCCTGTTAAACGTTTTTGCTCTATCTTAATAACCTCAAAAAAGAGCATTGTTGGTTGCTGTTCTGGTAGGGGATCTACCATTTTCATCATTTTTTCTTTTCTTCTTAGTTTATTTTCTTGTATAGGTTTCCTTGAATTTTTGTTAGTAAATTTGGTTATTTTTTTCTATCTGAATTTTCATTTGGTCACTTGGCATGATTTCTTTTTGTTATATATATATATATATATATATATATATATATATATATATATATATATATAATCTCTCCTCCTCTTCATCCTTTCCTCTTTCACGCCTCTTTACTCATGCTTCCGCCTTGCTTGGTATGAAAAGTTGTATATATATATATATATATATATAATTATTTATTTAAAAATATGATTCCATCGCTACATAAGAGTTCTCATGTTTCAAAACAGGAGCCGAAAACTTCAATATAATTATTTGAATTAAATTGAATTAAAGTACCAAGCTCTGTTCCATCTTCAAGTGAAATTTTTTTTGGAATAACTAATTCCTGAAATTTACGCGTTTTATAAGCATATTCATTATTAAAATTATTTTTAAAGAAGTTATTTTAAAAATAAAGGTTCAGAGTGCTCGACCTTAATTTGTGGATTACTACCCGTCAATATCTAAGGGTCTGCTCACGAGTGCCCTGGAGTTTGCTGCTGTGTATTCTGACCTGACAAAGGAAGAAATAAATATAATTCTCAGTGCAAAAAAATCTCTCCTCGTTCATAATGGGGATCCATGGATTAAAAACAAGAATTCAAAATAGAGAAAATTAGAAAAATTATATTTAGTCAATTTAGAAATCTAAATTTAAAAACAACAGTCTGTACTAAATTAAAAAGGGTAAACTTCCTCGACGTAACTCTAGATTTAAGAAACAACATATACCTACCTACCTCATAGAAAACCTAATACTAACCCCTTATATATACACCCTAAGTCAAACCACCCTCCATCCATAATTAAACATATGCCCTCATCAACAGAGAATAGAATCAGCATTATCTCCGCTAATAAAGAAATATTCCAACAACAAAGTAATTTTTATAACGCAGACCTAAAGAATAGTGGATACAAAAATGCTAACATCAATTAGAGAAACAATTGTACTAACCAGAAGAAAAACAGGAAAAGAAAAATCATCTGGTATACCCCTCCGTTCAACCAAATGGTTAGTATTAAGCTAGGACATAAATTCCTAGCTTTAATTGAAAACACTTTCCTACTAATAGTAGACTTAGTAAAATATTTAATAAAAAGACCCTAAAATTAAGTTACAGTAGCACTCAAAATCTAGAAAGTATAATAAAAAACACAATAAAATCATGAATAAACCCGCATGTCAGAATCGTATTAATAAAAACCCTACACTTAAATTAGACAAAAATAGTGAAAAATTATGTGATTTTAGAAACCTAGAAGACTGCCCATTGGAAAACAAATGCCGTGTATACCAATGTACTATCTCATCCATTGAGAGTCCTAATACTAATATGATATACATTGGGTCGACGAAGAATGAATTTAAAACCAGATGGAGGCAGCATAAAAGCTCCTTCAACAATATAAATAAAAGAAATCAGACATCTCTATCTAAATATTTTTGGCATTTGAAGGAAATTAATAAAACACCAAAAGTAAAATGGAAAATTATAAACAAAACTAGAACTTGTAAAACTTGGGATGACCCATGCCCTTTATGCCTACATGAAAAACTACACATTATCAAGTTTCTAAATAATAAAATTTATTAAACAATAGACATGAGTCAACGGTTTTTTGCCAACATCATCAAATTTTCACATTGAATAATTAACATAAAAAACAAACAAACAATAAAATAATAAATACAAATTTTAAACTCCATAGTCTAAATAAATAGTTTAAATGCCCTAACCCCCGCCAAAAAGAAAAAAAGATAACCCTTTATGAAGTCGTCAAAAAAACAAATGTTAGCGAATTATGACAGTTTTTTTTTATATACACAAAACGCTTTCGGGGGGAAAAAAATGAAATAAAATAAAAAAATAAATAAATCTCCATAGACACTTAACCAGAATATACGATATCATCTTCCGCTTTAAATTTAGACACCCCAACCTTACCCTGACTTGACGTCTTTGAATGTAACTGAGATATTGATACAAATTATTAACCCTTACGCCCCTTTTCTTTAAATAATTGCTCTAGCCGTTACCATAGTAATTTTAATTTTAATAATGAACATGCTTATAAAACGCGTAAATTTTAGGAATTAGTTATTCCCCAAAAAAAATTCGCTTGAAGATGGAACAGAGCTTGGTACTTTAATTCAGTTTAATTCAAATAATTATATTGAAGTTTTCGGCTCTTGTTTTGAAACATGAAAACTCTTATGTAGCGATGGAATCATATTCTTAAATAAATAATTATATTTATGCTCTACTTTTGTATCGTGCACTATTTTTTAAAAATAATAACAAAAATACTAAAGAACTTTGGGTTATTTACCTAACGAGTTCTTTCCTATTTTCTATATATTTTTACACACACACACACACACACACACACACACACACACACACACACACACATATATATATATATATATCAAATATGTGGTGCAGTTTAATTTATATTAGAATGAATCATTCATATAAAAAGTAAATTGGTAATGTTAATGATATAAATGTCGAAATCACTTCGCTAACTAAATTTTAAAGATGCATTAACTCACAAATACCTCGATGAATGATATGATGGTTATTTTTTAAAATTATAAACTGTATTAGGTCTTCCTTAAATATGCAAGTACTTTCGACGGGTCCTCCGGTCATCATAAGGCATGGAAACTATTTTGATTTTGTTAAAATTCAGGTAGCATCTGAGGGGAAAAAATATAATGCAAATCGAAATATGTTTTTTTTTTTTATGTGTTGTGTTATTGATAACGGATACAAACTTGTGAAGCGTGCAGTCGCAACGCTATAGTTGATTTTTTTCAACGCTAAGGTTGAATATATATATATATATATATATATATATATATATATATATATTGGGGGGAAAAGTATGACAAAGTGGAAAAAGCTTTCGCGTGACACGTTTCTTTTTCTAGAACTTCATCGGACTAAATTGGTATTCAGGTTGATGCGACTACAGATGCGCCCAAAGTGAAGGGGACGTCGGAAATCTTAAATTAAATTTTTTTATATATATATATGTGGTCAATCATCTAACTGATTTAATTTAGATTCTTTTTGTTTACGCTTCCATCACTTTTGTTGTCAAATATCATACATTGTAATAATAGATCTGCCAAGAAAGGCGTTGTAAGAAACTGTATGCAAATTTGCTATGAATGGAATCATCAGGCTGAATTGGCTGATGATAGCATGTGGTGAAACCTAGGTACGTAGTACCTGGCTGATTAGGATTTATTTTATATATATATATATATATATATATATATATATATATATATATATATATTTATATATATGCATGTTTCATTAAAAACGGCAGACAAGGTACTACGGTTAAGCTTTTTATTTAACTTGTCTTGTGTTCTGACAAGAGCTTTTTTTCTGGACAAAGGGTGTGTAAGAACTGTCTAAATGGTTTATATTTCCAACCGCTTTCGGCTATACCTTTAGCCATTATCAAGGATGATTCGATTTTTCAGCTTAATTGAGTGTGTGCGTTCTGTCTATGTCTTAGTGTGTGGTAGGGATGTTTTTAATTTCCGAATACGGTTAGCACATTGTGGCTTTGTTCGTAGTTAATATTGTTAAGAGTTGGCTTTTTCGTTTTAATTACTAAAGCTTCCATTATTTTTAGCTAAATTTTAAAGTACCTTGTCTGTCGTTTTTAATGAAACATGCATAAAGGAAGGGTTTCTGCCTAAATATACAACTATATATATATACACACACACTCTCTCTCTCTCTCACACACACAAATATATATATATATATATGATCGACTCTCCCGTCGAGATTCGACGTATGAGGGTCAAGCAGATCAGTTTCCAGGAAACCGACAGCCCGACACCGGCACATGAGATTTGATTATAGTGGTGAAGGCCTCGTGCAGGACCATCCACTCTTTTTGGAGGGACGAATACGGAGACCTGGTGCACCGAATGCCACAAGGTTCCCAAACGACACTCCGCAGGTTTTGAATTCAGAGTTGTCCTTCTCCTAGACCGACCAGTTGCCATCCAACTCCATATATATATATATATATATATATATATATATATATATATATATATATATATATATATTAATCGTTTCTTCCCAAGTAAGGCGATAATGTCACTAAGACGTACAGGGTTACAGGGAATAAAAATGAAATAGAATGAGAACAACACGAAGGAAAGGACAAAAAAGGTACAGGATTTAAGTAGAAAAAAGACGGAGAGAGACGGTGCATTTAAATTTTTCAAGATTATAGTTACAATGAACCAAAACATTATGAACATCAGTGTGTGGCAAAACTAAAAGTACTGCGTCATTACAACTGCGCATGTCAAAGCCAGAAGTCCGCAATCACGTTATATATATATATATATATATATATATATATATATAAATATAACGTATAATGTGTGTGTGCGTGTGTATGTGTGTTTTGTGATGTGTGCTGTCCGTTAATGAATAAGTATAACTCAAGGCTTCATTGTTAAATAAAAAAAAAGTATTTAATTACAACTGCAAATAAATTCTTAACAAGAGCAAGAAGTAAAAGTCAACCAAAGATAATTAACCATTTCAGTGAATACCTTGTTAGTAGCGCGGCTTAACTTCCGGTAAATCCTAAATGAAAACCCAAATTATTGACGCACAATAATTTACACTAATTCGACTGGATAGTTCCATTCAATAATCATTCAATGATCATTGCAGTCAGTAGCCTGACACCGCTAGTTATACACCTAGCGGAAAAACATATATTTATAACTCTAGAGTGTCACGCTCGAACCTCGTTGTCTGTTGTCACTCATTTTCTTCCTATATGACAATATGAAATCGTTTCATGAAATCGATTTGATTGAAAATAGATTTGATAATGCAGTTCGCCATTCAAGGCTTCATCAGATCTGAAAATGAATGAATGAAATGTGTGTTTGTGTATTTGTGTGTATGTTTATATAATGAAGCTTAGAACCTTTTTCCCTAAGCTGGCGTTTCTCTTGATTAAAGAAGAAAGAAAATGAATGACGTTTTTTTAAAAATGTCGTTAATATTTATTCTGGCATTTTTTCTTTACAGTTCTTAATTCCGAACGTTATTAAAATGTATTTTCGCAGTATTTTTGCATCTGATTAAAGGCAAATCCTCCTCTCATCGTCAAAATGGCTTGAAAGACATAAATTCATTTAGCCTTTTCTGAAGACAAATCCTCATACAATTCTTCAGAATGGGTTGAAAGTAAATGATTTGTTTTTTTTTTCTCTATCCATGCGTTTTCCGTGTTGATATTATATTTTTAAATTAGGACATAGAAATCCCGACAGAGTTTTTAAATTTTGACAAATGAAAACGTTTCATGTAATAGATTTGATTGAAAATAGATTTGATAATACATTTCGCCATTTAAGGTTTCATCAGATCCGGGAACGAAAGAATGTATTTGTAAGTATCTTTAAATAATGAATCTTAGTACTGTGTCTAAGCTGGCGTTTTTCGTGATTAAAGAAGAAAGAAATCCATTACACCATCCACGCAAAATTATTAATCAGAGGGCCGAGTTCGAATTTCTATTGGTTTCGTTATATTCACTAATGCACAAATCACCTTTGAAAAATTCTCAATCCACTTCTTATCCCCCTATCTATGGGGTAATTATTATCTTTCTTACAATCTAAAAATATTTTCAGGCTTTAAATAACCTGCAGTGTGTTATCAACACTTATTTAAGCCGTAGAAAATGAATTAACCAATCTTTCTCTCTCGAAGCCCTTCTGTTTATCTCAAAATCTATCTCGCTATCTATCAGTATATCAATAACTTTTAGTTAATCTTGCGCATGTAAAAAAAGCTAAAACTGTTATAGCTTGTCTATTCATATTTGATGTCAAGATCCAAAAGTCGTATTGGAAGAGTAAAATTTGACATTCGAAAATTAAATAAAGTATTAAAAATGGAATCATTTCGTTAGAAAGAATGAAAAAACTGAACTGCTATGTAACATCAATCCTCCTATCTCCATATTGAATACTGGATAATTTATTTTCCTCCCCATATATATATATATATATATATATATATATATATATATATATATATATATATATATATATATATATATATATATATATATATATATATGCACACGTGGTAATGCATTCTGTTTTATTATGCATGCCTTATGCATGCCCATAGAGCCAGTGGCGGGGTTTGGTAGCATGTTAGTGGTTGAATGCTTTCAGGCTTGGGACAGAGAGCAGCTAAATCGCAGTCTGGAAAAATTGCGTCTGACATGAAAATGTGTATGAATCAAAAGTGTGAATTCTCGCATGCGGAAAAAGCACCCTTTGACATTCAGGGATGTTTGCTAAACATTTATGGAGACCAAACAGTGGATGTGAACAGAGGCATTGGGCAACGCATTTTTTTGTGAAATAGTGATGTGACTGAGAAGGTGCATTCAAGGCGGCTCTGCACAGGTGTCTTCCAACGAATTGAAAAGCATTCAACGGTGGAAAAATAATGCTTATCTCCATCGATTAATTTCAAAATCTCTCTCTCTCTCTCTGTATATATATATATATATATATATATATATATATATATATACATAATACAGGTAAGTAATCCATTGGTATATAATCCTGGTGGATCATAGTAATATTAATTAAGACTCATCCACAGAGAGTTCGATGTTTTTATTTTAATAGCGCATACATATATTTTTTATAGCCAAAAATAAAAAAATGACGTCTACATATTTGAATTTTGAATGCTAGTTATTTGATTGTATTTATGCAAGGACAAATTCTTGTGACCAAATGACACAGAAAGACAGACAGATAGATAGATATGAACAGACTAAGATCGAAAGATTGATATATAATTTTCGCTTGAGGATGAAACAGGGCTTGATACTTTAACTCAATTTAATTTTAATAATTATATTGAGGTTTTCGGCTCTCGTTTTTGAAACATGAGAATTCTTATGTAGCCAAGGAATCATATTTTTAAAAAATAATTATGATATATATATATATATATATATATATATCGAGAGATAGATAGATAGATAGATATAGATATAAAGAACCATCGAAATAGATACAGTCTGAAATAAATAGGTGCATACATAAATATAAAGAGAATGAGATAAATACATATTAAGAGCTTGAGATAGATAGATAGATAGATCGATCGATCGATGGATTTATTAATTGATATATATATATATATATATATATATATATATATATATATTAGGTTGGTGCAAAAATAATGTCGTTTTCTCACATAGTAACATATGTGAGAAAACGACATTATTTTTGCACCAACCTAATATATAGAAATATTTACATAGAGAGCCTGGGATAGATAGATAGATAGATAGATAGATAGATAGATAGATAGATAGATAGATAGGAAGTCTGAAATAGAGAAATACATACATATACATATAAAGAGATTGGGAATGAGTGATAGATAAGCATTAAGAACCTGATACATACATACATACATACATATATATATATATATATATATATATATATATATATATATATATATAGAGAGAGAGAGAGAGATAGAGATAGAGATAGAAAGGATTATTTAGAGAGAGAAAGAGAGATAGATAAAGAGAAATAGTGAGGGAGCGAGAGAGCGAGGGACACAGACCTTTGAGAAGAAAGTTATTGCTCATTTTTCTATCAACTCTCATTCTGTTCGTCTTCATTTCATTAAAAAATTATTTCCATCTGCTAATATCTAACCCGCCTTTCGCTCTGAGACACGACTTTGTGCCATTTTCACAGGAAATGCCTTCACGAATAACCGCTTCTTTCTTTCTGAAATGTACAAAGATTTTGCTTTACTGGTCACCAATCTGACAGTTGGCTGAGACACTAACAAATTTCTAAAGCTCTATAGAAACGGACCGTCCACCTGTGCTGAGAGCTGACTGCAGATGGTTGTGTTTATACACCTTATTTTCATTCGGAAAGTTTCATTTTTCCTTTGAGCTATCTACATTCTATCTTAATAGAAAACTAAATACGAATCCAAGGTAAAAGTAACTCCGTAAAACATGTTGCTAATCAATTGTTAGTAACAAAATAGACATGATTAATTTTGATATTTCTATTGGTATTACAATAAATGGAGAATTCCATACAAAGGAAGGAAAACCCTGATTTTAAACCTCTGCTAGCGGCCATATCCAAAAAACGGGAAAGGCTATGGAATTAAATCCAGACAAAAAAAAAAAAAAAAAAATCAATGACTGAGACCAGAAGGCGGTTAACTTATAGTGGCGTGGGGCTTCGGTGTTTAAAATGAACAGTTGATTTACCCTCGCCAAGAAGGTTAATGAAGGATGATAATGACGTGTAATTTTAGCAAAACAAAATAAGGAATTTATTTATGAATATACACACTTAAAGTTGTGGCAGAAGCTCGTTTAAGGAAAATAAATCAGAAATTTTCAGTCCGTAGTTTTAACAAATTGTTATGATGAGGAAATATTCATACAACAGATTAAATGAGCCGACAAAAAATTAAAAAAAAAATGTTTCAAACAAAGGTAAGTGTGTTCGTTGTTCACAGAAGTGATATATGGTTTGCATACGTTCAAAATAGATTAAGATGTATAGTTGGAAATATTAAGCTTTCTTTTACTGGTGAAAGAAAGTTATTTGGCGTGCCGCGTGCTTGGTTAAAAGCCGATATAACTGTCGAATAATTTTACACTGGTAAAGCTAGAACATGAAAGCTAGTGACTGGTCACAAGAAACTGAAACGAAACCTTTCACATGACTTTAGACACTCGTCTCTAGTTAATTTATTTTTTTCCTCATTTTATATCAAAAAGGATTTCGTATAGACTAGCTATTTACTTTTCTTTCGACTGATTTCTGTGAAGATAAGGTTTTCGTTGGTCCAAAAGAAATTTCACATCGGCTTACGAATTTATTTCCGTCTTTTTCTCAGGTCGCCGGCGAATCTCTTCTCCCTCCAGCTATGGGTAAATAGCAGAAGAGACCCGGTTCTATAAACTTGTATGGCAACAGGTCTACCGCAGAAAGAAATGGCAACCTACTGCGTGAAAAAAATCTGCCTCGCCAGTCATGTATCGAAAGATGCATGATCGCCTAAGCGTGTATCATGCATGGAACTGATTTTTAAGTTCAAGAGAAACCAATGTATTCTCTCATTTAATTCGCAGTTGTGAGAAAACAGGAATTTTTGCGAAACTGAACACAATAGACCAACCCGGAATTGGAACTCGACTCTCCGAATTCGTATTTCACTCCGATATCCATAAAATTAGTTACACATTGCGTGTTATTTATTACTTTTGAGGATACGTTGATTTTTTCACGTTGAAAGTTCCTGAAACAAAACTGCAGTAATCCTTATAACTCTTTTGTTTGCGAATCGCCGGTATGACCCCTTTTGTTTTTTTTTAATGTACTGTCTACTTTTAGGACGTTGTTGAACATCTAATCCTTCGTCACTTTTAGTTTTTTTATTTTGCTATCTCTCCTCAACACTGTCCTACCAATCATTTACACGAGTTCGTTGGGTAGGTTATGCGCTGTTTTACCCTTGTCTTAAATATGTCTTGTGTGTGTCAAATTTTCTCAGCCTTTTAAAAAAACAAGAAAAAAATGATATGGCTCGACTTTCGGAAGTGACAGAAACAGTAACATTTCGCCACCTTCTCGTATCACACGAATGATTTATACTTTTATTTTACAAATATAAACTGTGAGTGTCAAATTTTCCAAGCCCTCTTTCATCATTAAGTGACCTAGAAATTTCAACTCTATCTTTCTGATGTTAAGTATAAGTGGCCTTTTTGTTTCTATTTTCTCTAAAACTTCGTCGTTGCTCACATGTTCAATCCATGATATTCTCAGCATCCTTCTGTACAACCATATTTCTGTTACCTTGAGTTTCTTCTACATCTGCATTGATATTGTTCAACATTCACTGCCATATAGGAGAACCAATATTACATAGCAGTTCAGTCATCTTTTATTTGTCTCTAAGTAAACTAACCTGTTTCTTAATACATTGCATTGCTTTCAAAGGAATATTTCGCTATCCCAATGCATGTTGGGATTTCGGTGCCATTTCCGTCCTCTATTAAAAAACTTCCTAGATATTTAAATATTTGTACATGTTTAATTTTGGTATCTGCAACTTGTAATTTGCATCCAATGTGGCTGCTATTTGGAGGGATTGCTTAAGTTATTTTCTGCTGTTTATCAAACCTTTACAGAAAATACTTTTAGACTGTAAGAATCTTTTTGAGTTAGTTATGGTTTAGTAATACAGGTGTTACTAATTAACCCATAGCTGAGGGTAGAAAGGGTGGATTGATGCCATTTATACTCGCGGATAGGTCGCCCCACCGGAAAGGTCGCCCCAACGCATTGGTCGCCTCACCAGATAAGGTCGTCCAAAACGCATATGTCTCCTCACCGGATAGGTCGCCCCCGACGCATAGGTCGCCCCACCGGATTGGTCGCCACAACGCATAGGTCTCCCCACGAGTAGATCGCCCCAAACGCATGGGTCGCCTCACCGGATAGATCGCCCCCAACGCATAGGTCGCCCTACTGGATAGGTCGCCCCAACGCATGTCTTTCCACCGGATAGGTCACCCCGACGCGTAGGTCGCCCCACCGGATAGGTCGCCCCACCGGATAGGTCGTCCCAACGCATAGGTCGCCCCACCGGATAGGTTGCATTCCTACTTTATGGCTTAATAACTGATGATTTACTGTTGACTCGCAGATAGGTCACACTATAATCTGGGGAGTTACCTTTTCAAACGTAAGAATTATCAGATGTCTACCTTCATTTCTACCTTTATTTCAAAAACTTACAATTATTAATACACTTTTGCAGTTAAAATACATTTCTTCAATCATCATGCAAAAAATAAAAAGGAAGTAAATGTATAGGTATTTTTATATTTAGCGCATATTATTTTTATATCGAATCAACGAGAAAAAAAGAACTGCAGAAGAAAATGTTACAGTACATTTAGAAAAATGTGTTTATCTATTTATATATCATGTTACACTTTTAAAATTAATTCGGTAAAATCCCAGGAATTCTTCTTCACTATCGTCGCTGTCAAACATCATTCTCATTTATTTATCAGTTAATAGGTTTTCATCATTGTCCATTTCATTTGACAATATATATTTTTTAATATGTTGTAATTGACATCTTTGATAATGGCTTAAGTAAGCTGAAAGCTTAGATTGTATTAAAAAACTATGGATCACTACTGTGAATTTCTTTCTTCTTTCAACGATAATGTTATTAAACTTATCAGAAGTTACGAAAACAATTTACATAAAATAGACAACACTTGTCTATATTATTTAATGAAACGTGTATGAATGAAAAGATGCTGCCTAAATACACACAATATATATATATATATATATATATATATATATATATATATATATATATATATAACTGTGTAGCGGAAAAAACATATTTTAAATCAATTAATTTATAATATTAATGCTCTGTAAATTTACATTGAGCACTATTTTGTAAAAATAAAAATATCTATAAGAACACCGGATTACATATCTTACTGTTCTTTCTTATATATATATATATATATATATATATATATATATATATATATATATATATATATATATATGAAAATTTCTCAGAGTTAACCTCTAGAAAAGACAATATTTTTAAATATAAATGACAATAGGAAAACTGTACTAGTTGCTGACACGTTTCGTCCAGTGTGAACTGTCTCAAAGCTAAAAAATCCGCTGTATTGACGGTTTCTTTTGGCTTTGAGAAAGTTCAAATTGGACGAAACGTGTCAGCAACTACTACAGTTTTCCTATTGTCATTCATATATATATATATATATATATATATATATATATATATATATATATATATATATATTGTAGAATGAATCGTGGGGCCATTTTTTTCCTTGTCAATAAACATCTACACATACTTCCTTAACTTATGTATGCATCTTCAGCGTTTCTATATCAGTCTAGTGCAAGAGCCCCGACCGAACGGTGACTGATGGATCAATGAATATTTGATAATTTTATTTATTTATTGCGATGGATATGTGAATCTAGCAGCATGAGGTAAATTTAAAGCAGCGAGTCAGTATATATGATAGATAAATTGTTTAGTATATCTGAGTATCATTTCCGTTTTCTCAGAAATCATGATGACAAGGCAGTGTTGCTTTACATTTATGTCGAACGGATAGGTCGCACCCCTAATATATTGTTATATTTTTGGTAAAAAAAAAAGTGCGACCTATCCGTGATTATATACGGTAACATTCGCAATGGTATAAGTTGGTGCAAAAATAATGTCGTTTTCTCACATATGTTACTACGTGAGAAAACGACATTATTTTTGCACCAACCTAATATTTGTGCGTATGTAAAGAACCTAACCGGAATTGGAACTCGTCTCGCCGATTAACAATTCCGAGTCATTAGACATCACACCACCGGCAAAATCCAAGTTTACAGCACCTGTTATTCCCAAGCGCTTACCCATCTAGGTACTGATCAGGCTCGACGTTGCTTAACTTCGGTGATCGTACGGCAATCGGCAGTTTCAACGTGACGTGGCCGTAAACCCCATCTGAAAAATTTTCCAGAACAGATGTTGTCGTTCGTTATTCGAATCGTTATTCTCGAAGTTTAGCTACTTTACTGATAAGTCATTTCAGACTAAATCATCTTTATAACATCGAACATTCTGTCAGAGTTTTTTTCTCGCTTTGAAATCTTCTGACATATAAACAGCTTTAATTTGACATTTCAGCATCTGTAAAGCAATGTCTGAACAAAATCTCTAAGAATCTTCCTAAATCCATATTTGCAAATCTAATGATATTGTGGTTAATTTGTCCCTCATGGATTTCTCTAGAAACTCATCAGTATACATATGCATATATATATACGCAAGTATTTTATATCATGATATATAGAGCTAATAACGAGCTTCATTTGGAGATTTACAGAAAATCTACCAACAAGAATGACCATATCAATTTTTATTCCCACCACTGTAACAGGATAAAATCTGGAATAATTATAGGATTCTATTTAAAAGCACTAAGAATCTGAAGCCCCCAATACCAAGAAACATATATAGAAAACACTTTTAAAATCCTCCAATATCCTCATTATTTCATCCGCAATGCTAAGAGCATGGCATATCAAATATACAACCGTTAAAAATATAATAAAATTATTAACAAAAATAAAAAATAATGATAAACTAGATAAAAACTGATATAGATTACTACCTACTAACTCCTTAAGATCTAGTCTCCAAAACAATTTATCCAATCTTAACAATATCAAAATGATTACAACCACATCCAAAACTATTATGGATAGGTTCAGAACCAACAATGCCCATAACAATAATAGTTCTGAAGCAGCTATATGTAAAATAAACTGTCACAACTGCTCCTCACAATACATTGGGGAAACTTGCAAAAATTTAAACAAAATAGATCTATGAACACAAAAAGGATATTATACACAGCAATTTATCAAATATATTAGTTATAGATAGAAATACATTCAACCACAGCTTTGATCTAAAGAATCCCATAATTATTAAAAGTGAAAGTAACTTAGAAGGAAAATTCTTGAGAGTGCTGCTATTGAATCTTATCAAAATATAAATCTGTGTCCCGGATGTTTTTCAAATATCTTCATTAGAGAAATGCTAAAAATTCAAAAATTAAATAAAAACAGTTAAATTCATAACCTACTGTTATTAAAAAAATATTATCCATAAATTTATCCCAATCTAAAACAATTTAAATATTAATTGCATAGAAATATTCAACATAATTTACTCACACTCGTTTATTATATATTAAATTACGACACTTAGCATCTTCCATAGTTTACCCAGACTTTTAAGTTAACCTGAGAAATATTTATGAGCGTTAATTACATTTAAACATTCTGAAAAACTAATATTTTTACTTTTATTAGAGAGTACTTGTTGCAAAATAAAATCATCACATTTGACGTGATTTAGTCTGTGGCAGTACGAACGCAACGGGTGAGAAAAATTTTCATTCTGTCATTATTCTCTCTCTCTCTCTCTCTCTCACACACACACACATATAGAAATGTAGTGTTAAAGTGTGCTATATTTATGAGATAATGCGCTCAATATCAGAGCGGCCTGACGACTGCGTCTAGCATGAAACAGCCTGTCGCCTCTGAGTGCTGAATTCAATGTTCACTTATATATATATATATATATATATATATATATATATGTATATTATGGCACTTTGTGCCCTCCACATGTTTTGACCGACCTTTCAACAACCTGACGAATATACGTGGACGTTTTTAAATGTAAAAGCCGTAATAAACCAGTGACATCTTTGCTCTTGCATATAAACACGTGCAACAAAAAGAAATCCTACATTGCCTTGACAAAGTCCCCCCGATGACGAAACGCGTCGGCTAAGAATAGCTTTTCCTATTATCTCTTTTTATTCATTTTGTCCCTTGAAAGATACACTCTATCTGAATCTATCTATCTATCTATCTATCTATCTATATATATATATGTAGCTTCTTTTTATCCATTATGCTTCTTTAAAGATACCTTCTATTTGAATATGCATACATACATACATATATATATATATATATATATATATATATATATATATATATATATATATATATATATATATATATATTGTTACAGCACAGAAAATACATCAGCTCAGTAGCTAATTAAGGTGATTGCAGGTAATTAAAGATAATTAACAGTAATTAAAGATTAAATTCAAGATTAATGTAAATGCGTCACATTACCTCCGAAATGTCAAATGTTTTTTTTCAAGTGTCTGTATTTAAAATTAACCTCAGAGCGTATCTTTCGAGACAAAATTTAATAGATGAGAAAAAAGTTGTAACATTGATTTATAAGAATTTCTTTTTGCTTTATTTAATTATTTATTCTAATGTCATTAATCCGTAATTATGAATGCAAATATGAACCACGGCCTTCCAAAAGCTTTCCCTTGATTAGAAAACTTGATCCTATGAAGGTGTTTCCAGTTACGTTTGCGTTGGTGTGAACAAAAAACTGGAAGTGGTGTGAGTAGCTATGGTCAAATGCAAAATAAGTAAGAGAATTGCCCAACAAACAGAATTGATAAAGTTTGCAATAAGCAATAACGAGAAATGAAAAGGACTGAGTAAAAAAATAATATAAAACAAGCAAAAAATATATTCAAGGCAAATTAACAGTAATAAGGCAAAACAACAGTAATAAGGCAAAACAACAGTAATAAGGCAAAACAATAGTAATATGGCAAAAAGTTCACAAACTAAGAATCGGGGTTGACATACACGAACAAATTCGGATAAAAAACGTAGCTTTCTGACTTCAAGAGAAGACAGATCGGGACTGTATCAGATGAAACCGCGAACCTGTCTATTTTATTGTCTAGGAAAAAACTCCTAGCATGCATTTATGTGCTTCTGCCTATAAAAGGGGAGCGGGTAAAATCAGTTCCACTCATTCATTCGATTGAGGGGGTGATGTTGGTTTCAAACATTGGGAATGACTGCTAAACACTTCCCCTCCCCTACACGTTCAATAAAGGAACGGAAGGTGAAATAACGCCACAACAGATAAAAACACGAAACCCCTTTTCGATATAATGGGCTCATTATTTGTGCAGTCACCTAACACATTACGGTAATTTTCATGGTAATATTAATTGTTTCCTTATACGGAAATATTCGGCATTCATTGACCGAGCAACAGACGACTTCTTTCTGAATTGTTCTAACCCTGACTGATTATTTACACCTGTGAACGGAATTATTTAACTTTCAACCGAGTCCGGAAAATTTTTGTTTATTGAATTATTTACTTAATTTCCCCATTTGTGGGGAACAAGTGGTTGCATTGAAGTCCTCCATGTCTTTACTTGCAGTTATAAAACATCAGACATTTCAGGCTCTTAACTTCGTACGTTTCCGAAACCAATCAATTGTGTCACATAATAATAATTAATGAATCCTAATGGAAAAATAAATATTAGAAAGGTACTCTACATATTGACTTTCTTAATCTTTCATCGAATTTGTATCAGCCGCCACGCACATAGGGTCAAACAGTCATTATATTATATGTACTGTTTGACTTTGGTCTTTGTCCAAATTTATTTTATATTTCGTCTTGAAGAATCATCATTTTATTGTGGAAAAAGATTAATTCTGTCGTGTATAGTTACATATTTTCAAAGACAGATGCCTATATACTAGCTTCACGTGTTTAATCTTCCTTCATATATCGTGTCCCTTCAGGAAGTGGGCGATAATGGATCTCCACAACGTTCTATCCTTTGTAGCTCTAAGCAAGTTTTCTACCCTTTAATATCCATTCCAGGCGCTGTTGTTCTGTCCCTTTAAAAAATTATTCCGATTATTGTCGGAAAAGTTTTCGATACAATACTGGCATAATATTCTTTACTCGAATAGCCTCGAGTGCCTGTCGGGATAGTTCTAGAATTCTTCCTATTGATATACCAAGAATTCACATTGTTAGGCTGGGTATGAATCACTATAGTTTCCTGTAGGGATTTTTTTCCCTCCTGTGACAATTTTAGTCAATGGTGAATGCCCTGGGAATGTTCCTGTCTCCAGATAAACCGAAAAAAAAAAAAAAAAAAAACTACAATGGTATCCGATTATTGATATTTATGGTTTAATTAATGCTTTATATGTAGAGTATAAAATGCTATAGGTATTTATCCGTTTTCCACGCGTTTCATATCTTGAAATGTCCCTCGTTTTAGGCTCCGTGAGCGATGTGGATATTTAATAGTATATCAAAACTATAAAACAACTTTTCACTCTAGCTGATTTCAATACATGTTTGTGATATCTTGAAAGTTTTTTTATTATTATCCAATCAGAAATTATTAAAACGTTATGCGTGCCTAAACCGCGAAACTTTGCAAACATATATCACGTGACTCTTTGACGGTCAAAGGTGACAGAAAAACCGAAATTTCCCGCTTTTCGTAGACCTTTCACAAGGGTCCAATTTACCGTTGAGCGTATATCTGTAAATCGATCCTCTACTTTTTAAATAAGGTTGTTTTTATGTGTTCCTGAAAGTAATAAAAAAATTGGAAGGCTAACATTATCGAAAGATAATATCTCTTTGGAAAAGATCTTAGAATGACCCAGACTTATACTGAGAACGAATCTCCATACAGACAGAGAAAAAACTTGAGTAGCTATACACAAATAGAAAGGGACATGAGACAAGGATGCATTATATCCCCAGGTTTATTCAACCTCTACGGCGATGCTTTCCTAAAAGAACTGGAGGTCCTACCAGGATTTATTATTGATGGGCGTAAATATAGTGATAATATACGTAGATGACTGTGTTGATGGCCGACTCGTAACAGAAACTACAGAATCTCCTGGATAGCGCGGTAGAAGAAAGCGAGAATAAAAGACTAACTATCAACATCAAGAAGACGGAAAGTATGGTCATCAGCGTGAGAAAAAGCCTAAGATATAAGTTACGAATTGGAGATATAGACAACGAGATAGTACGGCTGTTCAATTATCTGTGGAGCATTTTAACAGAGGATGGAAAATGCGAGGGCGAGATCAAAACACGCATTGGACACGAGACAGAAGCATTCCAAAAATTAAACAAGGTGCTGGGAAATGGAAAACAATCATTAGAATCAAAGAAAATTGTGCTTGATTGCTTATATGGCAGTGATAGTTGAACAATCTCCATACGGATGAGGGAAAAAGAACTAGAGACAGCAGCAATGTGGCTGTACAGAAGGATACTGAGAATTCCATGGAGCGAGTAAGCAACAAGGAAGTCTTAGTATTATTTTTACCCTGTTTTCCTTCTTTTCTTATTGTTTATTGCAAATATAGCCAGTTCTGTTTGTTGGACATGTCTGCCAGTTTAATCAAACCCTGGTCAGTTTCTTCACAATTAGAAAGAGAGTGTTGAAATCCATGGGACACATAATGAGGAAAGAGCGCTTGGAGAATTTAACACTCACAGGGAATATTTAAGGCAAGAGGGAGAGAAGGAAATAGAAGTGAACACCAAGTGAATTTGTCTAAAACGATGGCAGGACATGAACAGGGAAACGGTAGTAAGTGGACAAAAATTGCTGAGTGATAAAAAGAATAGGAAGTTATCTAGAGGAATAATCGCCCATATCCTCCCGAAGTGATCCAGCACATAAAAGAAGACTCCTGCTGATAACACGCAAAAACGATTAATTTTACACAATATTTCCGAAAAACTTGTTTAGCTCCCGCTAAGAGGTACGAAATCTCGCAGGATTCGCTACTGGAAATTAAAATTTAAATAAAAATATATTTTAATGCATTTACAAAACATGTGGTTTCGGATTCTATATTTTTCATCGGACTCGCTTTTGAATGAATAATTGAACAATGAACACTTTCCCATATTCTTTTGTGTCATTTTGAAATTTTATGAAAACAAAACATACATTTCTGAACGCAAATCTACTGTATTAGTTGAAAACATATTTTTAATGTATTTAGAAATCATTCGTTTAATTTTGGGGATTTTTCGTCGGATCTTCCGAAGATGAATAATGGCGATTTTCTAAGCGTAGGTGTGGCCTGCGCTTCTAAATGTTGCATAGATGTGGCGCAAAGTCGAATGTATGGGGCACCCAACTAAGGATCGAACTCATTATTCAGTTGTAATTGTTCTAAGGAGATAAGCTTGCTAATCATTATATCACGTCGAGGTGCCCTCCTCTTCTAAACGTAGCTTAGCTATGGCACAAGACCAAATGTATGGAGCACCCAGTGAGGATAGAACTCAGTACTCAGTCGTAATTGTTCTAATGAGACAAGCATGCTAAATATGACATCATGTCGGGGTGCTCTACCTTTCTAAGCGTAGATTAGATGCGGCACAAGGCCGAATGCATAGGGCACCACGTCAGGATCGAACTTACTATACAGCTTTAATTGTTCTAACGAGATAAGCTTGCTAGCAATCGCACCACATCGAGGTGCTACTTCCAAAGATGATTTTTGTATATTTTTTACGCTAGTTTCATATTGTGAAAATTTTATGTTCCAGGATAAACAGGATGTACATCTAATGTATTACAGTGTAACCCGTATATAAGAGACCCGTATATAAGAGAAACCCGGATATAAGAGAGATTTTATCTGGTCCCAAATTAGAGCCATACTTACCTAAACAAAATAGACCAAACCCGGATATAAGAGAAACCCCGATATAAGAGAACTCGGATATAAGATACTTCTTCTCCGGTCCTGGCAACTCTCTTATATCCGGGTTACACTGTAATTGAAAATAAATCTTAAAATCGAAAGACGCCGTTATGTAAATCCAAATAATTAGTAAATAAACTGAATGACTGATGGAATAAGTAATTGATTGTTATATCATATTAAATTTCAGGTCTTGTATTAAGCATCAACATTATCAACTTACAAACCTCCAGGTCAACTGAACGTCTATTAAAATATTAGATGAAGCATTTATATTCATTATTAGATAAAAAAAAATGAAATCTCAGTGAAACTGGGATATGAAACAATTTTAAGTAGAGAATCCTTATTACTGTAAATCAGTAGTTTGACTATTTTATCTTTAGCAGAGACAACGCTACATATGATCAACTCTGATCGTAGAGATGTACTTCCAACATAATACTGGCGCCGCCATATTTGATGTCTACTTTGATGTGCAATATATTTTTTATCATTTCACACCGAGCAAGGTGACAATACGATTAAAACACAAGATAGGGGTTACTGGGAGTGAAAGAGAATGAGAAGAATTTCGTGAGGAGAAAAGACAGGGTTCAGGGAGTCATAAGATGGCGATTGGTGTAGCATTTAAATTTTTGATGATCATAGGTGGCATGGAAGCAAGAAACCAGAAATACGTTCCACAGGCGTGAAGTACAAGATAAGAAACTCTTAGAATAGAACTTACGGTTACATCTATAACTAGTTTAACAGTCAAATCATCAGACCTGGTTGCCATTATATTAGTAGGCTTAAAGTAATCCAGTCGAAGCACCAAGAATGAAAGCTCATTCGAATAATAGTGATGAAATTATTTTCAGAGAAAACAGAGGGAAGCGACGTCAAGGCGATAGGCAAGTGACTGATAGAGTTTTCAGATCAGGATCAATTACATTGCCGATCCTTCTGTAGATTTTGAAACGAATCTCGATATTTGGATCCACCAGACCACATATTGCAGCAATAATCAATGCACAGACGAATGGTAGATTTATAAAATGGATTCTGTCGAGAAAGAAAATGTCTGGCACGACACAGTGAACCAAAGTTCCCACTAAAAGATCTAGCAATTGATTTAATATAATAACTCCACTGCAGTTCAGTGGAAACCGTGAGTCCAAGGAAGTACAAACAGTTGCTCTCCTGAATTTTAGCATCAGCCATGCAGACGGCAGAAAAGGTTCTCGGTGGTGATTAAATGATAGCAGTTTTGTTTTGGTTTGTAAATTCGAAGGCCTCATTCAAATTTACAAGTCATTCCTTACGCCACTTAACTGATAGAAAGTCGTTTTCAAGAGCAGTTGCCTGTTTTACTTTTCGGACATGTGAGACTTACTAAGACAGGTTTAAATATTAGGTTGGTGCAAAAATAATGTCCTTTTCTCACATAGTAACATATGTGAGAAGACGACATTATTTTTGCACCAACCTAATACTTGTGGCATCAGAATAAATACCTAGTTGTTAACTGGTGACTAGTAATATTAAAAGTAATAGTATCTTTTTAGCTTATTCTATATTTTAGGTCACTACTGATTATAAGATCATAGAATGATTGTCGGAGTAATTGGTAGAAATAACTAAAATGAAGGTGTAAAGGACTACTAGTTAAAATTAATGATAAAATATAATTCACTTAGAAATAATTCACTTAGAAATAATTCACTTAGAAATAATTCACTTAGAAATAATTCACTTAGAAATAAAAATGATAAACAATAAGAAAAGGAAGAAAAAGAACAGGGAAAACTAATACTAAGCAAACAATATATATGCAAGTCAATACTAGGCAAATCAAAATAGTAATAAGGGTAAAAATTGCACAAAGTAAGAATGGTGTTTAGATACAAAAGGGATACAGTCAAGTGATTGGAGCGTTCTAATTTCAAACGGAGACAGAACAAAAAAATTCGGATGAGAAAGAGAATTGGTCAGTTTTTTTTTTATTGTTTAGGAAGAAATCCCAGCATGCATTAGTAGGATTTGTCTATAATTTTGAGAAGGGGGTGTTCTTTATAGTCATCCCAAAAAGCTAAAACCAGAAATAACATTGTGAACTCAATCTTTTCCTTTATATGTCGTGTCCCTTTAACGATAATTTGCAGTTCTAATGTTTGTCTTCTTACTATCGATTACAGTCCCTGTTCACTCATACAGTCACACAAGTACATTGATGAAATAAAAAAAAACAACAAAAAAACAAAAAAAAACGGAACTGCAATGTTATTCGTCCTGACCTAGCATCTCAGCTTTAGTCACTTTGTCACCGCCGTAACGTAGCTTACCTGTGCCGTTTCTATAAATACTTTCATGGTAATTATTCTGATGAACTTTTCTCTATGGTACTTAGGTTTTTATCAATTTAAGTCCGGTACTAGATTGGCAACTAGGTCTCATCATTTTACGGTTGAAATGGCTACATGTAACTGTAAGTTCTACGCAGAGAGTTTCTTCTCTCGAACTTCTCTATTATAGAAATCTCTTACGGTTTCTTGTTTTCCAGTCAACATTGATCTTCAAAAATTTAAATGCATTGACAATCTTTATCTTCTGTGTTCTTAATTCCTGTTCATTTATTATTCTATCTTCTAAATAATGTTTGACACTTTGTGTCTTAGGGGCTTTATTGCCTTGATTGGTGTGAAAATGTTTTAAAAAATAAGTTAGGTTTCACTTTGTCTCATTTACCTTTAATATGTCTACTGAGTGTCAAATTCTCCTAGCCCTCTTTCCCCAGTATCTGTCTCAGAAATTGATAATAAAATTTAAACCACGTAGAAAGAATGCTTTATTCATACGGATATGTCTGGTTACAGTTTCTTATATGGTTTCTTCTGCATTGTTCTCATATTTTTCACGAATAAATCAAGTTTTTCTGGATAGGATATTGGAATAATGCTGAACAATTATTGCGAACAAACCGCCTACATATAGACTGATTTCCTTAACCATTTCACACGAAGCAAGGCAATAAAGCCACTAAAACGCAAAGGCTTATTAAGGAGATAGAACAATAAGATACAGAAATTAAGAAGACAGATGATAACAATTGACATTACATTTAAATCTTTGAAGATCAAATTTAGTTGACTGGAAAGCAAGAAGTCGGAAGAGAGTTCCACAAACGAGAAGTGTGAGAGAAGAAACCATTAGCACAGAACGTTCAGTTACATACCGACATTTCAAGGGTAAAATAATAAGTTATTGTAGCCAATGTAGTAGTATGCTTAAATTCAAAACGGTACAAAAGATGAAATAAATATTAATTTTGAGAATATATTAAATTTGGCACAAGAGGGAATCAGTTAAGGTTGGTCTTCAAACTGTCCTATCTTAAACTTAGTTAGACTGCACATTTATTATTCCCTGCACAAAAACATTCTTACTTACCATTTTCACTCCAGCCACCATAAGTTTTCAACATCTCTATGAAGTCCTAATTCTTTTCCATATGTACAATTTGCCCGGTCAATAAAAATAATAATAAAATAACAAAAAAGATTAATGTTCATTAGTACAATTACTATGAAAATATTTATAGAAAAGGCACAGGAGAGGTATTTTAAGGTAGTTAGAAAATGACTGAAGCCTAGGTGCCAGGTCAAGACCAATAACATTGCAGATTCTATATTGTATTTTATCAAGAATCTCTAAATACATTTTAGAAACACCAGACCATATGTGGTAGCAATGGACGATGCATGGAAGAATGGTAGATTTGTAAATATGTGGTGTATAATTGAGAAAGTACACAGTAAAGAATGAGGCCTAAACAAAAGAAGCGAATTCTTACTTTAAAAAGTGAGTCGATCTTGAATGATGTAAAAGTTCCACTCGGAATTTTTTTTTTATTGGTATGGTACAATATCAAGAACATAAGATCCGCAGGAGATAGTGTGTTAATAGCTGACACAGAAAGAAGACTATTGGGACTTCGCGACAAAGTAGTAAAGAAAAACTGGAAGGAAAAACTTACTATCATTTGTTGGAAGATAAAATGGCCGTGAGTAAGAGTGTAGGTAATTCGATCGACCAGATTTTTCTTATATTTAAATACAATCGTCCCAATTCCAAACAATAATAAAATAAAAATAAAGAAAACATAGTTATACCTGTCAAATAAACCATTTGTATTTACAAACATATATACATGAATAAAGAATCAAAAAGGAGTAAAAATAGTTTTTCGTTTTCATCCTGTTATTCTTGCAGTTGACTCGTTTTTAATCGCCAACAAATGATTTCTTCAGTACGCGATGTTGGTAGACAGTCGTATCTCTGCTTCTGAAAGTCGAAATCGGTAGGGTTTTATACGGAATTTCCCCCCCAAAAGTAACCACGAGAAAAATAGGGTTTGTCTTTCCTCTGATTGGTCTAATATTTCAAAGGGCGATGTTAATTTCTAGCAAGTAGACAATTCGATTTGAACGGTGTGTGTTGTATTGTGGAATCTTTTTGACGCGTTTATAAAATTGTCTGTTATTAGTTAGAAAATAAAGTCCCGGAGTGTTTTAATATGATATGTAACTGTGTGTGTAATATTGTTGGAAATAGGCTTTATTTTTTATGGAGAAATTAGAATCATGTAAGTGTTGAAATTTAATTGTATAGGAAGTGTTATAACACGATGGATAATGTATCACATAAATCTGAAGGCGCAACCTGAAAGATGCCATACCGAATCTAAGCAAAATCATAAGAAAAAGTCATTTAGAAAGATTTTCTTTGAAAATTTCTTTCGTTCGAAAAACAAAAAATCGTACTGAAATGTTATGCAATATCAATCCTCTTATATAGCAGTGAACATCGGAATATTTCTTCACAGATGAGGAGGAGACATGAGGCAAATAGAAATGTAGTAGAAGGATGCTGAGAATCCTAGAGACGGAATATGCAAGCAACAAGAACGTTTTAAGGAAAATGAGAAAAAAAAAGGGCAGGATTAGGACGATCTGATGAAAAAGTATCGGAGCTGTCGCTATAGCAACTGATCTAAAACATTCAGGATGAAGCTGCTTAGCACACTGATTGATCTTGAACTCTGCTGAACATGCATACTAAGTTATAACATTCTAGCTCACCTCCGTTGTTTATAGCAGGGCTTGGAAGGAACGTGTGTAGAGTGTGGTCGTCTCATCACAGCACAGAGACTCCAGAAGTGACCATGACTTGTGAAGCAGTTTTTCGTCAAGTACAACATACCCCAGTTCCGACAACCACTTTAACCAACAGATCTTGCGTCTTGAAAGGAAAAAGATTTCAAGATATAGAGGAAATCCAATGCGACGAGAGAAATGTTCGCTATTCTAAAAGGGAGGTTCAGGAGGGCTTCCATTAATGGAAACGACACTGGGTAACGTGTGGGGGGTACTACTTCGAAGAGGATTAAATGTTGAATTGATATGCATTGTTTTCTTTCTTTTTATAACACCAGTACCGATACTTTTTGATCAGACCTCGTACAGACGGAATTGCTGGATCATCTAAGGAGTAAATAGGACGTTGAGATACTAACAATCTTGGAACACACATGAAAGTAAGAGAAACACTGAGTAATCTACGTAATAAACTTCTGTAAATGGATGGCGGAATAGAGATTGAGAGCGTTAGAAAGGGGACAAAACTTGGTTAGGTCTACGAGAGATAGGAAGTTGTGAAGAGACATTATCACTCACGTCCTAAACGGAAACGGTACGCAGAAGAAGGAAATGGTTTATACTTATACAGTGTGGGTGTGAGTACCTTAATTCCACGGGGAACGGAATGGTAAATCGAGTTCAAAGACCGAGTGGAGCATTCACTTCGCCCCAAGTCTGAGGAGGATATGAAATATAGCTCGAGAACGAAAAAAAATCTTTTAGTGTCGGACATTGAACAAATAATTTAATATTTTAATTATTTTAATTATGTGACAAGTTGTCTTTGTTTTAAACCAATGAGTCTTTGTAAATTATAAATTGCTTTCTACAACTTGACAAAACTCTTTAAATATTTTACCAACTTTCTGTTGACACAATTGTGTGTGTGCGCATGTGTGTAATAGATAGATAGATAGATAGATAGATAGATAGCAGGGAGAGTGAGGTAGGAGCAGAAAAAGAAAGAGACAGAAATAGAAAAGACAGATCGAGATAAAGAAGTCGGTAGAGAGAAAGAGAGAGAGAGAAAGAGAGAGAGAGACAGAGAAATGAGAAAGAGACAAAGATATACAGAAAATATTGGGAAATATATATATATATATATATATATATATATATCCTATCAATATATATATATATATATATATATATATATATATATATATATATATATATATATATATCCTATCAATATATATATATATATATATATATATATATATATATATATTTACCTGACAGTCGAATAGATTGAGCAAAGGGTCATCCGACACTCTTATTAATCGTGTAATACTCTTCTGTTGTACTTACTGTTTAATATATGATATATCCGTAAGACTTGTTTTATTTCTTTAACCATTTAATTGGTCACAACAAAGGTGTAGATCCATACTTTTTCCAAGACTAGGATTTCGGAGAAACCCACGTTAAACTAGGCCTTGTGCCACATACATTCCTTGTGGGGGGGACTGTTAAATATAACAGTCGCATTGGCAGAGAGGAACTCGGACGAAGCTTTTCCGCAGGGCAAAGTTTCTTCCGGGGAAGTAAACAGTCCCTGAACTCGTCTAGGCCGGTTCAAAGGGAATATTTTGGGCCGAGCCTACGGGCTCGGACTGCCCACAATAAACTGGCCTTGTGCCACATAATCCCTCGTGGGGGTGGCTGTTAAATATTAACAGTCGCATAGATTGTTCAACTGTCGAACTCTCTGCCTCGGCAGAGAGGATTTCGGACGAAGTTTTGCCGCTAGACAAATTTTCGTGCGCGGAGATATATAGGCGGGTTCAAAGGGAATATTTTTGGTCGAGCCTACGGGCTCGGAGGACTCACGGTAAACTCGGCCTTATACCACATACATCCCTCGGGGGTTGGTGGGGGCTGTTAAATATTAACAGTTGCATAGATTGTTCGTTACTATCGGAATCAGTACCTCGGCCGGGAGGAACCCGGACGAAGCTTTGCCGAAGGGTAAAGTTTCGTCCGGGGAGGTAGACGGTCCCTGAACCCATTTAGGCGGGTTTAAAGAGAATATTTTTGGCGGATCCAACATGCTCGGAAAACCTACGGTAAAATAGGCCTTGTGCCACTTACATCCCTTGATGTTAACAGTCGAATAGATTGAGATGAGTCTCCCGACACTCTTATTAATCGTGTAATACTCTTCTGTTGTACTTACTGTTTAATATATGATATATCTGTAAGACTTGTTTTATTTCTTGAACCATTTACTTGGTCACAACAAAGATGTAGATCCATACTTTTTCCAAGACTAGGATTTGAACGCGGTAAGCCAATTCTACTTTATACGCCGGCAACTACTACGCCGGATGCACACCCCCATAATCGTATTAATCATATAATAACTGATAGTGATCGGATTGTCAGTCTTTTCAGGTTCATCCAATGAGACCATCAAGGGTCAAGTGATTTATAAGTGTCGGTAGTTGATACAATAAATTATTAGATAACTGCGACATCAGTTAGTTTCCTTTGTTAAACCGGAAATTATTGTCATTAATCAAGCTATTAAGGTGAGTCAAAAATATTTTCCGTTTTTGCTTCTTTTTCTTTCTTTTTTTTTTTTAAATGGACAATTATATTTTATTCTGTTATATTTTCGCCATTATTGGCAATGCCTTGTTGTTACTTATCAGACAGCTCTTTTATACCTTTTCGATAAAATTCTTCAAGTTTTGATCAATGTGAAAAAGATTCCACCTATCTCTTTAAGCTGGTTTTTATTAGAGAAATCATTTTTTTGCCATCAAAACGTTTCACAACGATAAAAAATGGTAATAGCCCATTAATTCAAAGTCTGAAGATGGCGAGCGCGGTCGAAGCCAGTCTCAATTTCTTTTCCTTTGTTATGCTTGCAGTATGCGGCTTTTTGTTATTATGATAGAGAAATCCATTTTTCCTATTGATAAGCAGAAGGAGCTTTTCGTCCAAATTTTCATGGACATGTTACAACAGTTTGACGCATAAATGTGCATTTAAGCGTTTTATTGGATTTTAAGAATTCTCCCCCTACCACGTGCGATCCCACAACATTACCTTTTTTCTATGGAGATCAGCTTTTGGGGTTGGAGTTTTTAAATTTATTCTTGTTCTTGAACAATACGCATAATTCTTTTTGCTTCGTTTCAGTCCGGAAAAAATGGCGTCTTGAAAGTATGTACAAGGCAAGATGTGTTATCGAATCTTTCCACGTGGGAAAAATTTGCCACCACTGAGATTCTTCAGTGCTCACTGAACAATTACGGAAATCAGCGGGTGTGAGCACAGTTATACTGTGGGTAATGAATTTGGCAATAGGGACAGCTACACCCTTGTGCAAATTAATTGAAACAAAACAAATAATTCCGTTATTAGTTACTTTTTTTTATATATTTCCAATAAAAAATGACCCAATGCACATGTTAGTACTTCATATGTCCATTCTATGAATTAATTCCTCGCAGATTGACCACAGATTCTCGATTAGATTTAAATCAGGAGAGTTTCCCGGCCAGTCTAGTACTTTGATTTGCAGCCTGGTAAGGCTTGCCAGTGTGTTCGTGCAGTGTTACAACTTTTGTATGTTTCCTTGAAGTAACGTCCATCGCAGGCAATGGCCGTAAGATACCTAATCGACAGTCGAGACAATAGTGACCGGGCGTGATAAAAATCCGATGCACTCATGGATGACGCAATATTTTTCAAGGCCAAATAAACTTCATCATACACCCCGAAAACAGATTCATATTATTGCACACCACTTCAAATGAACTAATCTGAGGAAAAAATAGAAATCGATTACATCCTGTCACTCCAGTGGGTCTAAAACCGACCGAATGTTGAAAGAAAGGTAACTAAAGCGATTGGTTCAATTAATTTGCACAAGGGTGTATGTATGTGATAAGGTATGTTTCGAGTGGCCATGTACATCTACTAATCTAAAATTTGGGGCTTGAATAAGCATAGTCCTTCATAGTGACAATATTTCGTTCTTCCTTTACTTATCTTTCGCGAAATAAAAGGCTCGAGAGCCAATCAAGCTTAGGGATTATACTCAAAACAGTGAATATAAAAAAGTGTGTAATTTCTGTCTAGCATTCTGGGATGAGGTATTCTTTATACAATTTACACTCAGACTATTGTCCTCATTTCTTTTATAATTAAATGTTTCGGCAGTTGTCCAATCTGGCCTTCATCAGCTGTGTGCCGATCCGGGAAAAAATTGTTATCGTTTTGCTGTCTATGCTTAGAGATATCTTGTTTTGTTCTTATCTTTTACTGTTCCGTTATTGCTCGGCCAGTTTCCACTGTCTGTATCTGCACTACTTGGCCCAGAGATTGAACTCAAAATTACTGTCTCAGAAAATCATAAAGTAATGATTTAATCTATTAGGCTATTGCCCCGTAGATTGCACAAAGTGTTCAGTTCGAAATTCCCTGAAAGTTACCCGAATCGACATCCATCTGATGAAAGCCGGATGATACAGTGGCTGAAACGTTGTGATAATAACAATAATGATAAGGAGAATAATTCGAACGTAAATAAGGTGAATAATGCGGCCTGTGATATGAATAGAAGAGAAGGTTGTAAGAAGTAAAGGTTATGAGGATATGTAGGGTATAAAGCGATTGACCCTTGACTTGAAGAAAAGTAAAATATTGAAAAAAAAAACACAAAAAAAACTACAAAAAAAAAAGGAAAGGCGCTTTTGTGCTCTCTGCCTATAAGTATATATATAATAGAAATTATTTTCGGAACTTCATTTATATATTGAATAGTAGTTGGAAATAAATAAGAGGCATTACTTTAGGAGCGTCCCTAATCTATCGAATAGAACAAATACGTATGATTGGCTGGAAATAAATAGGAAGCATTATTTTTGGAGCATCCCTTACAAATCAAAAGAAAGCAAATACATATAATTTGCTTGATATACACTAAGATTATTTCATTGAACGATCTGAAATAGATTGATCAGCGGGTTAGTAGATAGGTGAAGAGACTGTCAAGAATAATCCAAATGATTGATCAATGTTTTACCTCGTTTTTTTCATATGTATATGTTTCTATAGGTTATTAACTTTTTCTCTGGCGATGTGTCTCCCCAGCTTATTTAAGGAAAATACGAAACAAAAAACAACATAATTGAAAGTGACGTTTTTTTGTTTCTATGCAAGCAAAAAAAAAAAACTTAAATTGCTTGAACAATGCTTTTTGTGATGTTCTAATTAAATATTTAATCTGGACACCAAGAATGTAAACATACCAAGAAAACCAAAAACTACCAACTGGGTGATTGTATTATTAGGAGTTGTGGATGGACTAATGTTTATGATTGCAACTGGCGACGCGAGTTCGAATTCCGCCTGATGCAGTTCACGTTTTACTCGCGCTAATTGACACCTTAGCTCAGGACTCAAGGCTGGACATTGGGTATCTGGGGACAGCAATGCAGGACCGAACAGTGTGGAAACGGTTGTCAATGGTGTTGCGACTAACCATACGGAAGTCGAAAGATGATAAATGTTTTTGGGAAAGACAAAACAGATCTCTCGATCATCGAGCTATGAGTCTAAATTGTAGAACAAACTAATTGGTAACTTTTGAAAAGGGATCACCTTAAATTCGCAACTGTGGACAACAGCAAATTATCTCTCCAAGAACAACTGTAGCAATACAGAATTTACAGAATAACCCCAGTATTTCTTATATGCTTATAAAATATCATGTATTGACAATAATTATCTAATTAGATCTTTATTTTCACAAGAATCACATTAGGCCAAAAATGGAATATTACAGTCCATTCCCCATGTTCTTTACTGTGTTCAAATTCATTTACGCAGTCTTCTAGTTGGTTGCTTAATTTCCAATCTGCAACCTTTTCCCACAGTCCGTCGCTTCTTCTTCTTCTTCTTCTTCTTCTTCTTCTTCTTCTTCTACTTCAATTATCATCCATGTTCTTCTTCAGAACATGGAGGATAATTTCGCTCCTAAACTTCCGGTGAAGGCACGATGGAGAAATGGATATCCACTCGGATTGGTTAATACTTTTTCTTTCGCTTTCTTTTACTACCCTCTCTCGGATATCCTGCAGCTTTCTCTCAGAGTCAACCGTTACTTTCTTAGATTCCAAATCAGAATCATCATTTTGTGATCGCTAGTCAGCAGCGTAGATCGGAAATTGTTCATTCTTATGAAATAACCGATCGAGTGATGAGAAGAATTTAAGGCTAAAAATATTTGTATTTATAAAATTGTTATCATGCATTAACCCTTTCATGCTATCATTATTATGAAAGTGACGACGTTTTGACATTTACACTTTCCAACCTTCAAGTAAATTTCGTTTTCGTTAAACTGGTAATTATGAACAGAAAATGTAGAACGAGAAGAATTCATGCAGGTAGATTCATATGCTGTTGTTCGAATCGATAAAAGAGTTCCTCATTCAACAATTCCTATGTTTATACACGTTGCTTTGAAATCGGACACTACAAATATCTCCAAATGCAATGAAACAGACGCTCACTATTCTCTTCATTACATTATAAATTATACAATTTGTCTGATTTGAAAAGAAAATTTATATTCTTCTTCTTCTATGTGCCGTGTTCCCTCAGGACGTTGGCGATCATGGCTCGCCACAATTTCCTGTCTTATGTAGCTCTTAATAACTTTAGTAGTTTTGCTATCTGTTATAGAGGAATAAAGTGTCGCTGCCAACATTTGAGTTCGAACATAGCTCGCCAGTGAGCAAATACAGTCGATCCCATTATTGAATTAAGTAGACCACATGACGATAGGAGGAAACGCATAAATATACGTTTTTAATTGATCTGTATTTCTAGTCTATCCTCTGTTACTATTCGGATCATTATTTCTATTCTATCCTTTATTACTATACGCACCGCTATTCTCTACTCTATTCACTATACTATTTCTCTATTCGGGTCACTATACGGATTACTATTCGAGCGAGTATTATCGAGCAAGTACTATTAGTGCGAGTGTTATTCGACGGTATCTGACACCAGTATTGTTCAACGGCCTTACTATAGTTGTATCTGCGATTACAAAGTCTCTACTACAACGAGCATTACGAAAGTTACAACGAGTATTCGTTGACATTACAAAACTATCTCTCCTAAACCTTGTTCCGCCATCGATTAATTCAAGTTCGCTAGGATGGTTATGTGTTGTTTTCCTCCATCTCACTTGCCTTCAATCTGCCCTGTGAGTATCAAAGAAAGCTCTCTTTCATCATGACGGGCACCAGAAATTTGAATTGTCTCTTCCTTGATATTAAGTAGAAGTTTCCTTTTGTTTTTGATTCTCTCTAAAACTTTGTCGTTGCTTTGTCCATGACATTCACAGTATTTTTCTGTCGACCAACATTTCTTTTCTTCATCCGTGCGGAGAATGTCCAGCATTCACTGCAATATAGCCGGATAGATATTACATAGCATTCAGTAATCATTTCTTAAAGAAATGTTGACTGACGCTTTCTGATTTTAAGGATAAGTGTCTTCTGCTGAAACACTTCCCAGATGAATTTTTGTATTTGTTTGATTTTGGTATTTCCAATTTGCAATTGGTAACAGCACTGTATTCTGACTTCTTGCAGTTGATTTTTAGCCCTTCCTTCTCACCTTCTTTCACTAACTCCTTTAGAAATCTTTGCCATTTCCTTTTGGGGTCTGCTATCCACACTGTGCCATCTGCATGTCTTATGTTGTTAATATTAGTTTGTTATTTAAATATACATTGAATCTATTAAAAATATTGACATTGATTATTTCCTTTTTATAGCACGTATTAGACTCATCTCAACTGGGATGCAATAGAAAATTTTGTATTCATTGTTCTTCAGAGAAGTCAGGTGCCGGATTGACCTGAAGTCAGCACCTAGTACAAACTCAATTTACCAATCCAGTTGAATATGGAATGCCTGCTCGGGAAGGGAACCATATGATAGATATATAAACATGCATCCAAGAGAGAAGAAAGGCCACATGAGAATGTAAGGTTGGCATTTGTATAGGGGCTCAAGCCTGCGCACATACGTTACCCGAGTCCAGAGTGAAATAGAATTGAATATTACGTACGAGAGATTTCTATAGATCTTTACTTTCAGACTTTGATCTAAGTGCTCAGGTGGTTACTGTTTTCCAATGGCTTTATTTGAATAAGCTAGGAATTAAAGAAAATCAACAAAATAACCGCATATTTCTAAAGATCCCAACAGAAGAGTTTAAAAAAGAAATAAGAAAACACTGAGGTTAAAAAGTGTTTTTTTAAGGTGGATAAGCAAATGCATTATTTAGCTACATTTATCAGATGTCATAGTTTTACGTCATATTTACGTGCACACATACGGACACGTTTAAGCTTTATATATATGATTTAACATTGGGCATCTCGTCGTGAGTGTAATGGTTAGCAAGCTTGTCTCGCTAGAACAATTACAACTGAGTAGTTAGTTCGATCCTCATTGGGTATCTCCTACTTCCGGCCTTGTGCCATATCTAAGCTACGCTTGGAAAATCACTATATATGATTTAACATATATAGAAGTATGCTTGAATAACCCTAAATATGTTTCGAGTAACAGTACATATAAATTAGAATTGTTCTTTTATGTGCCGTGTGTATTCTGAACTTGGGGATTACGACTCTCCACAACTTCCTATACGTTGCAATTCATTAAAATGTATCTCTTTTTACTACTTCTTCCCACTTCTTGTTCCGCCATTCATTTATATAAGCTTTTTAGTAGGTTACTGGTTGTTGCCTCTCTGTTCCGCTTGCCTTCAACAAATCACTTGACGGTCATATTCTCCATGTCTCCTTTCTTCATTGTGTTCTAGAATTTTCGATTTTCTCTTTCTGATTCTGAGTGTAAGTGTCCATAACTATATCTCTGTTGGCTTGTCTCTTTCAAATCTGTGAAAATATTGCCTAGCATTCACTGCCATATATAGTAGGACTGATATTACAGAGCAGTTCGAATTACTTTATATGATTAACCTTGCTCAGTAAATAAATAACCTTGCTTTAATTTGTCATTATGAGAAAAGTACCTTTAGCTCTAGTCCTATGCTATTGTTTGCTGGTTTATTTTTATATAATATGCCAGTCGCAGTCTTTACCAAAATAGATCAAGCAATTGATTCAAATTGAAAAAAAATGTCTGAATTTAATTCTAACGCTGTTACTGGTTTCGTTTGGTTAGTTTAACGGAATATCAACTCCTTGTGGATCATTTAATATCGAAATTTAATTTTTCTTGGGTGCTTTGGTAATTTATTTAGTTTGTTTCTACGATAACGTCTATTGTCAGTAATTTTTTACTATGAGAATGTATTGATAGTATTTTTACTATAAAAACATATATTTATTTTTTCATAATATTTTAACCCCATTTATGGGATTAACTATTTGCCCATAGCTGGGACCCTAACAGGTGCTACAACCCCGGGTCAGGGTTGAAGTGGGAACAACAGCAATTAAGAGGTGGTTTCACGCTCATCAAAAACTCTCAATCATAGGCCTTGCTGCCGGATACAGTTTATCGTCATCCCCAGGACGGCTGTAACTTGTCGTATGTCTTTCTGTATTTAAGTCATATCATGAAACAATAGTTGTTTGATTAATACGACGAGTTCTTCGTATCGATGTCTAATGCTAAAGAAGATTTAAACCATTGATAGGAAAATTGTCTGTATCGTTTTTAGTGCACTTAAATATCTGGGAAGTGATTTAACCCAGGACGGAAGTGTGATACAGAACAAAATCAGAAAACTGACATGGTGAAAGATGCCCTTCAAAAGCTAAGCAAAGTATTAAGAAACAAAAAATATCGTTAGAAACAAAGAAAAAAGTACTTAACTGTTATATAATATCGGTCCCCTATATATATATATATATATATATATATATTATGTTATACGTATATATACGTATATATATATATATATATATATATATATATATATATATATATATATATATATATATATATATATATGTCATACGTATATATATATATATATATATATATTATTATGTTATATAATATCGGTCCTGTATACGTATATATATATATATATATATATTCCGTATATATATATATATATATATATATATATATATATATATATATATATATATATATATGTGAAGAAAAATATGGAAAAACAAAATATATATTATATATTATATTATTATACATATTTTACTTCATATATATATATATATATATATATATATATATATGAAGAAAAATATGGAAAAACAAAAATCCGAATATGCAAATATGCTGTTTTAATGTGGTTTCAATGTCGACGTCAAACGACATGGAAACAACATTAAAACAGCATATTTGCTTTTCCATATTTTTCTTCATACTGTCGGATCTATATCCACATATTTGTTTATATATATATATATATATATATATATATATATATATATATATATATATATATCCCATATACGTGTGTGTATATATATATATATATATATATATATATATATATATATATATATATATATAATTGAGCATAGAAGTCAACACGTAGAGGCGAAAGTCTGTTTCATGCTAAATGCAATCGTCAGTCTCCAAGAGTGTCACATTTACCCCTACCAACAAGTATTGGGCTTGCGCTGTAGGATAATATCCTATTCCAGTCTGGGGAAAGACTATGTCCAATAAGGGACCTTAACATTAGGAGATAGAATATACATCAATATGCTGGCACATACACAATCAGATATATATCCGTCCGTATGCCTTGCTTTTAGACGATGATTTGCAAGATAATCTTGCGTGTTCAATCAAATCTTATTGCTGCCTTGTGTCATATTTGGTTAAATCTATTTAAATACATGTGTAATGTGTGATTCACATATGGTGCAAATAGAATTGAGTGTCAATAAGGAACCTTTGTACTGCGATGACACCACTACGTACTGGGATGATTCTAGATAATAACAAAACACACTTTGCAAACAGTGCTACACTAGAGTTTCATATAAGCTCGTTGTATCAGCCGGTTGACCCGAAAAATGAACTCCTACCTATCAGCTGTTGATTCGCGATTTCACTGTTATGTCAGTGGCTATCACTGACATGATTTCAAATAGTCAACCCAGCTGCGCTTAGGATTAGGCAACCAGGTGTGGGGATATATAAACGCTCCACCCGGAAGGGTAGAGACAAAGAAATAGAGTTTCTCACAGAAGAAGAAGAATCGACGTAGGGAGAAAATCCTTCAAAGTAACATACTCCTTTACCGATATTAATTGAAGAAGTCTGGAGTTAAATAAACAATAATTTTGCGTTTCATTGTCTTGGGTTCCTATTCGTCTGTACAATGATAGAATTATTTTAATAACGTTTTAATAGTCGTGTAAAATAATTAAAATTAATAATTAATTTATTTTGTAAACAAATAAATATCATAATCGTCTAGGTTTGCCTATTACATGTACTTTTTAGAGAAGCGTATTTTAAAGAAAGACAGGCGGTTGATGAAAAATTGTGACCTTTGTCTGTGAATATTTTTTTTAGAATTAGCGGTTAAAGCACAGCCAAAATTATGGCCCATTGGATAAAATTGTTGGTTGGATCGAGTGACTTGACCCCCAAAATTGTGAGTTCGATACATGCCTACTGTAGTGGTGAGTAAAAGGTGATAACTAAGACACCCTGAAGCGTCGTGGCACGTGGAACTAGAACAATCTACCCCAGTGGACGAAATAAAGGGTTCAGTTCGAAATTCCAATCACCTGAAGAAGGCGGGAGCGTACAGCGATCGAAACGTCGCGAATATGGCAACAAAAATGGGGACAATATTATAAATAAAATTATTTCTGTCGAGGTGGATTGTTGCAGATCCGTGTTTTGAATTAAAAAAAATTGTATTATTTTATTTACTGTCCAATTCGAGGTGTGGGTTCATGCTCTCGTAAATTTTGTAATTAAGATCAATCTGGAGCTTTCGGATTTCCTATATAAAGCAGATGAGGACAGAATGCAATCATATTTCAAGGTAGAAGGATGTTTCAAAGCAGAAGGGTCAAACAAAGAGAACTGAGCTTTACTGCGAAAGAATTTCTAGCAGGATGAGCTGGCACCAAAAATTCTTCCAGAAGGCACATAAGTGACGTATAAGGCAATTCAATTTTTGGTTGCTCACTGAAAAGAAAATCTGTTGACAGAATATTTCTATCTTGGCCGCATGTAGGAAGATCACTACAAACATGTTTACCTAATCTATATCTTCGAATAGCCCAAGTGTAGTCTTGATTGGTTGTTGTTTACTGGGGCAACTTATATAATTCACGTCCTAAAGCTAGTAGCAAATTTTATTCTGGGTGCGGGCCGAATACTGATCATATTCGGTCGGGTCGCCCATCGAAGAAGTCTGTTGTTTATTTAGACCCGAAACTTGTAGTGACATGGGAGCAACAACCCTGACGACGCACCTAGATTCGGCACTTAAAGGTGTATTTTAATAATAATATAAAGAAAAAAATATATAAAAAATCCCTGTGACATCGGTATTTCGAAATTATCTAAACGCCTTTCATGTTGTGATATTCTTCATTGTCTTACAGTTAGGTGGGTGCAGCTTTTGTATTTTCTACCGTCTCAAAAAATGGTATTGCAATCTTTCTTTAAATCACGTGTATATTGCTTGAAATGGTTTGGTTTGGTTTGATTTTTTTTACGGTATTTCAACCTTAATCGGTTATTTAATGCCAACAAAATTTTTATTGCTGGTAATGTTTCTTTTTCAAAAACTTATTTCTGGTAACATTTTTCTTCACAAATGTATAGCTGGTATTATCTTTTTTTTTCAAAAAGGTATTGCTAGTAATATCCTTTTTTTTTTCAAAGAATTTTTGGTAATAAAACATATTTTTACACTTTCATATTGTTTTGACCCCAGTGGGACCCTAACAGGCGCTACCACCCTGGGTCACGGTGGACCTGGGAACACCAGCAATTAAGAGGTAGTTCCACGCTCCTCAAAACCTCCTGATCAGAGACCTTGCTGTTGGACGTAGTTTATCGTCTTATCCACGACGCGGATGTAGTTTATCGTCATACCCAGGACAGGCTTGAAGTGGTATCTTGCTTTGTTTGTTTGAATTAGGTATACAAAAAGGAAATTTTTGTGACAGCCCGTCTTGTAAAATATTGTATTTTTAAAAAAAATATATATTATAATAAATGTTTGTTCTTTTAAATTTCAGGTAGTGGTTGAATTTTGTTTGCGCCATTTTAACATTGGGAATAAAAGAGATAATGTTCTCTCTTTTTTCCATTTCAATCCAACAAAAACAAATGCTAATTTTTTTGCATAAAAATAAGTTTTAGTAAAATAAATATTTTCATATATACCACCTCTACGTACGTCACACTCCTAATGATATATAAGGGGATTTTTTTAAAATTTATTTGTTTAGTGATATTAAGGCGTTGTAGATGCCAGAAGACGATGACGTGTCTATGTTTGTATATCTGTAGAAAGTGTTGAGAAAAAACAAAAACAAAAAACAAAAGAAAAAAAACTAGACACGGTCTCTTTGTTTGTCTCATGGCAATAAAACCTCGAGTCAAACAACAAAAATTATTGTTGTAGTGATTCTTTTCCTAGTCGCCATTATGCAAGAAAAAATGTGTCAAAAACGTCGACTGATCAACTACTTTGTTCATCTATTTTTATTTATCTTTTTTTTTTGCATACAAATAATAATAATAAGAATTGAAATATCGATTAGCTCAAAATATAGAATTAATGTTAATTTTCTTTTTGCGTACCATCGACATTGATAATAATAAAGACTAGAAGAAAAAAAAAAGAAAGAAAGAAAGAACAAATAAGACGGATTTCTAAAATCGATTACTGACGGTTATTTTGTTCTTTATTAGCTGCAAGCAAATCGATTTCCGTTTACTATAGTATGACGACAAATAAAAGAAAGAAAAACAGAAATATTGTTTAAAAAAATAAACAATAAATTTGTGAGAAAAGTCCGAAAGTTATAATATCTATCTATCTATCTATCTATCTATCTATCTATCTATCTATCTATCTATCTATCTATCTATCTATCTATCTATTTTTTGTTATCTATTTGTATAACTTTCTATCTATCTAAATTTTTCTTTCTTTCTTTCTTTCTTTCTCCGTCAGTTCATTATCTATCTATCTATCTATCTATCTATCTATCTATCTATCTATCTATCTATCTGTTCATTTCTCTCTTGTTTTTTCATTCTATCTATCTATCTATCTATCTATCTATCTATCTATCTATCTATCTATCTATCTATCTATCTATCTGTATAATTTTTTATCTATCTGTATAAATTCCTATCTAAATTTCTTTCTTTCTTTCTTTCTTTCTTTCTCCGTCTGTTCATTATCTGTCTATCTATCTATCTATCTATATATTTTTTGTTATCTATTTGTATAATTTCCTGTTATCTAAATTTCTTTCTTTCTTTCTTTCTTTCTTTCTCCGTCAGTTCATTCTCACACACACACACTTACCCTCTGACTCTCTCTCTTTTTCTCTCTCACACACACACTCTCAATCTCTTTCTTTCTCATACACAGACTCTCTCTCTCTCTCTCACGCACACACACACGCACACACACACGCACTTATAAGTATGCTTATGTGCATTTGTGTATTTTGAATTTTTATATTCGAGCTCTAGAATGAATAGAGATGTGTTTGGTTCTGTGTATTGCGAAGGGAATTAATTGTGTTTGGAAACAAACATTGGGTCGCAAGCAAAGTTTCAAAGTATCAAGTGAATTCCTAGGGTAATATTTAGATATTTGTACTTATAACCTCATACGTGCAAATTGGCTCCACGACCTTCGCCAGACTTCATGAGGTATTTTCATGAGTCCATGCGATCTGAACCTGGCATCCTTTTGGCTGATGAACTGGTCTAAATAGGCACTCAGTGAATTAAGTTCTTCCCATTAAGATAATTTTGTAAGGATCGAAAGAATTTATAATCCGATGATGAAAGCGTGTTTCCCTTGACAGTTAATATTCAAAACATTGACTATAATAAAAATTGAATCTTGTAATTAGAAGCAAATATAGTATATCATATTATAGATAATTATATAGAATGAAAATACAAGAGAGCAATAAAGAGACTGATAGATAGATGGACAGACCGACAGATGGATAGATAGATAGAATGAAAAAACAAGAGAGAAATGAACAGACAGACATACAGACAGATAGATATGTAGAGATAGAATGAAAAAACAAGACAGAAATGTACAAATAGATAGAATGAAAAAACAAGAGAGAAATGAACAGACAGATAGATAGATAGATTGAATGAAAAAACAAGAGAGAAATAGATAGATAGATAGATAGCACAGCGATTGTCATATTCACGCTGCGGTGAGATCTTTATACTATTCAGGCGTTACACTGACATTCACCATACATTGTTGATTCATGTGTCCAAACAGTCTATATCTATAAATAGTCTACCTCCGATATGAGGTGCACTTAATATCTATTAAGATTTGTCTATTAACCCTAAAATATAATATAGGACTCAATG